>CAJVRI010001002.1:0-645000 GCA_911649635.1 Poeciliopsis gracilis
TGACTGCTATTTACTAAATACCACCATATCTTCACGCCCCCTCCCACTCGGCTCCTTCAGACTAGCCAGCAACACTTAGCGTCATACAACCTACTCCTCAGAGCAACACGGTCCAAACTGTTGCTAAGGGGTTAATGGAGGAGCCATGTTGTGATAACTTCCTGAAGGCAGAGCTTCAGAAAAATCTTGAGTTTTTAAAGAGACAGAGGCCCAATTTCAAGGCGCAAAATTATTAAATCAAATTGATTTCCAGTCACATTTGATATATGTAGCATTTTTCTAACTTCGTTAAGTCACCATGGTGACTGGATTGTGCTACAAAATTACCTCAGAGAAAGAAATAATGCCGGCCACTTAAAAGTAGCTTAAAATTCACCCCTGATTGGGTCGGAAAACACTTCAGCCGCTTCACAATGGACAAAGAGCCGAGCCGACCCGACCCGACCCGGCTGAAAGATTTGCACTCTACGAGCTTCTCTCTGTTTTGCTCTGTTAGCAATTCCTCTGAACTCCTGGTAGCGGCACCGTTCCCCGCCTGGCACCTCCACCATTACCTCCACTCTCAAACCAAGCTGAAAGAAGGGGGCGGAGCGTGAAGCGTGGAGCGGACCGTCTGTATTTCTCCATGATGTGTGTGAAGCGCATGCAAAACAAGGTGCCTTGCATTTCACATATAAACTAAGTCTGTTTAAGATGATGCTTGACCCTGAAACCTGACCTCCCTTCTGCATCTGCTTCATCGGGCACATACAATTCTCCTTTTTTCTTCCTATGAGGGTCAGAGGGGCTTTAATGGTTATATTTTCCTCCTCCTTTGTAGGGGGACCAAACTGGAACGGCTCAACACAGCTGATGCTCTTAAAGAGACAGTTTGTATTTTTTTTGTTGACCTGGGGTTTGTTGGAGCTATCAGTAGCTCCGTATATTAGCGACAACAGAGACCAGAGATTGGTTGCTACTGAAGAGTTAAGCTAATTTTGGTCGCGCTCCTTCCTTATCGCCTGTTCTATGAATATCCTACTAGAAGATAATCTGCAACTTATATTGGTAGCAAATGTCAAAGCCCACGCTTGAGAAGAAAAGGTTGATTTTCTTTTTCTATAAACAACAACTAACTTTGGAGCCGCTCATTACAATTTTAAGGGCCGATGAACAACTATGACTTTAACATTTTTAAAAAATGATTTGCCAATTACTAACTGCTGTGTAATTTTAGGTGTAGCTTCTTGTGAGATTGGTAGAAATCTGCTTCGGGAACCGTTTTCGTCTTGACAAACTCTCCGGTGAAAGCTAATCTTATTTTGTCTCAGTCCGTCGCATGCTAAAAGTTCTGACGCTAGCCAGACGCGATACGTCACTAATGTCGGAAATAGAAAATTTCGCAATTGCTGCGTTTCCGTCACATCAGAAATGCAATTGAAACTCACACGCAAATCAGTTTGTTGATGCGGCAAATCGTCAAAACGCATCATCCTGCCACTTCCTGTCACCTTCTTCTTCTTCTTCGTAGTTTCCGCCAGTAGCAGCATCCGGTTGTACATCACGTTGTCGCACAAATAAAGTGTTTCTTCAAACTAACACAAAAACGTTTGATTAAAAAAATTATGGGGGTGACTAAATACGACCAAACCAGAAAAATATCAACTATCCCTTCAAGGTAAGTTAAAAAATACAAAATGACTGCAACACTAAATACATCTGGATGTGTAATACAAAGCAGCAAAGTTTTCCTCTTCCATGTTTTTCTTCCACTAACCTGTGAGCGGATTCCACGGCTATCTTTTCACAGAGATAACAAATCGGAGGTCACAGAGTGAAGACCCAGTTGGGCTCATCACCTCTCAGATATTCAAGCCCAGTCCGACCAAGTCAACAAACTGCAAGGTGTCGGCTGTGTGTTAGGAGTACAGGAACGGTGAGACCCACTGAGAGAGGGAGAGGCAGCTCTAAGGCTCACGGTCATGTGGCGCAGATTAGCCTTCGGCCATCTAAATGATCATGTTCAGATACCGGGCCGCCTAGCAAAGCTCGTTAGGTTCTGCTGGTCCCAGGAATTGTTTCACAGGTTGTAAAAATGACCCCGGCAGAGCAGAGCCGGGTCGGGCCGGGCCAGGCCGGGCCGGGGCATCCGACTCGGGAGACGCCACGAGTCGCTCCGAAACGGAGATGCAATCTCTAAAATTGCCTGTCAGAAAAAAATATGCCTGATAAAAATGCAACCAAACATGCAGGCAACAGAGGAGGAGCGAGGGAAGGGGAAAAAAATATCAAAAGGAGCTATTTTTAGAGAAAGGATGAACGGAGTGAAGGAAAGGAGCAGAAAAGGAGACGCACAGGGTGTGAAATCTCTTTCTTTTTTTCTTTTTCTTTTTTTTAACACATGCTGGGCCTCCCACTATTTATTCTGCAAGCGGCGCTCTCACACTTTCACAGTCGGATATACATTCTTCAGCAACAATGTGTGGATCCTGACACCTTTCCCACACCCCACCCGTGACTTTATTTTATTAATATATTAAAAAAAAAGAAAAGAAAAAAAAAAAGGCATCATCTTAATTCTCCTTTCAGTGAGGCAGCACATGTCACAGCTTGCCTCACTGCTAAGCTGGTGGCGATTTGTGGCGAGTGGGAGAAAGAAAATAAATAAATGTTTGGCTAAACTGGAAGTTTGACCATTACATGGTCGTCCTGTTGCTTCCCACACTGGCAGACTAAGTGACTTCAGACTAAATCGGCCATTTATGTTCTGGGATAATTGAAAGCTGATGCGCTTTTGCGTGAAAATGGTCAAAGAAACATTTTTAACAGAAACTTCACGTCACAGTTGTTGTGGGTCAACGAAACTGATAAAAACCCGAAGGAGTTTAAAATGGCCTCCAGTGAGAGCAGACACAGTTTTTATCAAATGTGTGTTTGATATTTTTATTATATTTTCTTGGTACTGGGACAACCTCAGATTGAGGCATCCTTATTTGTAATCATTCACAGTAAATTGTATTTCAATCGAGAACCATTGAGCGACGAAATGAGCGACGTTTTCGATTCGAAAAGCTACGATAAGAGCAAAAATCATCAAATAAATCGACGTCTGAGAGCTGAACGGTGACGATATTTATCGTTTTCGATTTGTTATTTCTGTTATTCAACCATCAGATTGATGAGAAGTGAAACCCATTCGGTTTTCAGCTTTTTCATTAAACTCCTAATCGTTAATAAAACGTCTTTGGAATAAATGCTTCAGTGGGAAAGTGGACTGTGGACGTCTGTTTACGTAGGAGACGCCGTTTAAGCTTCGCTGATAGGCTAGCTTTTTATGAAGCTCGCATGGATAACACCACTAAAACGTCTGACTCTGCCTTTAGTTTTTCAGATCATTATCAAAGAACAGCCAACGTTTCCAGATTCAATGTAAAAGCCAAATACCAGACAAAACAGAATAAAACACCAACATCCACTGAAATCCCTTTACTTCCTCATTTTCATGCAGCGTCTGAATTTCTAGTTACCTGAAAGATGCAAGACGACTGCAAGCTGCTGTCCCAGCGGAGGGAACATGCGTCTATATTTAATCTTATTTTATTTTATTTATTATTTTAGGGGAGGGGGATATTACGGGCCTTTAAACAGTTTAAGTTACACTGGATTTCATTTAGGGGCATCGGAGGCAGCAGCACTCACAATCACGCAGTACTTTGTGCAGATCTCAGCGTTGTACACTGACGGTTTGGGATGCAACATCAGAAATTGTGAAACGCTTTAAGCGTGAAATAAGAAAGCAATACAACAGAAACACAGTGACATATTTAGCATATTTGACAGAGGCTGTTCTACCGGGGCACAAACCTGCACAGCAGCTAATCTTTAACACAAGCAAAGCCTGAGAACCGTCTACCGGTGCCTAATCTGTGAGACTCGGTGCCAGGAGAGTTGCCAGCGCCGGGCCCGCGAGGAGCCTGGGAGGAAAATTAAAAAAATTCACCCTGGCACCTCGGAGCGACGTAATTGATTTCTGGGATTTAGATAAATGACAGCGATACAGAGAGCAGCTGAGCAGTAGCTTAGAGCCCGGGTGCTGGCTCAGCACTGTCAGCAGGAGGCCAGAGTTCACCAGGACTGACGTTAGGAGTCAAGAGAAAGAGGAGGAGAGAGAAGAGCTTTTTTTTTTTTCTTTTCAGAAGATTCATCTCAAATGGCCTTTTTTTGTCCATCTACAGCGATCCATGCAAAAATAAGGTAAGCGGTGGTTAGTGTAAGGCAAAAAAAACTGCAAGATAATTGAATTAAAATATTGCTGTTTCATGTATCTTTTCATCTTTTTCTTTTCTGCAACCTATGAGGTTCTTGTTCTATTTGTTTAATGAACACGTCCAACTTTAACAATGCGAGAAAACCAACAATTAATTTTCTGTTTATCAAGTCTGTACTTAATACAGCCGATACAAAATAAAGTTAAAATGTATTTATGTTTTTTTTTTGTTGTCAAAACTTTAGCCTTTCGCCTCATTGAAAGACGCTCGAAGCTCTTTGCACGAGAAAACTCAAGTTTTGTCAGAAAGCGGCTGCTTTTCCATTGATCATTGGACGATCAATAAGCTCAATCAGCTTTATATTAACTCAATCGGTGGCTGCTAATCACCAGGAGATGAGTTACGAGTTTTAAGCCAGCGACGGTACGTCTCAGGATCCTGAACAGATCGGCAGACTGTTTGTTCGCTTTGCGAAGGCTTTCAATAATTCACCGCTCAAACATTTCCGAGCGGAGTGATTCCACGACCTCTCAGAGAAAGCGCAGACCTCCCATCGTCAGAGACCACCCTCCTCATCCTGATGGGTTTTTGGGGGACATAACAGGAAGCAAACCTTTAACAGGGAAAAAAAAAAAAAAGAAGAGACGTGAATAATTCAGGCGAGCCGTAGAAATGCACAGATGTGGGACAAAAAAAAAAAAAAAAAGTTGATTGAGAACACGCAAACAGCGGCACCTCGGTTCCCGTGGCGACTGTTATGAGAGGGTCCGAGAACGATGGGCAGCATCCGGTAAGACGCAGCATCAGCACACGTGTGTATGTGTGTGTGTGTGTGTGTGTGTGTGTGTGTGTGTGTGTGTGTGTGTGTGTGTGTGTGTGTGTGTGTGTGTGTGTGTTTATTGACAGATGGAGCCAAGAGAGCTATTGAGTAAGTGGTGTATTCAGCTGACATACAGAGTGTTGATAAATAATGGACGGTCTCCCTCAGTGCTTTCATGCGGTTTTCCTCTCTATAAATAGTCCATAAATAATAGTGAAGCTCGGCGCTGTTCTTTCGGACCCCTCGGCCCGTTATTGGCCACATTGTTGAGGGGCGCCGTGCCGAGAGAACGCCGGCCGGCGCAAAAAAACTCCAGCTGACCTCCGCGAACAGGAGGCCATTGTTGACCGATAGCATGAAAATGGCAGAACAATTCAAGCATGTCCTCTCAAAGGTCAGTAGACCAATTATTAGAGAACATTTTCAACTCTGGAACTGGAACAAAACGTCACGTCCTGTTACTGGTTTGTGTCTATGATGGTTTTTCTGTGAAGCTATGCAAGTAAACCTGATTGATTGGAGGACATTTTGAAAATCCCAAATAGATGAACCAACCAGAAACAAATCAAACGGATTATAAAGACTCTACATGAAGCTGCTCTTCAAAAGGTATTTGGTTTATTGGAGGCGGAGCCAAAGAGGGAAGCTTCTGATTCATCGGTTTATCCATTCACAAAACTGTTAGCGCGTAGACCGGCACAGACAGGAAGTGGATTCGAACGGATGCGTTCACATTCTGGCCATCTTTTTTTTCAGCGCTGCTGGTGTATTACAAAAAAAAACCTATAACAAATAAATAAACAGCGATCAGCCTGGTGGGGCTCAAGTAAAGCCTGGAGGCCCGCCAGGCTTATAATGCACTGTAGGAAAACTTCCATTTGGATTTTATTTCGGGGTATCAGACTGCACCAATTCAGATTTGGTTTGCTGGGAGGATGTGATAACCATGTTTTCCAATTAGGCGCTGACTTTGTGTCTGATTTGCGGCAAGATGGCACAACACAGGAAGCTTTACTCTCCCAAGCTGTGATCACACAATGAAACTGCACAGCCCTCATGCTGAGAACGCCTCACAGATAAAGGATGCCGACCAAAGCTGCAAGAAATAAATTCAATTAAAATGACAAATGGGATTTTCCACATTTTCCTCCTTCACCTTCACAGTTTTCTTTCTTTCTTTCTTTTTTTTTTTTTATATACTGAGCTCTGAGGTCGTTTGTCTCGTCTGCCAGTCGGTCAAGGCAGGAATGACCCGGTGTTTATTACCTGCTGCAGCTTTTCAGTTTTAAAGCGCCGTTGGGTTTTCTCTGGTTCTCACCAAGAAATGGACAGAATGCTCTAAATAACTTTGAGTATTATTGCGCCTTTGAGTGACATATTTTGGCCATGAACATGTTCTTTTTCTTTTTTTAACTACGCCTCCCTGCGCTGAGGTAGGACTTCTCGTCTCTTCACGCAGCCATTAATCAGCTCGAAAAGAGCCAATCTGCATCTCCGAAGCTCCTGATCTGATGGGATTTATCACCACACCAGTAGGTTATTAAATGCCAGCTATATAATTTTTTTTTTTTTTTTTGTCTTTTGATTAAAGGCCGCTTTTCTAAATTGGCTTTGGATCGAGCGGCAGGATTGATAATTACAACTTCGGAGTGCGATTGAATTTAATTCAAGTCGGCACATTAAAAACTGGACTCGCCGCTCAAATCATTTCAATCAACAGCTGCTTAAATCACTCCGGTCCGCCCCGGTTTCAGACGATTTAATTGACACGCTCTCTGGAAAAGCCTCCACTCAGCAAATCCGAATCATTTAAACACTCGGCGTCGGCGCTTTCTGCCAATCAAACCCGACGGGGTTGTGGGTAATTCCTAAGGGAGGTTGGAGGAGATTTTCTGTAGAATCGAAAAAAAAAAAAAAAAAAAAAAAGGAATTAGTTTGTTCATTTACCGTAATGGCTGCACCAAATAAGGTGACGTACGTTGTTCTTCAAGAGCGAAGCGAGTTTTGAAGAAAAATCGCTGAGGTTTTTTTTTCTTTTTAGGTGACCTTTAAAGCTAATTTGAGCTGCTGATTTGAATCTGCAGGGTAATTGGAGAGAAGCAGACTCCGTTTCAAAAAAAGCAAACAAGAAGCACGCTTCCTTTTAGGGCTGTCCACAATTGTTGCTCTGGCTGATTGCAGTTGTTTGTCCTTGAACTTTGATTTAATCCGTAAATCGTGTGTGTGTGTGTGTGTGTGTGTGTGTGTGTGTGTGTGTGTGTGTGTGTGTGTGTGTGTGTGTGTGTGTGTGTGTGTGTGTGTGTGTGTGTGTGTGTGTGTGTGTGTGAACGGGTTTGCTCGGGTTAAAGTCTCATCGCAGTCCGAAAGTCCCAGCTTTGCAGGTCGGCCTCTGGATTTGACTTTACGCACACAATGGGAAAAATCACATCTGGGTCGAGTTGAGTTTATTTGTTCAACACAGTTCAGAAGCGGCCAGTTCAAAGTGCTTCACACACTTTGTCCAATACGATCATCAAAATCACCAATATGCTGATCAATGTCCCATTTTCTACTCATTTTCAGGCTTGATGCAAAGTATGTCAGTGTTTCGGCAGTTTTGCAGTTTTCTGGAAGTTAGTTCCAGATTAGCGGAGCGCAGAAGCCGAATCATGAACTTCCTTTTTCAAAAGAGATACGTCTAACTCTGTCTTCATTCTAACATGAATCAAGATACTTTTCCTCATTATTTTTTAAACACTATAAATGGACTTTAGAAGCAATTACTAGATGTAAACTTTGTTATCACACCTCACACCATTCCGCCACCTCTCCGGCGACGGCTTCAGGCTTAAGCGAGTCAAACTTCGAGTCTCAAAAAAAAAAAAGCTTTTCCCAACAAGGTGGACCTGAGCCGCGGGAAGCTGCTTCGACGTGGGAGGAAAGAGGTGTCAAAAAAAAAAAGCAGAGAGATGAGAAAAACAAGCATGGTAAAAAAAAATAAAAAATAAATAAAGCTCAACAGAACTACGTCTGAACCGTCGTTCACATCCTCGGCGGCAACAGGGAGCAGCGAGGAGGAGCTGCTGATACGCCCCGCTGTTATAACTGATGAGAATCCAAGTTGGAAACCTTGCCGCAGCGTCTGGGTCACTGTCTGGATTTGTTTCTAATTTCGGTGCGAAACGATCCACGCATAACACAAGTCGGATCGCGGAGAACGCAGGAAGAGGAGCTCTGTTGATGGGTCACCTGACCTTCAGAAAACTTTATTGTACGCTACAGTTACAGTACAGACCAAAGGTTTGGACACAACCTTCTCATTCAATGGGTTTCCTTTATTTTCATGACTATTGATAAGGCAAGAAAGCCTCTTGTTAACCTGACAGGGCACAGCTGTGAAGTGAAAACCATTTCAGGTGACGACCTCTTTTAGCTCCTCAAGAGGATGCAGAGTGTGTGCAAAGCAGTAATCACAGCAAAAGGTTGCTACTTTGAAGAAACTACAATATAAGGCGTATTATACAGAGACGTAACAACATGTTGCTTTATTCCTTTAATTATTAAATAATACACACTGTTAGGTCTTGGTTCAACAGGCGATGTGCAATCATTTCAACATGTTTTAGCATCCCTGCCTTAGAGAGAGAAAACAACATAGATGCTAATCTTAACAGGAAAGACAAATCGGAGTTCTTCAACAGAAAAACAGATCATTATTACTATTATTTTTTTTTCTTCATAATTTCAGGATTAAATACACGCTGTAGAAAACACCAGCTTTCATCAATGATGTCAGGGAAGGGATTATTTGAACAACCCGACGTGGGTTTACGTCTTGATTTTTACATCTGAGCTCGGAGATCAAAGCTGCAGAGCTGCCACTTCCAATTTACTTCCATCTGTTTCACTGTTTGGACCAGACAGCGTGGACGAGGTCCAGAACCGAGACAAAGACGGTCAGAAAGTTTGTACGCAGAAAAGGCTTTTTTTCTAATCACAACTGTTGGATTTTTCTTAGCTGTTCCAAATGTTGATGAACATGTTTGTTTTTTTAAGAGAACATTACTTTCCTCACTGCAATAAAGCAAAATAGGGACATTTTGTTAGAACTACAACTGGTTTCCTTAGTTGTAGGAAACCAGTTGTAGTTTCCTACAACTACAACTACAGCTGCAGCACAGTGTCCCCTGTGCTGCAGCTGTACGATATCTTTACCGTAAAATTAAGAATCCATTTTTTTGTTTTCTCGCAAATTAGATTTTAACCACTAACTAAGACTTGAACAATAAAGTATTTTCTATTTTGACTATTTCTAAAAATGCAGATCTGAGCCTGACTCGATGATTTATAGTAGTTATAAGTACTTTAATAGAAGTATGTGGCCACTGTGGATTAAAACCATGAAATGTAATTTAGCAAGGGGGGGGGGGAGAAAGGCTTCCCCTGCACTGTTCACTGTTTCACACTCATTACGGGCTGAAAAGCGCTAAAAGGTCAGGCTCTCAAATCTCCCCGGACTTAAAAAGTAACTTGTCATTGTGACTTGGTTTTATTCAACCCTACGGGAGACAAGTACTGCGCGGCGAAAAATGTTCCTTTTACAACGACTGGCCACGTTTTATTTCAGCTTTGCACAGGCTGAGAGTTCAGCCGCGGCTGCAGGCGCCGCACGTCCGTCCAGCGTCTCCTCTCCCACCTTACGAGCGGGTCGTTGTCTTCGTCACAGGCCAGGTGCCGCTGCCGTAACTCGGCACCGGCTGGCACCGCCGAGCGACCCAAGCCAGGAGGTTAAAATGAGCGACCGTGACTCCGACCGGGAGGTTTAAAGACGCGGGCGGAGGTTTTCGTGCAGGACGGCATGTCAACGACTCGGGTCAGATGTGTCGGGATCACGAGCTGCGTTACCGCTACAAACGTGCGCAAAACCTTGACCATATTCCGCTAATGTTAAAAAAACAACAACAACAACTTCGCAATTATGGCGTTTCCATTGTGTAAAAATCACAAGAAAAAAAGAAATAAATAAAAAAAATCACGTGAATAAGCTTTGTTCATCAGATAATTCGTCCAAAAACTCGCCACACTTGCAAATGATTGTATGAAGACAGGAGCGTGGCATCTTCAGGAATCAAGGAGTTGAACTCAAGGACTGACCAGACTTGCTGGTACGGTGGTCCGCCCAGGGCGCCACCCTGGCCAGGAGCACCAGTGGTTAAACTGGACCACAGCTCAGCTCCAGCACTTCAGACAATGTCGCATCTCTTTTGTTGTTGTTCTGAATAATTCTGACAACATGTACACTTGTTCTATTGATAGTTTGTTTGTTCCAGGCGTTATCTTGAAATTTGCCCCAAGTTGCTCTTAAATGTGAACCTACCAGAAAGTTAAAAGTCATGAAATCGTGTTTGGTGCCAAACTACTTCACCCAACGTTTGAATTTGAAGGTCATGAAAGTTTTTTTTTTCGGAATAAACTCTCCTGATCCATCAGTTCTAATTTGATTCCATTTGTGCAAAATCAAGGTTTGTTGGTTTCCCCCAGAATACTGCTGAAAAACCCCTTCTGGGCTAATTCTTGTGATCCTTATTATGGCCTCATGAACTGTATGAATTGTTCTACCGCTGGTGTTTGGTTGATAACACCCAAATGTTTTAGTTTTTCATTAATACCGCACACAGTATCTGAAAAATGTGGGGAAAAAAAGAAAAAAAAGAAAAAAAAAAGAAAAAAAAAAGATTTCATACGTCTGATTCTCAGTCGGCTACAAACTTGCGTCTGGTCTCAGAGTGGGCAACAAGTGTCCCTTTCTTCCAGCCGCTTACAAAGAGGCGCATTCATTAAGCCAAGAAAGACGGAGCCGAGTGAGGCAGAGAGGGAAAGAAAAACACACACAGACAAACACTCAGAAGACGAGATGATCGCACTTGCTCTGTTTTCCTAAGCGGAGACGAATCAACAAACCGAGAGCAGAATGAGCTCTGTGTGAGTCAACGCCGCAGGGGGAGTGAACGGTGAACGCCGTGCGGCGTGTGTCATCACCCGTCACATATGCAAAAAGCACAAACTGCTCTGACGATGTCATCGGTCCGAGAGGTGAGGTCGGGGTTTGTGTTTGCGCCTTTACGTCACGAGGGACCCGGGCTTCAGTGAACAAAGCGGCGGCGCCGGGCCCCGGCTCGCTTCTGGGTCAGCGGCAAAAAAAGACACTGGAGCTTTCCGTCTCCGTGACCGGGAACGTGAAGAGACTGGCAAACCGGCTGGAGCCCCGGATTCAAACGGGGAAGAGATTACCGCCCAGATACGGCGATTGACCGAAAGGGAAAGTGGAAATAAAACAACTTTTGAAGCCATCCAGCGAGAGGGATTCTTATTCCTCCCTGGTACCGAGCCCTTACCCCCTCTGAGTTCACGTTGGGGCAGGGTCGAGCGCCATCAGTCCTGCATACCAAAAAGCATTCCGGAGGTACGGCACGTCAGAGTCACGAAGGACGAAGGAGATGATGAAAGCGAGGAGTGAACCGTGATTTACCAGAGCAAGGAGAGGATCCATCTACCCGCCGAGTGGAATCCACAACAAACAAAAGATGTGAGCAAAGGGCCAAAACGCCAGCAGAGAGGCAGGAAGGCCCGGACAAACGCAACAGACCAGAGATGTTCTGGTCGGGAGAGAAGTCTTACTGCGGCTCTCCTTCAAAATAATTCAGGGTTGTTTCAGTCTCGTAAGGCAGGGGGAGAGAGAAAAGAAAACACAAATGTCAAGAGAACAGATTAATTAGAGACTTTGCAGAGATGCTAATACAGCTGCAGCTGTTACCTTGCTGGTGTCTGTTGACTTGTTAACAAAAAGTGCATGTTGTCTCTGTAAGCTTCCGTCTGGTTAAATCTCATTACGAATGAGGGGCTTGCAAGCAAATGAAGCGCGGCGCAGACAGAGTGAGTCATTACTTGTTTTTTTTTCTTTGTATCCGAGATGTTTTGATTTTCACTGATTAAGAAACCCGAGTCGATGCTTATCTAGGCTGGATTGCCAAATCCTGTGCAGGAAAGAACCAAACCAAACAAGAAAAGACACAATCACAACATAACATTGGATCTGGAACTATATTTAATCAAAAGTATTTTGGATTTAATTTCTGAAAGACTCGTAAACGTCACTGACGGCCTCTGACGCTCTCTCAGGCGGAGGGATACTCGGCGCGTTAACAAGGTCTTCTGCTGCGGTCAGGAGCGCACAGTTGCAAACTTGAGCGGAAATACGAGTGAGTGGAGTCAGAACTGGAGAGCTCAGCGGTAAATTTCACTTTAAAAAAACACAGAGGTTAGAGCAGCCGACCTGTAAACAGAGGCTAAAGACGTCCAAATCCTGCCCTCATTTCCTCGAATTACAAACTAAACCCAGCAACACTTTATGTGTATTTTGGTAAATAATGACACTTTTTTTTTTTTTTTTTTCTTCCTCCGAAGAGGTTTTGCAGCGCTAGTGGCTCGTATTTTTTACAGTAGGCAGACAGGAAGGAGGGCGAGGAGAGGGGGGAAGACATGCGGCAAAGGTCGCCGGGACCGGGAGTCGAACCCGCGACGTCCGCGTCGAGGACTGAGGCCTCCAAACGTGGGGCGTGCTTAACCCCTGCGCCACCACAGCACGCCCCAAATAATGACACTTCTAATGCAAAGTTGCTTTAAAACTTACATTAAAAATCCAGTAAAATTGTCATTATTTGCCAAATGACACTTCATGACAACAGTCATAGACATTCATGACGTCTTCGTGACGGGTGTCATGTCATGTTTATGACAGTTTGTCATCCCGTCAAACAAAGCGTTACCAAAAACAATGTGATGGCCGTTTGGATGAAAAGCTAGCATATAACCTGCTTATTGCATATATCCTGCATAAAACCTGCATTTTCAATCTGGAAAATGCAACATTTCCAGATTGCATTTGAAACAAAACAACTTCCTCGAACATGAAAACCTGGGAAGCTGAAATGTCGGGTTTGAGACACTGAAATATTTTCTTGAACATTTTTTGAGTGCGTGCATTTTTACATTTCAAGCTAACAAAGTTCATGTTATTCAGTGGATCGACAGGATTCATTTCCTTCTAAAGTGTCAAAAAAGTTTGACAAATTCAGACACCGACTGGATTTGACTGGAATAAACGAAGGAGAAGCGAGTTTGAAACGTGCTGAAATTAACGGCACCATGAAGAAGCTTTAGCTTCTGGAGGCGCGAACAAGGCGCCGCGGAGGGCGGCGCGGCGAGACGCCGTCAGCAGTCTCTCCGCCCAGCTTCCTGACTCAAAAAAACTGGCCAGCTCTGTTACGTCATACGGCTGTTTGAGCAGAGGATTCATAGGGAACCGAACAGAAACAGAGTTGCCTGAGACTCGCGGGGGTTTTATTTTCACCGTTGCCTAAAAACGGCAACATGACCTTCCTCTGATGACACGAGAAGTTTCCGAAAATAATGCTGCTGAGCACGCTGCGGCTTTGGCTCTGGAACCAGCAGCGTTCACAACCATTTTAAAGAAAAGACCTTCAGTGAGAATGACGCCACAAAATAATTCACTTTGTTCAGAACAATGACAGAGTTTTATCTGCAATTATCTGTCAATAAATAAGAGTATAAGCTCAATATTCGTGTTTGATAACAATTGGTTTGTAGCTAATGGAAAATGGAAAATTCAATAGGAATGTCATAAGAGCAAAAACAAAATGATTTTTTTTTTTAAAGAAATGCTATATTATGGATTACAAAACCATAAACACTGTTGCCTGGGTTTGTAAATAAGCCAGAAAACCTATGTGCGTTCTGTTTTTAATATGCAGCATTGTTTGATACAAACTTTAATAGAAATCGTCCCAATCAGACGGTTGCATTTCTCTGTTAAATATGTTTTGTTTTTTTTTTTTTTTGTTTTTTTTACTGTCTTCTCAGATATTCTGCGTTGCTTTAGAAACTGAATTTTTGCGTTCGTGTTCACAGCAAGCTGCATCCATCAAAACAATGATCAACATGTGTGTAATGACTCCACACCTTACACAAGCGTCGCTTTCTGAATCAAGTCACTGGAACAAATTACCTTTTTTTTGTTTTTGTTTTTGTTTGTTTGTTTTTTTTTAAACTCATTGAGTTGCACTCGTACATTTCGTTGGCCGGAAATCACCCGCAGCAAGTGCGGCGCGTCCAATAAATCGACCTTCGCTTCAGCCTAACGGTGTGAGAAGAAGAGGGATTTCTCTATATGAACATTCGCTTTCAATAAAACATAAACATTCTGCCCAAAACGGCTCGCAGCGGAGCCGCCTGACGGTTCCAGTAGAGAAGAGTCGGTGTGCAGTGCGCCTGCAGGCGTTTCCCCCCAAGAAGGAGCCACGCTGGGAGGAAATCTAAACACCAAATCTTCTGCGTCTGCAAGCCTTCTCCCTGTTTGTGGGCGGCGCATTAGACACGGAGTCTGTTTGCTCTGTGAGAAAACGTTGCCACGGTTTATTCGACGGCATGAAAACCTGTCCGCGGAGCTAATCTCGCAAAGATAACCGAGGAAATGCCGTCTGGTGAATCTTTCAAACGTTTCTGAACGCGCATCAAACAAAGCAGCAAAACTATTTATACGCCGCCCCACCCTCAATTACTTCTTTCTTGTCACCTTCACTGTAATTTATTGGAGTTTTATATGAGATGTAACTGCAACAGAAGGTGGATCTAGAGTGTTTTGATTAACTACTCTTCAAATGTTTATTTTTTGGGAAAATTGAACAAGCAAGTACTATTTGTTCTTTCACTTCTCACTCATGCATTACTTTGTGTTTCTCTGTCACATGAAATATATTGAAATTTGCACCAATCCACGTTTTTTTCGCTTCCCATGCCGATGTTTGAGGTCGAGTGTCGGCCGATACCGATCCGATACAGAAAAGGTGCTGAATGGACTAAAGTTTTTTTATTTATTTATTTATTTTTTTAATGCAGACGTACATGTACTGAATTAGAAATGTATGTGAAAACGCTGGACCAATACAGCACATTCAGCTTTACACGCTTCCCTCATGTCGACAACCAAACGTGTAAAAACAGTTCATGTTCAACAAACAACGCATAAAGTGACAAAAACAATAGGCTGGCTATCTTGGTCAAACGTCTATAAATAAACTGCAACAAAACCTTCTTTCAAATGATTCACAAAGTGAAAACAAGAATCCTAATTATGATGCAAAATGAATCATAAGGAATGATGAGAACGTAGCACAGAATTAGATTGAATAGATCTGCTCCTCTGACTCTGGCACAGTCACCAATACCTGATCCAGAGTTTATTTTTCAATATCAGGACCAATACAGATATTGATATCGGATCGGTGCGTATCCTGTTGTAACGTGTGAACGTGAATGTGAACCAGTTCCACGCCGATGAATACGTCTGCATTTCGCTGTCTAGAAGGTTAAAGGTGAGGGGATCTTTTAATTCACCCTCAGAAAACATTCACTGAACGCTAAAAGCCACGACGTCTTTGAAGACTTTCCCTTTGTAAACATGACACTCCCACGAGGCTGATTGATGCAACAAACCGGAGTTTATTGTCTATTATGTAATGAAACAATATCTCGTGAACAATCAGTCATTAGTTTTCCTCCACGTTCCCAACTACTTTAATGGTTTTCTAAGGCATGAAAGCGTGCGTTTCCTCAACGCGACGCGTTCCCATGGCTACCGGTACTGTGTGGTCCCCCGCACCCTGCTGGAGTCTCACCTTCTCTGGAGTTTTGGTCTTGTTGTTGTTGTTGTGGTGCGACGCCAGTATGACGTCTTCGTGGACGCGGTCCAACAGCCACAGGAGGAATTCCAGGGCGTCGTGCTGGGAGTTGCCACGAAACTGGGATCCGTACTTGGACACGACCGTCTGAGGGGGAGAAAGTGAGGCGTGAGGACGCTGAAAACTTTGTGTAAATCTCATGAACTGCAGTGCGACTGTGACAGTGTGCCAGCTCCTTGCTGAATTTATCCCCCCCACCCCCCCAGCTTTTAGGGTTACGCCTGCAGGAGGAAAAATGCTCAAACAAAGGACCTTTTTTAAAGTAAATATAAACCTCAAGTTTCTTTTCATTTGGTCATTTTACACAAAATTGGACACAAATGCCAAAGGCGGTAAAGTGAAAACCAAATAGTGGCAAGGTTTTTAAGCTGGCTTTATTTATAAAACAACGTCCCCAACTTAGAACATCTCATGAAGAACTAATGGAACAACCGAACAGTCACTGGGAAATGGCCGTCAACCACAACATACCAACCAACCAAGGTGAGTTTCAACCATATGTCCAGGTGCTGTGGTAACTCTGGAGGAGCTGCAGAGATAAACAGCTCAATAAGCTCGTCTTTGAGGAGTGGCAAGAGGAAAGCCGTTGTTTAAATAGTGGGACCCGACTTAATTAGGCAAGGAATTCGCCTCGCCAACCTCAGATGGCAGCTTCATGAAGCAGAGAGATGATGTTTGACAGATTCCACTAATTTTGCAACATCACGTTCGGTGGATGGCATCTCATAGATTATCAATTGAACATTTGGTTCAAGATCTCGATTTAAGCAAGCAGCAGAAGCGCGGCGCTGAAAACAGAGGAGGCTTCAATGAAACGGGGCGATCAGCCGCGCCGGCCGACTCAAAAGGGAGATAAAAATTCAGTCACATTCGCATCTAATTGAAAGCGAAGGCCGAACGCCATCTTTGAAGCGTCGCCAAGACGCAGATAAACTCCAGCAGGAGCGATAAGGTGTCCTTATCGCTCACACCCATCTTCTGATACCGACTTAAAAGGCGAGCTTCCCTCGCTTGATGCGACTCGTGGAAGTGAAAACGCCGTCGATCTGGACAATGTTTCAGAGACACGTCAGTCGGAAAATATGAAAAGGTGATATTCAGAGCTGTTAGTCATGGCTCTGCGGAGATAAAACCACTTCTGTTATCGCAGCTCCGACAGAGCCGGGCCGCTCTCTGCTTTAGAGGTGCACCGCAGTTTTTATCGTTTGACAATGTTAGAAATTCTTCCCACCCCTTTAGGATTCCTGTGGTTTACATTTATTTTAATTTGACGGAGAGGAAAGGGAAGTATTTCTTCAATCACATGTTTCACATTCCTACGTGGAATGTGAATCAGCTGTGTATGATGCCGTAAAGTTTTAAAACTTTTTCTGTTTTTTTTTTTTTTGGACATTTCTTGAAACTGTTATGTTGTAACAGTTTATCACTGAGCAAATAATCTGTGAGGAAAATAAAAAATAAAAATCAAGCTCCTCCGCCTTCTCCCAGAGCTAACTAGAAACAACCAATCACAACCAGGAGGCGGGACTAAGCGCTATCAATCACCCTCTGCTCATGCTAGTTAGCATGGCTACATATGATTCTCCTGTTTTTCCGCCATGAGCACAGGGTGAGCACATTTAGCAGGCAGGTTTATTTATAAGCATATATATATATAAGCATTTAGCAGAGAGAACTTGAGATTGATAGACAGCGCTAAGACCCTCCTCCTGGCTCTGATTGGTTGATTTGTACCAGCCCAGTTTTTCTCTAGTATTTGAACCGTTCTGAGTTTTACTCATTAGTTCTTTGGTGCTCTGACAGTTTTCCCGGCTGCCTGTGTTAAACTTGTGTTGATATTTGGTCGTTTCCAATCATCGCCCTCCCTCCCCCCAGTAACTCAGCCCACGCTCCCCTTCAGCTCCTCCGCATTCAGTTAATTAGTCTCGCCTATCCTTTGTGGCGGTAATTACTCCCTCCTCTAGCGTACAGCGGATTCCCAGAATCAGCGGGAATTCGGGGGCCACAGCTGGCCGCTAATGCCTGAAACCCCTGACTTGAAGCGCCCACCCTCTAAAAAAAAAAATAAAAACACTTAGAACTGCCCATCTTTATATTGAAGAAGTTGAAGAAGCAAACACACCTCAATATGGATCGGTAATCTCTGTCGAAAGCGTCTCAGCACAAAGTCGGCCTTTCGTCCTCCGCAGAACGTTTCTGGGATTACAGGACTAATGTCGCAGCACCATCTATAGTAACTCATCCATGCGTTTCTCTTCAGTCGCTTTCTCTTAAAAAAAATAACAACAAAAAAATTCAACCAGACAGCTGCAGCTGATCCAGAGTGAAACCAGTTAGAGCAATATATTTGTTTGATGATGTGTATCGATGGCTTCATCATTGGTTACTGCACTTTGAACTTCCTTGTTGCTGAAATGTGCTTACAAATAAACCTGCCTTGCTATAAAATCTGCAGGCTTCTTGGCCGACTAGCGCCAAAGAAAAACCCAATTCCGCTTCTGAATTGGTTGCTTAGCAACCGGGGGGGTCACCGGCGCACCACGCAGTAATTGAGTCTGGGTATTTCTGCTCCTCAAGTTGCATTTTCTTCCAGTATTTCAGATATGCTGTATGAAAAATAAATAAAAATCTGTCAATAGCCGAATTTTCCGCAAACAATCTGTAGTTCTGTTGCACAGAAAAGTTTGAGGATACGGCCACTGTTGTAAAATCTCACTGTGATTCAAATTCACAAATAACTTTAGCTGATATTTTTTTCTGTTTCGTTTTGTTTTACAGACTTAAATTGCTGTTCTGAGACTGTAATTGAACAAAGACGTCTTATAATCTCATCTAACTTTTCGAATTTTGAGTGCAAGCGCAAATGCTTTACCCTGACAAACACTGTGAGCCAGCCTCTGGTTGAAGCCATGACACACTCAGCCTTGTTGTGATAGCGCCTGCAGGCCGTGATCTGAGCTCACCTGCAGCCAGTCATTACAGCGGAGCAATAACAGTGATTACCATCAGCTCCTGGAAGGTGCCGATTGTTTGAGCGATATAATTACGGCGGTGGAAAAGCCAATGAGTATTTTATTACCGTCTGAGGCAGAACGGTCACTCTGTAATGCCTGCAACCATTTAGCACAAGTCGGAGTAGAAGAGAGGCCTCTTCATGTATATATATGTAAATATATATAAGCATTGAGTATTTAAATCAGCTGCCAGCAACTGGATGAGTGCAGAACTGTTAACTTTGCTTTTATGCTCACCCACCTGCTTAAATAGTCATGACATTTTGTTTAGTCATCACTTATTTTCACTTGCTAACTAGATGCCAAGTGCTCAAAGTCATAAAATTTAGCATTTGCAAAATAATAATAATAAAAAAAAGATACTTTTAAAGGGGCTGTATCATGTAAAATCAACATTCTTTTAGCTCTTAATGAAAAACACACAAGGAGCGCTCCTTTGATTCTTTCCTGCATGTTTGAGAAATGCGTTACTCTCTTCCACTCCCTCCACTCTGCTCCTGCAGACTAGCCAGCAGCAATTAGCAGACACCTGGTGGAGCTGAGAATCAGCAGAGCTCATCGAACGAGCTGATTCTCAGTGAAACGTTGGTGAAAACGCTGCTAAAGGGTTAAGACTTTGTAAAAAGAGCGGGAAGAAATGAGGTGGATTAGCAGTGTTTGCTAACAACTGATGGTTTCGTTCATGACATGTTACCGTGGGTTACTGTCTCTGCTCCCTGGATGTTGAGCTGTTAGCATGGGTTAGCATGCTAACCCATGCTAACATACAGACGTCATGTTTGTTGGAAGACTGACGACGAACAGAAATCTTTCCTTTCACAGCAGTACCATCCACAACAACTTTTATCATCCAAGTATCTTCAATGTTCAATTTCCCCCCTTTGGGATAAATAAAGTTTTTTTTTTTTCTTTTTTAAATTTGACCTGAAAGGAATTTAGCAAGTTGTTTTGTTCCCCCTTGTGTTGTGTTTTTCATGCAGGTCCAAGTGTTTGGTTTTGGCTTCACTTGACCGAAGCGCCTTCTGTTCACCGTATCCACGACGAGGCACAAATTCCCATCAACCGAAAGGAAGGTGAAAAAACATTCATTCAGACACATTTCCAAAGTTTCTACAGGGAACATTTGTCCTATGTTATTTGACTTTTTTTCTGTCCTGAAAGCAAAGTGTTTGCTGTTGTCATACTGCATGTGAACAACTTTTATTTGCCGTCTGGCGAGCGCAAAGTGTACAGGTGGAAAAACAACAACGCCAGGACTACTTATATTTAGTTTTCAGTTCCTCTGGGTGAGCAGCGCTGCGCCGCACGCTGACCACCTTCATCTGAACGGCTGAAACAAAAGTGAAGCAGTTTTTTTGCGTTTGCCTTTGCCACAAAAGACGTAAAAGTTTGTCATTCTTCTGACGACGTGTGAAAAGCTTTGAGGCGTGGGAGTGCTGCAGCAAAGCGCCGCGGTAACGCTGCGGGACCGACCACTTGCTTAAGCCGCCTTCCACCTGTGTTTTCCTTAATGCCTTGAGGTTCTGGAATGCGGCGAGGATAATAAGGATTTTTATTTTTCCTCAGTGGGAGGCATAAGTTTGGAGGAGGCCCGAGTGAGGAACGACAGACGAGAGCGAGGCGATTCTACACTTTACATACAGTCGAGCCAGTGAAATCCTGAACAAAGAGAGAGAGAGAGAAAAAAAAACTTGAATTAAGAGAAGCGGTAAAACATCCAGCGCCTTTTTCTTCTTTTCATTTTTTTTTTTTTTTTTTCCCACGCTCCCAGGTCGAACAAGATCCTCAGTGAGTTAATCCGGCTGCTTTAGCAGAGCCGTTCCCAACCTCTGATGGACGAAACGCATGACTCCCGGAGGACTCCCAGTCGTCCTAACGGAGTCAACAAATTAATAGACTAATTGAAACACACGCCGATCTCCTATTTGTAGAGCAATTTAAAAGCTTCGCGCCAGTTTAAGTTCCTGCAACCGGGAGCTAATTTAGCCTCTCAAACTCAAAGCTTCGGACCTATCTGATCATTTTATAATCCTTCCTGCAGGCAGCTGTGGTATTACTCAACAGGCAATTTCTGAGGACTCAGGCGGCACTAACTGGGGCCCCTCAACACTGCCAAGAAGAACAACAGTCTGCGTGTGTGCGTGTGCGTGTGTGTGTGTGTGCATTACTGCAGGAAACATCTTATAAAGAGAAAAGCTCAGTGTTTTTGTTTGAACCAATTGGTTAATCTCAGCACGGTTCCCTTTGACTGCAGTGCTGAAGTGGATTGCGCAAGAAAAGAAGAAGAAGAAGGTGAAGATTCATTTGACGATTGGTAAACTGAAGATGGCAAAAGAGCAACTTTTAGAGGGAAAACCGTATCAATTCAGATCGATTTTGCCTTTGATACCCTGACTCACCTTCGGTTGCCCTATCAGCTGAAATGTGATGTAATAATTCTTGCGTAACCGGGGAAAGTACGAGAGAGAAGGCTCAGCACAAACGGTCAAATCACTCCCGGCGCCTTCTCTTACGGGGTAATTAGCATCTCCAAGAATAAATCCATTGTTCATTTCTTTGTTCGCCCCACCACATTATCTACTTCTCGCCTTGAACTGGAGCTCCGAGTAAATCCGGAGCAAAACCAGTTCCCCCGGCTCGAGGAAGCAAAGAACGATCGACGTGGGGACGCAAAGTTACCAAAATACTCGATTAGCTCGTGGAGCGGAACTTTCGGCACACGGCTAAAGTTTAAGGTCGGGGTTCTGACGTGCGAGTCTGCGACCCGCTGACCTCGTGGCCCCAGACTGCCGCGACGCTGAGCAGCAGCCTCATTATCACCTGGCGGGGGTGAGGGCTCTCAAGTCACAGGCCGGCGCACTGCGGCAGGCGGATAGGTGCTATGCTATTCTCCGAAACGCCTCGTGACAATGAAGTAAGTCAGCAGCCCCCCAGCTGGGCAGCATCCTGCCTTAATAACATGTGATTATGTCTGACTGAGCAGAGAGCAGCTGTACTTAGAGGTAGAGTGGAGCCATTCATCCTACAGCAGGTGTTTGGTTAATGACGGCCACTGAGACTCTCCTCGGCGTTTCATTACCAGCTAATTATCACCTCTCCAGAACCGTCCACGACCGTCTCTGCCCGCCATCAACACTCGCCCCCCCCCAATCGCCCCTTTGTCAAAAAAAGATAAGAGCCGACGCTTAATTTAATTGAAGTTCTAAATACAGATGTTTGGTGAAACTCTCAAGAGTAGCCTTTCCGTTTTGCCTCTCTTTCTCCTGCTAATTGAATTCAAAATCTTCATGACATCAAGTTTTGAAAAGTTGCACTTACAGGAAAATTGTACAGCAATTTTTTATACGTGGGGGGGGGGGTTGTTCTTTCAGACATTTTTTTTCAGTGTGTGTACCATCGTTCACGATTACTTGATAACTGATTATAAAGAATTTGAAACTGTGTCATTCTTGGTAGAACATATTTACAGACAAATTGTGTTTTTTTTCCCGTCTTAATTACAAAATGTGATTTTTTTTTTGCCGTTGTAGTTTTTGGCTATATTATCGCTCATAATAAGTTTTTCTTCCATAAAATGATTTCTTTCAAGTCTGTGCACTGCAGCTCACAACTGGTCAATTACTAAATTTGTTGTCGATTATTTTAATAATCTATTCATCACGATTAATTGTTTTTGCCCTTTTCTGCTGGGACTTTGGGCTTTTACGGAGATACATTATGAAAAAACATGAAAACTGCTGGAATCTGCCTTTTCAAAACAGCTTTTTATCATCCTGCGGTTTTAAGAGACGGGGTCCATTTAGGTCTGTATATGTTTTTCGTCCTGTGCGCAGCCCAGGGGTGGTTGGACCGACCTCACGTGCGCTTTTCTGAGTTTTTTTTGTGTGTGTGTGTGATTTCGGGAACTGATTGTCTGATGGGACAACGTCTCCACTGCCTCCCTGATGTCTGACCGTGACATCTGCTGCTCTCCTCCTGAGCATGACAGGTTTAAACTGAAAATCACCTGCTGCTCAGTTTTCTGTCGCTTTTGGCCATTGTCATTAAGCGCTCCAGATTTTATAGAGTTGTGGGTTGCGGACATCTGCTCTCTAAACTGACAAGTAAAAAAAAACAAAAAAACAAAAAGCAGGCTTAATCTAAAGATTTGAATTCCAGCAGGAAAACAACCCCACGGATAGAGCTGTGATGATGTAAATGTTTTGGACATGAATGTATGGTTTCACAAAAAAAAAAAAGGGGGGTAAACTTTAAGGTTTAGGAGGAGCCATGTTTGACTGTGTGTTTCAGTTTGGATACCTTGAAGTTGACCGAGAGCTGCGGGGTGTACTCCAGAGTCCACAGAGCCCTCACCAGATCGGCCAGCTGCTCCGTGACTTCTCCCTTCGCCGGCCGCCTCTCCTCAGCCCCCGGCGCGGAGCCCCTGCCCTGCCGCCTCAGGTCCATCTTGTAGCGCTCCAGCCCCAGATACTCCGCCAGCAGGTCGGTGTTGCTCAGACACTGGACCACCGCGTTCAGGAAGCAGGTGTTGCCGTGGTTCTTCAGCCCCAGCACGCCCGGGACTTTGTCCCCGTACTGGTACAGCAGCTTCTCTCTGCCGGCGCACAGCGACGAAGACGTGCTCGGCGGGTGCTTGGCCGCCCGTTCCCAAACCACCGCTGCGGCCGCCGGCGCCGCGTCCTCCCTGATCATCCCAGAGCTGGCGGTGAGGGTGCAAGGTGCGCCGTCTCCGAACCCGCCGTCGTCGTCCTCCGCGTCTTGCGCGTCCCCGTCCCCGAAGTGGGTGAAAGTGCCCAAAGTTTTCATGATTCTGTTCACGAAGCTTCCCACGGACTTGAGCGATTTCTTCCGGAAAAGCTTCCCGGATTTGGTTTTCCTCTCTTTGCGCTTCTCCTCCTTCGTGTCCTCCTTGACTCTGCTTTGTTTCTCCATGACGGCGACCTCCCCTCCTCTCTCTCTCTCTCTCTCTCGCTCTCCCTCTCTACTCCGCCGTCGGTCCGTCCTGACGCCGATGATGGTCGCGCGAATGCAGACGCCGGATTGTCATTTCTCTGCCGGTGTCCCGGTGCGCGGACGCGCCACCATGTCGGAATCCGGACGCGGCAGCGCGGCGCGGCGTTGTTCCGCAGCCCAGCGACCCAAAGCCTCCCTCATCCATCCTGACACTTACTCGGCGCGTTCATTCCGACTCCGGCGGCGATGTCACTGGCAGCCCAGCAGCAGCGCCAACTTCTGCAGGAAAATACCCACACACACACGCTGGGGCTGTGATTGCGTGGGGCGGCTGTCTCCTCCCACTTTAAATCAACAGTGGAGATAAGAAATCCAGAAATCCCAGTCAGTTTATGTTTCATTTCTCTATTCTAAGAAGATCCAGGATCCGTGCATGTTTTGGCAACTGGGATTTCTTGTAATAAATGAGAAATAAACAATAATAATAATAATAATACAACTTTAAAAAACAAAGGCCTCCATTTAAATTCAAGTGGATTTTTTCTTATTTAAAATCTAAATCAGATAAGTCCCCAAAACAAATTCATCGTCCTTCATTACTAATATATGGTTAATGTGTTAAGTGTTTGACTCAACGATTTAGGTTAAAAAAAAAAAAAAAGTCTGTCCAAACTCATAAAAAGACGTGTGTTTATTTTATGCATCGTTTGTTCCTCTTCGTGCGTTTCATGGAGAGAGAAAAAACACACGAGTCAACATCTTTGAGGTGTCAAACAGCGCCTCCTACAGTCACAAAATATAGTGTTCGCCTGTTTAGCAATCTTAAAAACAAACACTCTTTTCTTTGTTTTAATAATGTTGAACAGGAAAAAAACAACAACTTAAAAAACAAATTTAACGGGTGTCATCAGATGTAAAACACAGAACAAACAACAACAACAACAACACACACACACTTACTGTGTTTTTGAAGTGTGGGAGGGAGTTGCAGTACACACAGACAACCTCTAGGAGGCTGGGAGGCGCAGTTTATCTTCCTACTGAAAGTGGCAGATGTCAAAAGTCCTGCGTGGTGTGGGCGCCATTTTCCGGTCTACTGAAAATGTTGTTTTACGATCCGGAGCCCCAACAAGTAACCCGGAGAAAGGTTTTTAAGAAGGACGCCTCGTTATACGTTCACAGATACGAAGTTGAGGTTTACTTTCTTTAAACTTAGCGGCTAACGTTAGCTTTAGCTTATGCTAGTAGGGAATGTTTTCTGACTTTTTTTTGTAAAAATCTGCTATTTAAATATCAAAACATTTCTCCTTCAATTCCAACGGACAATGTTTTTACCGTATTTTCACGTATATTACGGGTTTTTATTGTCGTTGGAGTCAGAAACCAACTAATGGGGGGTTTCAGATTCGGGCTTTTTGCTTCTGTAGCCCGACTAAGCACAACAAACCCGCAGCTGAACAGTAGAGTCGGGTTGTGGCAGAAGAACGAGGGGTAATTAGAGAATACGCAGCTTGTATTCTCTTCCGACAGCCGTCGACAGGGAAACGAGTTAACTCGGTTTCCTACTTCTACTTCTTCTTCTTCTGTTGGCATGGACAGGCATTTGAACACTGTCGCCACCTGGTGGCCGGTCACGTACTTATCAGTTAAACATGAAAAACGTTTGAGCAAAATGAGTTTCAAAGAGTAGTTTTAAAGCCTTTCTATGAAACTAAAGAAGTGTATTTAGGACCGCATTTTAGCGGCTGGAATCAGTGGTTTATGTTTTGGTCAAACATTATGACATCCTGTTCTCTGTTTTGATCAGGAACATTGGCCAAAGCAGAACCCAACTGGGATTTCAAGGGTTCCCAGTTTGTTCCCATCACCGTAGAAAAAGGCAAAAGCATGATTACCGTTGAGAAAGTTGTAACTTGATATCCATAAACAATTCTGTTCAAATCATGTTTGTTCTTATTGATCTAGTGTGATATTCAAATTTTCTCAGACATTCAGTTTCAAAATATTTGTAAGAAATAAGGGCTTGACATAAAAGACAAAACATATTGAACTTGTTTTTTTTATGACGTTCTAATTTATTTAGATGTGTCTTATACGTTTGCACACATGACTGCACTAATGCTGTCCAAAAGCTCCTTGCAGACTCTCCTCTCCCCGACTCGAAGACAAAAAGAAAGAAAAAAATAATAATCTCTAGTTTTCTCAGCCTTTATAGACAGACAATCAGCAGCCACTGAATTTTGTAGCCTTAGGTTAGGATTTCTTCCAATTGTGAAAGAAGGAACAAAATGTCTAGAAGATAAACCATCTCCAGTGAATGCGTGTGTGTGTGTGTGTGTGTGTGTGTGTGTGTGTGTGTGTGTGTGTGTGTGTGTGTGTGTGTGTGTGTGTGTGTGTGTGTGTGTGTGTGAGTGACAGCAGCTGCAGCTTCAGAGAAATTTCATTAGCTAAGCCTCGGAAGAGATTTATCACAGGTTACAATGTTCTGGATTATTACTCTCATTACCGGGGCCGTGATTTTAAAGAGGGCTTATCTCTGCACTCGCCGCATAGATACGTCTAATAACACATGGGTTGTCACATATTATAATATTAAAAACTCTGGATTTATGGCAGCGGTGAGCAAAAGCAATAAAGCTGATTTCTCTCGCTTCCTGCTGCACTGAGACAGGGCCCGTTTTTCTTTTTGTTTGTTTGTTTTTTTTGTTTTTAGAAAAAGCTTCGTTCTGCGATTCCCCTTCGTTTAGAGCTGATGATAACGCGAAGGCACACTGTTTGTTTGTGGAGTGGGAAAACAATCCCAACCAGGAGGCCAGGCTTCAAAAAGAAGGGAGCTCATTAGATCGCGTTAGCGGAGAGAGTCGACGAAAGAGACTCGACTCGGAGTAATGCCGGAGGAAAAGTTGATGGTTTGCGTAGCGGGCCGAGCCGGGCGTTTACCTCCCAAAGGCAAACAACAATCATCTCTCTTACGTACGATTTACCGAGCCGCCACGCCACCTGTTCATGCAGCCAAACTGTAATCAGGGAAAAGACAATATCTATTAAATGCTCCGTAAACAAGTGTAGCCGACATCAAGTCATGGAGATTTCCAAAACAGCAATTTAAAGATCTGCTTTTGTTCAGTCAAGATGTGTAAAAAGGTTAAAGATCCAAACACTATGCTCGAAAAACATTTCAAACAGACACGGTCAGGACACGAATTATTTAAAAAAAAAAAAAAAAGTGTGACTTATATCACCAACCTGCACACAATTATATTTTGCACTTTATTAAGGCTCTTGTGGAGCCACCAGTGAAGAAAATGTTAAGAATAACCTTTGTTTTTTTTTCATATAACGTCATTATTTGAAATTTGTCACCACGACGACATTCGTATCACGATAAGAAGTTGTTCACGATAAGCGATAAACGATATTCTGCTGCGTGTTTTTATGTTTCCTGAACCGGTTGCTGTTAAACGTGAGGATTTGTTCGCAATGAACTTAACTGGTAAAATGAAAGTTAAATTGAAATAACCATAACAAATGTGGGACTCAAAATGCGGGCAGGAGAAGGGCAAGCAGATGTGTATAATAATATATCAAGATGAAACGTGTAGCTGTACATGGAGCCTTTTGCAAGAGGATCTGACAAAGGATTTTGGAAAAAGCAGGTCTGAGAACTAAAAGTCGCAAAAGCGTCTAAGGATGGTGACATATTTAAAGATGAGACTTTAGAGAAGCCCACAGCAGGGCCATTTCATTGAAAAAGTAGTTTATAACAGAATAAAGTGATTAAAAAACACAAATTAGGCTTAAGAACCCAAAAGTAAAACAGAAATAAGATTACATTTCAAATGGTAATTCTACATCCATCCAATTTTTGCCCATTTTTTAATTTAAAGGTAGAGTCAGGACGATTTCTACTATTCATCTTAGATCTGCCAATTGAAAAAATTCATTCGATTGAACTGGATTTTATTTAGTGGGAACAGAGTGAAAAGTGGCTGACCCCCAAACACACAATTTGCTTTTTGCAGAATTAGATTTCTCCTTTTGCTGGTCCGTCACATCAAAACCCATAAGCTTCTTTTGTGGCTTTAACAAGTCAAAAAAAGGCGACAATAGCAAAGAGTGTCGATTTCTGCTGCACACACTATCTAAATAATTACAGCTCGATTTCTGCTCCGTGGCCTAAAAGTTTAGACATGTTTCATCTATAAATGGAACCCGAATGGTGACTTGCTGCAAATAAGACGTCATCCGAAAAGATAAAAAGATAAAGTAGGCATCAGAGACCATCTGGTAGCCTGAGTCATACCCCGCCTGCTCGGCGAACAAACACCCTGTTCACCGACAGAACAATGCCCCAACGCCGTCGACGCTGGACGGCCGCGTTTTATACAGCATGCAAAGAAAATTGGAGCCATGCCCAATAAATTGTTTATCCTTAAATATCTGTAACTCGCAGAGCAGTTTGTCTGTTTTGACTTGCAGTGAAGCTGATGTACAGCAGAGCGTCAGAAAAACAGTTTTACTACAATAACTTTTCAACAAAAAGAACAAGTAAGTTTAATAAAATTGTTCAAACTGCTACAAATGAATCACTGGCACCCGTGGCACAAATAAAGCTGATTTAATTACTGGAAAAAATACAGATTACCTAGTGTAAGAAGTAAAGATGGTCTTCATGAAGGGATCATGTGAAAGTGCTAAGTGGCTAATCAGAGGTTCAGCGAGGCTTTTCTGAAAGGACATCCTCCAGGAAGAGGAATCACCAGTCACCACAGAAAATGACGACAGATTAATTAGCGCGACAACATATTTTATAGCCAAATAAAACATCTGTCTGTTGCTTTTGTGTGTGTTTTATGCGCACTACAAACCAAAAGGACGCCAAATAACACAGCAGAACAGTTGGCTATGACCACATTAGCAGCCCGGGTTTTGCTGATTATATTTCATAACAGTTTCATTAAATGTGAAAACGGTGAGAACAGATTTAAGTCATTTTATAGAGTGAAACCTTTTTGGAATATTCCTTAAAATACATAAAAGATAAGCAGCATACACGTTTACAAACGGGAACTACGCTGGTGGTAGTTTCGCAAAAGAGAAATAAAAAACCTAAAGCCAAATCAATCATTGAAGAATATTAACTTAACGTGGCCATTGAAATGAGGTATTGTCAAAGTAAAATCTGCAAGTAATCTGTACATTTGGAACTATATTCCAATGTTAATTTACCAGCGCGAATGCTACCTTACTTGCTGACTTCCAGTAAGGTTTTAATTCCTGTTAATGTTAACTCTTGGATGCGTAAAAACGCCCAAAGTTCCTCCCCTGGACAGATAAACCCGGCTTCAAAGTGAAGCTAGAAGAAGAGAGATGACTCTCTCAAGCCTCTTCCTGTTCCTGTTCCTGTTCCGCGCCGTGGAGCTCAGAGCAAAACGTCACTTTGAAAAACAGAACAGAAAAGCCACGGCTAAACGGAAAAGCCCCCAAAATCAGTCAACGGCGGCAGCCTGTTTAATTTAAGATGGAGAACCGGGCGGTTTGTTCCAGATGGTTAATATTACTGCAACTTTAATCACAGACGCTTGGAAATTTCCCAGAATACATTGCACGTCTCCAGGAGTTTATAGATTATACAGGAGCTGCTGAGCGTACAGGGAGCGACTGATCATTGTTTGAAACTGAAATGTTTCTGTCACAACAAGAGATTTCTTCTGTTTTTGGCACACTTGAATGTTTAAGGTCATTCAACAAATTTTGAAATAAAAAAAAATAGCCTGATAAAAGGATAAAAACTTTTATTAAGGTAAAAAAAAAAAAAAAAGAAAAATGTCCACTAAACTTAAACACAATTGGTCACCAGGACGATAATCTTGTGACTGCAATGACTGGCGATGCTTTAATTTTTTTTACATCCCACTCCTCTTTTCAAAATGATTATAATTTAGACACAATGGAGGGTTTGGGAGCATGCACGAGCTTTTGAAGATGATCACACAGCAACATTTATAATTACGGCAAGTCGTCCGAGTCCTGAAGCAACAAAGCAGCCCCCAATAATCACACTCCCACCTGCATGGTAGTGTGATGTTCATGGCAAATTAATTTGGGTTCACATCTTCTAAAAAGAAACAACACTGAAGAAAGAAGCTAGAGTCAGCACACAGCTTCAGCTAGAAACTAGCAATCAGGCTCAAAATCTGGGTAGTGACTTGAACCTCCAGAGACACTTAAAGACAGTTACAAAGTCGGTCTTCTGTCGCCTGAAGAGCAATTCCAGGTTTAAAGGACTAACGTCTCAGCAAGATCTAGAGAAACTCATCCATGCGCTTTTCTTTAGGTGCGTTGATTACTGCAACAGTGTCTTCACAGGTCTGGCTAAAAACAAACAAACAAAAAAAAAACTGCAGCTGATCCACGATCATCCCTAGGTGTGGTCCGTTTAATTTTAAAAGGCAGTTTAGTTAATCACAGTTCATTCTTGATTAAACAGGGGAGGAATTAGATTTCCTCATAAAGTAATAACAGGTTAGTAGCTTACAACGTCCAGCTAACCTGCAACCTAGCTTGGTTCTGGAACCAAGCTAACATAGTTCCAGGTTATCATTTTCGAAAATATTTTATCCAAAATGTCATTTCAGGTTGGCTTGGAACAGTATTAACTCAGAGCCGCTGTTCCAAGTTGACTGGCGACAGTTAGCTGTTCCGAGCTAACACGCTGTTAGCTTGTTCAAAAACACCTTGGTTGCTTGTTCGCTGGCAAGCTAACAAATGGATAGAAATTGTTACTAACAACAGTTAGCTTGGAAACTAACAATCTCACAAACAGATAGAAAATTGTTACATTTAAATGGAATAAATAAATTCTATTTATTTATTTATAATTCATTTATTCAGCTCTGTCCTGTAAGTAAATCACATCATCACAAGAAAAATGAGCACTTTTTTTTTTTATTTGTTTATTGTCTCATACTACGATTAGTTTGGTGAACTGAGTCATTTCAGTTCAGACAAAACGGCAACATTAAAAACGATCTACACAAAGGCCAAAAAACTCGACACCCTTTGTTACTTTGCTATAATTTGCGACATTTCATCCCGGGGGGGTAAAGTGGTCGGTGCTGATGACTGTTATTCAGAACCACCTGAGTCCTCACAAAATGCCGACACAGGCAGAGCGATGAAACAGCACGCCCCGGGAGGAAATCAATACTGCTTAATGTATTTTTACAGTGCTGACTAAATACAACGTTCCGCAAAAGTTCTCCAAGGTTTAACAAGACAATTACCGCCGTCGGTTTAGTGGAAGGAATTCAGTCCAGCAAAAATAATAATAATAATACTGATTAAAAAAAAAAAACACCTCAAAAAAAGAGAAATATGGGTGTTGAGTGGGCGACTGCTGGCTTCCACCAGGTTCCAGATTATGTGGGCCCCATCTGACTTGGCAATAACACCTTCCTTGTCAGTGCCTATAATACTAATGCCTTCGACAGGGGCCTTCTGCTTCCTCATGGTTTCCAGGAGCTTGTGAGTTCCAGGCAGGAACACACAGACACACACACACACACCAACACGCACGCATGCACACACGCACCTGGACAAGGAATAGACAGCTTTACAGCACACACCAGGCAACTGACACAGCAATCCCTCCAGAGACTGTGGAGCCAGGCTACCGAGCTATTTCTATTCATGCCCTATTTCATCCTCCACCAGTCCTATTTTCACTCTATCTGATCCGTGATCAGTTGCAGCCGGGACACGCAAAGGCGGCAAAGACCCAAAGCTGCTCGTTTTAACACCTCTGCAGCAAGGTAGCCCATCTGATTTTACGCAAGTCTGCACTTCTGACTATTGCAAATGTTGTTTTTTTTTTTTTTTGGAAGACAAAACTCATAGCTGATGAAGTCGCCTCTGACCTTTGGTGGCTGTAAACACAGAAAGTTCCCAGTTATAAGATGCTGGACGTTCAGATATTGGTTTGGATGGAGGAGTTTTGAGAGAGCAGGGTGGATGTAGGGTGTAGGTTGAGTCAAATGAGGAAAGACTCGTCCTCATTCTGCTGATAACGAGACTTCAGTGGTTGGCAGAACATTACAGGACAGAAGAGCCAGCAGCACCATGCCGGAATAAGTCACAATAACAGGTTTTAACTCTTTTCCTTCAATAATTAAAGAGAATAGAGAAAGCGCTGTCTTGTGCTGTGGGTGGATAAAATACTACTCTACGGAAATACAACTCTCCATCAACTGTGATGGAGCGCCCTCTGCTGGTTGGCTTAAGGTTGGACACCACACTCAGTTATGTGCAGAGAAGAATGGGCCACAGTGTTCAAGGGGTATCAGTTCAGAGAACTGAATCCGACCGCAGTAGATAGGAAAAAAGGAGGAGTACATTTCCACCAAAAAATCTCCTTAAAAGCAGAACATGTTTTCGACTTCTGAAACTCAAACGTCCTCGTCCCCCCACCCCAAGAAAATCTCAGAATTTTAAGAGTTTTTTTGTGGGCATTTACTCCTCTTTTATTATAATTAGGGATTCAAATTAAAATAGAAATGACTATATCAAAATTCATTTTGAGTCCCATGGAAAAGTACATTATGAAATATGTTAAATTGACGCGTCTAACCCTACACCACCTCACCTGTCAAAGTCTCCCGCCGTATTAGTATTATCCCGTAAATTTTCCACATTTACATCAATTGCGTCGCCAAACCCCAGAAGGTAACGGGCCTTCTGCCCGAAGCCTACTGGACCAGATCAAACTCAGCACTATTAAGACAGCAGATGTGGTTTAATTATTATTATATATTCATTTACAACTAGTACCAACAATTTTCACCGTACCTTAATTCACATTACTTGTACATGTTATAAATAATTAGATAGTCTTTGCAGAGCCTTCATCTCTTGTTGCTTCTCATGAGTAAAACAACATAAGCCAAACCGGAGCAAAAACATCAGTTGTCAGACGTTGCAGATTAACTTATAGGAGCATCAACAGTTTTTTTTTTTTTTTTTTGGTGGGCTTACAAAAATGAAATTTTTATGCCACTTCATCAAACTTCAGCAGATTTAGTCAATTTCTCCAACGTCTCTTAAAATTGCAGCTGGACATCCTGAACCACGGTTAACGCCTTCAATCAGGGACCAGTATTGTTAGCGTGTCCTGCTGATATAACAAAAACAACTTTTGAAATTTGCTCGAAGGGGAAATTTGCAGGTGGACCTGGTGGAGTGTGGTTACCAGGGGTTACAACACCATTAGGCAATACTGCTCTTCAATTTGAAAACAGCAGTAAGAGCTACATTGCCACATGATTCAGTTCAAAACTCTCACGACATTTTCTCACTAACAACTCAAAGCCGTAAGGTGCTGGTCTCAACCCTGTCCTCTACACAGTCTGATCTTACTGAATGGAAGGCTGAAATATTCGCCAACCAGGAATTGGTTTGGGACGTCGCAGTAAAAGGAGAAAGTCCATTGAACAAGGTCGCCTGATCATTATGCTGTAGAGTGTTTCACAGAAAGAACAATCCATTTGTAGCGCAGCATCGTCCACATCATCCTGAGACGTAGCAAAAACCACAAGCATCTTGGTATCGGCCCACAAGTAGATCGTGAAAACAGCCCAAATAGATTGCAGAATGTTTATCAATGCTTTTTCGCTTCCGCCCAAAAGTCTTTTCATTCTGAGGATGTCAAGAAGAGATTCAGGAGTCTGAAACATAAACCACAACTTAGGGACATCGGGTTTCCCGAAGAAAGCAGAACGTTTAACTCCTCCACAAAACCTCGGTTAAAACCCATAACCCTACAATCACACTTGGACTGACACGTAAGGTAACGTCAGAAACCTGAGATATAACTGCAGGATGGTTCCTAAAGTGGGTGATCTGGAGTGGAGGAAAACCACAGGTTGAAGATGAAGACACTTTATTCTAAATCTAAGCCTTTTGAAGTGGACAGGAGCTGCGTTTCCATTACAAACAGACTGGTGACCTGTCCAGGTGACCCTGCCTCTCGCCCGGAACGTAAGCTGGAGATGGACACCACCACCCCTCACCACCCCACTAGAGACAAGGGTGTAAGAAAATGGATGGATGCAAGGATATGCGCAGAGCTTTTTCGGTATTGTGCTAATGTCAATTTCGACGTTGCGGTGTTCTCATTAAATTCGAAATGCGACTACAACCACAGATGAACAGGATTGTTCGCGTCACAAAGTCATTAAGAAACACGATCCTCCCATCACTTCCTGTCGCCTTCTTCGCGTTTTCGTCAGCAGCTACATCTGGCTTTGCATTGCAGTTTTGCGGAATATACAAACCGCCTCATCCTAGCACCAAAACAAATCCAAAAAACTTCAGCTTTTTTCAAAATTGCAGCGTTTCCAGTAAGCAAAGTTTATTTTTGTAATTCCAATTTGCGCAATTATTTGGTCAGTGGACACGCAGCTACATGATGTAGCGCCAATCTAGGCACAGTTTCACTGAAACGGAGAACTCGGAACAGCATGTTGTGTTTCATTTCCAAGAAGGAACAGAATTGCAACTCAACATATTGCAAATAAAAGTTGGGTCCATATTTTATAGCTCCACAGTTTGTAATTATTTGGATTGGAGTCTGATTTAGACACACATTGATTTAAAATGAACTCATAAACTCAGAGAAAAAAAAATAAAATAAGCCGTCTGCTTTATTTCTTTGACAAAAAAAAAAAAAAATTCATTGCCAATTCATATGATATCACTCTAAGCAGCGAGTGCCATTGTGGAGCAATTTCAATAGCAAACAGAGCCTTTTCTTGTTCCTTTATGTTTTGCGAATGCATTGTAAATCATTGTCCCTTGACAGTCCAACAAAAAGTGAGGTTCATGGTAGAGTGGGTGTCGTTCAGCACAAAGGTCTTTATTGGGGTCACGTTCAGAATAGCGGACCACCCAGCTGTGTGGGTGGAGACGCTTTCAGGGCGAAGAACCATGGGAGGCAAAAAGAAGAAGGAAAAATAGCCATAATTCTCTTTTAGACATAAAATCCCTCTGCGACTTCAATTACGAAAAAAAAAAAAAAAAAAAAGATTCTTCAGTCCTCTCTCTTCAGCTGGCCTTACGGGTGACAAGTTTGAGTTACACAAAACATGAAAGGCAACACGGGCTTCATGTATGTGACTTTAGTCTTTAAATAGACGCCATGAACTGAAAAACACTGTCGGTCTTTATTCACCTAAAGTCAAAAGTGTGTCTGTTCCCGTTGGCTTGTGACTGATTTGTTCCAGAAGAGGGCAGTGTTTAGCTGGACATCGTCTCATCTGGAAGGAGCGATGGATTGAAGCTGCCTGACTTTAAATTAGTTATTGCAATGTGTTGCCCTATATGATTTCTTGGCATTATGGTTTTTAATGACAGTCGAAATCAAACTCAGATGAGAGAAACTTAGTTTGGTCTAAGCTGTTTACGTGTAAACATTCTTAGATCTAAAAATAATAGATCCGTTTGTGGTCTTTCTAAAAAAAAAAAAGGCTTTTTTTGCTGTAAGAATCGTTGAATGGAGAGGAAGGTGTCTGAGTTAGTAGATATATTTTTGATGCTCAGCATTTTGTCTTTTCTGTTTGTGCTGATTTTTGTCACATCCAGGCCGGACTACTGCGCGATCGAAGCCCCTACATGTGTCTGATTGGCTTAGCTGGGACTTGGTGCAAAGTGAAATTGGATAAAGGACCAGGATCCCAGGAGCAGTGTGGAGGTAAAAATCATCGTTTGTCTTAATCTGTGTAATTAGCAATGTACAAATGGAAAGCCTGCAGTCGTTTTCCGATCTTCAATTTTCCGATTTTTAGAAGTTTCATATTTATTTTGTAAGAACTAAAGGGGCATTTAAGTTCAAATTGAACATATTTGCAATTACAATACTTCCATTAATTAAGTAAATGCAATTAACATCACATAGGAATACGTTTGTTCATGAGTTAAGTCACAAAGAAACATGCAGCGCCATCTTCCTTCAACTAGTTTTTTTACTGACGTGTCAACACAGACCGTTTTTTGCGTTTTGGAACACAGAAGGAGCTGAACATCAGACGTTGTTGCAAAACGCCTCTTATGAAACACGTTAAATCCAGATATTCATTCCTGTTTACAGAGACGCTTGCTCAGGTTTATGGCACCTCAAACGGTTGCTTTTCCAAAAACCACCAAAGAACATTTCCTTAAGTTCTCTTTGTTGGGTTGGATTTATAGCCACATAAACAACATTTCCAGAGAAGACACAGCTTTATTTATGCAGTAAAACCCATACATCTGATCAACAACAATAACTGGGTTTATGACCTGTTTAGCTATCATTACATGCTCCTTCTTTTGCTCTAAATATTCACACCAACTGCAGATCTGTTTATTTTTATGTTGAATATTGTACATCTTATGAACTGTCACTCATTTAGAGATGCTTAGTATTGAATAATAAAGATGAAGCGTCGTGTGGATGTGTTGAATCCTGTACTATCATACAGAACAAGGCCAGAGGAGAACGTCAAAGTCATCCGCTGTAGGCTTGTTAACTGCCCTTTGATTACTTAGTATGGAAGCCCAACAGTGTCGCAATTCAATAATTTTCAGTGAAAATTTGGTAAAAACGTTGTTAAAGGGTTAACAGAGGAGCGATGTTGTGACAATTCAGAAACAGCAGGAGCCTTTAAAGCCACAGAGGCAAAATTTCAAGGTGCTAAATATCAAAGTCAAATTTCTTTTAAGTCATATTTGATATATTTAGCAATTGAGGGTGACATATTTACTTAATTGTGCTCTAAATTGGTAGTATGTGGCTGGAAAACACACAATACTGCCCCTTTAATGGACACTGTCAGCAGTTCAACATAGAAATCATGACAAAAAAAAAATGCAAGACTCAAGTTCCAAGGTAATCAGCCGATCTACGACGTTCCTTGGCAATATCCGGGCCCACCACGGCGCCACAGCTCCCCCAGAGGACAGAGCAACAACAAGCTGCTATCTTGCTGCAGGAGAGGGGTCTCGCTCCAGTCCAGAGCAGGGCAGAGCGGCGATGACATGATTAGTGTTTCTCCGGTTCGCCTTGGCCTCGTGAACGGCGCTGCGATGACAGACCTGGCCGCTTGCGGGGAGAGAGAAGAAGGGGATTCTGGATTGTTCCTCGGTGCCTTTAAACACAACAACACCTACCACAGCGAAAACGTCTCGGGCCGAGCTGCGGTCGTAAGAGTCTGCGAACAAACGGCGGCCTGTTCACAGACCCTCATAACCGGACAGTTTATCACTTTGTGTCAGAAAACGCAGAGCCGGGATGATGCATTGCTAATGTTTGCTCAAAGAGGCACTGCGCTGCGATTTGCTCTTGGCTGTTTTCAAAAAATATTTTACATATGACGCCGTATTCAGGCCTCATTGTAATATATTATGTTGAAAACATGAACTTGAACGTATTTCACTGAGATTTTATGCTACAGAACAACACAAAGTAGTGCATAGTTGAAACTGGCATCTATTAATTAATTACAAATATTGTAAGTAATTAATTGAACATCAATTAATTACATCAAACCCAACCTAACTATGTTTGCTAAAGGATTTAGAGAAGATAAGTTAATGAAGGTTAGAGTGCAGTTAATGTTTTTATTAGACATTAAATGTAGGAATAGTGTAGTTTGGTGACAACCTGGAACTTTGACTGAAAGACTAAAATGAACTGCATCTTTTATCTAATCACACAGTATCAGTGGGTAACATATTGTTCATCACAGACTACTGTAATCACAATAATGTCTATGGTGCTACTAGAAAAACTTAAAAGTTTGAGAACCACTAGTTTAAACCATTAGACATATTTGTTTTACATTCATTTCACTTTGTTGACAGTATGACACAGATAAAATGTGAAAAAAGATTGAGCTCTCCCAGCACTAACTAGAAACAACCAATCAGAGCCAGGAGGTGGATCTTAGTGCTGTCAATCATCCTCTTGTGCTTGCTGTGCTCTCCACATCAGAGAATCTGGCTGTCATGAAGGCCAAGGCTCGTTAGCATGGCAACCGTAACGGTTTTCGTGTAACGGTGAATTGTTTCTCTGCCAATAGCACTTTTCGCAGCGTGTTCGCGAGGTTGATAGGCAGCGCCAAGACCCTCCGCCACGCTCCCATTGGTTGTTTTTGATCGAGTGCGGTGCAGTTCTTCCCATGGCAGCACAACAAGAATATGGTGGTTATCGACGGTGACGGTTTTAAACGTTTTAATAAAAGTTAAATACCGCAGCTTTACGTTTGTGGTTGCAAGTTGACAACAAGTGTGTGAATACTTTTACAAAGAGCTGCAAATCAGCTTTTTTATGGAAAACCATTGATTCTTCCACAAGGAGCTCCTTGTGGCCTGACACCTGCATTAATATTTTATGAAACTTTGCACAACATTAAACCTGAGGCCCGGGGAGGAAATGGACTGTTCTACGACCAGGGATAACCCTTGATGTGCAGCAAGGCCTTCAGCCGGGGAGCAGTCCGCCTCAGCGTGAAGCTGCCTGGCTTTTGCTTCAGACCCGCAGGTGCTGGTGGGAACCGCCGCGGCTACGGCTCTCCCCGCAGGGAGCCAGCGGTTTTCTACCTAAACAGCACGCACGGAGAGGCCGTCGTGAGGAAATGGTTTGGCCCGAGCAGCGTCTTGTGTTCCTGTGCAAGCAGACTGCATCCGTGGGCCGACTCGACACCGCGTTGGAATATTTTAATTTATGATCTGTGGCTGCAGCACCGTGCGCCGCTACGACCTCCTCCAGGCTCTTGTGTACATATTTGGAAAAAAGTGAGGCGTTTAGCTAAGAGGAGCTGTTGAGCTTAGCCGTGGGTCAAACTGCTGAAGCTCGTAGCTTTAAAGTGGCGACACGTGGATGAGACGGCCAAACATGGCTACACGCTGAAAAAAAGAAAACTGATTACAAGTAACAAACTAGCTTTATCCAAGTAAATGTATTAATTTTATTAAGTCGTTGTTATAAACATGATGTATGTATGTATCAAATATGACTTAAAAGAACTTTTACTTCGATGTTTAACGCCTTAAAATTGGGCCTCTGGCTCTTTAAGAAGCTCCTGCTCTTACTGAAGCTCCGCCTTCAGGAAGTCATCACAACACATCACTCCTCTATTAACCCTTTAAACAACATTTTTTTCAAACCAGCATTGCACTGAGAAGTAGCTCGTTCGATGCGCTCAGCAGATGCAGTTTCTTTTTTAAAAAATCGTAGTGTTTCCGTTACGAAAATTCATTTTCTTAATTTAAATTTACACAATTTTATGGTCAATGGAAACACAGTAAAGTAGCTTTAGTTTGTAGAGATAAAGCTGCTAATATGGTGGTTGGACATTGGCGCCCGTTCAGTGACAGCCTCGTAAATCTGCGGCTACAATGTAGCTTAATACCATCAGGAAGTGAAGTGGTGAAAGACTTTAGTATCTAGTGCTTTTGAGTCCTCAGGCTTGATGAAGAGTTTTACAAGTACAGTACAAGTAGAAAAGGAACATTTCTGTAAGCATTGTATCATTATACAAGCTAAAATAGACATTTTGGGTGATTTCACATTTGAGGCGTTTAGTTGGTTCAGAAACAAACTGGTTCGTTTCCCCCAGTCGATGCGAGTCATTCGTGTAGACGTGAGCATGGCAAGAGATCTGAGCTGCTGATCTAAGCAATTTCACCAAAACCGGGCTCGATACAGATCCGGACCAACTCTAGAGAAGCTCCTGAACGTGATACAACCTCGATTCAGCGCAGCTAACAGCTGGCAAGGTTTGTGTTGCATTGTGGGATGCGGTGGAGTAAACAATTTCTTCCATTTCCCCGACTGTCCCATCTATCAGATGTATTCTTAAATTAACACCCAGAACACAACTAGAAAGAGGTTTAAATTTTTTAATTTCCCGTGTTTTCTACAATCTCAGAACACTGTCTGTGTCTGCGTTTTGTCGTCCCGCCTCGAACAATCGTACCGGGTTTAAAGTGTCGGGATTGGAAAACAAACCAAGCGTCTTAAAAAGTTACAACTTAAACCCATCAACTTGCTATGATTTGGACCAAAGCAAACGAGGTTTAATGTTTCAAATTGTGCTCAATCTCCACAGTGCCAGAAGTACCTGTGTGTCGTGAAGAGCGTCTGCTTTGCCGTTTCTCAGCCACTAAAGAGGACGCTCATTTCCTGTCACGGAGGACTATTTCTCTTTTTTTTTCCCTGTGTGAATGTTTCAATTTTCATTATTATTTTTTTTTTTCCTGCACAAGTGTTTGTATTGGCCCAAGAACTGATTTTCATCTCAAAGCACTCTGAGCTGCCAGCCATTGTTTCTCCTCAGCTGGTGGATAACCTCCTCGCCTCCCGCGTCTTTCCCGCTGCCACTCATTTCCTCGACCGTCCCGTCTATCAGGCCGTCTTTCACCGCTGGCGCGGGTGTTCGGTGCGACACACAGTTACCGTCCGGGCCTCGATCCAAGTGAAACAGTCTCCAAACGAACAATCAAAAAAAAGCCATGTATGTACAATGCTCTGTTTAAAATTTTATGTTTTTAACTTGAGTGATTCATCGATTGTAGATCAGCAGGGATTTTTCTGATTCCCTCAGATTTGTCAGCATTGTCTGTTGGGGCCTTCATTGATTATTTATTTACTAAAATAACAAATTTCAGTTCTCCCGTTGAAGAACTATAATTTATGAATTTTGGATCTGAAATCGGAGAACCTTATTGCTCTTTTTTGCTTTTCCTATGGCTTCATGTCACAACAGTGGTACTATTAAAAACACTGCTCCTGAAAAATCATTCCCATTTGACCTCCACTTCGGTCACATACAGTGTAATTTGTTTCATTAAGCTGCTGTTCAAAGTAACCACATTTAATCAGATTATTTTAATTTATTGGTATTTGTTGATGCTTTCATTGGACAAACAGTGGAGGAAACAGTAAAACAATCCCAGCAATACGGAGAGTTTGGGAGGGGTTTGAGCATCGCTATAGGGAATTTATCATGACAGTGGGTGAATCAGAATTTTTATGATAAGAAATGTATCACGATAAATGATCAAATAAATGCCCAGCCCTTGCTGAATCATCATCAATTGGGAGTTTCCCCCGACAATAAATCAAAACTTGATCATAAGAAAAAATGGCAATAAATGATACGATAAAGGCCCGCCCCGATTTGAGACCAAACTGTATTTTACCTGGACCTAATTTCAATTGCTGTTGCTGTTTTATAAAGAGAAATCGGGCCCTCAAAACTGAGGAAATGGAAACAAAAAGATCAGCTGCGCTTCCAGCAACTATTTCTGGTCCTAATATGGTCAACTCGATTGGAAAATCAACATGCTTTTGTACTTTCCTTCAGATACAGACACAGTTGGGACGACTCCAAATCCCCTGGTTTGCTTATCAAAGCACCCTCGGTGACCTCACCTGCTGTTGCCTAACTCTGGTCGTGGCCAAGACTTCGGCTCCGAAGGCGTAAGGAAGCCAAGGATGAGAGCAGCGCTCCAAGCGTGGGACTTTGAAGTTTCTTGCGTGCTTTGGAAAGAGGGCAAAGAATCACCTGCCATAAAGAAGTGTGCGTAAGCTCTGAGCTATTTGCTCTGGTGCCTGGGTGGTTATGGGTCCCTCAGGAGGCCTGGCCCGGGCCCCTGTGAGATCACATCAGCGCCGATCGGGCAGGAGTCCACCCGGAGGTGGAACTAATGAGCCCATGTGTTCGCAGACACTTCTAAGAGCCAGATGCTGGGAAGAGAGACGTCCATTGAGCGTTTCACGGCACCTCCCCTGGAGAGAGCGAGGGGGCTCGAGGAAAGGGGGGCGGAGAAGCGGTCAAGGCTTCACAAGGCATGTTGGACCGTAGAAATCACTGCGATCAGATACACATCTCATTCTCATACTGACACACACACACACACACACACACACACACACACAGAGAGAGACGTCTCTAGCTGTTGAGTCTACGCCGAGGCTGTTTCCACTCTTCCTACTGCTGATGCCTCACGCAAGGTGAAGCAGTGCAATAAAAAGGATTCAGGGCTCACGTCTATCTATTCCATATGATCTGCCTTCTCCAGTAAAAGTCACGTACAGAACACGGCCTCCCAGTTCACCATAATACCTGACGCGGCTCCGACCTCTGATCTGATGCCTGAGTCAAAGGGTTTATGGACGCAGCCCTTAAACACAAGGCTAGTGCGGTTAACTAATATGGAAGAAATAACCAGGACTGAAACCGAGAGAACATTTTATTGACTGGAATAAATAAGTGTACTGATAAAGCACTTTAAAACAACAGTAGCCGCGAGAAAGTGTTGTCCAGATGAGCAATAGAAAAAACAAAACATGACAATAGAAGAGGAAAAAAAAACTGGATAATAAAGGGACACTTCTGGTGTCCAGGTTGAAGGAAAAGTAGTTCTCTACAAATTAAAGAATTTAGACAACATCTCAATAGTTTTATCTTTTCCGCATTTTCTTTAATGGTATGCATTTCTTCAGATAACCGAAGCATCAAAAAGTGATACTAATTTGATCCGAGAATGGAGTTTAGCGCATAAAGATCGAGAAGCATCGAGGTATCGATATTTCAGTGTCGATCACGAGTTCACTTTTCACGTAGACGGACGTGGGAAAAGCATCGTATCAAACTCGACGACGGCAAGATGCCGACACACCAGCGGCGACGCTTTGAGAAACGGGAACGGGTCCGTCACCGGTCCACTCCGAGCCGGACGACGGCCGCGGTCCAGAGAGCGCGGGCGGGTCCGCAACGCCATCTTCCTTTCTCCGCCGCAACGTCGAGCGGAGGCGGATCTCACACATCCTCGGAGAGGGAGCATTTGAGGTCCGCCTCGTCGTCAGGGAGGACAGTCTCATCCAAGAAAATACTGGAAGGGAACGTGTTCTGTTTGATTGCAGTAACCCGATCTCACTGAGAAATTTAGAAAAATTTTACTTAAATTGTTGCTCCCATAATTATCGGTACCCTTGCTGCTAATAATATGCGCAAAACTTACTTTTGCCAATAGTGGCAGCACTTAGTCTTCTATAACTGTGGTCCTTGGGCTCACGTCAGTGGTTTTAATTTAGAGCAAATAAGCACAAACTGCCAATATAAATGAGCATATTGATCTGAACTTGAAAACAGAGGAACCGGGGAGAAAATATCAAGTTCCCAAGAACAGAAGTGGAGAAGAGAGAACAAGTGTTTATGACTTTTTTGGCTGCATTTCATTTGCTCTTTGAAGTGAGACGTTTGGGATAATAATTCATGTGAGGGACTTTTTGCTGAGATTCCATAACAAATAGGCGCAAAACTTTGTCAATATTCCGCCAGTTTCAAAAAAAAAAAAAAAAAAATCACAATTGAATAAGTCCATTAAATAAATAAGGCAATCAAAAATCACAATTGAATAAGTGTGTTTATGCGATAGCCATTAAAAAACATGCCGCGACATCATCCTCCTACCACTTCCTGTCGTCTTCTTCGTTGTTTCCACCAGTAGAAACGTCCGGCTGTTGGTCCCGTGACTCGTGTGATGTGACAAGCAGTGTTTCTATTGTAGTTTTGCAAACTACACTCACTTCGATACAGCTAGAAAACTCTCATCTTAGCTTCAAAACCTTTTCATCAAAAACATTTTTTGCAAATTGGCGTGTTTCCACTAAGTACATTTATTTTCATAATTCAAACTGGCGCAATTACAAAGTCAGTGGGAACACAGCTACAGTCATTAACGTTCAAATGTAAAATATTGAAATAATTTTTTGATTCGCTCAACTGTGCATGTGTGAACACTATTTAATTTTGCTCTGTATTCAATAAGAGATAAAAAAAACCCCAAAAACATTTAAGCAACCAAATTTCTCCTGGAATGACATCAAAATGCAAAAACATCTTTTCTGCTCATTTAAAATCAATTGTTTGTTGTAGTTGTACTTTTCAGCGGTGCAGATGCCAAAACAGTGACCGGTGAAGCCATTTTGGATGTCGCAGAGGTCCAAGTCGATGACATAACCCGTACCGTCCCAATTCTACAGTTTCTGTATGGAATGTATTGGGATAGGCCCTAAGAGAAATTATCCTCTGTGCCGCACCATATTTATGCCCCGAAGAAACACATAGCCGTGGATTACTAACTACAGGTTCCCAGTAACTGCTCTCAATTTTAAAAGTAAGAGCACAAATGTCAAAAAAGATCTTGACTGGAGCTTACATTTGTTTAAAAAGCAAAACCTCCAATGAAAGCTAGATAAACGCGTCTGTGAATAAATAAAATTCCCCCTTTGCAAACTATGTTCTTCTATTCATCAAAATAGAATAATATTCTCTCTTGTTCCGTTTAGTGAGAACTTATTAAGTGCACGTATTTTGCAGGGAAGGCATCTGGACACTTGTTGTCGGAGTGCTGACTGATTCCCATCTCGTCCTGAGTGATGGCCAAGCATTGAGATGCGCTGGCACACTCTGGTAATGGGTCCGTGTCATTAGAAGTGCTCGTTCTATCAACGTCTCTCCCAGCAACATGAACAAAGCTCAGCTGTTAAATTAGTTTCACAGAGGAGTGTTTGTGTTCTCTCGCACAACAATTTTAGGACCTGTTGGGTTGCAGCCACGGTTTGTTACTTTGTGGTCATCCATATGAGTCTCTCATTAGCCGTGGCTGCCCAGAGCTCTTGTAACTTGTAATCTCCGCAAATCTGTTGGGAGATCTGAGCTTCCCATACGGATTAACTAGTTGCGCCGCGTGATCGGAGAGAAAATGGCATTTCACGATGGCTGGAATTTCTGACATGATGCGATCGGTGGAAACTGGGCCTCAAAGGTCCATGGTAGCTGATCCATAACATGCCTTCTACCAACTGGATTTGACTAGTGATCCAGGTCACAAACCAAAAGTACAACCCACTCACCTGCGTGGAATGCCAGCTCTTCCCTAGAAAATACAGGTTAAATCAGCCAAGACTTACTCCATGCCCTCAACGCAAACACAACAATGTGAAAAAAATGTACCATGCTCAATGGACATGGAGATCAGTAAAGGCCTTCTCTGAGGGCCGAGCTTTACCTTCATGAACCCAAAAAAGGCTTCCTACCTTTACTGCATAAGGGGAATAAATCAGGCGACTGGATGGTTTTTACTGGTTGGTTGGGGGTCATTGTGTTTAATGGTGCTGTGGTTTTTATTTTATTATTTTGCTGCTCTGTGCAATAAAACTCAGTTTTTTCTCTTAATCTTTCCGCTACTATTAGCCTGTGGACACGGGAGTAACGCGTTTGGAAAAGATATTGGTCAATGGATCACATTTATTATGTGATTAATTCATTGGTGTTCCTTTCTAGTCTGCAACTATCAGAATCATAAATGTCTCTAAATCGTTTTGTCACCTTTAACCCCGTCTCTCTCCGACTCGCGTTTGGAGGGCATTTCTGTTTTCACAATGGCAGAAATCGAAGTTGTTGTTGTTTCCATGGTAACCCCATTCAAGAGCGGTGGTGTTTGTCAAAAAATGCTGACCGATTCCATTTTGTGTACCGCCGTGATGCATGCCGAATAAAAACGGAGGAATTTACTGCCCCCCCGCCCTCGTCGCTATGTAACCTTTGCGCCCCTTTACTAAAGCGAGACCGAAGCTGGACTCTGAGGGGAAAAAAATAAATAAATAAAATCAGGATGCTGAAACGTCTGGATAATTGTTCCCAGACCGCTACAAAGCCACTTTGTTTTTATCTCAGCGATACGTTGAGTCAGTTCGAACTTCCCGCCCGAATCAAAAGGAGAAATCAAGATTTATCCAACGGTGCTGATAAAAACACACTATTCCATCACGTTTTGTCGTGTAAAGGAATATTTATCCTTCTCCCTTCATTCGCTGTGAATAATAACCGTCTGCATGATATCACCACAGTAGCACCCCCAAGGTTACATTGCTGAAGGTGAGTGTGTGTGTGTGTGTGTGTGTGTGTGTGTGTGTGTGTGTGTGTGTGGGGGTGTGTGTGTGTGTGTGTGTGTGTGCGCGTGTGTTTGGCTGTTAAACGTGAGATAATAGATCCCCTCCTGGCTGCCAGCGTGACCCCCGGCCGTCCTCCGTTGACCCCGCGGATGATTACTGAGGCTGAAACGTGTCTGATCCCGGGCTTCGAACGCCCCCTTCAATTCCACCGAATCCCACCACATACCGAGACAAACGCGCAGGCTGCCGTTCACAAACACACACACGCACGCTCCAGTTCGACCTTAGGAGCAACCATCGTCCCTTAAATCAGAACAGGAGCTTAAATTTCCTTCTTTTCTCTTTGATCCCCATTCGTCGTAACGCCGACATTTAACCCCCCGCGATGGAGATTCTGGGCTGAAAAGCCCAAAACTCTGAGATATTTTAGTACTCTTTTTTTTTTTTTCTCAACCGCACAGATTTATCCATTGTCCTAATAGAAGCACAGAAGAGACAAAAATCACGCAGTAAAACGTTTCTTTACGCATAGGTTCTGCTTCCTGGCCGTTTGATGTCTCCCCGCGTTAATCGGAGCAAGCAGGGAAGCTGATTTACAAGCGGCCTTTACTTTTACTCTGCTCCTGCGCTCGCTCGTGGCTGGAAGAAGGAGCGACATCGGAAGTGATGGCGAAAACAGAGCGCAGAGCTTTTAAACAGAAGGGATTGTGGCGAGATTCGATCATTCGGGGATTTAACAAAGACGTCCTCTCAAGTCCAGTTCGGTTCTCTGAAGAAGCGTGGAGAGAAACGGACATGAACACAAAACTCGTGATCTGTTTTGACTGAGTTTTTTCTGCTTGTGCAGCCGATCACTTCTTATTAATGCTGGCAGATATTTGTATCCTAACCTTCTGCCACATGAGCTAAAATGTGAAAGTCCTTCTTTAACACAGCATTCATGCTTTCAATTATCAACACTTGTGTCTTATTCATGCTTAATTCATCATTAATTTAGCTACTTTTGATTTTTGCCCTGATTTTTTATCTTTATGTCTGTAACATTATTTTTAGTGATTTTCTTGCTAATTTGTTTGGTTGTTGTTTTTGCACTATATGAATAAATGTAATATTGTTAGTAGAATTATTAAACCAGAGACGCTTGGAGGCCACATGCATGTGAACCAAAAATGAATGAATGAATTTTATTGCACTTTATTTAGGGGCGTCAGACTGAAGAAGCCTGATTTCATATCAACACCTCCCTAAAATAATACCTAAAATATGTACAAATATTCACTTTAACAGTCTGTGATTTGACTAATTAGAGATGTGATTTTTATTTATTTATTTTTACTCATTTATGCAGCTAAAAGTTAGTTTGGTATAAAGAAAACATCACATGCAGCAATGAATTGTGGGTCCATAAAAATGCGGGCTTCGCGTAGGGGCGGAAATAGGACCAAAAATGGGCGGGGCGAAGGGCGGATGTGGAGAATGGGACACGGTACGCATGCGAAGTAGAGTGCAGGTATTTTTTAATCAGCTCTTACTCGTCCTACCGTTTCTCATTTTCCTCTTGTCAGCGGCGCCACCTAAAGGCGTGGAGAGGTATGACACAACGCAACCACGCTCTCTGTCGGTGCGCAGACATGTTTTACCTTTCAGCCGCACTCAGAATCAAAACCGCCGCGTCCTTGTTTTGGTTGTGTTATTTTTGCGTTATTCACCAACGAGCGCGCTTCCACACACAGGTCAGCGCCGCTTTCCTAAGTTTCTGTCCCACACTCGACCCAGAACTGTGGCGGCTTCCCAGAGCTCCAGCGGGCGACAAGAGGGGCGAGAAAAGCAAAAGGAAAAAAAAAAAAAAAAATGGCAATATAGAAAGCCATTGTGAAATGTGGGAGCCAGGAGTGTTTGGCACGGCTCGTCGTGTTTGCTCAGTAAACCCCCTAAAGCCAGTGTTTTTCTTTCTTACCGATGGAAATGCCGGCATTGTTGGAGCCGGAGGCCGTGGTTACCGGCCGGCCGTGGGCCCAGCCAGCCAGGTTGGGACAAACAACGAGATGAAGGTCAGCTAATATAGCGGTTAATTCCACTTCCTGGTCCCCATGACACCCAGGCAGGGTTTATTTGAAGATCCCAGACCCCGAAGTCACTCTGCACTTTGTTTAATCCCAGAGTTTTTTCTTTCTTTCTTTTTTTTTTTTTTTTTTTTGTTGAGAGCCAACACTTTCACGAATGTGGGGAAGCAGGAAGGGACGATGACGGTAAAAAAAAAAAAAAAAAAAATCCATCCAAAGCAATTTTCTTGTTTTTATACACAAAATACTGACAATCTGTTTTTTGTCTTCAGACTAGAGGTCAAAGTTTAAAAGAAGTAAATTGTTTTTATTGCAAATAAAACAGCCACTTAAAAGATGCTGTAAAATATATATTATGCATTATGATATTTTTAAATCATTACTAACAGCATTCCAAACCAGAAGTAATAAATAATCAGAAAGTTTGCCTTTTAAATGGCCGCTTTATTGGTAAAAGTATCTATTCTTTTTTTTGGGAAAAAAAAACACAACAGCCCACAATCTGTGACAAAAATATCAGTGGAGATTTTTAATGGTTGTTCAAGTCAGTCTCCCTTAAAAAATAGCAAATATTAACGTATTTTACACACTTATACCATTGTGTACTTGAACCTATTCCCGAGGCTTCGGCAGGTTTGTTTATTTTATTTTTTTTTCTGTCGTGGCCTTTAAGGCACATCATACAGCGGTGCTCTTAAACTCCAGTCCACCGGGGCTGGTGTCCCGTCCAGTGTTTTACGCAGTAAGAAAATCCCCAACCACGGCGGACGATAATGAGGATCACCGTTACCATCCATGTTTACTTCCCTAAACACAGAGGCTCGCTACGTGTGACGTTATTGCGTCCTGCACTGTGCACGCAGGACACTTTTAGGTTGTTTGCGGTTTGCACAGATGATAACGATGCAAAAAACCCCAAATCTTCGTAAAGCAGAGTGTCTTCAATCAGAGGCTTCTTCCAACTCGCTGTAACACAGACTGCTACAGGAGATAATTCCTGCCCACAGCCACAGGCATCTGCAACGGCTCTGGAGAATTTTGTTTCTCGTACGAGTTACGACGATGTCATTTAATTTCTCTTTGGGCTCAATAAAGTATTTTTGAATTCAACGGAAAGGGATTCAATAGAAAAACAATGAGATCAAAGTTGATCCAGAGAAACGCGTTTGGATTTGGAGTAAATGGCAAGAGAGCGCTTAAAGAACATAGATTTTTCTACTTTGACGTACAAAAAACATGAAGAAAAATCAAATCGTGAAAATTGCGTCAACAAAACCAAACATATAAGTGAAAAAAATCCAAAACAAAACAAAAAAGCACAATAAAGTGGAAGTAACTTAAGACGGTTAAATGAACCTTTATATGTTGGGAGAATTTATTAAGTTTGGTTTGGGGCAGCTGAGTTTTATAGTGTATAGTCTGCTGTGAGGCAAACTGAAGGACTCTCAGCGCACACACACACACACACACACACACACACACACACACACACACACACACACACACACACACACACACACACACACACACACACACACACACACTCTCTCTCCACTCCGGCATCTTTAGGTCCCAGGCAGTGTGAGTGAAGAGGCATTAAAAAGAGCCGGTTTATGACCCGATTGTCTTTCTGATCATTTAACTTGGCGCTCCGGGGCTGAGAGGGAGGCGCGAAGGGTTGGGAAATATACAGCACATACCGTCCAAAAGCCAAGTGGCTTAACCCTGTGTGGGAATGGTAATGAGAATCAAAAGGATCAACTCGGTCTGTGTGTGTCCCTCTGTCCCGGGCCCAACACTGGGACTGGATGGAGGCCCGCTCTTTCTCCTGATGTATAGGAAAGACCTTTGTGCTCCGGCGTCGTAGGCCAGGAATACAGCTTTTGAACCGGCGGACCTGGAAATAGCCGAGGCCGCTTTTGGCGAGATTGAAAGAAGAAGTTAAAGAAAGAGGTGGGGGAGGGGCCCGCGATGAAGATGTTGACATAAAGACCCCGTCGAGTCATTTTCGTGCAGTTTTTGCGTGTGCGGGACAACAAAATTTTGTTTCTCGTGAATACACGCGTTGTTTTCCCTATTTTAGTCAGCGAAGGAACGAAATTCATAGTTTGTGTAAAACCACAATTTTTAACATTTTAACTCCAGATCTGAGCTTCGGTTTTATTATTGTATTTTTTTTACAATGCTACTTTTTATCATTACATATTTATTTTCATTATCATTGGATCCCTGCAATAAAATCTCGATCAATATATACATTTCAAACGTACAGCTGATTGAAAATGAAGTCCATGTCTGTTAGTGGTATAAATGAACCTCATGCTGCCAGGTAACTACTGACTCCTTTTTCCCTTCACTGGGTCTTCGCTGTGACGCCTCCTCATTATCTCCCGCATCACCTGACGGCGTTGGTTTTCCGCCATGAGCTCAAACGGAGCGTTTTTGCGTCTCTGGACGTTTTTATGACTCATGTCTGCCATCTGACCTGTGACTGTCCTCCCGCTCCTCAAGATTTACTTTTTTGTTGTTTCTCTGCATACTACCTTCCTTACCTGCCCTGCCTGTTTCGATGTTTCAGCGGAAAACTCTTCCCGTTTCCAGATGATGAGTTGTACAGTCGAGATACTCAAAGACTTGGATATTATTTTGTAACCCAACCCTGCTTTAAACTTCTTTACACTTCAGCCTGTCAGGTCTGCTGTGTTCCTTGGCGTTCGTGGTGCTGTTTGTTCTCTAGCAAATGTCTTGACACTGAATTTATACTGACATTAAATCACACACAGGTAATAAGCGTACCTGCCAAAAGCAGTTGGCCGCACCAAATCCTGCATTGGCGCGTCAGTGTGAAACGAGCGTGCAAAATGCGTTTATTGTTCAGGTTTTGGTTGCAAAGTGTCAAAATCGGTAAAAGCTCTAGCGGTACGAATACTTTTGCACGGTGCTGTTGTACCTTGAAGGCTGCGTCGGCCTCCACGGAAATATAAAACTCAGCCACATGCGTGGAAGTCTCATAACTCACGACGTAATGTTGTTGAGGACTGCAGAGAGCCGCAGAGGCCTCGTAACACTCACCGCTTACCTTCAAGGGCAAAACAAGAGGGTAAAGAACAATAAGGAAAAGGCAGTAAATCTAAATCCCCCTGAATGTTTTCACAGGCCGAATCTGATAAAGAAATCAGGAGTTTTTCCATCCTGACTCCACCATGGAGTGGAGGTCACAGGAGTTTGGGGGCCGTTTGTCCAGCCGGTTTCCATTTCCAAGCGAGGCGCATCGCTGAAGTTCCAAGGTCAGAGGGCCACCCTGTCATCAAAGCAACGACACCCTCAGCATGTCACCCTGCCTACAGCGCTATCCGCCCCCCAACAAGGACAATTGTCCTACTTCATCTGGGAGCGCCAATCTCTGGAAAGTTCCAACGGGGTGGTGCAGCTGGAAACCGAACGCCCAAACGAAGTCCGGCTTTACGGGAAACGAACGGCCAACGCTGCGATTGTATCATGTTGAAGTTCTTGTTCCAGCTCCATCCTTGAGAGGAAAAGTTCAAGCACACCCAGACCCCCTTTGCAACGCTCCCATCCCCTCCCACCTCCACATCGTTGCAGCGACCGAAGTCCAACCGAAACGTTGCGCAACGCTCAGACTTTTGGTTCGTTGGACAATAACGACGACGGAGCTTTAAACAGGAAACTCAAACGTTTAACAGCTAAAAGCTCTTCTGATTCCTTTTCAGCAGCAGACTTTAGGGTGATCCTAATAGATTTGTGTTGTAAAACCGCTTAAGCTTTCAGCGCCGAACGGACAATTGCTCGGCCAGGCGTTTCCGAGAGCGTATCCGTAACCCGACGCGCGATCCGAAAAAGAGACCGGCTCTCGTTTGTGACGGGTTCAGAACCGCATGTTTGTGTGTCGACACCCACTAACCCCCCCCACCGATAGGAATAAGCTCAGGGGTTTCCACGGATCCCAAAGCCTCCCAGCTTCAACAAAAACATCTGTGGTTTGGATTAGACACGTCGGTGATATCATCTCTTCACTAATATGCCTGTGTTATAGCAATCTTACAGCCAGTCCTTATTGTCTGTGAAGTTTATGCTGGCGCTCGGTCCAACACAAATGATGATCAGCGCTGCAGGACAAGTTCTCTGGCAGCAGCCGAACGCTCTAATTCATTTGCTCCCGATGTTTTATTTGCTTCATATTTTCTGGCAGCTTCGGTCCAGCGTTTCTGAAAAGTCCCGCAAAATCCTCCGCTTACGTAAATGTCAACATTCTAGAAAAATAATGTTTGATTAGAAGAGGAGTTGTGGTTTTTTTTTTTTTGGTTTTGTTTTTTGTTTTTGCTGTGATGCTGGAGAGTTCGGCTGTTCCACAGTCTTGTCAGAGGGAGTAAATATGGTTTTATTTTTCAGGGTGACGTTTCGGAGATAAAACTCAACGCAAAAGGAATTTCAAGACAACAAAAGTTGCTGAAGAGCAATAAGATTGTTGTGCGCAAAGTTGGGTAGAAACTAGTTACATGTACCTGAGTAAGTGTTTTGAAAAAAACAACAAAAAAAAACAATAATTACCTTTGAGCATTAATTGAGTAATTTTTTATGATGACTCTCATTTGAGTAAAATCTTTCGATACTCAATCCACTGAGTAATTTCACTGAATGAAGAAAACTTTATTTTTTTTAATTGTTTTTGAGATTTGATTATTTTGTGTTCGTTTGCCACTTTCTCTCTCTCTCTCTCTCTCTCTCTCTCTCTCTCTCTCTCTTTCTCTCTCTCTCTCTCTCTCTTTCTCTCTCTCCCCTCACACCTGCAGCCTGTTCCCAATCAGTTATCTGTTTCTCGTTCACTAATCAACCTCATTCTCGGTTCCTCCTTGCTGGTTCCTTCCTGTAGTTTCTTGATTTCCTGGATTCCTGTGGGTTTTTTTTGTTTTTTTTTGTTCTGCGTTCCCCGTGTCTCCGTGGTTTTTAGTTGCAGGTTTCATTTTATTATTTTTTCTTCATTAAATCCGTCAACATGACCCCATGCTCCAAGCTCCAGTCTGCAGTTTGGTCCACTTACAAACTCACAATTTATGACAGCTTTATGCAAACAGAAAAGAAAAAAAATAAAAATGTCTTAAGCCATTATTTATTAAGAAGGTGACGTTATATGAATTGTTCTCATTATGGTGCTTGAAGTGCAATTACTTTCACATAGTTTTATATTCTGCTCCATGTGCTGTCACTTTTAAACATTATATGATGGTTCTGATCAGTCGCTCTGTACTTGAGTACCAAATACTTTTTTTTTTTTTCATACTGGAGTAATATCCTACTTATTACTTCTGAGTAAAAATATGTTGAACTCCTGCTGCTCTGACATGAGCACAACTATTGGATACTCTTCCGACCTCTGGCTGTGTGTCGAACATCAATCTTGGGGAGCGAAGTATAACACAATGGTCACCCAAGAACGATTTGGAGAAATTACACGGAAGTGTTGAGAGCAGCGTTTTGGATACCCGACATGCTGGCACACAACGTAGGGATTTAAAAGTAATGAAGTGTCAGGCCTGGTTTACCTGTCTGTTCCCACGGTGGCAAAGGAAAAAAAACTGCAAAATGCAATAAAAAAAAATACAAAGGAAAAAAAACTGTAAAAAGTAAATGAAACTGAGATCATATAGGTTGTAATTTGTGCTCTAATGTGAGGAATATAACTCCTGCGAATGGAAACAGCTGAAAGTCTCATTTTGGCTTCTGAACACTGAAATAAAAGAGAACGTGGCTCCAACTTTAAAAAAAAAAAAAAAAAGTGTTAATTGGTGAAAAAGGCACTCGACCCACAGTAAATAAAGTTTGGCGGACTTTATTTACTGTTAATGTGACCAATTAACAGTAAATTTAAAGCTCCTGTGTTTTTTTTTCAGTACAGTCCATATTTGAATTGTTACGCGGTTTAGTCAAATCGACACATGATTTGACTAAACCACATTAGAAGTGAAGTTAAAGCACTCGTTTACAATCAGACAGCAGCAGCGGGCGAATGTTATTTCGATTCGACTCAGACTGGATAAAAAAGACGCAGCCGCTGCGGACGATCACAGGATGTGACTTCCAGAGAAAACGTTTGCAGAGAGCCGTTATTGATTTACGCGGTGACCTGCGGACGTTTAGCACCGACGGAGGACATATAAAAAAAAAAAAAGTAAATCCCGTATTAAAAGCAGGTTTGTGGGATTTCCGTCTTTCACCCCTGGATGATTGCCAAAGTGTGAAACATCCTGTCCAAGACTGATGGAGAAACTAGTCCATGTATTTGATACTTCAGGGCTGGACTGTTTGCTCTCAGGTTGCAGGTTTGCTGCTGGTTCCTACAGTTTCTCAAAGTGTGAAGAAGATTTTAGCTGGTTTAGTCCGTGAGGCTGACATCTGGTCTACCTTTAAGACTAACACTTTATGAAACTTCCCAGGTTTAGAAACCGTAACGTCTGGTGTAACTCAGGTTATCACCAGCTGTAGGTCAGGTTTAGCTCGCTGGAGGACCTACTGACCGCTCTTCTTTCTCCTGCTACTCTCCCATGTCGCCTTTTTGCTCTCTGCATCATGGCAGATGGGTTTGTCTTTCTTGTCTGTCTTGCCATTTTATAACACAATTACTTCAATTAGTTTTCCAATCTGAATAATAAACTGAGAGTGACGGAACCGTTTTATAACTTGGATCAAATTGGAATTGAAGTAATTGGCTTGAAATGTGATTCGATTCAGTTAACTCAATATTTATGTGCATAAATTAATGACTTTTGTGTTTTTTGGGGGGAAAACTTTTGCTCTGGATACCTTCTAAATAAATGAACTGCATTAAAATGAAGATTTATGGACTTTGCGTTTGTGGCGGGAATCAAAACAGTTTAAATGGAGTCATTTAGCAAAACACTTCAAACCTTTTTTTTTTTTCTTGCTCCGTAAAACCAACGCAGAAATAATAATAAAAAAAACAAAAAACGCCAAGGTAACCAATAAACAGACAAAAAGCCACATTGTCTCATGTGTCATTAAATATATTCATTTATGATAAACATAATATATTAGTATTACAAGACATTACACAACCGTTTTGCACCGGACACTCCTAACAACATTTACAAGCCGGAATATAAACACGAGGAGGAAACTGTTGGGTTCTGTTTACGGAGGACGAGCGGCCTGGTAAGGAAAGTACCTTTCGGCAACAAAGGTAAAAAAAAAAAAAAAAAAAAAAAACACAACAAAACAAAACAAACAAAAAAAAGCGGGGAAGAAACATTTCGGCCCAGTCCTGCTCGCAGAATCAGATTTCCATCAAACACAAACGCGACGACGCGCCGAGTGCAAGCGGCGCATCGTAGCGTTACGCGACACTTTGATGTACACCGGCGGACGTCTTTCTTTTTTTTTTTTTTTTTTGTCTTTCTTCTTCTTAATTTCCGCTCGTTAAGCTTCTAATGTTGAAAACAAGGGTTAGGTTCACATGTAGACACAGAATATCAGGTTAATGGCTTAACAACAAGAGGGGAGGAAGGAAGAGGAGTAATACTATACAGCTATTTCACATACAGACAATCAGTCATGCCTTTATGTCGAGTACCAAGTACAGACAGAAGAATCTCTCCGTCGAAATAAAAAAAGACACTTTGAGGTGATGAATACTTGACACGCACTTGCACAATAAAAACATCTGTGACATTTTATCACTCCACAGGGGTTTTTTTTTTCTTCTTCTTCTTCTTCTTTTCAACACTGAACGTTTTTGAAAATAAACGTGCATAATTCACAATCGTCATCAGGCTCGTCGGCCACAGTGAAAGGCGAGCGTGTGGGGTTTCTAGAAGACGTTCTAAAGTTTAGTCCGTTATTAGATTCTTCTGCGAGACATCAGCTGGTCGGAGAGGCAGGTCGGGTTTCAGACTAGCTAAGCGACGGAGCGCGCGTCCTTTCCGCGAATTTGGAACATTTTGCGGACGTATCCCACAAGTTTGAAAACTTTAGGCTAGTAAAAAAACAAACAAACAAACAAACAAACAAAAAAGACATAAGTGCATCGTTGACACGTCTACTCTACGATCTATGTAATAAAATCGGCATCTTCTACAAAAAAAAAAACAGATAAACAATGACGTATGCACACACACACAGTTACTTTACATTGCAGAGGTCACAACCATAAGTTATTTCGCAGGTGCATTGCAATAAATCGGAAAGTCGTTGAAAAGCGAATTTGGTTCAGGAATTTGTTTCAAAAGGAAAACTCGCATAGATTCTGTAAAATACTTATTATGGATCAAATCTAAGATTGTCAGAACATGACATCACATGAGATCGACTGCGAAAAGGATCATAAAGGGGCAGCATTTTGTGTTTTCCATCCACGTATTGCCATTTTATAACACAATAACTTCAATTGTTATAAAAATGCTAAACCAAATATGACTTAAAACTAATTTCACTTTGGAATTTAACACCTTGAAATTGGGCCTCTGTCTCTTTAAGAAGCTCCTGCTCTTTCTGAATCTCCGCCTTCAGGAAAGCGCCGCAACATGGCTCTTCTGTTAACCCTTTAACAACTTTTTTTTTTTTTTTACCAATGTTGCACTGAGCAGCAGCTCCTATAATGAGATCAGCAGATCGATCAGCTCCACCAGCTGTTTGCTAATCGCTGCTGGCTAGTCTGAAGGAGCTGAGTGAGGGGAGTCTTGAGGGAGGCCTGCTCTGAAAGGTCGGAAGCTTGGAAACGACTTGAATGAGGAGGAGCTTCGTCTCGAAGGCGGGGCCAGGTCCATCCAGGCGATCTGGACAGCTGATTGGTTGCCAGGGGAGATTGAAAGGATTTCTCAAACTTGCATGAAAAAACATGTGAGGGAGCAACATTTCAACATGATGTTAAAATAATATATAAAAAAGTTTATTTTGCACAATAATACTCCTTAAACACCTTAGCATAGCCGCAAAAATCATCCTAGCTCAAGAACTGAGTGAATGTATCTCACATTCCATGGACAAAACTTTCAGTAGGTCAACATTTATGTATGAAAAACCTGGTTTTATTCCTCTTATCTTATGTGATATTAAAATTTTTCTGAAACACTTAAGTGTAGCTTTTTATGAGCTGTAATTTATATGATGATGAAAAGAACACTTGAAATATTGGGCACTAAACTCACTTAATGGTTTCACTTTGGAAAACAACCAAAGCAATTTCACTTTTCAACGATGCTTCAATATATTCAGATGCACCGGAACTGCAGGCAACAGCTGAGCAGAGAGGAAGAGAGGAAGGATCTCTTAGTTCCCAGAGCCCAGTGAGGTAACGCGCCTACGTGGTCAGGAAGTTCCCAGGAAACATGGCACTCAAGAGACTGGCAGCTTGGAACGGGTTTAAACGTTGCGCAAAAGTAGACGGCAGTTCGGCAGATGTGCAGGAACGACCTTTCATACGTGGGCGTGCGTGCGGTCCCGTGATGCTCCAGAGCAGTTTTTTTTTTTGTTCTTACCCGGGGAGCTTTGCAGCGTGGCGGGGGAAGTGCGTTGTTGTACAGCGACATCATGGCCTAAGAAAGGGGTTTCGTATGAGTCGCTTCTGTGGAATTAGGTGCAAACTCTGCAATTACACGATATGACACACCTCAAAGACGAAGAAACGGAACAACCGCAGCGCGAGCTCCTTCACACACACACACACACACAAAAAAAAGTTCCTAAAAACATTATTCTCTTTTCCTCCAGCTCAGAGCAGCAGCACTCAGTCTCCACCAGTTCTCCTACTCTTCACTTTTTATTTTTCTGTCCCTTTTATTTATGACTATTTCAGTTAATCCATCAACCATCACTTCTCCTTTTGATCCCGGCGGGAGGCGTCACACCGATCTCTCTCTCTCTCTCTCTCTTTCTCCTCTTCTCTCACCGACGAGCCGTTTTTATTCTCATTTTAGCACTTCCCCCTCTTGCTGCGCTGCTGGAACTTCCTCAGCCGGCGGCCCCACAGGTCCTTCCATGGGATGAGCAGGCTGCCTTTGTCGGCGACCACGCCGCTCTGTCCGGGGGCGTCGTCGTCCGAGCCCAGGAGCAGGTACTTCCTCCCGGGCTTGATCTTGGGACACTTGCAGGCCACGTCCTTGGCGCGCACCCACAGCAGCTGGTCCCCGCGGCGGATGCGGTGGCCGCCTTGCTTGTAGACGGAAATGATGTTGACGGTGAACTTCCACCACTCGCCTGCCTTGTCGCCTTTGAGGACGTGAACCTGGACGGCTGGGGAAGAAGGAGAAGAAGAAGAAGAAGAAAAGCATGTTCAAACATGTTCAGGGTGAAAATATGCAAAAAAAAAACCCTATACATTATAAAAGCTTTTTTCCACGTTGCCACTCCACCTTTTTTTCCACAAACATTTAGAGAACATTGTATAAAAAAAAAAAGAGCAGCGTGTCACCGGCGCCTCCCTTAAACTCTGACCTCTGACCTTCTCCACAATGCGAACACTCTCACCAACATGCACCAGTTTCCACAGGAAACCCCAACAACAACCTTTCCAAGGACGAGCGCTCAGGTCACCGGCGGAGGAGCTGGATTTTTTTTTTTTTTTTTAGTTCTTTTGAACATATCTGATGCGTACAACTCCACATCTGCAAGTAATAGAACTTCTGAGTCAATTTATTTTCCCCGTTTGATCCGTCAGGTGTGAAGTTGGACAAAACCACCCACTGCCCCCCCCCCCACCCACCACAAAACCTGGTACCTATCTGGGTCTCTGCTTGTGGTAGATATTTTCATACCAGGGAACGAGTGGAGCCCGAAGCGGAGTTGCCGATTACCGTGTGACAGCGAATGCAACAAGGGGGTTAAACAGCTCAGCAGCGTTGCAGCTAATGTGTGCTTGAAGTGAAGGGCTTTGTTCTAAGAGTTTAGCCAGGAATGTCCAATTATTCCGTGAGTGAATGGTGTTTTTTTTTTTTTGGTTTTGTTTTGTTTGTTTTTAAATCAAAAACTGTGGGAATGATTTCATCTGAGCCAAACTGAACAGAGTTCACAAAGCAGCAGATTGATTTCATTCAACACCAAATGATTATATGAATCCAGGGTGTTTCTGATTTATTTATTTTATTTTATTTTTTTTTTTGTTTACGGTACACGTCAATGAATTTCACTTGGGATTTAACGTGACAGAAGTGAGTTGTGCATAATAATGATGTGTGACAAAACAAATTACATTTGTAGCACAAAAATGTTTGGGGAATGTGCCACGCATTTGGATTTTTGAAGAGAGTCCAATTGTGTGCTGCTTAATTTTAGTTGAAGGCCTCAAGGGTTTATTAGAAAACATGGATAAAGTTGTGGAGACGTTTGAAGCAGGACTGTATGGCGGGAAACTGAATCTTGTTTCGATCAAAAACCAAAATGGCAACATTTGCTTTCACTCTGCACTGCATCAAACAAACCAAAACCCTTTGAGAAGCCTGTTCCCCTCCTCACCTGTGGTGGCGCTGCTCCACAAACTACTGATGGAAACACAAAAACCTTCCTCCTTTAAACGAAAATGGAGTTGCATCAAATTTTAGAGTTTGTCGTTGGGAAAAGCCCACGAGTCATTTCTCGAGCTAACGCTAGACTCTTGCATTTGTTTTGATTGGATTTACCCAGAATGCCCTGGAACGTAGTGCACTTCGCAATAAAGTGTCACTTTGTGTTGGGGTGCATTTGCAGGTGAGGTGAAGGGTCAGGTTTCTCTCAGCGTTTCGTTCTTTTGACAGTGCAGCGTGAAAGCAGCTGAAAATGCAACAAACGTTGCAAATTTGGCGTCTCAAGTCGACCGGACTATCAGATGTTAACGCACCCCGAGAGACCGTCACAAATCACCCCAAAACAAGTTCATCTCATCTGCAACTGTAATGTAACCAAATAGGAAAAAAAGGTTCAAGGGTGATAAAGGCAATGCAAAACTAAGGTTACAAAAATCAGGTTTTCCTTTTCATTGTCAGTCCTCATCAGTCAACCCCTGTCAATACCAGAAAATGAATTGAGGTGTTCAAGTGTGCGTCCCTCAATGCGCGCTGTGAGCAAATTGCCCACAAATTCGGGAGAAAGAAGGCCTGTTGGGCCGAGGAGAGTGAACTCTCACAGCCCTGCCATTCACTGCAGCCCTCTCCTTCATCCTGACACATAAAGGGTGTGAGTGAGGGTGGAGGGGGTGGTTGATGGGGTGGAAGCCTGGGGGCCACTATTTTGTCTTCGCAGCCCGAGAGGGTGGGGGGAGAATCGGGATGTGTTTCCGACCTCATGAGCTGTCCGGGGTTTTGCTCCCAGAGAACTCCATCCAACTCCACAGCGTGAGAATCCGGCGAGGGGACGGGGATCGCCGATGGATTCGGTTGGAGGAGACCCGGTTGCGGCGCAGGGGGCCCAGGCTCCCTGTCAGTGTCTTGCCTCTCTTGCTTTCACTCTCAAGTGTGTTTTCAGACCTCAGGGTGTATTGAAGTGCACACAAACCCCCCTCAGGCACGCACACGCATACACACACACGCACACATACACATACACACACCTTGTGCCACTTGGTTTAAGTTAAATAGACACCAGCTAGAAAATGGAAGTGGCGTTGTCGAGGAGAGGAAGTGCGGGATGATCTCGAGTTCCAAACAATGGCCGCTGAGCCGAGTCTCCCTTCCAGCCAGACTTCCCACAGAGTTGATCTGCTTTGGGTGTGCTGCTGCTGCTGCTGCTGAAGCTGCTACTTCTGCTGCTGCTTTTGACACGGGTGGTGGTGTGGTGGTGGGGAGGAGAGGCTAATGAAATTAGAGCTCGCCTAATTAGCGCGCAGAAGCTGGTTATCAGCTGAGTGAATGATGGTGGACCCTCCACCCTCGGGTGACTGCGGAGAGATGGCCGGGCAGATCTTTTGATTCATTGTCCTCTGTAAGGCAGAAGGGCGAAAGAAGGAGGGGTGCACGTGTGTGTGTGTGTGTGTGTGTGGAGGAAGAGTCGCCGGGCGAGAATATAATCCCTTTGTGTCTGCCGTCTCCGTAGCTACGGCGCTGATGAAAAACAAAAATTGAACAAACAAAACATATTTCTCTTTCTCCGAGGGTGGCAATCCGTCACCGTCTGCTTAATTTACCACCTGTTTGTGTCCCGAGGAATGCTCTGCACCGGCAACAGCCCACAACTGTGTTTAAACAGAGGGCCCCTTCCCGTGACCCCTGGGGGGCCTGCATCAGCACTCACACGCGGGGGGTTGCACCCCTCCGATTTCCCTCCCCGACGAAGAATAGAGGGGAGACTCTGAAGCGCCACAAAAGCGAGGCGACAAGCCTGAGAAATGAATTAGACCGTGGCAAAGGGAGCACACGCTGAGCGCCGCCGTCGGCCTCGCCGCCTCGCCGCCTCGCCGCCTCGACTCGGGATAGAATCATCTGCTTCCAGAACCTTGAGAGGAGTCCAACGGCAACACGCACGCCTCGCCTGAAACGGGCCTGACTGATTTATAAGCGCGCTGCTGCTCCCAGCGCTGACGCCTGAGATTCAAGTCAATGGAAATATGAAGAATGACTGCATATGGCTTTGTCTCCAAACGCTGCAAATGGACTGAATTAGCGCGGACTCAGCTGCGAGGGGGGGGGGGCCGGGGGGGGGAGACTGAAATACATTTGGCCGGCGTTCATCTGGATGATATAAAAAGAAACCAAATCTGCCTCCCTGCTGAACCGACGCAGTTTTGCTGATAATGATTTTGAAGTTCAAAAATATCCACACAAGCAGGAATTGGGCGATTACTAAACTGTACGTCTTCCCCTAAAGCTGCTGAGCAATGCAACTGACAAAATTCTCTCACTTTGAACTTTGATTGGGCCATTCTTGCATAGCTGTTTTGATCGAGAGGGGTGGCCAGCTCCTGGAGACGGGCACCAGTAACTTGCACGTTTCAGATTTTCTCTTGACTAAACACACCTGAAGCACACGATTGGCTCATTATGACGCCTCTACAGAACCAAACGACTTACAGAGGAGGAAATTCAGCAATTAGCTCAGCAATGTTGGAGCAGAAAAACATCACTTTAGGTAGAGTTGGTGACTCTACCTAAAGTCAACAACTGTTGGGGATTGGACTTTACCAACCCTGATTGGTCTGCCCGTTTAGCGTTAGCCATCAGCGCTATTTGAGGGACTTCAGTTTAATCTTACGTTGCCTTCATTCACAGACAGCGTTACTGCTGTATTCTCTATGAGCCACAAATCTGGAACTGAATCAGAAAACTGCAAAACAGCTGAAACACCGAGCTCCTTTGAACCGTCACTAAAACCCCCTCCTATTTACCTATTTACAGCTGCTTTCGATCCATAATCACCGGAAGATCAACCAGCATATTTGATGTGCCTTGATGGTTTTGATGATGGCGCTCGACAAAATGTAATGTTTGTTACTGGTGACTGTATGATGCTTCCGTTACATCTTAAAGCACTTTGAGACGCCTTGTGGCTAAAATCTGCTACATGAATAAAGGTGATTGTCTGAGATTTGACGTATGTAAAACTCCTGAAAGTTTTCCCAAATTGCACAAGTAGACCAAGTTCTTTAATAAAGCATCCTGGCAAACGTATCACTTGCTTCTTCAGTCTTATGGCAGAAGATTGGGTTAATCTTCTGCCATAAGATTAACCCAATTTAAACATTGGCTCTCTGCAGAAATAAGAAGCAATAAATTACAATCTCTTTGCAGGCCTAAAATGCATATTCAGTCACTAGCAACCAATAAATCATTGGGCATGAGCATTAGTCATTTTATTTGCACATATGTTAGTTGATGAGCATTAAAGCTAACTTGACTAATATTAATTGTCTTGTATAAAGTTAAGGGCGAATCAACTGTATATATTTTTCAATCCAGTGTCGACTAAAGAACATTCACAACAAAGCCGGGATGCATCTGTTGTTTTATTTTACTAAAAAAAAAAATCTTGTTTGTAAACACTTACGGTGTGAATATTTCTTAGAAGAGCGGAAGCACATCATTGAAAATCTATAATGGATGTGATATTTGTACTAATGGCTGCGTCTTCATCACCGACGTTTGAAAAACTTTGTCAATATTCCACAAGTGTGAAACAAGCCCCACAATTTTACAATCACAGTATTTCCATTGAATAAAACATTTTTTAAATCACACGTGAATATGTTTGTTCACAGGATAAGTCGTTAAAAAATATGTTGCGCCATGACAACTCGACTACTTCCTGTCTTCTTTTTTGTGGTTTCCGCCAGTAGCAACATCCTGTTGTTGATCATGTGAGTTGTGTGATGCGTAAAAAGTGTTTCTGTTGCAGTTTTACAAAATAAACCAATTTTGACATGCCCTAAAACACCATCCTGATGCCTGCCAAAACATTTATCTAAAAAAAGAGCTTATTTTTCTAATTGACGTGTTTCCATTCAGTGAATTTACTTTTGAAATGGATAAATTTAAACTTAGATATTGATAACTAAACTGATTGGAATTGCACATTCAGAGTTGTTCAAATAAATGTAGACATTAAAAGGCTTCCCTGTGGAAACTTTACAGTATTTTTGTTCTTTCTTCGTCCTGGAAGACAGAAAAAACAATTTTTGTTGAAAATTACATTAAATAGAAACAATGCTAGACATGACTGATGTTAAAATGCTGAAAGTGTATTGCTGAAAGCACTAAATGTTTTTATATTAATTGGAGACAACTGGACAGACTTCAGTGTGTTGTGGGTCTGTCATGCAATTCAAGTCAGCCCTTGAACATTTCCATTCAAGCCTTCCCAGAAGCCCCCAGAGTATTATCGCAAGAGATAAGACCTGGAAATACGTCAAGGAAAACATCCCTCAGATGCAATCAGATTGAGCGAATCGGCACAGAAAATGAGCAATTACCAGTGTCGGCGCGTTGGCCAGCGTTTGTGTATCTTGAAAAGCTCGGTTTTCGCTGTCCGTGTCTTCCACTTAAGATAGGATTTCTGAAAACACAACCATGCTCAAGGGCAGACCTCTCAACAGCCCACATCAGAGACTTCGAAATATGTCGGGCTAATCAGCAAAAGCCAACGTGGACCGGTCATGTTTTCAGTAAATCATCAATGGAGACACGAAGACGAAGGTTTGGGGCACGGATTGAACATTATTGGGCAGGGAATAATTGAGGCGTTTGACCTCATGAGTGCGGACTTGCCCACATTCCCGTCTGCTGGACTCACTCACCAAAGTCTTTCTTGCAGTACTTCTTCATAGTGATCTTCATTTTTCCCTTGGAGGCTTTACAGTAGGACTCGCAATCTGCCAGTGAGAAAAAAGGAAAAAAAGAGGAGGTACATGTTTATCCAGCTGTTTATTAAATGCTTTGGATGATGTTTGAGACTTTGCCCCAATTAAATCCATCCAGATGCAATACTTCGTCAGCAAGAATAAGAAAACATGTAAGCAATATCTTAGTAAAAATAAGCCAGTCGCGTTATTGCATGATTCTAATTGGCTGATCATTATCTGACCACTTGGCGACGCCATTGGAGTAGCAGCATTTCACTCCCAGATGTTAATTTTGTCCTTCAATTTGAAAGTAAAATATAAACTAAAATGACATGACCTAATGGAAAAGTAAAGTACTCGGTTGTGTTGCGGTGGAACACTGTGAATTCCACCTTATTAATCCCAGCATGCACAAACTATTCGGAATGGGAGCGGAACAGAAAAACAGCTTGCATACTTAAATGATGTGGTGGGACGTGATGTTCCAGAAAATAATTATTTCCTAACATTTAGTCCTTTCAGTTTTCAATTATTCTTAAAATTGAAACTATGCTTTTCAAAATCTACGCTCGGTGTCGAACAACAGCGGAAAAACGTTGTCAATTCTGAGGTTTGTTTCACAAGTGTGAAACAAAGCCCACAATTTTACAATCACAGTATTTCCATTAAATAAAAAATTTGAAATCACACGTGAATATGTTTGTTCACAGGATAAGTTGTTAAAAAATATGTTGCACCATGACCACACAACTACTTCCTGTAGTCTTCTTTTTGTGGTTTCCGCCAGTAGCAACGTCCTGTTGTTGATCATGTGAGTTGTGTGAATGCGTAAAAAGTGTTTCTGTTGCAGTTTTACAAAATAAAACAATTTTGACATGCCCTAAACCACTATTCTGGTGCCAAAACATTTATTTAAAAAAAAAAAGAAAGAGCTTATTTTTCAAATTGACGTGTTTCCATTTGGTGAATTTACTTTTGAAATGGATGAAGTTAAACTCAGATACGGTTGTTGGTTTAGCAACAGCGACAATGCTGAAGAACACATGCTAACTTTAGCCACTTGAACTTAGAAATCATTTGCATCCATTGTCTTCGTAATTGTCTCTTTTCTTCTGCTACACACTCAAATTACTGCCAAAAAAAAAAACATTTCTAAGAGGCTGAGGCTTCTACGGTGCTTTAGTAAAAGAACATTGTTAGCAAGCCAAGCGAGAAAATTGCTAGGACTTCTGCAAGGTCAGAAGTTATCTTTCAGAGTTTCTCAATGAGGTAAGATGGGGATCGTCTTAAGAGAAATGTAAAAAAATAAAAATAAAAACATTTTGTGTTGTCTCCACAAAATTGAACAATCAAGAACAGTGTGCAAACAAGATTTTTGCTGAAATGCTTCAAGTTACTTTTACAGAAAAAAATACGAGTAGGGTTTTGGACAATCTTATCGTTAGTCTTCTAGGACCATATATGGTTGAAACATATAGGAAAAAAAACCTGAAAATACAACGGAGTATTTCCATTTATCCATCGGCCCCTGAACGCAGCATGTCGCCAGGACGTTACGCTTGCTCTCTGGCTTGCGGATGTAGTTGTCAGTTAGGGGAAGAAGCTCTTCTGATTGATTTGATTGGCTGGATTATCAGCTCCAGTCTGGAGACAGCCAGCACGGGACTTGGCCCAAAACGAGAAGAACACGATGTGGATTCAAAGTGTAGAAGAAGAAGAGGAGGAGGAGAATGAAGAAGATTAAGAAGATAAGGCAAGTAAAAGAAACATGTATTTTGTTGTTTGTAGTGTATTTATAATTATTTTTTCTTTCCTTTTCCTTACCTTCCTCTTATTCTGGCTGGTCAGACTGAACTGGCAAATATGTCAAACTCAGAGGGAGCACAAATTTTGTGGTGAGAGCATACCAGAAAATTGCCATTATTTATGTAATTGTGTCTTTATTTCTGCTTTGCTGTGGATGGGGAAAAGACGGAAAAGCAATGGAAACGCGTTGAAATGCTTGAAAATCAAAGAGAGTCAAAGAAACCAAATAAAAGCTTCAAACCGTTGGTACAACAAGGTGTCGAGCTTAAAACCCATAAAGCTCAAACGATTAGCTCACACCAACTTGACTGGATGAAGTAAAGCTGACAGCAAATGAGAAAAGGCAAACTTTTCTCAAGACAACACATCGCAGAGTTTCTACATCATCTCGTGAAACGGTCCGGTTACACCCTCAGCGCTGAGTGTCCCGCTACTTTTGTTCCCAGACACTCAAGGATGCCTTTGGAGAAAGAGTGTGAAACAGATTAAAGCTCGCACACATCCTCCCGTGTCTGTCAGCACGCTCCTGCTCCACGCCTCCATGTTTCCCATTCCGGCCCCGCGCTCTCGTCAGTGTCCTGCTGTTTATTGTGCGGGTTACCCCAAGGTCGCCCCCTCGTAAAAAGAAGGTCACTCGGGGCGGGGCGGGGCAGAGGGAAGTTGGGGGTAGTGAACCCCGACAGAAATTAGAACCCTTTAAAGGCGAAAGCTAGTAGAGAAGTGAAGCCCAGTGATACGGCGGGTAGCAATAAGCCTGAGGCATTTTTTGGGGGGTGCGGGTGGGAAAGCGGGGTAGGGCAGTTTGAAGAGAGAAAGAAAGAGTTTGGGGGGGGATGGGGGGGCAGTACAGAGCGAGAGAGGGGCTGGGGGGGACCTTTCAGCTCGCCTGAATATGGACAAACTTCATTATTTCTTCCAGCTCTCTGTCCAGTCTTTCCCTTTCTTTCCCATTATGCTCTGTGTGAATGAGGTTGCCTAGGTAATGATAGAGCAAGAAAAAAACGCCCTCTCCTCCCTCTCACAAAAAAACGGAGGAAAAAAAGTGGCAAGATGAGGATCGAATTCATGTATGAGGAGTGAAGTCGGAGAATGCCCGGCTCCTTTCTGGGGAGAAAATTAGAAAAGAGGAAATCCCAAAGTAAATGAAAATTGAGGAGTTCATATCGACCACGATTGATTTCCATGCAAATGAAGCGACAAGGGCAAAAGGAGGGGTCCTCTTTATCTAAGGGGTGGGGGGGCCTTCATCATGCTTCCCCCTTTGATAGCTGACGTTACCCATTAGCCCCGCGGCGCGCTAGCCGGCGCGTCCCATTGCGCCTGCGGCTCTCATTAAGGTCCGATCTCCCGCCGCGAGGACAAACGCCCCCTTTGTGCGCCCACGTTCATTCCAGCGGGGGTCCCCCCGGAGACCGGCGCTCCTCCTAATTTGGAGGGTGGTGTTCGCCTTTGGAGATGCCTGACAAGAAATCCAAACTCTCGGCGGGTCTCTAAAGCCGGGGGAAGCGAAGGACAGCGACAAAGCTCGGTGAAGTCAGCGGCGCCTCATTTGGTGAGGGTCTGATCGATGACTAGAGGTGACTCGGGTTGTTCAAACAAACCCAGATCAGGCTCTCCTGCTCTTTAAAAAAATAAATAAATAAACTTTTAAAAGGTGGAAACGAATCATATTATGCTGGCAGTCCGACACGGAGCCTCTTGTTGGAGGGTGTGGGGGAAACGTGAACAATGAGGTCCAGCAGGGCTTCTCTTCTGGCACGGCAAGCCTTGATAGAAATACAAACTGGTGCAAATGAAGCATGTAATCAGATTAGAGCTGAAGTTCTGGGCAGGCTGCTGGGCAGGCTGGGAATACAGGCGACAAGGCCGCAGGGAGAGCTGGCAAAATATCTGGAGTTTACATCAGCGGCGGTCTGATCTCACCGAGTTCGGCTCATGTCAGTGCCTTGCGCTTGAAATACGCCAACGTATCATTATACACCCCAAAGAAACAGCTCGGCTGAGTTGTTATTTCATAAAATCGCTCCCCAAAAAAAGTACATTTGGTTTGGCAAATATACGAATTAAAGCTCAGTCGGAGCGCTGCAGAAGTCTAAAGATGTTCTGGTCGCTCACCTGACGGCTCCTCGTAGCTGCTGTAAGTCGATGTCGGAGATGCAACAGGGATTTCTGTAGGACAGAGACGGAAAATTACACATTTTCGTAGCAATAATTTCAAAAAACGATGAGGTGTTTTTAAAAAGATTTAAAAACATAATTTCCCCGAAGAGCACTTAAAAAAAAAAAAAAAACTAAAAGAAATTCCTTTTCATTGCTTTGCAAAAGTATTCACACCCATAATTACTACAAGTTCTAATGAATTCTTTTGGGTGTCGTAAAGTCTGTAGATTTAGAAATACAAATCGTGGTCCATGTTCCGAAAATCAAAACAAAACAAGGAAACATTCAACCCAGCATTATGCTGCCACCACCATGTTTCTCCTCTGGGATACAGTTGAACATATAATAAATTAAATCACACACTTTTTACTTTTTAGGTGGCATCTGAAGGCTTCTGACAGTCCAATAAAAACGAAAAGGAGGATTGAATGCAAAAGCATGCCACACTTTTCAGATTTTTTTTTTTTTTTTTTTTTAAAGGAACATTATTTTCTCAAATACGGATTGTGCCAAACGTTTCCTTACACCGTATAAAATTACTCGTGTGACTTTGCTCGCTGTCTGAGATGAAACCTGACAAAACGTTTTCTGCTAAAGAACAGTCAGTGTTACTTGAATCGGCAATGCAAATTTTTCGACACAATCTAATATTATTTCCTTTAAATCAAACTCAGAAATAAACACATATGACATCCATAAATAAGCTGGGGAAGCTAACATGACGAGCTAAAGCTTTTTAAACTTCTCCTATGATGTTAGAGATTTGAATAAGTGCGTGTACAATCAACTTTGTGTTGCTCTGTCAAACAAAATTCCAATAAAATATGTCTTAAAGTTTATGGTTATAAGATAAAATGTGAAAAAGTGAAGAAAAGAAGCATGAACCCATTTGCGAGTTTTCTCTCTCTCTCTCTCTCTCTCTCTCTCTCTCTCTCTCTCTCTCTCTTTTCTCTCTCTCGCTCTCTTTTTATTGCATCTCTGCTGTAGGGTTTTCCATAAATGTTCCCCTCTCTCTGCACTGATTGTGCTGGTCTTGTTAAATTCATAGCTGGCAGAAAGTCTGATATCGGTAAAAACTTTTACAACGTACCATTAAAAAGGAAAAGACATTATCTGTAAAAGAAAATAGATATAGAAACCAAATACATTCACAGTCTTCGGGAACCCTAAAACCCTCCCCTCTGGTTTTCTACCTTATTAGACCCCGGCCCTTGGTTACCACACTACGTCCAGTCATGTCCGCCTGGGCGACACGGGAGGACAATAGCCGGCGCGTCCTCCTCGACATCGCTGTTATCTTATCTGCTGGTGGCAGCCAGCTTACAGCAGGTACTAGCGGCGTATCTCTGCCCTGCGTGGCGTTTATTGCAGAAGGTCTGGAATCTGCAGGCTGCAGATACGGCCAAAGAACACATCGGCCGCCGTTCCTTCCCTCGGAGCGGCTGAGGAGATTTATTGCGAGGGGGCGCCGTTAGCGGGCGCTGAAGACAAACACGGCCGTGTCGCGCGAGTCCTAACGACCTGTTTGTCCAGGCTTGGTGGTTTAAAAGGCTGAATATCTCTTGGAGAAAAAAAAAAAAAAGATAGTAATAATAATAATGATGATAATAATAATGGCGCTAGGATACGACGACAATGCATAGTTGTGGTTTGGTAGACGATAAGCGTGTGAGAATTTCCTAATCTTAAGGCTTTGGCTTCAGAATTTATAGCTTTTATATACATGGAGCGTTTTTTTCCCCTACATTTTGCCTCAGTGGGTTTTATTGGGATTTTATGTGATAGACCAACACAAAACAATGCAGAAATATGAAGCGGAAGGAAAAGGAAGCAAATATATATATATATATATATAAATTTAATTTGAAAAATCTAATTTCTTCTGTATTTTTGCAATAGTATTCACACCTCACTACATCCCCTTAAATGAAACACTTTGTAGTATCACCTTTAACATATTTTAATGCTTCACATTAAAAAACTGGGAATTTTGTCCATTCTTCTTTGCAACATAACTCAACCATGACCAGACTGGATGGGGAAAAGCTGTGAAAACCAATCTTTTTTTTTCATTTTATTTCTTCTTCTTTATTTATTTTAATCTATTTATTTTTGAAAGAGTCCTCTCTCATTGCACAGCAATCAAAAAGCCAAAGAGATTTACTTTCACAAGCGGAAGCGTTACAGCTTTGTTTTTTTTAACTTTCTCCACGACTTTGTCCATCAACTGTCCTCTGTGTCTCCATGTCCAGGTTGCTGTTTGTTTGCTAAGATTTTTTTTTTTTAAATCTCAGTGCTCTTTGAAGGATTTATTCTGAGATTGAATTACACGTTTTCCCCTCCGTACTCCGTTTGATCATTTCGGGATTTCTGAAGTCATTTGATTCCACTGGAAGTAAAGGAGGCAAAATGAAAACGTGTGCCTTGTTGGGACGATTTTATTTTGACTTACCCTTTATACTTCATAGTTATGTTGTGTTTTGTTGCATCAAATTTAAAAAAAAAAAAACACATTGAAGTTTGTGGTTAAGATAAGAGTTAAGAGGATTTAACTCGGATTAAATTTAGCAAAGAGTAGGGTGTCGATGTTGGAAGCAATTATGCATTTATTTTTCCTGTGTAAAAACATTAGTGCTGCATCAATTGGAGTTTTCTGACTGATCAATGACCTTTAAGAAGACTGGCCTGCAGACCCTATTTTTTTTTTTTCTGAAATGTTTTTAAATGCTGCTGGGTTGGCAACAGTTCGATGACTATTTTCAACTGCAAACATGCAGACATGACCTGGTGACCAGTCTGTCAGTCGAACCTCTGTCATGGCAGAGCAAGAGAGGACAGAGGCTGATTTTTAAACCTTTAGGTCAATGAGACCGGTGGATAAGATCGGATTCACGTGCAAGCCTCGGTCGACTTTCCCAGAAACGAAGAGAGTCTGCCGGTTTTTTTTTTTATCGGCGCATTCCTGGTCAATATGTGACTGCTTACTTATGCACGGCGCAATGGGGGAGCGGCTCTGCTGGTAACCCTTGGCGCAGCGGTTGCAGGTGATCCCCGTCACTCCGTCCTTGCAGGGACACTGGCCCGTTGTCTGGTTGCACGTTTTCCCCGCCGCTCCGACCGGATGACAGTCGCACGCTGCGGCGCAGAGGAGAAAACAAGAACAAAACATACAAACATTTATCTGTGAATGGACAGAAAACAAGCTTTTATTTCAATCAGAGCAATTAAAGGTTTGTAGGAAGTCGTTGACGCTAGCCGGGTTTTCCTTTCAGACATTCCAAAGTGGGGGAATGGGCCTTCCACCAGCGTAAAACCTCAGTCCAATTAGCCCGCTCTCCTCCACCCGTCACGACCGTAGGATTCTTCATCATCCCCGGCTCCTTAAGGCCCGCAGAGAGAGGAGTAAATAACTCGATAAATTATAGGGCTTCCACTTTCACCGCTAACTGCGTCTGGGCGTGTGTCCGATCGCCAGCGTGTGAGCAGTCCTCCGTGATCAGACAGGCTGTCTGCCTTCTCGGATCGACTTTCCGATGCGAGGCGTTTTTCTTTGGGGGGGGTTGGGGGATTTTTTTTGGTTTTTTTGGCGGCAAACACGCCGGCTGAATAACGTTTCCCATTAATAGACGAGTGGAACGCACTTCAAAGTCTGTTTGGGCTGTTAGCTGGGAGGATCGCACATTAAATGTGAGAAATTTGTTGTCGGGTTTGCGTGTGTGTGTGTGTGTGTGTGTGTGTGTGTGTGTGTGTGTGTGCGTGCAGGATTTCATGCCAAAGTTTTACCATAAAGCCCGTGTTTGAAGTCGAAGCCCAGCCTCGCTATTAGTCCCGCATGTATTATAAGTACCAGCCGAGTCATCTCGAAGAACGGGGCTTGAAGTGGTCCGGCCGATGCTGGAGGTGCTTGGAGCTGGAACGTCTCCATCAGCGTCATACGGTTTGGTTGAAGTCTGTCTGTGGGAACATCACGCCGCTCGGCCGGTTCCTGTCGGGACTTGAATTCTCGGAGTTTCTGACGGAGGTTGACGTGTTTTCGATGCCGGGTTCGTTTTAGTTTCACTGGGGGCGTCGTTTATTAGGGACGGAGATATTTCTTTTTCATTTATGAGAATAAAGTCACAATCTCACGAGGAGAAAATCTTAATATTAGAGGAATAAAGACACAATACTGCCAGAAAAAAGTCATACAATTACATATAAATGTAAGGGGTTTCAGTTTTATTAAAAAAATAAAAAATAAAAAAATCTGGTATTTTTTTATTATTTGTTGTTTAGGAGTTCTCATAAAATTGCTTCTGCAGTCTATTAATATTACAACTTTGTTCATATCATTATGACTTTATTCTTCTGTCATTACAAGTCATAATGTTATGACTTTCCTTCTCGTAATATCATAACTTTAATCTTGTAGCTTAATTTTTTTCCGGAGTATTATTGCCCTGGTACTTATTTATTGAGTTATGAGGAAAAACTTTAACTGCACAGCAAATTTATGAATGAATAAAATGTGTTATTCTCCTCTCTTTGTTTTAACTAATATATGTGCATAATTCTTATTTTAATATTATATTGCCATTTCTAAGCTGGTCACTCACGTTCTGGTTTTTTATATTTCAAAATGTCTTTCTGCTGGTTTTAAGTTCAGCCACTTCCAGTCGTTGTTCGTTCAGGTTTTACCATAAAGCTGGTAAAACTGAACCAGCTTTATGGTAAAGCTGGTTCAGTTAGAGAGCTAATATCTCTCTAACATCTCTTAGAGAGATGTTAGCAGCAGATGATGCGCCTCTGTCCCGTGTTTGCTGGGTTCTTGTTCTAATCCTTACACGCACCACTGTTACATGCTGTTTGTTTCCCTCCCTATGTGTCCCGATTGCAAGCAGTTCAGCAGCAAGCGAGTGAAAAAGGAGCCAAAGTCAACACAGAGATTCAGAAACAGCCTCGCAGGACGTTAGATGAGAATCGTCTCTAGCAGAATGCAAGAGTTTCTGGCTCCTTGGATGTAAAATATAAAGCAATTGGATGTGGTTTAGGCTTTTACAAGCAGGCAATCATTTTAATGATCTGTTTTTACTGAAAGTCTCGCCTTTTTCTTTTTTTTTACGACGGACTAAATACAAACTGAGTATGATGTTCTTCTTTTGAAGAGCTATAATATATGTATATATAGACATATCTATAAACATTATAAAGTGAAAACAAACAAATTTGTTTTTCACATTTCCTTCCTCTTTTCTGTTTGCTGAACACTGAACATTTACGCAACTGAACTGAGAGTATCGATGAAAGTTAGTTTCAAGTCTTGCCACAGACACTCAAGTGGATTTGATCCTGGACTTTGACTGGACCTTTATAACATATGAACATTTTGAACATGCTTCACCTCAGTCTCACTCTCAAGTGTTCTGCTGTTTATTCGTCTTCCCATCAACCCTCACCGGCATTCCTGTCTCTAGCGAAGCATGATGCTGTCGTCGCCATGTTTCATTTCATACTTCATTTCAACTCGGCATCCAGCCCAAAAAGTTCAGTTATGGACCTATTTGACTATTTGCACTGACATTAAATTGCATACTGGGATTTGTTATTCAAAAACAACTTATTGATCTCAATGGAAAATTACATAAATTGTTCAGACGTAACAGAGTAAAGAGGGATGGTCACATATGGACGCCGTACTTTTCAGATTTTCCTTGGAAAAAACCGACAACCATGTATGATTTTCTTTCATAATCATCAACTATGTTTTGTTAGTTTATTATAAAAAAAAAACAAAAAAAACATTTAAAACAAAAATACACTAAATGGATGTGAAAAGTTAATGTCTATTAAATATTGGAGTTTCTCCACTGTTGGCGTTTTTTAAACACTTTCTTGCTTTTTTCACCTTAAACTTAGTTCTTCTTTGTTTTCTGTGTCTGGCACTGAAGTAAAAATGTTGGTCAGTCTAAACTCAGCTGCTTATTTACTTGTGTTTAGATTTTACTGTCTTAGCTTATTCTCTGTGTCCAGTTCTTTAAGATTTATGTTCCCCAGTGTGTTTACTCCTCCCTTGCTCTTCTCGTGCCTTACCTCTTGCTCTCTCTCTCTCTCTCTCTCTCTCTTGCTCTTCCTCAGCCCGCCTGCCTGGTCTCCCCTTCAGCTGCGCCCTGTTTCCAAACAGTCACTTGTCTTTTTATCTACTAATCAAGACGCCTGGTATATAATATCCTCATTCTCCATTATTCGCAGCTTCTAATGAAATACTCATATAATAATAATAATTTATATATATAGCCTGGATTATGACAGGATTTATGCATAATGGACATTTTTAGAGTGCAGCCGTCTTTTACCATACTATACCAAATTAATTTAAGAAGCACTTTAAATACCCTCATGACCAAATTGCTGTATTTTTTTTAAATGAATACCTTATAGATGTTTAAGGCCTTTTTGCCTTAAACATCTTTTGAAAAAGAAGAGTTTGTGATTTATTTTAATTTTTTCCCCCCCCAAAATTACTTTTGGCATTATTTTAGGAAGATGATGATATAAAATAGTAAAAATATTAAAATATTTCTCTTTAAAACAAAACGCTTTAAAGTGATAGTAGCAGCAATGGTGATCTGTTGTTTGGAGGAAAAAGAAGGATACATTTCTAAAATTAGAGCCCAGAAGCAAAGAGTGGTAAAACGTCTGCAACATTTGGACCCCACTTGGAGGCAGCTGCTTAGTTTAAGTTTTGTTCGACTCCCTTACTGTGTCACGGCATGTAAAAGTACATCAGGGAAGATTCACAACACTAACAAAGCTTTTATATGTCAAAAAACATTTTTTTTACTAGAAGTCGTCCAGGTATTTCAGAATTCCTGGTGCAACAACAATTTCTTTTAAATTTTTTGAGCATTTTTTCAAACGTCTTGATTTTGAAGCTCCGGCGGACGGCTTGGAGAACCGAACGGTTGCCGAGGGCTTTGGGGACTGCAGTGCAATGAACCGTGCACCACCCTCGTCTCTGTGGACTCACCCGAGGCTTAACTGCCAAATTTATGGACGGAAAAGGTTGGGGGGGGAAGGGGGGAAACTAAAGTGGTGGGAGGTAAGCAATGTGATTCTCCAAGAGCCATGTTTACACTGCTCTTGATGAGGAGCGAAGCTGTTAATCTGGGAAATAATGCATGGAGCCGTTCAACGCCATCCACTTTTCTTTTTTCGACTCAAAGGTTAAGACTGCTGAGATGTGAGGTGTTGAGGGGGGAAGTAGGTAGTTGGGCGAGGAAGGAAAGCAGGTTTCCTCCTGGCTTCGTTGGCGCCGCTCTCTAACTCCTGTCCAACAACAGCAGAGCGAGACGGGCGGCTGATTCGAACAATAAATATGGCGGTTTTTAAACTGATGTCGCGACGGCTCGTTTTTGTCACCTGAGAAGAAAGGCAGCAATCAGACTGTTTGGATTTGATCCCAGAGCAATGAGTCGGGGCGGGCGGGGAGGGGGCTGTGGGGGTGAGGGGGGTGAGGCGTGTTCGGGTTACCGTTCCAGCTGTTTGGGAAAAGGTTTCGCAGAGATGTATGGGTATCGCAGTATCATCAAGCAAAAGGGGGAAACTTGTGTTAAGCTAACCTGCTTTTAGCTCCAACCCCTCCAAATGGAACCACTCCCAAGTATAACTTAGGGAAATGTTTAGGCTGGAAGTCAGGCTGTCATGTGTTACGCTAAGTGCAGACTATCTGTCAGGCTTGTGTTCACTATAACTACACCAAGTTCTTCTATGAACTCGAAGTGATGTAAAAAGATATGAACACTGCTTAGTGGGCAGGGAAAAAAAGGCTAAGTGTTGTGGCATGCAGCTGAAAATCAATGCTGCTGTTCCACCCAGCAGAAGATAGGGGCGCCAGAGGATAGACGTCAACGGTTTAATTTAGCTTGACAGTTAGCGCAGCTTGATGGTTAGTGCTGCTTCACAGTCCGACTTAACGTGACAAACATGGATATGAATAAAGCAGCTACTTTTGCTCAATTTTATGAGTTCCACTACAAAACTGAAGATGTATTTCATTATGGTAACTTAAGGGATGTGCTTATCACCACTATCATTGTTCATCTTATCCTTAAATCAACCCCGGTTAACTACTTTAAACAAGAATATGAACTAAAAACATGTTTCTTTGAAGAGACTTAAAAGAATTACTCAACTAATCCAAGCTAGTTCCTTTAGTTTTACTCGAGCATTAATTCAGTCAATTGAAATCAGAATTATAGTTTGAGTGAAACCAATAAAATGATATTTTTTAAGTTTGTTCAGAGAAAAAAAAAAAGTCACTGTACGGGGCCTTGGAACAGTGAGATTTATGTTTTTCACAATTGGTTCCACAAACCTCAATGTATTTTATAAAGTAATTCAATTACTTATCAATTATCAAGAGTGTAGCTATTAGCTTATGCGGTAGTGCCAAGATGGCTTCCACTGTGCTTCATACTCCATATTAAGGTTATATTTTTTGTTTGAAATAAACAGCTACAGGTGTTCTTATAGGGAGTCTGAAACATTAGCAGATTTTAGCTAAGGTTGCTAATCCATGAGAAAACTGTACTTTATCTTTGTTTTCAGCTATCCATGCACAAGCAGTTAGCGCACTGCTAAGATATTTCACCGGTAAGATTCCAGCCAGAGTGGCAGCAGTGTGTTTGCACGGGGTCCTTCTTTACTCCCAGAGGTCCTTCCACACAGAAGGAGCTCAGCTTTTGTCTCCCCCATTTTAATTCCTGCCAGCCTGGCCTCAAACCTAGCGAGTGCGCTCACATCTGTGCGTGTGTGTGTGTGTGTGTGTGTGTGTGTGTGTGTGTGTGTGTGTGTGTGTGTGTGTGTGTGGGGGTGTGTGTGTGTGTGTGTGTTTTTTCTTTTCTTTCCCCGTACACGCGTATGTGTACTCGCCGAGTGAACAGAGGAGAATGCCGATTACCTGTTTGCTATGCTTGTCTTGTGAGGCGTTCATGGAGGACCTCAAGTAGTAAATTTTGGGATTGCACGGGTCAGTTCACTGAAGATCGCCTTAGTCCGCTTTTTCCAAAGGAATTCGATTATTACCTGAACCATGTCAGCAGCCTGCTCTTCTTCTTTCTCATTTTTTTTTAATATAAAGTATCAGCTTGTCTGTCAAACTATATATATAATAGCCCATATAAAAAGTATTCGCTAACTTGGATGTTTTACCCTTTCACTGCTTTTACAAATGAATCATGATCAACATAGTTTGACAAAAAAAAAAGGAAAAGATTAAAGAAGTCATGTAATGTCAAAGTGGAAATTAAACAAAAATAATGACAAATTAAAAGGAAAAAAAAAATTAACACACATTATTGCATATATATTCACCAGTCATGATTGGACATCTAGATGAGAACAGTTCTTTCCAAGTCTTGCCATAAACGCTCTGTTGGATTGAGGTCTGTGATGTACTGGTCCACTCCAGAACATCCACCTTGTGAACTTCAGTACAGCTCAGGGTTTTTCTATTCCCTTGCAGGACGTCTAAAACGCTGCCCGGTGTGTTTTAGATGTGTTTCGGTTGCACAACAGCGGATTCAAATAGCCGCATGACCTCCTCTGCATGCCATCAGGTGCTGCAGAAGCCTGTTAATCATCCACTTATTCAAGTCAGGTGTGTGGACGAAGGGGGAACACGTAAAACATGCAGGGCACTGGTCCCTGAGGACCCTGAGGGATTGAGAAACACAGCTGTGGCTGGATGTCTGGCTGTCTCTTCAGCGTAGTCATGGCAACCTGGCGACCTCTCCACCGTGTACACGCTCTCTGGTTGGGAGGACGACCTGATCCAGGTAGGCTTAAACGCAAGGCCATATTCCTTCTATTTCTTGATGACGGATTGAACTGAACTCCATGGGATGTTCAGTGCTTTAGAGATTGTTTTGTGTCCATCTCCTGACTTGTACTTTCCAATAACCTTTTCTCTGATTTACGTGGAGTATTTTTTTTTTGTCTTTATGCTGCACTGGTAGCAATCTCCATTTTGTGGTCAGACTTCTAGCACCAACTGGTTGGACTTTTGATGAATTAGGTTTATTACTTTAAATGAGCAGTATTATTTGTTTTCCAGTCACAGAGTGTCATTTTATAGCACAGTCAAATTACTATGGTACCTTCCGTTGTTATAAAAAATGCTGCATATATCAAATATGGTTTAAAAGATATTTTGACTTTATAACTTACGCCTTGAAATTGGGACTTTATCCGCCTTCAGAAAGTCATCACAACATGGCTCCTCTATTCACCCTTTAGCAACGGTTTTACCAGAGTTGCTCTGAGAAGTAGCTCCTATAATGAGGAGTTCCATGGGGTGCTTGCTAACTGCTGCCAGCTAGTCTGAAGGGGCAGAGTTGAGGAAACGTGCAGACCTCAGTGGAAACTCAAGGAGGACCCCATTCACAGCTGAATGGTTGGCATGGAAATTAAATGATTTCTCAAACATTCATGAAAGAATCAAGGCAACATTTCAGGTATGTTTTGATGGGGGAACAACATTATAACATAATACGAGCTAAAAACAAAAGTAAATTTTACATAACACTGGCATTTTAAAGGTGATGAATATTTATGCAATCCCTTATTTTATTTTAAATATTTTGATTTAATTGTCAATATTTTTGTAGAAATCGGTTTTCATTTTAACATCAAAGGTGCTTTTTTTTAAAGAATTTTTTTGTCAAATTTTATTGATCATGAATGATTTGTGAAAGAAATAAAGAGGGTAAAACATCATCTTACATTCAGCCTCATCATGCATCTCTTCTGGGTCGTACGGTGTGGAAACAGGCTTCCGCGTCTGTTTTACAATTTGCGTCCGTATCTTTTTCTGATCCTATCATTCCACTCCGTGTCTTCCGTTCAGCAGTGTCATGCAAAGCACCTGTTACCTTTGCAGGCTCTGCGGTGAGAGATGGACTTGGTCATGTCCCTGTAGTAGCCCTCCTTGCAGTAGTGACAGTGACGCCCCGCTGTGTTGTGACGACAGTTGAGGCAGACGCCGCCACTCCGGCGGCCGGACAGCTTGTACAGCTCCATGTTGAAGCGGCAGCGGCGGGCGTGCAGGTTGCAGTGGCACGCTGGGCAAAAACAAAGGAGACGGCAAAGAACTCAATTACCTGACATCAGTGGCACAAAGAGTCTGCATCCTCTGCCATGAGCAAGAAAAAGAAGAAGCATGACATCCCTCTGACACAATGTGGCAGAAAAACTGTTGATTTTTCAAAATGTCTATGCACCACAGATGACATATTCTAGATGAATTTTATTTTGAGCTTTGAAACTGTCAGCAGTGACTTGGCCACCCAGCTAAGACCTACCAAAATCATTAAAAATTCAAATTTAATCCTAAAATTCCCCAAATATTCTCACATCACCATGTCTGCATGTGGAATAACACACAATTGCTTCATGAAAGCTCTACACTCAATTGATTTTGTACAAAAAAAAAAACAAACCTTCATGGTAGCAATATTAGTGATATTGAAAAATTTGTTAAAAATTCACAATACCTCCGCAAAAAATCTCAGAATATTCACACCTGACTGTTTTTTTTGGTCCAAAAACTGTCAAAATATGTCAATCCACCGTAGTCTAAAATGTTTTCAAAATGAAATTCAAAATTAGCCAAATAGCAAATGTAAGCAGAACAGATCCAGGTATCAATGTTAACGATGTTGCTTTTCATAAACTCTGTGACGCTGTGAGAGCTCAGGTGGAACCAGCAGCACACTGTTCTAAAAAAACAAAAAAACAAACCATCATCCTCCTGCTACTTCCTGTCGTATCTTTGTAGTTTTCGCCAGTGGTAACATCCGCCTGTTGGTTCACGTGACTCATGTAAAGTAGAAAAAAGTAGCAGTTTTGGGAAATGCATCTAATTTTGATGAACCACGTCATCCAAGTCCCTATAACTCTTAATCGAAAAGCAAGTTTTTTGTTTTTTGTTTTTTTTTTCAAAATTGATGTGTTCTTATTAAGAAAATTTACTTTTGGAATTTCAAATTGTTTTGGGAAACACAGCTATTGTTGTGCTCGCCCTCGCATTAGACTTTTGCTATACCTGAAGCCATCACACTGCGGCGATTTACAAAGTAAAGAAGAGCTGAATTTTGATGTTCTCAAGCTTTACGTGTAAGTTTGCTATTTTTTTTTCATTTGACTTCATCACAAAAACATTCTTAAGAGAAGCCATCCACCCCCCTTCATAATACCTCACATTTGGGTAATCTCTCCATCGGTGCATCGGTCTTACCGGCATTACAAAGAGATGAGGGCGATAGGGACGTCACATATGCTGCGTATTTATCAGCGCTCTGAATCACGTAAAATGGGCTAACACCTGCCATTGGAGACCAGGGCTGGCAGGTGGTTGGGATTCAGAAACCCTTTCTCCACATTGGGGGCCCGGACACCACACACACACACACACACACACGAACACGCACACCGACCACAGAGGTGTTTGGCAGCTGTGATGGGCTTATCTCTCTCACTTCCCTCCCCAACGCTGATCCAACATGCTCTTTACCAGCTTTGAAAAACTCCCCTCCTGCCCCCTCTCGGTGTTTTGCTGGCTTCTTATCCCAGATGTTATCTCCACTTCAGGGAAGTGTGAGGAAAAACGCAACAGGGATCTTTTAGTGCTTTTTGTGAGTGGAATGATGAATTGAATCTTCAGCAGGAACGCCTCAACAAAGCATCTGCTGGAATGATGCTTCAAAATTCAGAGGAATAATTTGCCTACAGTAGATGCCAGTATTTCTTAGCACTGATAATGGATGTGGAGTTTTTAACAAGAGGCAAAACTTAAGAGACGAATCTTGTCTTTCAAATCAGCACTTTCTCACCACATAATAAGTAATCAAAAGTAATTTTAAAATACTTTTTTTGCATCCCCCTAGTCACGTGATTAAGGATGTTACTACTGGCAGAAACGACAAAGAAGACAACAGGAGGTGGAAGGAGGATCATGGCGTGACAACAAACGTATCCACGTATGATTTTAATTGTGTTTCTTATTTGATGGGAACAACATAAATTGCAGGGGGGTTCAACATTAGCGGAATACCGACAAAGTTTTGCGCATATTTTTTTTAATGGAAACGCAGATATTGTTGGTCATTTTGTCACAATTTAATCCCTGGCTGAGGTTGACTCTCGTTGCTGATGAGATGCTTTTTCTGAAGCCAGATGGTTACACGGGATTTTATTAAGGAGTTTATGAGTGAAAGCAGCCCAATACACGTCCATGCTACACTTTTCAGATTTTTATTTGTAAAGAATTTGGAAAATCGTGTTCAATTTGCCATCTGCTCTACGCTGTGTTGGCCTGTCACAAAGAATGACGATAAACCCCTTTGAGTACGTTGTTAGCATGGAGCATATACTTCATTTGGAACGGAGCATGATGTAAAATGAGGTTTTGTTGAGTTTTGTGAGTCTGTAGTGAAATGCAGCCGTGGAACAGCTGCGTGCTGGGATTGGACATCCACACACGCAAGGTGCCTTTTCTGGATGTGAGTCTATTTGCTTTCGAGAGCCCACTTAGAGCTACGCCGCTCCAATCTATTTGTGTTCAAGTGCCATTTTATCAGGCATCGTACGGCGAGACACAGTCATCCCACCGCCTGCTGGATTCAAGTGTTCACTGGGTCTGTACGAGAGAATGTGGTTTGGGAACGATTGTAGATGATGAACTCTGATGAAGATTGGGTTTTTTTTTGTTTTTTTTGGGCGCCTTCGAGATCTGGAAGGAAAGCAACACTTCTTCCGGAGAATGAGAAGGACTCAATAGCAGCTTGGTTGGTTTTTATCCAGGTCCATTTACTGCCTGACAGCATCTTATCGCATTCAGTCACTCATATCGGGATCAAATGACGTTTGCCCAATCAAACGGGGTTTGTGTCTGATCTCGGTGAGATTGGAGTGACATATTTTAGTTGGTTTTAGTGATCAGGACAAACAGAGGAACACATGCAGAAACTGTATTCACTGGGAGAGCACTCTGAACAAACTATAACACAGTTAAAGTGCTTGCATAACACTGTATGTGGGTGATACTGTGTTATGAGAGTTGATCAAAAACCATTAAGTGCCTTTGCACTTGCTATTCAGAGGTTTCTTTAGCAACCTTGTTGAAGCACAGATTTTGTACATATTGCAATGATTTTACAGCTTATATACAGTTCAAATATATTCACAGCATTTGAGTCACAACTATTAACTGTTATTTTTTTTTACAATATAACTTTATTGAGATAAGCAAACGCAATCTAGCCTGGCTGTTGCTGTCCAACGCAATTACACTCAATTCTCCCTCCATTGATGCAATTGCAGCTGCAAAAAGCTAATACATACATAAAATACATGTTTGTATGTCTCAGAGGAACAAAGACTTTTGCGAGGTTCAACAACCCAGATTTCCACGATAGGGTAACTTTTCCCTCAATCTGTTGTTCAGCAACAGGCCACTTCACCGCATAACTATAAATCCCGTCATCAAACGTAAACTCTACCTAGAGTCGGTGATCTAAAATCACTTTCCGTAATCAGACAGATCCCAGGATTCCCAAAATGCTCTAACGTCCAAGAATTTATCATGAAAACATAAGCTTAGCTTGTGTAGCTATAAAGTTACACCCTGCTTTACAAGCTTGGCTTAACATTTTGTTCTTGAACAACCATAAAAATCTAAAAGAAAATATAAAACTGTATTCCTCATTAAAAAAAAATATATTAATTTTGAGAACTTACAGTTTCTGTACGGATTTTATATCAGCGGCTCTTAACCTTTTTTCTGAACGGCCCTCTCTCCTACCCCCCCCGAGCTGTCTGAAAGGCCACGGCTCACACACTCATGAACAAAGGTTAGAACAATAACCCTCTAATTGATTTTTTTTTATTTTTTTATTTTAGTCATACCAGAAAATTTCTCTTTGCTTTGGCAATATTTAGTCACTATGATCCAACTTCAAACAAGGTGAGTTTGTAATTGGAGATTTTCTTCTGCGCCTGGGATGAAAAATACAAAAAATGCCAAACTGACTTGAAGACTTGTCATTTCACAAACATGCTTCGTGCAGTTCTGTGTGTAATAGCACCAAGTAGTGCAATTAAATCCCAACACCTTGAGAAAAAGATGAAGAAGTTCTTACTTTATTGCATTTTTCACAAACTCCAGTTCAGGAGTTTTGCTTTTGTCCAGGGAGATCAAAATAAAAGCTGTATAAATAAAAGAGTACATTCTCCTGTGCCATTGCTAAAAGTACATTATTGTGTTGCAATGTCCTATTCAAAGTCCAGAATTAAACCCAGTCGCAATTTTGTCCAAACCCCTCTCTGACCAATCTGACTGAGACGATGCTTCTTTCCAACAAGGATTGGGTAACAATTTCAGTCGCTATGGAAACCTGTCACAGTTAAACTCCAAAAGACTTACAGCTCTGACTGCAATGAAAGCTGGTTCTACAATGTTTCACCTTACTGAAAGTAGAGGCACCTCTAATGTTATCTTTTTTTTTTTTTCTAGAAGGAAAAAAAATAAATAAAGAAAGCCTTTTCTCCAATCATTCCCTGCTATGTTTTTCGGTAACCGGCCAAAATGTGGAAAAGTTCAAAGGGTGTGAATATTTTTGCACATATGCTAACCATTTTTACAGACTCTTTGCCATAATGGCCCACCCAGGAGATTGCTTTTTGGCGCAGAAACCCCCTGCTTGGGAATCAAAGCTGGATATAATAATCATCAGCTGATAAACGTGCAGCGTTATTAACAGGTTGTCTTCATTTTCCATGTTGTATTTCACTCTTGACCCGTATGTTAAACTCTACAAACAAATGACATAAATGACATAAATGACTAAATGTACGGTCTTGCTGTGCCTCTCAGATCAGCGTGAATTAATTGTTGTGGCTTTCGCAAAAACAGGCAGTGCTGTCGCAAAGCAGAATGCTTTTTTTTTTTTCATTTTCGTTGTTTTACGGCTTAACGTTAACAAGTTCTCTGATTCTTCGCCCTGAGCGGCCAGAGGATCGGCTGCCGCCTGACGCGCGAATCCCCCACAGTAAATATTTTAATCGTACATCACTGCGGCAGCTGTGATTTTCACGAGGACAAAGGCAACAAAGGGGTCCGGGTTACAAGTTCTCCAGATGATGATGACTCACTTTACAGGTTTGCGGACTGTTTTTGGTGATTCCAGAAGAAAATGTAAACAGTGAAGGAAAAGCAACTGTAGCTGAACAGAGAGATTTCTATCTCTCTCACATAACAGATAGCGTTTGTGCGAGGGCCTCCTGCCCTCCAACTGTGGCGTCACGTAAATATGTAAACTATGAAAACATCGAGCCAATACACGCTCCGTGTTTCTCTTTAGTCTGGCCATAAAACGTGGAGGCAACAATAACTGTGCCGGAGATTTTTCGTAAACTGGAATTCCCGGCGACGTCACTGAGGAAATTTCTCAAAGAGGAAGTCAGGGAGACGCTGCTGAACATGAAGTCCTCTCCTGTCTTTGAACTGCGTCACTAATGAGCCGGATCTCACTTTCAAAAGCTCATTTATTTTGAGATCGACAGGGCGAAGTTTACAGCATCCTGCTGCGTCGTGACAGGGTATGTCACTTTTTCGTCCTGTTTCATATCAGTCTTTGTATGAACTGTAGTGGACAGCTTTTCAAAAGGCATTTTCTTCTAAATGTCAGGTCGGTGTAACCTCAGGTACATTTCCCTCTGAATCCAAAATGGCTGACAAACACATGTTGAACATTCGAGGAAGATCCTGTCAGTCCTTCTATTCTACAAGAATCCTAGGGCTAAAAGAAATATGATTGAATGCACCCACTTGTAATATACTCTGATATAGTATTGTGTAGTATTTATCATTTATCATTTATCATTTATCGTGATAAATTTCTTTTCATATGGATTTATCGTTGTCACGATACATTCCAATTAACGATGCTTAACCCTGAAAGAGTTTGTATTGTCAGGATTGATAGTCTTATTTTTGTCTCCAGTGTTTGTTCAGCGAAAGATTCAATGAATAAAGATGAATGTGAAAACACAGTTACCGTGTGAAGTTTAATGATACAAATCAAGCTGTTCTGTTCTGTTTTCATGGGTTTTTTCTGTTTAATTTACCTCTTTTTATTATTACTATTACCGTTATTGTTTTATTTTTTCTCTTAGCATCAGTTTATTCTATTGTTATCGTGTTGTACAGCACCTTGGTGCAGTCTTGTTTTTGAAAGTGCTTTATAAATAAATTTGACATTGAGACATTGGTGTCATAAAGAAGCAGATCACAAATGGGAATGTTTTTCAAAAGCACTGTTTGTGCTTGCGGGGCTACGGTTGCTTTGACCCACAGTTGCCGTCATGCAGTGACCTAAAAACCCATGTAATAAATAGAACTTATCCTCATTTTTAATCATTATCTCAACAGCAGACGAACTCCTTCCTACATGCGGAGCAGCCTGTCGACACAACACCTCAGCCTCATGCGAACCCAAACTACACGTATACTGAATGCCTTCTAAAGTCTGACTAATAGGTTTACATGGTGACTTCAGTGTTTGAGGCCTTTTTCTCATTGTTTTGTCTGATTGCAGGACGCTTGGGCAATAGCCTACAACAATTTTTGTGACGCCACCGCTTTTGCCCTGCGGTGACTCCCTACATGCTTATAATGGCTGTGCATGTGTTCCAAATTATGTCCAATCCAACCATTTCTTCTGGGGTTTTTTTATTTTTTTTTTTTTAGTGTACAGGCCACAGCGATCTACATTTACACACACTTTCTGGGAGACCTCTGAACTAAGAACCTGGCATAATTGAAAATATGTCAAATAAAATCATTTCTAAAGGTTAAAATCAATAACCCCGTAGCTCAAAATGCTGCTGTTGTCACCAAAGTTGTACGATAAGACTCTCAGCTGGAAATAGAGATTGCAGCATTCTGCTGTACACTATTTTGAGAGAGCATATGCTTCCCTCCTGTGATGTGGTAATATGAGGAAGTACCTCCTTAATATTTCTGCAGGAGCCTAAGGCAACATCAATAATCACAGTAATCTGCAGCTTCAGTCTGTGTGGGCCTTGGGATTAAAGGAGCATTCTTAATAATTTAGTGCTGTGTTGTAAATGCATGTCAGCAGAACAAATTCATAGCAAAAGTAGGAATAGGAATGTCTACTTGAATTCCCACAGGAAGTGTGTTTGACTGGCTGTTCTCTTAAGTTATCACACACATTTTTCCACATGTTTGGTGTCAGAGAGATTGTTTATGTACTGGATCTGAAGGAGCCAATATGAAAACAGTCATATTGCTGTATCAGCAACGTGTTTCAGAAGTCAGTGGTTTGAGAAGCTGTTTAATAGGACTATTGAGATCTGTGATCTGTCAGTGTTTCATTCAGATTGCGATACGGGGTGCCGTTTGAAAAGTTAGAGAAGCGTTGAAATAAGATAAAAATAACGAGGACTCGTTTGTCAAAGTAAAGTTTTCACCACGACACACCGTTTCAAAGTAAATATTTAGTTAGCTAGCTAAATATTTAGCTATTCAGCTAGCTAACCAAGAAGAGGCATTTCACGAGTTAATACTCAGCTGGCGAAATATTTAGGTACATTTATAAATGAATGAATAACACTGAAAATATGACTTTGAAAAATGAAACCCCCTTTTTTTTCCCCTCTTATGACAAGCTAAGTGACACCAAAAAAAAATTTCAGTCTCGAGGCCTCGGTCTGGAGCTTTGAGGACTCAGGATTTTTTTTTTTCCAAGACCGGTCGAGACCACATCTGTGGAAACGATACCAAATTGCCAACATGTTGCCCAGTTGATTTGTTAACGTCCTTGTTTTCACTGGATGCAAAACATACCGATTCAAATCCAAGCAGCAACGCTACTTACTAATTACGTGCGTCTGATATCGCTGTCATACATCGCACACATTTCTCCCGCACGCGGCGCTCCAAGACATGCGCAGCGGTTTTCTCTGAGCGGCAGGAGCTGTCCGTCTAAGCGTCACGTCGCTTCTAGAAATCTGCTACATAAATCATAGGAGATGGCGGCATGTAAATTCAGCTTCGCTTTCACAGACGGTGGGGACCACGACCTACTTTCATTGTCACTTAGAAAAGAAGCCTAAAGAAAGGCAAGCTCTGTTGACGCAAAAAAAAAAAAAAAAAGTTATCACTCACGGCGTTGAATTATTGTGCAGAAGCGCTGACTGACATGTTGCAATACGGAACAACACTGTGACCACTGTGACTATATAGGAAATGATGCTGCATCACTCCTATATAGTGATGAGGCATTCACAGATGACTCGATTCTTGTTAAGGCTCTTCACTAAGAACGATAGGAGTGTTTTATATATATATATATATATATATATATATATATATATATATATATATATATATATATATATATATATATATATATATATATATATATATATATATATCAGATTTGTAATTGAAAATATTACTAAAATCGTATGAGTGTGATACTGTATGCTGCAACTTTTTATGAGCTGGGTGTATTATTATACCTGTGGCAGAAACTGATCCAATACGATTTAGCCATTTGTGGTGCTGAAAGCCAGAGTAACCCTCAACCTGGTTTGTGTCATGCTGTACATTTGGATTATCAGCAGCTTACCTAAAAGAAGAGGCTTTTTTTTTTACCCTTAGATTCATTAAGAGACATTTCACAGGTAAACAATCCAGGTGCAAAGTGTCATGGTGATGTCATCACTATTTCCTGTCGACAAAGGCTCCAAAAACAACCTCTGACTTCAGACTTTCCAGGACCTTCTTGTGGTGGAGTAGTCAAACGTTTGCTACAATTGCCATTTACGAGTTGATGTTAGTACAATTGTCATGCTGTGAGGTCTAATAAAGATGTCTTCAAGCCGGCAATCCTCCTAGTCTAATTGCACGCTGCTCACATGTTGATTATTAGATATAAAATGTGTGCCATGCCGCCCAGTCATGACAGTTTGCCTCTGGTCTGTCTGCAAACAGCCTCCCCACTGTGTGCGAATTAGTCTCGTCGCAGACTTGCAGGCTGAGCCCCGCCGTGCAGAGGGGCTAATGTCATGGTGGTGGTGGTGGTGGTGGTGGGGGCGGAGGGGTTGGAGTTCCCTTTCTTTATGAGCGCTGCTCTGTGATCTCTGATGGGGATCAATTAGTTGAGCAATCAGCCCGCCCTGAGCTTTTGTGTGAGCAAACTGCTTGTAAACAGTTTGGTTGCCTGGAGAACAGGGAATGCACTGGCTGAACATAAACAGCCACCCAAGTCAGGATTGGCGGAGGTAGCTCTCTGGGCTCTTTCTCAGCCCCATGGATGTCATTAGGTAATGCGAAGTGACATCAGCCCATGCGCGGGGCAATTAGCAAAAGATTAGCTTTGCAATCATCAATGGGGGTTAAGTTGTTAGAGGGATTTCTGACAGGAACAGGAGTTTTCATTACCAGGCTTTAAAGTAGATCTCTGATCACTCCACTGGTTGAGCAGGCTAATAAATCTTGTTAGCTCTGACGATTATACTTTATACGCAATAGGTTGTGTCACAAAAAAAAAAAAGAAAAAAAAATCCTATTGTCTACTTTGTCTGTGAGTCCAATCTGCTTTGAATTATGACTCGTTCTACTTGCAGAAACGAAAGCCCTGACGGTTTCTAGAGGCCAGAGCTTGTAATTGTGCAATCTGTGATGACTGGAGTTGTTCACTTTCCTCTCTAAGCAGCCACCGATAGACGCTGCCAAAGATAACACGCCATCTTTTATGAATAACAATGCATAGTGGCCAGCATATCAGCCCATTTATCCTTTTGTTTCAGGGCTGGGAGACGTCCAGGGGAGTGAGCGTATACTCCTCGTCCAGTTTGGTGGAAAGGGTGCAACAAGCTCCCCGGAGATCTTTGCTCCATGTCAGCAATGTTCTACCACACTTTGGTCTTATTTTGATACAGTACAATAATTCATTAAAGCTGCAGTGCTATACCAGAAGAAGAGTCAAAGTTCAGGGTTTACAGAATCTTGAAGAAGTGAACACAATCCTCGAAATGTTACTTTTTTTTTTAAGTCAAACTACAAACTTGGATGTAATTGTATTGTGATTTTGATGTATGTGCGAAAAACCGTCTCTACCAGCTCTGCATATCTAGAAACTGAAACCTAAAACAACCCAGCAGAATAGCTGTAGAACATCTTTTTCAAATTCTGACAAAAATTCTCAGATGGATGAAGGTCTCAATTCTGCCTGGGCCATTCTCTGACACCACTAAATAAAGTCCAAGCAACTGGAATCTGTAAGAAATGACCTGATTCAGAGTAAAGCTATGTTTAACTCAGTCATGGTTTTAATATAGCTGTCCTGTTTGTCAAAGAACGTTAGTAAGCTGTCTGGGCAAGCAGACTATTAAACAGCGCAGCAGCGAAGAGGCCAATGGCTACTCTAGAAGACAAGCTTGATAAGTTAGAAACAAAGTACTCCAAGGATTTTTAAAGAACCTGTAAAATACATAACATTGGGTGGGTGGGGGGGGTCATATCTGGCATGACATGAAATCTGGCATGAAATGCTCACTATCCAATCTTGATGGTTGAAAAGGTTGCTCTCTGGGCGAAAATGTTAGAGACATACCCCAAAAGCCTTCTAGCTGCAACTCCTGCAAGACATCGTCTCTATAAAGTGTAGACTCAGGAGACTGAAAACCAATCATGAACTCCCATCACAGAGCATCAACTGTGGCATTTCTTTGCTAACTACTTCTTTCTTGCCATCTTTCCCAGACGACAAGGTTTTGTCCCTTTTCAAAGGTCTACCCCTCACAAGGCTGCAGAACCTGGCAACATTATTGATTGTGTGCTTAAGGTCTGTGCAGTGGAACTCCGGGATGTCCTCACAGACATCTTTAACATCTCTCTTAGTCAGGCTTTCGTGCCTAGCTGCTTCAAGAGTACCAAGAAAGAAAGCCTCTTGCCATCTTGCTTCGACAACCACCACCTGGTGGCACTGACCCCCATTATCATAAAGTGCTTTGTCCGGTCATCCCGTCCATCAAATCTGCCCTCCCTTTTTTGACGGCTCCATACTAGTTCGTACACCAGGCAAGCAGGGCTAGTCAAGATGGGATTTTCACTGGCCTCCATTCAGCCCTCACTCACCTCGACACTAAACACTCCTATATTTGAAGATGTATTTCTTGGACTTTAGTTCAACTTTTAACACTACGCTGAACAGTTCAGGAGTGAAAACGTCTCTGTGCAAATCGTTGCTCAACGTCTTGGCCAGGAGACCTCGGTCAAGAAGTCCGAGGCACTCTGAGCAAGGAGGCACCTCAAAGATGTCTTCTAAAATACATTGAAGATCCTTCTTCTAAAAGTCTAAAAAATGCCCAAAAAGTTCAAGGCGTGTAAAAAAAAAGGCTGTTAATACTATTTTAGTAGTAAAAACTAATACTTTTTTCTGTGTTTCCACTTTTTGAGTGGTGACTTGTGCGTGTTCTCTCGAGAACTGAAATGCTTTCACATTAACAGTGTGGAACCAGGTTTCCTTCCTCCCCTAAAGTTTAATCAAGTGTGTAAGCGAGAGTCTATGAAAAAAAAAAAAAGGGATTGTTAGCAGGCACATTCTGTTGTTCCCTAAGCGTGCTGCAAGGAAGCTTTTACCCAATACATTCAATTCGTCTAAACTTTGTGTGTGTCCACATAATTTACATTATAAAATGTTTATTGCCCTGCGTTTCCACTGCAACTGATTTCCTCTGTAGTTGGACTTTATGACAAGGGTCAATCACTTATGGGTTTCCTTTAATAAGTTTCTCTCCATAGGTTGCTGGAGTTCTGGTACATCCCTTGTGACTGAACCAGTGGAACTGTGTCAGGTTTGTACGTCTCCTTATATCGTTTCAGAGCCGCCCACAAATTCTCTATAGGACTGAGATCAGGACATTGTGATGGTGATAAAATAATATTGACTTTGTTGACCTTAACTCACTCACTGTCCATTCAGAAGAGCCATTCTTGTTGGGTCTCAATAAGATAAAGCCAAGAATTTTATACATGTCCAAAAAATTCCAGGGATGTGAATTTAAACAAAGTTGCTGTATTTTTGCTAACTTTTTACATGTGAAAAAACGGCAGTTGCTACTAATTCAAGAGCTGAATCTTCTTGGCTGACGTCTTTAGATGTTGTTTCAGTATTTCCACGACTCTCTTTCCTCACAGTATGAAGTGTACCAGTCCCTCCTGCAGCAAAACACAACCTGATGCTACTAAACCCATAGTTCACGTATGTTACGGTGTTCCCAGGCTTACAAGTGTCCCTCTTCCTCCTTCAAATGTAACTTGCCCAAACACTTCCACCTTAGTTTCATCAGACCACAGAACATGAATCCAAAATGAAGGTCTTCGTCTTTGTCATGTCACTGTTTGCACTTTTACTTTTTGGAGTGATAGATTCCTCTTCACTGAGTGGCCTTTCAGCCAATGTCGAGAGGCATTGTGGATAATGACAATGTTGAGCTAGCATCAAGGTATTTCAGCTTTAATTCTGGGGGGACTGAAACCTGTCTCAAAACTTCCAAACACGTCCAGATCGAGGCAGCGGGAAGAAGTCCAAATCTCCCTCCCGCAGAAAGGAGTTTGTTTTAACACTTTGGCACGCGGCAGCTCCCTGGTGTTCTCCCCAGCGAAGGGAGTAAGGGAGGGTGAGGTAGGAAGCCACCAGGCTGTAAATCCCGAAGCAAAGGTGACGCTCCGTCCTAGTCGCGGCAAGTTTATTGTGGTTTTCTCCCTTTTTCTCCAAAGGCCTATTTGGAACTGTCCACATTCCCAGCTCAAAAATCATCTCTCCCCTGTGCTTTGAACTGCAACAACACTTTTAACCTTTTACCCCAGGTCTTCACAGAAGGCATTGGGGTGGCGCTGTTTTTGGTTTAATAACTGGCGTTTTAATCAAGATGGTGATGTGAAGGAAGTCTATGCAGGGCCTCACTTCAACACTTGCAATCGCAGCGTTTTCTGCAGAAAGGCAGCGCCGGTGGATAATTTTTGCTTCATTTAAGCAAAGGGAACAACTTTTTACAGTTTATTACTATAGCAATCATCAGATCCTCCACACCAAGCTTCCTCTGGTTGCTAGATGGCTTCCAGGATGCGGCGCTGAGTCGAAGAGGAAAAGGCTGGGTTCTTCCTGGAGCACTCAGAGTTGCAGACGGGAACTATAAGAATGTTAAGGCCAAGTACTTATGAGTGAAATAAATAATGCAAAGATTAACTAATCTTATGGCAGCCTCTATAAGAGCTCTCTGTTAAATACCTGGATTTAACTTGCTTCACTATTAAAATCTGTCAAAAAAAAAAGTAAAGAGTTTTTCATCCTTCATAAAAATACTAAAAGTGAAAGAGAGACTTTATTGGATGCTGCAGGGAACAATCTTTCGTGTAACCTGCACAACCCTAGGATATCTTCAAACAGCTTTCATCTTAGGGGTGAACTGTGTAGAGAGCAGCTGAAACACTCGCCATTCATTTTGCGTTAAAAATGGAGCCAAGTTGTCAATCCTCACTTATTTGTTTTAGATGTAATATGAAAATAATAAACACTTTCCTTAAACAATTGTTTTTCTAACAAAGTACTTTCCTTAAAAAAAAATCTGAATCCAGTAAACATGTAGCATAAATATGTAATACACTTCTTAAATTAGTAAAAGCAGTGAAGGCCTTTTGAGTGTCATGAAAAAGTTATTTTTATAGTGCTTAAAAAAAAATAGATGTTTTTAGTTATAACTGTTAAGTGAATGCAAAAGCCTGATGTATTAATTATGCTACAAACAAATTTAGAAAACAAGTCAAAAATGGTTTCTTTGGTATGAAGCACAATGATCATCCAGCAAAATTTGTTACAGTGATAAACTTAAAAAAAAAGCTTAGATGCATTTTTTTTTTTTATGGAAAAACTAAAATTGTTTAAAGAAATTTCCAGAGTTGTGCCGCTGAGGCCTGACCTGTGCACCAGTGCTGACAGAAGGGCTTGAGATACTGACTTTAGATTTGTTCTGTCATCAAACTTCACAAATTCTAATTTATTTGGGTCGATTCGCTAAAGCCTACGCAGGCTAATGTTTTTGTGCCTCCTGCGTTTTCATTATGTTGCCTGTCAGGCCTGCAGTTCAGGGGTTGCTCCTCTCATTGTAAGCTAACATGGTCTCTGTGCAGTGGGGTCATTCATTTCCCTGGCTGGCAGCCTAAACGGGAAGCAGATACTACATGTTATCACAGGCTCATTTTCCGGTGGAATTGGCCTTCCCTTTCTGTGTAAACACACTCCACAAAGCACACGCACGCGTGCAGAGGCCTGGACGCCGAGGACAGCTTGACGTTGCCCGACTTTTACGACACATTTATGCGTCGCCCTGGGCATTTTCCTTGGCGGAAGCCGTCTCAAACCTGTCCCGATCAGCCAGAGGAAGAAGGAAGCTGCGTCCCACTGATTCGGAGAGGGCTCGCGTGAAGGAACCGCGGGCCGTCCGCACCACGGTAGCCGCGGCGACCCGGGCAAGCGACGAGAGGAGGATGGAAACTGTCTACGCAGAGAGCAGGAATGAGAAGAGTTACAGCGGACCGGATGACATCTCGATACCTCGTCTGAGGATGAGTCTGTCCTCCCGGTCAGACGCAGACGTCCACACACACACACACACACACACACACACACACACACACACACACACACACACACACACACACACACACACACACACACACAGAGAGAGAGAGAGAGAGTCAGGAAGGTGATGAATTCCCAACTCTTCTCGATTTTGAGCAGATGTGGAACCCCTAGGATATTTATTGTCGATTTGGGAGCAATATGTGGTAGCCAGTGAGTTTTCCCCTCTGCTGTATCTATCCTGCTGGATATCCCCTCAAATCCAATAAGTGGTTTGTTGCTCGCTTGCTCTCTCGCCGAGAAAAATTGCACACTGGGGTGTGTGAGCGATGGAGACAGAGAGCAGGAGGACGTAGAAATCCATTACGGGGAAACAGATCCACTTGGAGACACCCACGCACCGTTACGTGGAGAAATAAATATGAAACTGGATCCAACAACTCCATTTCCTACTTTAGGCTGTTGTCTTTGGTTTGAGTAAAAGTGCTCTGGAAAAGTTGCTTCTAATAAAAGGGCGAAGTTTGGCAACTGGACGTTGACAATATTGATATTTGCTGGAAAGTGAGGCGGCAGTCACATTTAATTTACATACGTTTTTTTTTTTTCTTTCTTTTTTTTTGTGAGATAATGTTGGATTGCTTTTGGAAAACTCATTAATGTATTTTTATTTTCCAGCACTTTTCAATAATACTCATAACCAGTGAGATTTTTCACATTTTGTTACTTTGCAAGCGCCATATTTCATGTGCTTGAGTGGGATATTATGTTCTGTGACGAAAAAGGAAAAGCATTGACAAAAAAAAAAAAAAAATTACGATTTTTAACATTTTCACAAGACAAAATTTAAGGGTGCGGTCACAAAAGCCGGGATTAGTCCACTTTAATCAAACTCTGGTCTGCCTAAAAGCCAAGGTTTCTCTTTGAATTCATATGTGAATGGGAAGCAAAGCGGAGATCACTCCAAAGGCAGGAAGCGGACGATGGCACAAGGCATTCTGCCTAAATACAACTGAAACAAACAGAGTCTAGCACTATCAGGAAAAATGAATCTAATTTTGAATTAATTCTACACTAAAATCTCACACCACTCCATTTCAGTCTAAATTTCAGTGAAGAAGGAAGCTCTTCTTTTCATGTTGTTTCCTTCAGTGTTTCTTGGTATGGCGCCACCACAGGCCAGGAGTGGAACAGGAGGGGGCGGGGCGCGATTTTTTTGTGTGAAAATGTAACAAATGTTGCAATTTTGGTCCCCAATAGAACCTAGTCTACTGGACCATGAGATGTGAAAACACCCTAAAAGTGTGAAGTGTTGCCAGTGATACTTGCTTGAATTTCTGGACTTTCACCTGCAGCTAAGCTACTAAAAGCTTTACGCTGCTTGAGGAGAAATGAACGCTTTCTAGTCTCTGTACTAATTTTTGTCCTTTTACTACTCTCCAATTATTTGCTGTTCTTTCAACTGTCAACTTGATGTTTTCTCTTCATATTATTTCTCTCCGTTGAAGCTGATCTGGCGTTCTGTTGGCTGTGATGCCTTCCTGCTGGAAGACATCACAGACAACGCCTGCCAACAACTAGACATTATCCCGCTTATTAACTCTTTACTTTTACCTGCATCACCAGGAACACTGTGTGTCTCCTCCGTCTTATGAAACCCCCAATCGGTCGCAGCAGATGGCCTTTTCCTGAGCCAGGTTTTGGTTCTGCTGGAGGTTTCTTCCTGTTGAAGGGGAGTTTTTCCTCTCCACTGTCGCTACATGCATGCTCCGTATGAGGGATTGCTGTAAAGCCAACAACTTTCTCCTGTCGCCCCTTGCTTGTTCAGGAGGAGTGGATCTGAAAGCCAAAGCCTCGAGGCAATCTGCTGGGTTTCTTTAAAGCTTTTTAAGCTAATTTTAATAGTAAACTACACTCAATGCACAGTCTGGAAGCTAGGATATAATAGAATGTATGTGAGATTAAAGTGAAGCTGCTGTTTTTTTATCAAAGTGTCAGAAAAAAACAGTTTTTGACCTTCACATGTCTGATGCCTGTCAGTTCAAGCAGTTGGCTGGGCTAACTTATCTCCCAGTCATGTGATGGTTTGTGTTGTTCCATAGATTTCCAACCAAAACACATCACAGTTTCTGTTTGTAGTGCGAGATCATGCAAAAATAATGGAAGGGACGTGAATAGCTTTGTGAGTCACTGTAATTGAATTGATTTCAGCACCGTCCAAACCAGTTGTTGCCTTTGTTTACTTGGCAAAATAAAAAAAAAACAAGGTGATTGTGTTGACAACTCAGCGGGAAAAGATGGCCCCTGCCAAAGCAGCTTAGATTTGCTTCCACTGAAACACTTTTTACAGAGGGCCGCGGAGGGGAAGGGGGACGCGGCGCGGTGCGGTGCGGCGCTGCGGGTGAGTCGGGTAAGTGACACTGATGAAGCGTGTTGTGTGTGTGTGTGTGTGTGTGTGTGGGCGTGAAAGCGGTGTTGTCACTGAGCCGGCTGTGTCGGGTGGCAGCGCCGCAGGGGAGCTAGCCGGGGGTCTGAAGCCGAGCTGCGGAGCGTGTCACTCCCCTGATCCATTAATCATTCCCAGCCTGCCCTGCCTCAGTGGCTCAAAGAGGCCCAGAGAAGTGCACGCACTAGGTGGTCCCCATGCCACTCCTCTAGGCCCCAGTCGAGTCAGCCCCATGCAGACAGACGGTGGTCACAAAGAGTCGCGCATCCACCCGTTCACGCCGACGTGCATTTGTTACAAGAGTGAGCAATTCTTCCCATTAGTGCAGCAGATAATTGAATCTTTTCTGGAAAATCTTTTACATGCGGATACAAGATCCTAACTGGGCACAGATGTTCCTTGGAGCTTGCTTTTTTTTTAAAAAAAAAAAAAAAAAGGTTGCCACTGAAAAATTCAGAATTGCCAGGAAAGTGGGTAATGGTCATCAATGAATATGTTTTGCACTGAGAGTGCCAATATTTATCACAGCTGAATACCAAGCTAACGCTAAAACGGCTAAACACATTTAAAAAATTTGGTGGAACTGAACGCTGAACCATCAAACACATGAAAACATTTGTGGAAGCTAACGCAAAACCATTAAACATAAAAAAGAATTATGAAAACTAATGCTAAATCTCGAAACACCGAAAAAATATGTGCAGGAGCTAACGGCAAACCGCGGAATAAACTGTGTCTCAGTCTGTCACCCATCAACCTCTTCCAGTTGACGACTGGTTTGAAACCAGCAAATTACAAAGTATGTAGGGCCTGAAGTTGCTACATATCATTACGGTTGTATGAATATGTTCAAGCCATAGATCTTGTTTTTCTCGTAAAGCTGGAAGTAAATTGGTAGCAGCGACATTCCTGCCGCTTCTGGATTATGGAGATGTTTTATACATGAACGCTTCGACCAAATGCCTTCGATCATTGAATACTGCGTATCATTGTGTTTTAAGATTTATAACCGGGAGCAGAAGTTTGACACATCATTGTGAGTTGTATGTAAAAGCTGACTGGCCTCCTTTAAGCGTACGGAGAAACAATCATCTGATGATCCTGATTTATAAATCTCTACTCGGCCTAACTCCAGCCTGTCTCGTACATAGATCTGTTAGTTCTCATTCTTTACGCTCTAACAACATTTTTCTTCTGCGTGTTCCACGTGTTCGAACTGAAAAGGGGGAAGCAAGCATTCAGTGTGTTGGCTCCTACAGCCTGGAATCAGCTCCAGTCTGAACTCAAGATGTCGGAAATGATTTCATTGGATTTATTTCAAGCGGTTATTAAGAATAGGCAAGAAGATTTTATGAAACAGTGCCACGGCTTTTAAGTTGTTTTCTATTAAAAGCAGAAAAGTATATGCATTACGTGTAATTGCAATACATATACTTATGTTGTAATACAGGTCCCTCTTTAAACTGAGATCCACATCTCAACTGGATCTACCTGGTTAAATAAAGAAAACATAAAAACATAAAAAATGGGTAACATTTTATGGCAACAGTTGGTTTAAGGGGTGCTTTGGTGGCGCAGAGGTTAAGCATAATGCATATAATGCAGCTATCGCAGGTTCGACTCCGGGCCTGGCGACCTTTGCCGCACGTCTTCTCCCTTCTCTCGTTACCCACTTTCCTGTCAATTCACTATAAAATACAGGCCACTAGAGCCAATAAAACCTTTAAAAAAGAATAATAATTGGTTTAAAAGGGCTGCACAGTGGCGCAGTGGGTAGCGCTGTTGCCTTGCAGCAAGAAGGTCCTGGGTTCGATTCCCGGCCCGGGGGTCTTTCTGCACGGAGTTTGCATGTTCTCCCTGTGCATGCGTGGGTTCTCTCCGGGTTCTCCGGCTTCCTCCCACAGTCCAAAAAACATGACTGTCAGGTTAATTGGGCTTTCCAAATTCTCCCTAGGTGTGAGTGTGTGTGTGCGTGGTTGTTTGTCCTGTTTGTCTCTCTGTGTTGCCCTGCGACAGACTGGCGACCTGTCCAGGGTGTACCCCGCCTCTCGCCCGGAACGCAGCTGGAGATAGGCACCAGCAACTCCCGACCCCGTTAGGGAGAAGGGTGATGGAAAATGGATGGATGGATGGATGGATTTAAAAGCTTTGCAGATGGCATCTTGAAAAATGGCCGTCATCCTTAAGTAGCTAATGGGTAATATTAAAGACGAAGCAAATTATGCGCATATATTCTCACAGTGTCAAAAGTCACACTTGTTTTGGACAATGTATCTTGGAAAACATAAAAAAAAGTATGTTTTGAAGGAAGATTTAAAATTTTAGGCCTTAAAACACAAAAACACATCAGAATCACAGTAAGGTGACGCAAGCATTAAAATTGGAGCATGCCGATTGGTTGGACAAGTACTGAGTTGTTCTTTTTAAAAAAAACCTTTTTAATCAGTTTAAGGAAGCAAATAATGAAGTTCAGGATGCCACTGACAAATCACAAGTGTGTACTTTATGCAGGCTTAAAAAAAAAAAAAAAAAAAAGATCTTCTCATAACACTCCAACAGCCCTCAAAATTGCCATCCTCCACTGAGTTGAGCAAAAACGTTCAGCTTGAACAAAACCTTTTCTTTTTTTTTTCCCCTCTTTTTTTTTTCTTTTTTTTTGGCTCCAAACATCACGTCTGTCTTGAATTATGAGCTCAAGAAAACAAAATCCTCCAAACATGCAGCGTTTACCCAGAGGACACTGAACTATAGCAGAACATGGACTCCCCTCCACCCCCCTGCTTTCTTTCTCCTCACTTTTAGATGCCCCAAATGCATTTCTTTGTTTTTACGGTCTGGGCTGTACACAGGAAAACCTCTTACCAAAGTCACCCGGGCTTATGTTGCAACAAGAAGCGTTGGAAGGGAACGCAACCAGAGCCAGATTCGGGAGCATTGTTCTCTGCTTGTAGTCACGGGGGAGAACGTCGGTTTCGAAAGTGCAGCAGGTCCTGGTTTAACATGCGTCACTGACATGCTATCAAAATTATGGAGGCTTTGCTTGAACTGATAACACAAGCGACGCAATGCGGAGTGAGAGACGAGCTGCAATGCGAGGCGGTAAAAGTAACGTCTGCTTTTACGCCGCGTTTCAACTGCAAAAGCCCAACAGAGAAGCGAAAAAAAAAAACAATTCCTGAAAACTTTTACTTTCCATGTCGGTATTCGGCACCTTGCGGAGTCATTTGTAACCTTTGAACTTTTCCCGCGTTATGTCTCACCGCGCTCCTAAACTTCAGTGGTTGCGTTGGGATTTAGTTGCACTAAAGTCTGAAGTGGAAGGAGAAGCGATCCAGGATTTTTGGAGGGGTGTGTTGTTCAACAAAAGTCTCGAAAGTGTGGTGCGTTTTTATGCAGCGTGTCATCCTTAATAAAATTTGGTACAGCTCAGCCTGTCGCAATAAGCGATAAGACAGTTAATCACATGATAAATTAAAATGAGCTTCATAATTTCCTTTTGTACGACTGTTTGTCTTTCTTGTGTTGCTCTCATTTTCAACAAAAAGTGAGACTAAAGTCTTCTGTTCGGTGCTTTGGTCTAAAGTAGACCATTTTTTTCAAGGGTAATTTTGTTTAGAGAGATTAACATTGTGTTTGTCACATAAAAATCTAATAAATTATGTTTAATTTGTGACAGTGAGGTAGTAAAATGTGAAAATGTTCATGCAAAGTTTTTATTGACAAGTTTTTGTTTTTGTTTTTCTTTTTTTTTTTAAATTGGTGCATATCTATTCAACAAATTTATTTTCAAAATGTCAAACTGCGCAATTCTTTCATCAATGGAAACATTGATGACTGATTTACTGCGCAGATCACTGTAAGTCAGACAAATCGCTTACAAACGGAGCGCGTTTCTATTTCCATTTCATTTTTTTTTTTTTTTTTATGAATTAATAATATTAAAAAAAAAAAATCAAAACCTACCTGGAAAAAGCTAGATTCAGACTACCCTTACCCAAAATCCACAACCATTTGTTGTTTTCCAAACTGAGCTACAGCAAAGGATGGCTCTGATGGCAAAGAAGACGACACGGGAAGAGGAACCGAACCAAAACATGGCTTCTATTTCACGAACATCCGTGAAATCACACGATACAACAATCCCTCTCTTCCGCTGAACCCTGAAACGAAACCCAGATGTGGAGAAGGTCGCGCACGGCCCAACGTGGCGGGACGGAAACGGCTGACGTGCGGTGGCGTTGTCGCATAGTGGTCAGAGGCAAGAACAAGTTCGTAAGCTGCCATGGCTTCCTCCTGCCCAACATAATCAAGCTTTGACTATATATGTAGACGTACATTCGTGAATCAAATGAAAGCCGAATTCATGTAGTGACAGGATTTACGGATATGACATTGTTTTTTTAAATACTTTCATAACAGAGTTTTGCGTAACTGGTGCTGTCGGCAGTGGTGATTCTTCAACACCAAACACATCCAACAAAAAAAAACTGTACATCTGTGTTGTATAACATATCAGAAACATTAAATGGGTCCTATTATGTGTCTTCCAGGCATATAGTGCCGTTTTATAACACGACCATGTCACTATGTGAACGTCGTTTGTGTAGAAATGCTATCTACATAAAATATGGCTTTACAGAAATTCAACTTTGTAATTTAACGCCTTGAAACTGGGCATCTGTCTCTTTAAGAAATTCCTGCTCTTTCTGAAACTCCACCTTCAGGAAGTCATCACAACATGGCTCCTCTATTAACCCTTCAGCAAATATTCTTTACCAGCGATCCACTGAGAAGTGGCTCTTATAACAAGCCGAGCAGATGTGCTGTTACACAAGGTGTTTGCTAATTGCTGCTGGCTAGTCTGAAGGAACTGAGTGAGGGAGTCTCGGAGGAGACTCCCTCACTCAGCAGTTTTGAGGAACTGCTGGGAAAGAGGAACTGAAGATCCTCCTCAGAACTGCAGTTCTAAGGAGGAGCTGCATCTCGAAGGTGATGCTGTTCAGCTGTTCAGCTGAATGGCTGCTTATGCTACCCGACCTTTCGAGAAAACACACCTTATGATTTTACCAGAAATATCTCCTGCAGAAAATGTGTTCTTATTGTTAAAGAACCATCAGCATTTTATGTCTATTTTTAGGTTTTAAAATAAGAATAAAATGTTTCCTGCTTCTGTTAGGAATTTGATAATTCTGAAAAATGATGCATTTTATTTTTAAAAAGCACAGATCCAACCCAATGACAAGAGAAATAGACTTAAAGAAACAGACTTACAGAAATACTACTGGTACATTGGATGTGATTTTGTTGTGTAAATTCAAATCAACACAGCAGGAAAAAACCACCTCATCACAGCCCGACAACTTTTAATGGAAAAACATGCTTCCTTTTCTAAACTGCCGTGCTTCCATAAAGCAAATTTATTTTCTTAATTTCTATTGCACAATTCTGCAGTTCATGGAAACACAGCGGACCTGCATCTGCAAGTAAATTGGTAGCAGCGACATTCCTGCCGCTTCTGGATTATGGAGATGTTTTATACATGAACGCTTCGACCAAATGCCTTCGATCATTGAATACTGCGTATCATTGTGTTTTAAGATTTATAACCGGGAGCAGAAGTTTGACACATCATTGTGAGTTGTATGTAAAAGCTGACTGGCCTCCTTTAAGCGTACGGAGAAACAATCATCTGATGATCCTGATTTATAAATCTCTACTCGGCCTAACTCCATCCTGTCTCGTACATAGATCTGTTAGTTCTCATTCTTTACGCTCTAACAACATTTTTCTTCTGCGTGTTCCACGTGTTCGAACTGAAAAGGGGGAAGCAAGCATTCAGTGTGTTGGCTCCTACAGCCTGGAATCAGCTCCAGTCTGAACTCAAGATGTCGGAAATGATTTCATTGGATTTATTTCAAGCGGTCCTTAAAAAGAAGCAACAAGATTTTATGAAACAGTGCCATGGCTTTTGAATTATTTTTGCTGTTGTTTTACACTTGTGTATATGTATTAATTGGTTTTATTCTGTAACCAGATTTCTCCCCTGGTCCCTCTTTAAAATGAGATTCAGATCTCAGATGGGTTTACCTGATAAAATAAAGGAAATAAAAATAAATGAATACATTTTTAAAAAATTCCTCCACATTTGACAGTCGGAAATGTCCGTCAGAATGTCCTTTTAGAATTCAATTAATGTCAAAGTCTTCTGTTTTGAAAAGGCATTCCAGATCAGTCATTATTTAAATTTCATGGTCTGTATTCATATTATAACAGGAAGCCAGACCTGGAGCCGAGTCCCAAACTGCGGCTGATACAATCTCATCCTACTGCAGCAGCCTTGCAGGTGGAATGGAAACAGAGATGTCTTAACAGATGCCAAAACATTTCTGTGTGTTTTTTGCCCGAGCGATAGATCTGTATGCTTCATCCGCCAACATCTTAATGAAACTCCAAGCCTCCGAAGAATTTAAACTCACCTAACACCGCACCAAACAGCGAAGAGGAGATACTTGTCAAGGTGGAGGAAAGAAAGCGTCCTCGGAAAACTAAACCAGCTGGAGACTGAACAAGTGCAAAATTACGCGTGAGTGACTGAGGCTACCATTTTCATCTCGACTCAAAACCCACTTGGCAGAAAGAGGTTTCCCACAGTTTGCCTCACAGTCCATCAGTCATGCAGGGTGTGTGTGCGTGCGTGTGTGTGTGAGTGTTGGGGGTTTACTCTCAGGGGTCAGCGCTACACCAAGCATGAAGAGAATATGAAGCAGCTGCCAGGGACACGAGGGTCTGGTCTGTCACCATGTGGATGTCCTAACCGCGCTCATGACTACAAATTATTGTGAATCTCTGGCTGGATCTGATATGAGCTCATTCATTTACATATGGACAGTTTTGAAAAGGGAGAACCTTAAAATAACAGAACACTACGTGCATGAAGATCTACGGAGGGCCAGACGTGCCAAAATCAAATAAATAAATAATCATATATGTCTTAATTTTAATTAAAATTGGAAATAGATGTAAGAAATCAATAAATGAGCAAACAAAATATATTTTTATATAACTGATGTAAAATGCTAAAATTAAAAATTTCATTATTTATTTACTTCATTATTACTTAATTTCAGTGACGTCTTAATGAAATGCATCGTCTAAGGCTCTTTGAATCACTATAATTGATTTCAGAGCTGGTTGATTGGTTTATCTGGTGAGCTCAATTAAAGAAAATCTACTTAAGAAGGATGTTCCACATTATTAAGCAAGCCACATGTTTCAACCAATATGGGAAAGAGAAAAGATCTCTCTGCTGATGAAAATCATCAGATAGTGTAATGAAAACTGAAGCGTTATTGTACTGTGAAGAGATTTGTGGCTGATTCAGAACAAAGATGGGTTTGTACAGATGAAGGCATAACGAGGAAGGCTTCTGCTAGACAAATTCATCAGATTAAGAAAGCAGCTGTTAAAATGCCCTCACAAAGCAGCAAACAGTCATTTGAAGCTGCTGGTGCCTCTGGAACCTCAAGGTGGAGGATCCTCCAGCGGCTTGCAGTGCATCAACCTTCTATTCGGCCTCCCCTAACCAGTGGTCACAAGCAGAAACGGTCGCACTGGGCCCAGCTGTACATGAAGATTAATTTTCAAACAGACTTGTGCACCGATGCCTGCTGTGCAACGCTGGATGGTCCAAATGGACGCAGTACTGGATTGGTGGTGGATGGCCACTACGTCCCAAAAGACGTCAGCAAGGAGTCATTATTTTGGGCCAAAATCATGGGGAAAGAGCTGGTTGACCCCTTCAGAGACCATGAAGGTGGGAAAATGACCTCAGCAAAGTATAAGGTACTTTCTGACTGATCACTTTCTTTCATGGTTGAAAAAGAAGAGCCATACCTTTGGTAGCAAAATCATCTTTATGCATGACAATGCACCATCTTATGGTGTAAGGAATACCACTGTGTCATTGGCTGCATAAAAGGGGAGAAACTCATGGTGTGGTCACCATCCTCCTCTGACCTCTGACCCTATTGAGAACCTTTGAAGTTTCCTCAAGCAGAAGACCTGAGGGTTGAATGCAGTTCATATCAAAGCAGCAGCAGCTCTGGGAAGGTTTTCTGACATCCTGCAAAGAAATTCAAGCAGAAACTTTCCACAAACTCACAAGTTCAATGGATGCAAGAATTGTGCAGGTGATATAAAAGAAGGGATCATATGTTAACATATAACCAGATCTGTTAAGATGTTTTGATTGAAATAGCTTTTGATTTTAGTACACGTGACCACTTAATGCTGCACATTCAAAGAATGACCGTTTGCAGTTCTTTATGATCAATAAAATGTTTAGAAAATCTGCTGTGCATAATAATTTGGAACAGAGCATTTTGAGATTTTTATGTTTGAAAAAAATATTGTTCCCATGGGGAGCTTTGTTCAGTAAAATATGATTTACACTGTTTTTTTCATGACTTGAAAATTATACTGATCATCATTTATTTGCATTGACCTTTTAGGAAAATCTGAGAAAATAATTCTTGCATAATAAGTTGGAACACGGTGTATTTTATTTTCCCTTTGTGCCATCAAACATGAATCTTACTGATTATACTCCACCAATCACCTCTAACAATAAGGTTAGCCACACCTACTAACTTTGGCTCACAGATACTGCAGAACAGGACTACTAACACATAGTAAAAAATGTACTTTAGGCATAAAAATCCAGAGGGTCAGGGAGAGGGCGGGGCTAACTGGAGAGGGTCTCTTGAGCTGCTGCTTGAAGCAGCCAATCAGACGTCAGAATCTCTATAGAAGCAGTTCTCGTCCCGCCCACTGAGTTTGATGGATGAAGGTGGCATTTTAAATTGATTCATCACACGCTTCAGTACAGAAACATAAATTAATTTATCAAATCTTTAAATAATTAGGCTGCGACAGACTGGCGACCTGTCCAGGGTGACCCCGCCTCTCGCCCGGAACGCAGCTGGAGATAGGCACCGGCAACTCCCGACCCCGTTAGGGAGAAGGGTGACAGAAAATGGATGGATGGATGGATGGATAAATAATTAGGTCTACATTTAACTATTTTAAATAATTAGGTCTAATTTTTCAAATGAAATCAAGACATTTAGTTTAGAAACGAATAATTAAATCTACATTTAACTATTTATTTCTAGTTTTGATAAATTACATTTACACTTGCATAAGTATTTCAAAAGTTATTTATTGTAAATTGGCACCAGTTACTCTCCATACATATTTGTGTTTAATTTAGCACTCTTCACTCAACTTAATTTTATTTTTATTTTTTTTTATATATATATTTACCTATTGATTCGATTGTGACTCAGAATCATGGCCGTGTTGGTATTTTACGCCTCTTTTTGTCTCCCTTTAATGTCTGCACTTCTTTATAGATGTCATAACTCTGTGAAAGTTAACTTCATGCAGAATTTCCTCTCCAGATGCTTTGCAGCCTGCTGCCCCTTCAGGCACTTCAAAAATCTTTCCAAAACCAAATAGTTCCCCCATTTTACTTTCTGATTATAGTAATGTTATTCAGACACATCGGTGGTGGGGAGACCTGTGCTGCCATTCGTCTTTATAGTCATGTGCCTCCAGCTGATAGGAATTCAAATATTCCAGCTGCCAACATAAATTTCTTTCTTTCTTTTCTTCTTTTTTTTTTTTTTTTGGACGAAATAATGTCAGCCATGCACAGAGTCATGGGAACCTGACTTTGACTGACTTCCTTGATGCCTACCACCAACAAGTGAAACCAACTCTCCCATAACCAAAATCTTTTCCTGTCTCTTGCTCCAATATGACAATGGTCCAAAACAAAAGGAGACCAATTATTGCAGCTGAGGAAGGTCTGTAGAAAAGTCCCCCTGCTAGCTTAAGTAGGCTAAGCTAGCAGGGGGAAACCAAAAGATTCTGTACGTGTTACACAGACAATTGATCTGTAGATGTTGCATTTGTACTTAACCAAGAAAGAGCCGACTTTTAAATTTGTTCAATAGTTTCTGAATACTGAATTTGAAAGATTTTACTTTTTGAAACTATTTAAGATTTTAAATAATTAAAAGTACAAACTACATAGCTAGAAATCCGTAGATTTTCCAAGAACAGTCATAATTTATACAGCTACAGTGTGTAACTTTTATTTTAAAAAAAAATTAAGTTTTATACATACTATCACCATGTCTTGACAATATGAGACACATGATCTGTGAAAAAAACAGATCCCCTCTCATTTCTTCCTGTGCTGGTATTACCTGACCAAAAACAGCCAATCAGAGCAAAAAGGAGGGTCTTGGCGCAGTCAATCATTCTCCTGTACTTGCTACTAAATGTGGTAATGGAGGAGAAACAACGTTACAGGAAAACAATTTATTCACCTTCATGGGTGCTATGTTAACCAGCGCTAACATTCACAGCAGGCTATGTAAAAAGGAGAGGAGGAGAGCGGTGCTCACATGAGCTTGATTGACAGCACTAAGACCCGCCTCCTGGCTCTGATTGGTCGTTTCCAGTTAGCATTGGGAGAAAAGCTTGATTTTTACAAATGATCTGTCTCATACCATACTGTCAAAACATCCTGACAGTTTGAACAAAAAGTAAATAAGAAAAATATTTTTAAAAAGCTACATATTGCAGCTTCAATGATATGCATTAAAGCTGGTTTTTGCTGCTTGTGTCTAATGCAGGCCCACATTTCATGCACAAAGTAACTGTTTGCAAATAAATCTGCGCTATAAAATTTTTTGTTTTGGACGGTGTTAAGTATTGGTTATTAAAATTATTTGACATTAGTAGGCATAATGTTCAGTGATTCTAGCAGAATTGGCTATGTTACTCTGGGAGAAAATCCAAGTTAAACAATTTGATTAGATGCTGGTTCAGTTAAGAGTTGCTCTCATTGGTTGTGCGCGGCTGATATGTTAATATGCGACGTATTATGAATGAACTTATCATCTCAATAAAAGGTTAGGACTGTTGTGAGACTTGCGGTTGAGAAAGTTTATGCTTTTGGGCAAAAATGTACTTTTTTTATAGCTGCAACTTGCTTAGCCGTTAATGCTAAGGTCTAACTTGGTAGGTGAGCTTCGTTGGCAATGCAGCTGAGGCTGCCAGAAGAAAATAAACATATTAATGCATCATGCTGTCATGAGGAAAAATATCTGGGTAATTAGTATGAATTTATTTAATTTACCTGAGAAAGTAGCCTGCAGACAAAAATGTAGTAAAACTCAAATGTTTATTTAGAAACACTGATTGAAATGTATCCAGATGAAATACAGGTTTTAGTTTCTAACAGTTAAACTATATACAATTAACTGTATATAGTTAATATATATATATAGAAAAGTCAAACCAAATAAAGTTTGACTTTTCTTCTCAAGTCTGTAAGGTTTTATTGACGTGCTGCTCGTATCCAAAATGACTGACTAATCTACAGATGAACCTATTTGTTCTTTATTTTATTCATAATGCAAAGTGACTGATCGCATTCTGTAGATCAGATTTAGTAGTTGATGGCTCGGTTGTTACGTATTGCACGGAGCCACCAAAGGGACAAAAAAATGTGTATCTGATAGCAACTCATGCACATATATTGTGAAAATGACCCGGGGTATAATCTATCCAGTATTTGTTGAGTTTTGGATGACATTATCAGATATATTCTGAATTTTCAGGAAGTTGGCTGTATTTCTTCAGGAGCCATTTTCTATCAGTCAGTTTGTGGACTTTTGCTAAGCTGGCTTCTAAGAGTATGACTTGCACAAAACTCAAGTTTTTACAGAAAAAGATTTTGCACTTTTTTTTTTTCCAAAATAGATGCATTTTGCAAAACTGCAATGGAAGCACTCGCTCACTACTAGTCACGTGATCAACAGATGTTACTACTGGAGGAAACGACAAAGAAGTCGACAGGAAGTAGTAGGAAGATGATGGTTTGTTTTTTTGTGTTTTTTTCAGACAATGTGCAGCTGGGTCCACCACAGCTCTCACAGCATCCACTGCTCATAAAAACTTCTGTCATTCAAACGTGTTGAATCCACAGCGCTTCTGAAAAATGGCTGACTACAATTTCCCCAAAACGCCATATAAGCAGCCCCTCCCATGGATATAATCTCATGTAACTGTTTGCTTCAAAAATAAACAGCTACATGTTTATTTACATCGCTGCCATGATTTTTAATGACTTATCCGAAACGTATTCTCATGTAATTCATTTCCTCTCAATGGAAACACCCCAAATGCAAAATTGTGGGGGGTGGGGTTTCCGCTTTATCAAAATACAAAGATTTGTGCACATTTGTCATGGAAACGCAGTTTCTGCGAGGATAAGCAGGTAAAGGTGATGGATGGATGGAAGATATGCGGAAAAAGTTGGTGAATTTCATTGTCGGCTTTAAATGTTTGGTAAATTTTTCATTTTTTTTTTTTTGCTCTGGGCCCCGTACAACCTTGCGCCGCCTCTGGTGTCGGAACACCCTTCCTATTATTTTCCCCTGTCTGCCTCCTTTGCGGTTTTTATCTGATGACACCACTTGCACACACAGCGAGACGGCGAAGGGGAGGGGAGGGGAAGTGGACGCCTCCCGCCGACAGCGAGATGGATGCCGCAAGTGACACGCTTTTGTTTTCCTGAAATGCGCTCGCATGCGGGCGAAAGTCGGAGGCCAAAAAGGGAACAACTTGTTCACTTGTTCCGTTTGGTTGAGCAAACCATGGCAGTGGCAGGGGCTGGTTGCTTCTCCCCCAGGTTCGCCCCACAGTGGCTCACAGAGGCCCAGGCTGTCGATGTAAGCCCCTGCTGCTCCGCTGGAAACAGGCATCACAGCGAAATAACGCTCGTATTCAGATTACCTCACGCTTTGTTTCCCCTCTGTGAATAGTTTGCCGCCTCTAAAGTGGCAGTTTGTACTCTACGTGCCAGAAATGTCAATAAAACCGCCCTAATCGGCCCTGCGATCTGTAACAGCACCTGCTTATGGAAACACATCCCGCCCCAGCAGTTCATCTCTGCAGCTGCGACGTTTCCTTCCCATTAAAGTAGGAAATGTCGGCTGGTGCGTGTTTGGACAAGCCCGCTGTGCTGAAAAGGCGTCCAGCCCAGTTGAATCGTTCAGGCTCGATTGTGGGCGATTGGGTCTTCGCTGATGGAAATATGGACTCTTTAAGGAGGAAGTGGCTTTCCACAGCTCTTTCCAACAAGCGGGAGTTCATCTTTAAAACATTGATTCACTAGATATAAGGTTCTTCAGCTTTTGATGGACAAACTCTCCTATTTTCATTGCTTTGTCTCAGTAAAGAGGATGTTATTTTTTATTTCTATCAGTACCACTGAAAGACCACAGCATGTTACCGTCATGGCAACACTTAAATATTCCAGTGTACACAATGAAAACTGGCTTTTAGAGGGGAAATGTTTGCCTGTAAGCCAGTGGAAAGCATTAGCATTAATGCTTCAGTTAAACTTGCTAGCAAGCAAAGCTTCCAAACATCGGAGCCGTCTTCGCCGACTGCGTCTGATTTTAATATTTTGTTGAAATTCAACTGACATCTACATCTGCCACAATAAGTAATAAATCAATTTACTGTATAATAAATTAAAACAGGATACGTACTTTCCATTTGTACGATTTATCGTTTTTTTTTTTTCTTTTGTGTCTTCTTTTTCTACCAAAAACCAGATGATAAAAATCTTCAGTCTGGTGCTCTGATCTCAACCAGTCCCTTTTTCTGAAGGGCAATTTTGATTTCCGGACACTTCATAATTGATTCTATTTGTCGTTTTTGTCGTTTAGTTTATTTATTTTTGATATTTAAAATGTTTTCCAGTGTCAGAGTCAAATCTTCATTAGAATGTGTCCTGGCACTATTATGCCATTAAACTTATGTTACTTGAAAATGGTCTCGAGATGACAATATTGAAACAACATGTGGGACGATTTATCGTCCAGCAAAATTTGTTATCATGACCGGCCTATTGATAACATACTTTTTTAAAACAGGTTGATATTTAGCATAATCGTTGAAGTATCTTTTCATTGTCATGTAGGAAACCGCGAGACAAAAAATGTGACTAAAACGTTGCCAAAAAAACCCGAAACAGGTTTCATTAACGAAGCTCTTAACTGCATGGTTTCATTTTCCCCTTTTTTTCCTGATTTCTCAGGAAACTCCTCCATTTTTCCTGTCTTAAATCTTTGGAATTATTCACCATAAATAAATATTAGTTGGTGGTATTTTACAGTTGAGTTTGTGGTTATGACAATAGGTTTTAAACAATCACAGTCATGGTAAAAAATAAAGAAGAGTACACCATCTATTAAGTGCAGGGTGTTAGATTTGGACGACCCCTACGGAAATCTATTTCCGTGCACAGCCTTTCCTGTTTTATGCACTGTGCTGGAGATAAGAAGGCACTAAAAGTAACAATAAAACCTCATATAATCTGAGAAATGTTAAACATACACGTTCACATTAAGAAGATATTGGGTTAGCAATACATTCCTATTTTTTTTTTGTTACAAAAACATAACACATATATGACTGGGAAAGAATTGAAGTCACTAATTCAGCAGGAAAGCAGGTTTTTGTTCACTTTTGTTCATCTTAGCTCAGGTGAGATGGAGGAAAACATGCATATATAAATACTGAAGAAAAAAAAAATTGGCCTTGGATTTCATTGGAATTCAGATCTAGGCTTCAGGTCTAGTAAGGCACCTGGCTCAGACATCGCTCAGATTTATCAGCAAGAAAATATCAATAACAATTTTAAAAAAAAAATTTCTTTTTTTAACAACGGCTGCTGAAACCAGATGACTTGATGAAAGGAACAGTAAAGATGGTTAATTGTGATTTTCCAGGCCATAGGGGCAGCAGAGATTTTATGTTGTTGACAGAAGGGATTCTCTGCAGCCATTAAAAATGTGCGTAACCATGACAGCAGCAGTGGGAAAATAAACAGATAAACTGATATCAGCTTGTAACAGATTATCAAAGGTGATTTTAAATTAGGAAATCTTACCATAAATACTCTCATCCGAGGGTGAATGAACTGTTTGTTGTACTTAAATTAAATATGCTCACATATATGCACCAACATTTACGTCCATATATAGTCAGAATTTAATTATTTAATTTGAGGAAAATTGTTGGGGACAAAAAATTAAAATAATAATAACTCAAATTTAAACACGTTTGTTCACGGAAACGATTTTTAAAGAAACATTTTCTCTGGATACAGACACAGAAAGAGTGATTCTTATCAACCAAAATGATTTGTGTCCAATTGATTAATTGCTTAAATTCAAAATTGATTTTTATTTTTTATTTTTTTATGGGTTTAAATTCCAGTCAGAATTAAGAATAAGAGAGGCTTTGACTTACCGACGCACTCGTTGGCCTCCCTGGCCGTGGCGCGCTGCCACGGCCGGTCGTAGTGGAACGGCTTGCACCTGTCGCACTCCGGCCCCGCCGTGTTGTGCTTGCACTCGCACACCAGGTTCCCCTCGCGGTCTTTGACGCACTTCGACGCGTGCCCGTTGCACTTGCACCGTCCGCCGACCTGCAGGTCCGACACGGCGTAGAAGTAGGAGTCGCGCGCCAGCTCCGAGTCGTCCTCGTTCTCGTCGCCGAACGTGTGCAGCCGGCTGAAGATCACCTTGATGTCGGTGGCCGTCACCCAGTCCTGCAGCACCGGCGAGTTGTCGAAGTCGTGCGCCGACGGCCGTCCGTCCAGGGTGCTGAAGGCGATCAGGCCGCCGGTCAGCGGGTGCATGTCGGTGTGGGAGTCCGTGCAGATCGCCTCTTGCTCGTTCTGCTTGGTGATCGTCGCCTTGTTCTGCCGGTTGTACATCTTCTTGCACTGCGTGGAGTAGAACTGGAACGGAACCCAGGACTTGCCATAGTCCATGGACTTGTAGATTGCCATGGACTCGGGTCTGGGCGAGCAGAACTGCAGGCTCACGTAGGTGACCTCGAACTTTTTCCCAAGCGACAGCGTGAGGGTGACGTTCTGCGGGTACTGCGCGTAGTTCTCCGACTGCCAGCAGGTCAGGTTGTGCGGGTTGTTGAGGTCCGTCAGGTAGGCGGGCGGGTGGGACTTCTTGGGATCCGTGGCGTCGCACGTGTGGCAGTCCCGCGTGCGCTCCTCTCCCTTCTCGGTCACCACGCAGTAGCGGGCCGCCGGCGCGCCGCAGGTGCTGGACACGCGCACGTCCTTCCCGAAAGCGGAGTTGACGAAGTCGGGGATGCACCGCCGCGGGTTCCCGTTCTCGTCGTAGCACGGGTCCGGCGGGGAGGACTGCGCGGCGAACATGCTCAGCCCGTATCCCGCGGAGGCGCGTCCGGCCAGCGCGCAAGCTGTCAGCACGGCGACCCACGTCTCCAAAAGCCGTCTCATGGTAGGACTTAATCCGAGCGCCGCGGGGGGCCGATGCGAAAACACAAGAGAAGGCACGGTTATCACCCCAACGGCACCTGCGGCAAAACACTGAGAGAAAATGAATCAGGACAATTGGATGTAATGGTTTCTGAATGTTTTTTTTTTTTTTTTTTTTTGAGAAATATCCTTACAAGGGAAAAGGAAAACTCCACCCAGACCACCACCTCTCAAGTGGACAGCTCAGGCTGAAAGAGTTGGAGGTCCCCACGCAGAATTTGGAGGAGGAAAAAAAAACAAACAAACAAAACAAAACAAAAAAAACACCCTTTATCCAGTTTACGCACGAAACAAAAAGGTGCAATAGACTCTCCCTCCTTTCTGGAAATAAGAGAGAGTAAAAAATAGAAGAAGTGAGAAAATAAATGGCAAATGCCCAACTGGCTGCCTGCCTCTGCCTCAGTCGGTTCCCTCTGTCACACCTCTGCCCACCTCTATCACTGTCTGTCCCGTTCCCTCTCTATTCTAATGGGAGGGGGGAGAAAAGAGGAGTCCACCAGCGTCTGAACGCTGGAAACGGATCTCTGACCTGTAAAGGGAAACGGCGACATCTTGCGGTGAAATATCGGAACTACGTGGATATTATGTCTTTCAATAATGGATAGTCTTTTTTTTTTTCCCAGAACGTTTTTCTTTCCTTTTTTTTTTTAAATTTTTTTTTTATTTATTTTTTTTTTTTGCAAAAAAGAAACTTATGTCACAATTTCAGGAAAGTCACAGTATTCACAACAATACTATAATGTAATATATCTAAAGCACATCAGAACGTTGCATAAAAGTGCAATATTTTTTTCCCCAGTCATCTCAGAAAGTGAAACGGCCATTTTAAAGGGCTTCGTGACGAGTGGAATAAAATATTTCAAGCTTTTATTTTGCACAAACTTAATTGTCACGGCGTGTGCGTCAAGAAACCCCAAACTTCAACGCCTCAGAAAATTAGAGCATCACATCAGACCAAATTAAAACGAATGTTTTGAGCAAAAATGTCAGGATCGTGAAAAGTACACGCATTTCTGTGCATCCAGTACTTGGCCGGGGCTCCTTCAGCAATGAATTGTGCCGGGGGCCTTGAGGGGATCAACCTGTGGCATTGTGTGGGTGCAATGGAAGACCAAGTTACTTTAACGGCTACTTTCAGGTCATCTCCCTTATTGGGTCTGGTGTCTTTAATTGTCCTCTTGACGATACTCCATAGATTCTCTATGGGGTTAAAGGTCAGGGCTGTTTGCTGGCCAATCAAGAACAGGAACGCTATGGTCATTGAAGCATTGAAGATAATGTCAAGCTCAAAAAGGACAATTTCACGTGATACAATTCGCTCTTTAATATCCTTGGGTGCAGAACTCTGTGTATACAAGCCAACTGACCCAGAGTGAGAGGCAGCTTAAAGGCTCAGAAAACCTTTTCAGGTGTTTTGAGTTAATCAGCTGATCAGTTTGAGACACCATGCATTTATATTCATGATCTTTTGAACAACAGTCTAATTGGCTGAGGCACTGAAATATTTGGTTTTCACTGTCTGTAAGCCGTAACCATCAAAATCCCAAGACACAAAGGCTTAGAATACGTCACTCTGTGTGTGACGAGTTTTACTTGCGTCGACTGGTGAGAAATATTGGGCTTTTTACTCAATTCTCTAACTTTTTCATGTGGTTTCCATGCGTCAAATGTTTAAATGTAACTCTTCTTTGGCCACACTGATGTCAGATAAGAGCTGCAGCCATGCAGAATTTTCATTTTTGCAGCTAGTTTCCTGCTCCTCCGTTATCGAAGCATGTCTTCTGTCTTCTCAATACTGTGTGGTTGAGTCTTAATTTATTTTAGTTGCACTGCAGAAGACACAAAAAGTTAGAGCTGAAGCAGCACAATGGCTGCGGCACGTTTTATTCAAGTCGACTTTAATCAACATTTCTGTGCTGAACATATGTCATCAGCTTACTTAAGTTGAATTCTTACAAACCGTGAAGATGAGTTTGCTCATGGGTTCATCAGAAAACGTTAATGAAATAATAAACTGTATATCAGATGTAACAAAGTGGCATGCAACGATTAACTCTGAAACCGCAGCTAGAAAAAAAAGAAAAGAAAAAGAAAACATAACCACATCTGAGAACATTGGCAACCACAGTCTCATGACAGCATGCTCAGTTTTTCTAGCAGGGTGTTAGTGAAAAGAAAAAATAAATCATCTTACACTCTTCCCCCTCTTAAAGTGAAATGTCCTCATTTCAAAATGAAGTTGTTGCAAAAACAACAAAAAAAAAATAAAACAAAAAAAAAATAAATCATCTTACACTAAAAAAAATTTTTTTAAAAAACACAGAAGAAGAAAATAATAGCTCCTCTTAAAGGCACAGCACAATTCCTTAGCTGTGGAACATCTTTAGTAAATAACTGATCTTCTATAAAACCATATTAAATGAAAAGGAAAAATAAATCATCTTACACTCTTCTCCCTCTTTAAATGAAATGTCCTAATTTCAAAATGAAGTTGTTGCAAAAACAAAAAAAACAAAAAACATCTTACATTAGAATTAACTTTGTTTTAAGCTAGCTCAAGCTGTTGAGCTGCTAAAAAAAAATAGCTTTACACTGTAAAAAATTTCATAACTTTGTGATATTACCTTGTGCAGTTAAGATTTTGCCTTTTAAAAGGAGTGTGACTTTTATGGGGGGAAAAAAAATAAGAAACTAGCCTGTTATCCTGCGAAAGTATCGATCTCCTCGTACCTCGCGCCGGACCAGAAACAACCAATCAGAGCCAGGAGGGGGAGGGTCTTGCATCTTTCAACCAATCCCCTGTCCGTCCAGCTGAACGCTCTGATAGCGGAGATACAACTTACCGTTACAGAAAACCGATTATCCGCCGCCGTCGGTTGCCATGCCAACTAGCTTTAGCATTCTCAACAGAGAGACAGGAGTGATTGACAACGCTGAGGCCTGCCTCCTGGCTCTGATTGGTTGTTCCCAGTTAGAACTGGGAGCACTGGGAGGAGCCGACATTCTGACATTCAATTGGAATCTATATAAGTATCTTTCGATTTGCCTCTATTATTATTGGATTAAGTGAAAAAAAATTAATTCTCCTTCGTTTTTGTAAAGTGCCTCTGGGCTATATTGGTTCTTAGTTAGTGCCATAGAGGCTCTGAATTTAACCAAACTTAATATTCTCACTGAAACACATTTTTGTGGTTAGATTTGGAAAACAAACGCGTCGAATGTTTCTTAAACACTTCAAAATATGACACATTACATTTTCACGAGGTTCTACAAACATTTTAGAAGAAAATCACCCAACATATTCAATAAAAAATAAAAAATAAATAAATAAATAAATAAAGAGCTGTAATTGACATTTATTTTTTTGTATTGATCCAGCGCTCACACATATAATCAGGAACTTGTTTCCCTTTTCATGTGCTCCAGTGTGGGCGTTAACAACATCATTCTTAAATTTATTTAACTTTAATTGCTTGCTTCTGGGACGGCATCATTTTCAAATTTTGGATTGATCGTGACTCAGGCTCTAGATATTTCAGAAATTAGTCCTGTGGGACACAGGTAGGTGGCGTCCTCGCGTGGTATCTTCCTATAGTCTAAGAATTAATCTAGTTTTTATAAAACTGCCCTTCAAGACTTTATCCAGGGCCCAATCACAAGGCCTCATTGAGCAGAAACTACCCTCGAAAAGGATATTAATATTTTTTTAAAATATTTTGTCATCGTAAAACAACAACCAGAAGCATAATGCTTTCTTGAAATGATGATGACATTTCTAAATTTCCTTTAATGCAAACGTGCTATTTAAGCAAACAGGGAAACAAATACGTAAATGAGCACTGAAAAAAAAATTGTACCTGAAAAGCTTAAAAGCAGAACTATGTCATTTAAAAAAAACAAAAGGATCTCAGGTGCTTAGATGGATGTCCTGTTTTTGTTGCCGTCTTCAGGTTCACTCAGTCGCGACTTCTGCAAACATAAGTCCTGTTCTCACATTTTACTAAAGGGAATAGTTTGTCCTTCTTGATTACACAGTCTTTTTCTAATTTTGATGTCATGAACTTACACAAGACCTCTCAGCATCGCACCATCTTTCCTGTTACGGCCACTCCGGGGAAGATGGGTAACTTCCACTTATGCATAATAATTTCCTGTTGTAGAATGGTTGAATTCAAGATTTGAAAAATGTGTTATAACTGCTTGTACTAGGAAAAAGAAAAAAAGAAAAGAAAAGGAAATATTGTTTCAAAGGTCATTTGTAATGTCTTTCCATGGCAGGTGCTCTACAATGGTCTTGATGAAATAAACAATGACAGGTTCCTGTTTTGTTAAAACGTCTTTTTGGCTTGAAAAACTGCTGAGGGCGACTTCCTATAGGACACTGGTTATTGAAAAATAAAACTAAATTTTGCGTGTTTGGCTGAACACTGAAGTTCAAATGTCCGGTCAGTTGCCTGTTCTGACCTCAGTCCTCTCAAAGGTCAGTTGAAGGAACAAATGTTAACCAGTTTGAAGCATTGGTAACACTTTATTTGAAGGGCCTGACATGACATGACACCTGTTATGAGCATGAAGGAGGCTTTATGAATGTTTATGACCGTTGTCATGAAGTGTCTTTCGGTGAATAATGACACTCTTCATAACAAAGTTGACACTTTTGGTTGACTTTTAATGGACCATTTCAATAAATCAATGTTTACGAGGAATTTTATTTAGAGCAGCTTCTCATTAAAGCTTTTTTTATGTAGAACCTTAAGATTTTTGTGAAGGTGTAGCAGAGTTTAGATCAGTCAGACTGAACAAAACTCCCATCTGAGCAACATTTGAATTTTAGTTTTACTTCTCAACAGTTTGTTCACTGAGGAAAAACACGTTTGATGAGCATCGCTAGTCATTTTTGGTCCTGCAACTTGAATGTGGTTTAGAAAATTTTTAAAACCACATTTTACGTCACATAAATTTTCCCGTTTATGGACCCCCTCCCCTCCCCCCCAATAACGAGATGGGATTTACCCCTTTGACCATATTGTGTTGTCATGGTACCAACAAGACAACATTGGGACCATCGTCTTGTTGTCTTGATGACAAGACACTGTTGTCTTGTTGTCAGCAGAAATCTACAGGATTCTTCTGAAATCCAGTCGAACCGGCAAAGGTCGCCTCGTTTTTGCCTCGCACCGCTTTTCTATTGTCATCTGATTTTTCAGTCGATTGACCTCGACGCTGTGCAATCTGTTGTGTGGGTCTGTTCTGAGATCTACGCTAAAATCTTAAGACCAGAAGTGAGGTGAACTTTCTTTCCCCTTGGTCTGAATGTGAGCAGAAAAGCTAGCAGGGGGCCAGGGCCACACCTCATCCTGATTGGCTTAGATGACCGCTGTCAGACAGAAGGCCCCGCCTCCACCAGCAGCTGTGCATAATACAAAACCACTTCAGCAAAAAGACTCAGACAGTTCCTGTTTTGCTCCACTTGCCATCTTGAGTGTGCAGTTAAAGGGTCCATTTTTGTTGTTGTTGTTGTTTTGTTTTTTTTAAAAGCAGCAACAGGAGGATGTGGCGCTGGTCTTTTCCCCTGCTGGCGCCTCTCAGCTGTAGTAGATAAAAGGATGATCCAGGACGGCCATAATTAGTGGTAAGAGTTTTTGTTTTTCTCAAATAATTGAATTTCCTCTGGGTGAGGGGAGAAAGTGACGTTATTTGTGTTATACTGTGTCTTATTTAGGTGTTTTAAGTTACAACTTTCTCTACAGGAGAAGCGAGCCTCTTTCATAAAGCTCGCACAACAACTGCACACCGTTTTTCAAGCTCTACATGTTTCCTGTTCCCCTTCCTATTAAAGTATGTGCCATCATTGATCAGGACGTCACACATTTGTGCGCGCATGAATTTGGATCTTTTTTTTTTAGGCTCAGTTAAGCGGCCTAAAGGCTTAGTGAGTCTTCAAACCTAACCATGCGAGGCCCCAGTGGGCATTTTCGCTTCCTGACAGGTCAGGTTTTTACACAGAGGTGCCGGACAACGGCGCCCGACTCACTTACAAACAGATCGACACCTGCTTCCTCCGTGGACAATTCACAGTCTGGCTTTTTGTCCAAGCGGGACACCTCAGACACTTTTGAGGAAGGAGACGTTGAGAGTGGAAAATATATTTAAAAGTCACTCTTAGGCTTGTGGCCATCTGCAACAACTAACTTGTGGTTTTGAGAAGACAGAGGAGAGAGGCACAAAAGAAAAACAAAAAAAACTGATGTGAAAGTACTTTCACTATTGCGGAGAAGTAAAAAGTTTAAAGCAGTGGAAGGACGATGTTCAGAGGCTGGCAGCATTATGTCAGCCCTCTTCCAGGAGGGCAGAACGGTCGAACAGGTCGCCAGGCCAGACGCAGCTTCTGTGGAGAGAAAACGCACGAGAGGCAACATTAAGTCGACTGCAGCGAGTAATGCAAAATTGGAGAGTAGTAGGAGAAGAAAGTAGGTGAGTGAGAAGGGTAAAATAGAATAGAAAAACCCTTTATCGTCCCTCGGCGGGGTAATTCAGGAGTGAAAGGAACAACAAGCAAGTCGGAGCGTGTAGAAATATATAGAACAGAAAATAAGCAGGGGGAAATAAACAGCCTAAGAATAAAAAAAACAACAACTCTTATTCAAGAAATGATTGAGTAGGATAAATTGCGGTCAAGGGGAAGGTGAAGTGTACCCCAAGGTACAAAAACAATGTTATTAAAGTTTACAATAAAAAATATGTCATTTGTTAAGACTGTTTTTGTTGTGACAGCATAATATGAGACAATCTGTGAAAAGATTAATGTCCACCTTCTCCTTCTGACCTGCTATTGTCTTCTGAGGAAATGCACCAAAGACAACCAATCAGCGCCTGGGATAGTGTCTCAGCACTGTCAATCATTCTCGTGAATGTGCTGCTAAATGTGCTAATGGCGGAGAAACAACTTACCGTTCCAGGACAACTGTCAATCCACCGTCATCGGTGGCTACGCTAACTTGCCTTAGCGTGATTGACAGCGCTAAGACCCTCCTCCTGACTCTGGTTGGTTGTTTCTGGTGAGCACTGGAAGCACTGAGAGACGGAAGAGGAGCTAGATTTGTTTCCATCATGACGTTATCACTGTTTTAACAAATATGCAAAAAAAAATTTTTTTCAAATGAATTCATATCCTATTGCGTTAAGACGGCACTCTTAAAAACGATACTCTGTAAGCTGTTGTTTTTGTTTGTTTGTTCATTACAACTGGATCATAATTTTATTCAAATCGTTGTGTAAATACGCTTCCAGTTCCACTCACAAAGCACTTTAAGCTCAACAACAAGGCTGACTGAAGTCATGTAGAAGAACACTCGTCGTTACGTACAAACGGGTCAGGAAATGAATGCTAAAAATTAAGGGGCAAAATAAAATCTACAAATGGGAATAAATAATTAGCATAAGACAAGTCCATCCATAGTGAAGGGGAAGCAACAATAAAAACTCCATCACGTCCCAAATTTGTCAGTAGAACCACTAAAAGCATCTGGTCTGACGATCCGAGGGGAAGAATTTCATTTTTACATTGAATTCAACATTCATCTCGTTTAACTGGACCAGTCATAAAAATCAAGTGGTGGCATCAGTCGAGTTGGGGGAGCCAATCCCCCAAAAAGCCAGAACGTCATGGTTATCTTTTAGATAGAAAAGGTTTAAGTTTTAAGAAGAGGCATCAGCAGAAAAGCCTGGACTTCACCCCACGCTCCACTTGACTATAAATCTTTATCCCCCAATCATGTAAAATGTCTTCCACAGATTTACAGTCTGAATGTTCCTCCTTGTTTTACATCTGGTCGGTTCTCCTGGAGTCCAGTAGGCCCAGCCCTGGCCCATTTAAAGCACTCGTGACTTTTGTCAGCGCCCAACTGGTCTACACAAACCACAACCTTCCGGCCACTGAGTCAAATGTGTTCCTGAAGATTTACAGCTTGGTTACTTTTTTTTTTTTTTTTTTTTTTTTTTTAATATATATTTTTTGACCTTTAAAGTGGAACTCGATGGAAAACCTTTCGAGGAGGATCTGAAAGAAAGCGGACCTGCAATATTTCCGTCCCCGCGTTTGAGTCATTCAAAAAAAAAAAAAAAAAATCAGATGTGGACGACTAATTTTAAGCAGAAAAAAAAAAAAAAAAAGTAGAAGCGAAGCTGTGGCCGTCTGTTTTCCACCAGCTCATCTCCGGTCCGCTCTGATGGCGTGTGACTCACTAATGGGAAGTGTCGGGCCGCTTTCAGTGCCGACATCCGCGTCCAGAGAACGCTTGTTTTCTGCGGCCGGGGACAGAGCGAACAATGATTATTATTTACTGACACCGTCGGCAAACAGGAAGTAGGTCGTCGGTTCACTCTTTGTTTTGTCTTTCTCTCTTCTTCTTCTTCTTCTTCCTATCTGTGGACGGCGGTCCCTCCAGGCGATGGAGCAGAGCTCGTGCACGGAGGACCGCATCCAGCACAGTCTCGAGCGCTGCCTCTGTCACCTGGGAGTCAACTCCCCCGACAAGAAGCTCTGGGACGGTAAGACACGGACATATTGGCTTTCGGCGTTCGTGTCACGAAACGAACGGCTTGTAGGGTGAAAGATGTACACGTTGTAAATGATGAGAGAGCCAGCCGGATAAAGCTAGCTGCATGAAAAAGAAAGAAAGAAAAAACAAAAAACCGTCTGGGCTGGTAGGTCAGAGAAAGTGGGAAATGAAAGCGGTGACGCGCGCGCGCCCAAAATCAATTAGCCCACACTAGTTTTGAAATATCGAGTTTCATTCATAAAGTCATAGAGAAGAGAAACCGGAGTTTGGATAATGTGGGTGGCATTCATCACTTCTTTGTGTGTATGAATAGTTGGAACAACCACAGAGAGAGAGAGTTAGTTAGTTAGTTGGTTAGTTAGTTACTTACTTAGTTAGTTAGTTACAGGTTGTGTCTGTTTCTGTCTTTCTAATAAGCTGGACTGTGCATAAGCCGCTGGTGTTTGGAGGAACTTGTGAAGCGACATCCCCACAACTTCCTCATCCTTCTGCAGAAAATACTGCAAAAAACAAAGGAGGTGAGTTAAAAAAAACAAAACAAAAAAAAAACAACGCAACCTGCAACCACGTCTGCAATCTGCCTCAGTTCTGATTTTGAATTGTTCCTGCAGGTTCTGGAGGAGTGCCAGTACGAACTGGTGGTTCCCCTGACTCTCCTGTTCTCTGCTGCTCTTCTCAAAGTGAGTTTCAATTGTTGGTGTTGAGGAAAAGGAACAAGTGCGCGCTGATCCTTTTTTTTTTTTTTTTTTTTTTTTTTTTTTTCAGTTTTTTGTTTTGCAAAAGTGTCAGCGTTTTTCTTTTTCTCCCTTTCTGTTTTGTAGAGCCCATACTTGGGCGCAGGATGCGGCGTTCTCCAGGAGGCCTACCTGCTGTTCCACCAGTTCCTGGCCTGGCCCGAGCCCTGCAGCTCCGCCAGCAGGCGTTTGCTCGTCGTCATCGAGCAGGAGATTCGAGCTCCAGGTGGACCAAACGTTTCTAGAAAACGTGTCTAGAAAACGTGCTTGAGCCTTCAAAAACATTTAGTTCCGTTTCACGCTTTCACACGTTTTTATTTCTAAAGGTCAGGACAGCTCATATTAAAACTGCAGAATGTAACTTTTACAAGATCTATTTGTTTTTTTTTTTTGTTTTTTTTTTTACATAATTGTCAAAACTATCACCATGTCATAACAGCATAATGTGCGAAAAAATTGATTTACTCCACCTCCTCCCTGACCTACTTTTGCCTTTTTGAAGAAATCTACAGCTAAGACAACTAACCAGAGCCAGGAGGAGGGTCTAGGTGCTGTCAATTACACGTGTGAACGCGCTGCTAAATGTACTACTGGCGGCGAAACAGCTCATCATTGCAGGAAAACTGTTTATCCACCGTCATCATTGGCTACGCTAACTAGCAATAGCATTCATGACATGCTTAGAGAAGATGTATAGTGGCAGAGAGCACGTCTTGACAATGCCAGGAGCCTCTGATTGGTTGCTTCCAGTTAGCACTCGGCGAATGCAGATGAGCTTGACTTTTTCACAGATTTCCTGTCTCATACTATACTGGCAGTTTCAACTCACATGTACAAAAATATCTTTGCTAAAAGTCACATACTGCAGCTTTTAGTCAACAGGAATGTGAGTTTGTCCCAGTTAGCCAAAACCAGCTCTTTTTTTTTGTGTGCATAACAAAATTCGGCCTTCAAATGATGGTTTCAGTAATTTACGAAAGGACAAAAGCCATCCTAACCACTGTTGAACATGTTAGCCACATTTGTTTTTGGTTCACATTCACAATGTGAATCAGCAGCAAAGTGGCAGGCAAACGAAAAACACGGCTCAAAAACAGGTAAAAGACTGTTCAATGTCAGACGTAGGAAGTGAGAAAAAACGGTAAAAACAATTCCCTTGTGCAATAATTATGACAATCTCGTTCAGTCAGGGACGCCGTCTCTTTTCGATCATATTAATCACAAGAAAAAAAAAGCTGAAATGTAATATTTGTTAACGTGCGCTTCAAAAAGAAAAGAGTTTTCCATGAAGTTTTGCTTTGTATTGTTTACGCAACAAATTAAAGATCCCACCCGACAAAAACTCATTAACGTTTTTGCGTCAGATTTAACCATTTCCACCATTTTTCAGAATAATGTAAACAAAACAACAACATAAAATTGTTCCCGAGTTCCTAATACAGCAGCATCCAAATCATGTGACCGTGTGGACAAACTCATTCATTTTTAAAGTACAGTTGATCCCCCGTCTATATGCACATTTTTAGATGATTTTTTCGGCAACTTATTTGCGGAAATTTTGACAAGAACAACCAAAGTATTGGTGCGAGATATTGCTTGCACCATAAAACAAAGGGAATCACTGATGAACCCCACTGCTGTCTTGTGAATGTTCCCATCAATTTGCTTTGAGACGCTGTGGAACTACTGAGCTGCTAAAACATTCACAGAGCTTTTGCATCCTGTTCACACTTTATTGCCTTTTTATTGCAGGTATTTCATTTCAGCGGCTTGTAAGGACAGAGCAGGCCATTTCCCCTGATGTTAACTGCTCTAAAACCTTGTAAGTACGTAGCTCAGCTTCACGGTAACAAAAACGAAATTGCAGGTTGGACTCGGCTTAAATATCCGTAAATGTCTGCATCAGAGTGGTCCTGCTGGTGAGTCCAGATGCTGACGCCCCGCAGGAGGTCCAGCTGACCTCTGAGCAGCTCAGCGCCATGCATCACTCCAGCAGGAACATCATAACGACTCTTATCCTGCATAGCTTCCAGGCTGCTTTCGGTACCAAACTGGACCTGCGGGTTCTCCACGCAGCCCTGCAGGTAAAACGCCCAAAAACACGGGTGACGTTTTGGCTGCCGAGCCACTTTGTTCTTTGTCTTTTGTCAAACAGCGTCCCTCTTGATTTAACCTCAGGAGAAAGAGCTGTATGAGCTGGAGCAGCTTCATGAGACGATAACTGGCAGCATGGAGACGGCGACCTCTGTGGCGGATCACTCGGCTGCCCGGGAGGGGCTACTCCGCAGCTTGGAGAAGCTCAGAGACGGTCTCTCCGTCCCTTCTGCTGACGGTTGCTCAGAGACTGGTGAGGCGCAAAGACGAGCCCCGCTTTAAACTTCTCCGCCTTTCTGCTGTGATCCTTGGCCTTCATGGTGTTCTTTGTTATCCAATGTTCTCAAATAAAACCTCTGAGACCTTCACAGAACAGTTTGATTCATACCAAGATACAATTATTGACTAATTAGACGACTTTTTTGGGGGGGTTTTCAGAATTATGTTCTACCCTTCATTGGTACATAAAAAAAATCCCTGCTTTTTGAATACCTTTGCAAGGCCCTGTGAATTATACAAAGTTCTCTGAAACCGAGTTGTGACGTATATATTCTCACTTTTTGTTTGAGCCAAGCGTCTCTTTCTCGTTTTAGGGTCTTTGGAGATTCTAACGCTGCCCTACCCCAAATGCCACACATGCTTGTGGGATGACGACAATTTTGGTAATTCGACATATTCCATCTACTGTTAGCTGCTGCGCAACAGCATCGTTTCCCCAACTTTCCTCCCTGTCCTTCTCGTTCATCCAGATGTACTAAAAGACCTGCTTTCGGTCGACTCCGACCTGGACTCCCCTCCAGAAAGTTTCCCCAAAATAGACGAGGATGACACTTTTGACACTAGCGTCGACGAGGAAGACGAGCAGGACTCCTCGAGCAAACGGGACGATCAGCTTCAAAGCCATCGGATCTCCACCGCCTCGTCTTCCTCGAGGGACTCTACCTTCTCGGGATACTCTCTGTCCTCCAGCTGGTCCGTGCCGTCTGCCTCGTCGGGAGTGGAAAGCGACTTCAGCGAGGACACGGCGCACGAGGACACCGAGGAAGGGCAAGGCGTCCATCTGAAAGTCAGAAAGAAACCCAAGAAAAAGTCCAAATCCCTCCTGGGATTGGAGCGCTTCTCCTTGCTCTTCAAGACCCCGCACAGTCCGAGCGCCTCCCGCCGCGTCCGGAGCATGGGCTACAACGGAGACATCACCAAAGACTACCTGATGACGGGGGCACAGCTCAAGCACTCCGGCACCCCCATGAGACATGCTCGTCATCTCAATGTGTCCGCGGCCCCCGTCGATCCTTCCGCTCCCCAGAGGCACATCTGCGTCCGCAGGAGGCCGATTCTGAGCTGCGACGAGGGGAATGAGGCCGAAGTGCCGACCGTCGTCAAGGTGGTCGCGTTCGGGGGCGACAGAGAGGCTGGGAGGCTCGCTCGGGCGTACAGCGACCTGCAGCAGAAAGAGAGAAAGTGTCCCCAGCTCACCAGGACATGCAAGCTGCAGTTTTACTTTGTTCCCACCAAGAGGAAAACTGTAAGTCCAGGAGCAGGACACGCGCCAACAGAAGGGCAGGTACTGCAACCTCTCCCCAAGAGAGCTGACGCTTTTTTTCTTCAGTGAAACCTTTAAGGCGCCTTACTAAATTTCTCTTCATTGTGACAGGAGTCAAATTGCCAAGAAGTGGAGGACAGCACAACAGACATAGCCCAGATGTTGGGTATGATGGACCCCTGGTACGAGCGCAATGTCTTCAGTCTGCTGAGCTTGTCCTCTGAAGTTCTCTCTGAGGTAAATACGTCCAGAATGATCATTGTTTTGCAGAAGACCAATGTAGGCTAGGAGTTTGTTTACTTGGAATAAATAACATTTGTTTTTGTAGAACCACCAGAAGCAAATCGTGGTTCTTTTGTTTTTTTAGTTTGATCGCAGACTGACAATGTAGGTCTGCCTCATTTATCTCACCAGGGAGGATGATGGTGAAGGATGTAAACTGTCCACTGTTAGAGGAACTGTCTTTATTGGACACAATAGTTGGCACATTAATTACTTTATCAAGTCATCTATTTATTTCGGTATTTATTGCCAATTCTGGCAGGAGTTGTCCAACATTGCCCCCTCCTTATTATGGTATTTGTTTTTAAAAGCAGACACCCCCCTGCTGTTTTCTCTTTCCCCTGGTTTCCCACGACTCAGGCCGCTCCCAAGGAGGACGACGTCTCCGGCGGCACCGGCGCCGCGGAGCAACGCCTCCCCCTGCTGGCCGACTTGGTGCTCTATTACTGCAGACACGCCGATCAGCCTGTTCTGGTGCAGCTCTACCAGGCTGAGGTCAGAGGTCAACCTCGCGCAGCAGCACGTATCGAACACATCGACCCCCCCGGCACTCCGTCTTACATGTTCTGGTTCCTTCCTTTGCACAGCTGACCCTGGAAGGGGGAGAGAAGAGAAAGGAAGTGTTCATTCATTGCTTGGAGCTCGGACACACAGCTGGAGCCAGAGCTGTTAAAGCCATGGGTTGGTCACACTCTGCGACGCACACACACACACACACATGAACAAAAGCCACGAAAACACATGTGTTTGTGTTAATTCATACGTGTTTCATTGTTTCTGAAGGCGCTGTGAGCAAAAGGTTGGGAATAGATGAAGAGCGGGAGGCTGTTCCGCTCACCCTCGATGTGGCCTACAACAAGGTATTGTTTCTTTATGCACCCTTTCCTGCTTTGCAAACAAACGTTTCTGTTTCCGCCAGCCCCGAACTAATCCCAACTGCGTCCTGTTTACAGGTGGCCGTCAGCGGGCGGAGCCACTGGATCCACAAAGAGGCGGTCTGCACCTCCATCAACCTTCAGAAGACGTCCAGAGACTCCGAGCAGCTGGGTCAGTCTGCACGCACCTACGGAGCTGAATTGGGGCCGTAAAAGAAGAAGAATTTAAAATTGGGGGTGGAAAGCTTTCCTACGAACACCCTTCATGGCCCCATGTCAGCTCCAGCAACTCTGCTGCTTCGCCTTCCATATGAAGTGCTTTACGTTCATTTTCCAATTTTTTCTGCTTTATTCTCCTGTATTCAGATTCTAAAGAGGGCCTGCAGCTGACGATGACAGAGGTTGTGAAGAAGCAGAGCTCCAAATCTAAAAAGGGTTACAACCAGGTGAAGGCTGGTTTTATAGCTACCAACTCTCCTTTGCAGTCCCGTTTTGAAGCCACAACCCGGTAAAACCAATCAATCTCACATCAGGAACTGCCAACTCCAAAGCATGCGGATACAAAAAAGCAAAATGTGACGGAAAAACGTTGCAAAAAAGAAAATAGAAAATAGAAGCAGAAAATGCTGGAACTACAGACAAAAATGGAAGCAAAAGGGGGAAATGCAGCACATATCAAAAAGCTGAAAAGGCCACAAATTAGTAAAAACAGCAGCAAATTCGAAAGTCACTACTCTGTCAAAAAAAAAAAAAACCTGGATTCAGCTGTGCAGTTCAATTCTTGATGTCATCAACAAAAATACAAACATCTGAGTTTTCAGTGGGTTTCCTTCTTCGCTTCTGTTTTAACATCCCTTTATTTTGTTTAATCCTGTGGAGAAAATCCACACTTCTGTAGCCAGCTCCATTTTTATTCGCGTTCATTCATCAGTAAACTCGTGGATGGTGTCTTTAAATAAAACAGAAACTGGACTGACTCTTGTGTTCGCGGCAGATCTTGATCTCAGAAGTGAAGGTGAACAAGATGCTAGTGACTGCTCAAGGGAGTGGCAGCACGTTTGCCGTTTGCCTGGACCAAGACAAAAAGACGTTCATCCAAAGTGTGAAGAGGTAACGAAGTCCGTCCGTTGGGCCGAGACAAGCGGAACGTGTATTCATTTTTTTTTTTTTCCTCCCTCCGAAGCAAACGTTCTTAAAAATAAACGCGTTTTTAAAGGTTGTTTGTCCGGTCTCTAGGTGTGAGGTGTCGCTGTGCAGCAAACCAGGCAGCAGTTCGGACTGGAGGTCCTACAAAACACTACCGGGCCAAATCCAGCCCCTCCACCCGACGTTCTGCTCCCTGCTCTGCCTTCCCGTCACTGCCTTCTCCGCGGCGGGTCAGTGACCCCTGACCCCAGCTCCGTCTCACCATCCAGGACCCAGAGAACGCACACAGAGCGGGGAAAATCCGAGAACAGGGACGAAGAACAGGGTTTAACATTTCAATCCGAGAAGCCGGTGTTTATTTATTGTGCTGTTGATATGTCTACATCGTAATTTAGAAAAGAAAGAAAATAATTGACCGTTTTGTGTTCACACTTTGCTTTTAAAAGCTGTATTTTTCACTGTTTTACAAAGGTAGTTTTTAAAAAAAAAAAAAAAAAAATTCTGTGCTCTAATGGCGTCTTGGTTGATGCCAAAAACTGGTAATGGTACCGTTGTAATATTTCCAAAGTTTTCCTATGTGTGGCAATTTTAGTCAGATGAAGACATCACTAATGTTTCTTAATTTATTGACTTTAAATCTTGATTTAAAGTCAATAAGCAATATATGTGTATGATCATGTAAGCTATTTATTTCCATATGAATCTAATCAAAGGTAATCATATAACTTATATTTGATCAATTCCTAATGGCTATGATCGCCGTAGCAATGTTTTTGTTTTGGGTTTTTTTTTTCTCTCTGAAATGACGACTTTAATGACGTTTAATAACACAAATCTGTTATATATTTATTGTGATTTTTGTGATAGTTTTGATCAAGTTGAAGAGTTTAGAGGTAGTCCTTCTTTATATATCAGTCTATCCACTCTGTGCAGCTCAATTCAGTTCAAAACTACACCGATGGAAACTAAATGCGGTGCCACCACCATGCTTCCTTATTAACACTGTTTTCCTTAATGAGAAATTTTAATATATCTTCTGTGATTTTGGTCGGATAACTCCATCTTCGTACTTTGCACAGTCCTTTAGTTATTCAGAGTAAAAGGCAAATATTAAAAAAATTGTAAGTAAATGTCAGATTAAATTCTCATTTAGAAAATAAGAATTCTGAACATCCTGAGTGACATAAAGCTGAAAGGTTACTTCTGATCTGACGTCAGACTAATGGAAAAAAAAATTCATTTGCAAATATTTGTCCATCCGGTTCTTGTTTTTACGCATCACTGAAGCTGATTGTCATATAAGAAATGGTTCATTGAAAGCCCAGATTTAATATAGTATTTATGCCTATAAAGAATAAATCAAAACTTGCTGCCTCTACTGTGTGTCACTAATTTGCCGACATTCATAGAAAACTGACTTAGTGATATTTTTGAATTTTGATTTAAAGTCAATAACCAATATACGTGTATGATCATGTAAGCTATTTTTTTCCATATGAATCTAATCAAAGGTCGTAATCACATAACTTATATTTGATCAATTCCTAATTGATTGTCAACTGCTCACATCAAAACAGATTCATGTGTTTGAAAAATATGGATCACTTTACCTCATCTTTACGATCATGCACTACTTTGTTTTGATTTATCACATAAAATTAAATATTGGGAGAAAAATAACTTTTTTTTGTTTTAGTAGTTTTACTCTTTATGCTGGCATTATTACCCTGGACTAATATATTTAGATGACCTGATGTATCCTGCTTTTATATTCGACATTTTCATTTGGATTTAGATGTGTTCTGTAATTATGTTGCAATTTTTATTTACATTTTTAAAACACCTGATTTTTCACGTAACTTTCTGTTTTGTGCGTCTGATAACATCATTTTTAAATATGAAATTTATGTGATTTATATGATCAGTTTCCTTCTAACCCATGCTGGTTTTGTAAACCCTTGCATTATTAGTTGAGCACGTTCATTTTCGCACTGAAACGTTGGCGGCTTCTTGGCGCGCTGCAGCATCCGGACCACTAGGGGGAGGTGTCGCCATGAAAATACCTCGTCAGGTGTAGTTGCGGTTCCTAAGCCTGAGTGGCTGCATGAACCGCCCCCCCGCCCCCCTCCCGTCCCCTGGTTACCGCAGGTGTGTTTCGAACTAAACACGAAGGAGAAGAAACCCCTCCGGATGTCATGTCGCCTCCACCAGAGGAAAAAAAAAAAGAAAAGTAAAGAAGTTTGAGGAAGGGAAAGAAAACCACCGGGTAAGGCTTAGATTTCTAACTCTGTCGCTCCTTCTCTTGCCTTGCGGGTTTGGTGTGACGTGGACAAATGTTGTACAGCACATCTTGACGTCCTGCTGGGACAGGTGTATCCAGCCTGACAGGTGTTCCTCTCCCTTCTCTTGTTGTTTCTGCTACAGCAACGTATTTCCGCTTCGAGGTGCGATGCTCATGTGTCTAAATGTAAATAAAAAGTTTTTTTTGTTTGTTTTTTTTTTTGTTTTTTGCTATAATGTTAAGCATGAATAGACATTTTTTTAGACGCTGTGCCTTTAAGTCGGCTTGTTCTTATCTATACTGTAGTAAACCTGATCAGCAAGATGAGTTGTTTCCTGTTCCATACAAACTAACAGCAGCAAATAAGACATGATCAAATCTTTTAACATTAGAATGGTGTATTTGAGTTGGGTTTTTTTTTTTTTTTTATGTTTTTTGATTGTTTATATTCCAAAAAATAGATTATTGCAGGTAATATTTACATTATGACATTAAACAAGTCAGCTTTTTTGGACTTCCTGGTTGAAGATGAGGTTGGCAATGTGGTGATGGATCTACACAGATAAACCACTGACACGTTGCCGCTTCAAAAGTCTACATGCCCTATGAGGCTTTTTGCAAATTCTCACTTGGATTAAGATCTTCGCTTTAACTAGGCCATCCCGACATGTCAAAAATGGTTTGGCAGTTCTGCTTTCCAGTCAGCAAAATAAAACTCAGTTAGGGCTGCAATTGCCACAACTTAAGAAACAACAACGAACAAAGACAGACAAAAAAAAAACAAATAGGAAAATGTTGATTTTTTTTTTTTTTTTTTAAAGAACCACCATTTTATCTATATTTTGAGAATTTAAAATAAACATAAAAAAGGGCGGATCTTTTTTCATAACAGATTATTGCAGGTGAGGATGGTAATGTGTCGAATAATCTAATAATTAGATCTTATTTTAAATCTAATAAGAAAATCCGATCTAAAAGCATATTGATACTACCTTTTTTTTGATAATACATAATGTTGCCTAAATGGGGGATTGTTATTATCGCCTTGAAATTGGGCCTCCGTCTCTTTAAAAACTCCTGCTCTTCTTTGAGTAAGCCATCACATCGCTTCTCTAGTAACCCTTTAGCAATGTTTTTACCAGCGTTGCACTGATTAGTAGCTCCTATAATGAGCTCAGCAGATGCACAGTTCTACCAGGTGTTTGCTAATTGCTGCTGGCTAGTCTGAAGGAGCTGAGTGGTGGACTCACGGGGAGGCAGAAGCTCGGAAGCTGCAGCTCTGAAGAGGAGCTTCGTCCTCAAAGGCGTATCTTAAGTCCACCCAGGCGTTGTGCACAGCTCAATGGTTGCCCTGGGAGATTGAAGGTTTTCTCAAAGACTCTGTATAAAAAGAAACGCCTCACTAAGTTATTTCCTGTTTGTGTCTGCTTTTCTGAATCCCACCAGATGCTTCCATGTGACGTCATCTTAGAGACACGGTGCTGCTGGAGGACAACCATGAGGCGGACCACACAGATCGACGTCAAGCGCGCCCTCCTCCTGACGGCCACCTTCAGCTTCCTCTGCTGCTGCTCTCAAGCCTGTCTGCTCCCCTTCCTCACCCTGTACTTCCGCCAGCTGGGCCTGACTCCGTCCATGACTGGCACCGTCATGGCCGCCAAGCACGCCGTGACCCTGGCGTGGAGTCCAGCGGCCGGTCTCCTCTCCAAGCGCTACAACAAGAGACGGGTGGTGATAAACTGCTCGCTCGTGCTTTCCGCTGCGGCCGTTCTGCCGCTGCTGCTCCTCCCGTCTGTAGGGACGCCCGGCGCACCGAGAAGCACCTGCAACTCCTCTGACCTGAGCTCTGGTTCAGGCCAAAGTCAGTTGAATGTTACCCCTAGCACTAGGAGTCAGACGTTGCCAACACATTCCGATTTAGTGGTTGCGACGTCGCCTAATAACTTAATCAGTGAGTGGAAACTTGGTCCTGGAACAACTCCGCCTAATCGGAGTCATGCAGGACACTCTGACGCTCCTGTTTCACAAGGAAACCCATCTGAGGTGCCAGTCATCAGTCAGACAGTAGCGAGTGTTGAGTATTCCACCATCAGCTCCTTAGTGAAGGCAGCAAAGAACAAGAGGTCTGTGATCACATCGGACCGCTTTGAGGACCAACACAAGGGAAGTTCGGGATTTCTCGCGAGCCTTAAGGAGATGGACATTCAGAACCAGCTCTTCTACTTGACACTCATCATCGTGTTGGTGTGGGAGTTTGCGTCGGCTCCTCTTGAGTGGACAGCCGACGACGGGCTTTACGAGTACCTGGACTACGCGGACGCCTCAGACCGCCACGGCAGCGCCGATGTATGGGGTCTGCTCGGGGCGGTATGTGGTGTCGCGGGAACCGGGCTTTTGGTCGCCCAGCTCAGTTGTCACGTAGCAGCCACTCACACTTCCAGAAGCGCAGTGCATTTTTATTCCTACGTGGGCCTGGCGGCTCTAGCCCTGCCCGTAGGCGTCTACCTCCCTCTGTACCTGAACAGGAAGCGAGACAGGGCCAATGGGCTCCTTAAGGGTGTGCAGCTGGTTCACGGCTCCCCCCACGCTCTGCTCTGCGCCTTCACCATCGTCCTGGTCGGGGTAGTGAATTCGGCTGTGGAGAACTTCCTGCTTTGGCAGATGGAGGATCACGGGAGCACAGAGCTGCACATGGGACTAGCCCTCGCTCTTTCTTTGCTCTCGCAGGCGTTCTTCCCCCTCCTGGCCGGCAGAGTATCCAAACTCCTAAGCCCGGGGAGGATTCTCGTCGTTGGGGCCGCCAGTCTCGGGTTGCAGTGCTTCTACTACTCCTTCCTCTGGGGACCCTGGGCGGCCTTTCCTGCGCAGGTGCTGAGTGCCTTGAGCAGCGGCGCCGTCTGGTGGGCTGTGAGGATCCAATGCGAGGATGTTGCAACACCAGGGGCCGAAAGAAGCGTCAGAAGGGTCTACGGTTCCCTGTGCCTGCATCTCGGGAGCGTGCTCGGGAGTTTTGCCGGCGGGTTTGTGGCGCAGAGATTTGGGGTGACGTGGTTGTTCAGAGGGGTCGCCATAGGAATTATGGCGTGGTGTGTTTGTCTTCCTCTCCTGCAGTGGAAAGCCCCACGCCAGCGCAGGATCAACTACTCGCGTCTTTTGGCAGCCGACGCAAGCGAGGCCAGCGACTCCGAATCTGAGCCGGAGAGAGACTGGCTGGATAAGGCCATGGATGACGACCGAGGCAATAACAACTACGAAAGGCGAATCAGACACTAAAACCGACAAGAGGTCCGGCGGTAAGGGATCAGAATCAGCTCTGATCTGTAATGAGCTGGTTAAATCCACCTGAGCTAAAAATGTCCCATCATTTCTAGTGTTGCTCCAACAGCATCACTTCCCTTATTTGCCTTTTTGAGTTTCTTCGAGTCGTTCGGATTATGCCTGTGCCGCCTTTCTGCATCTGCACACTGAGACCTTTGCTCATTCTTCTTTGAATAAAGCCTCAAAGTCAGTCAGATTGGAAGGAGAGCATCAGTGAAAAGTCAAATTCACAGATTTTCAATTGGATCGAGGCCTTCACGTTGACTGGGCTGATCCGACACATGAACATGACTAGTTGTAGGGCTGTTACTGCTGAATGCAGAGGGGCTTTTGCAAAAAGACTTTTCTTGGTACTGCTCCATCGCTGCAGGAGCAAATCATCCCCACTCCATGATGCGGCGACCACCACGTTTTGTGGGGGGGAATGATGTGTTCAGGTTCACGTCCATTGTGTCCAGTATGGCATATTTTGACTTTTGAGGCAGCATCTGCTTCCTTTTTGAGGTATGTGCGACACATGTTTTCTTGACTGTTTTATTATCGTTACAAAAAGTAAAATGTCAGTGAGCAACAGCCTAGCAAAGCCCAGGTATACTAGAAGACAGTTTACATCGGCAATAGATGTATTTCCCCATCAGATTTGCAACATTGCCTGACTTGTCACCCCTTATTACCACAGGCCAAGTGACAATGATTGATTTTCTCCCCTGACAGGTTCCATTACCGTCCAGAATTGCAGTGCAATTTAATTTCAGCAAAAACATTCCAGCATCCTGCAGCACGTCAGGTTCTACCTCGTCAGAGTTTACATGTACATATTTGCAAAGGTACGGGTTGCCTAAGTCGTTTTTTTGTTTTTTTTAAACAAAGCAGCAGGATTACAAGGACCAAAAATCCGACCTCAGTATGCGAGCTCAGCAGCTTCGACCCCATGAGAGCAGAAACACGGCAGCCTCTTGGCGCAGAGCGAACTCAAAGCGTGTGCAGAGGGCCGGGCCAAACTGCGATCCTGTTGCAACCCCACCCAATCAGGGCTCTTCATCCTCCTCCACCTCTGACTGCTGCAGCCATCTTTTCTGTCCCTCACACTTGACGCTAAACTGTGAAAATGTAGGACTAAACGGACGGAGACGCGCTCGTTCTTTCACCGCGTGCATTTAACTTGGGCACTATTTAAATGGTTGCTTCTGCTTTAACACAGCTTTGACGTTGCTGTCAAAGCTGTTTTTCAAAACGAGTTTGTGCGAGAGACACCTCGTGTTAGAGGCTTTTATTTTGATCGGTTAATGTTAACAGAACTTGAACTTGAAGCTTGTCGGCGTGACGCTCGTGTCGGGATCTCTGGAGTCTTACCGTTCCACCTCTTATCGATGCCGATCAATGTGCAAAACGGTCGCTGTTGCGCAATGGAAACTGAGATTTCTGTGTATGCATTGATGTCAAATTAACATGCCTGTTTTTACAGTACAATAAATATATTTGAACATGAACGCATTGTGACGGGAGACTGTTGAGGCCAAAAGCCCCTGAAATTCTTCATAGACCTTAAATGTTTTCACGTCGTGTTCATTTCAATAACGAGCTTCAGTGAGATTAAGATTGTGATGTATTTTTAATTGAGTCAACGCAACATAGTGGAAATTATTAAGAGAAAGGAAAGTAACCCATGATGCTAATTCATCAAAAACGTATACCAGGAGTGTTGCCCCCCCCCCCCCCCCCTACTCAGCTCCTAAAGACTAGCCAGCAGCAATTAGCACCCATCTGGTGGGTGCTAATTGGGTAACGCTTAGCTCGTTACCCAAGCTGCTTCTCAGTGCAAAACTATTAAAGGGTCAATAGAGGAGCCATGTTATAACTTCCAGAAAGCTTACTAGCTTCTTAAAGAGACATAGGCCCAATTTCAAGGCGCTAAATTACCAAGTCAATTTCCTTTTAAGTCATATTTGATATACACAACATTTTTATCACAACTCAAGTCAACAGACTTACTTGATTATGCTCTAAAATGGCACCATGTAGCTGGAAAAGTCCCGATAAGCAGTTGGGCTTCTGCCTGCACAGCGTATATAACCTGCTGGTTCCACTGCGTGCAGATGAATCTTTTTATTTTTTGCTTCGCTCCCCCTGGAGGACTGATGCCGTTTCCAGCATGCTGCCGTCCAGTCAGGCGATGATGTAAAACACAGAGTGGGACAAGAAGCAGATGGCTGGTGGGTTACAGTCCCTGCCAAGCCTTTGAAGGTGAGCTGTGAAGCATCTTGGATTGTGCGGGAAGCTTCCGACGTTGTACCAGCAGGTGGCGCCTCTGAGAACAGACAATCACCCCCGAGAGGCTGAGAGCTGGCAATAATTGCTCCTTTTAGCCTGCAGCACATCACATGAAAACATGTTTGGTGGTTTTTAATATCGTTTGAATTTCTTGAAGAAAGTGGGGCGGAGAAGAAACAAATGGGGAGACTTGGGATGTTTTTTGATCCGAAGTGTTGACTTTGCCTTATATGAATCCCAACTAAAATGTTTAGGTAAGACTTTCGCACCAAAAATGAAGTAGCAAATATCAGAAATGAGCTATTATATCAAACATTACACGGTTTTCAGTGGCGCAGTTGGTAGGACTGTTGCCATTTAAAACTGTCATTGTGCTGTGTGTCAGTATAGCATGAGAAATAATCTGTGAAAAATCCATTTCCTCTGCTGTCCAGAAGACTAATCAGAGACAGGAGAGTTTCAGTGCAGTCCATCACAATCTCAACATATATTTTTTTTATTAATGCTACATTCTGCAGCTGGAAGAAGACTGGATTGCTTTGAGTGTATTTTGCACGTCGCCTGTGACTGTTGCTCATGGGGAGAAACATTTCGGAAATCTAAACCTAATTAAAAAATTTTTTTTTAAAAATGAAGCAACCTACTTGCATACTGTATGTGTTGCATGTAAAATTCATGAGCAGTAAATATTGTGCTAGTTATCAGTATTGGACCAAAGAAAGCAAACCTTTGAAATTGCGTGTGGGGGGTCCAGATTCTGTTTTTCTCACGGGGCCCAAGATTCCTGGCGGCGCCCCTGGCCGCCAACTCGGGACAGTTACTAGCAGATGCAAATAAATTTTTTTTCTGTCGTTTAATTATTTATTTCTGTTCTTAACGGCGCAAACATCCGAGCAGCCGCCGCGGGGCGCAGTTACAGCGTAGCGACCTCGTAACAGCGAGAGTGTGAGGAGGAGCAGGCCGCTTTCCCTTTAAAGCCTGACGCACTCGGTGCTCCACTTTGGAGAAACCAGCAGCGGCGGCGGCGGCAGCAGCAGCAGCAGCAGCGGGGGCCCCGGGGACGTCGGCGCTTCGCTGGACCCTCTCAACCGTCCAACCATCATGGAGTTTCTGCTGGGGAATCCGTTCAGCTCGCCGGCGGGCCAGTTAATCGGTGAGCTCTCGACGCAGCAAAAAGGAGAGAGAGAGAAAATGGGAACAACTAAAGCGCTTTAACGCGATCAGCGGCTCTGCTCAGCCTCCACCGAGCCTGGTCTCGATTGCTTTATTTCTCATTTTGACTCCCAAGACACGGTGCGTTTCGCCACGGGAGGGGAGGCGTGAAGGGGAAGAGGAGGGAGGGTTAAAACAACAACTTAAAACGCGTGAAGGCAGATGGATGGAGGCGCGGCGGCTTACATTGACGCCCTGAGAAGACAATGATCAGGCGGGGGTGGGGGATCGGATCTCCCCCCCACAGTCGGCTCGGTTTTTAACCTGCACCGAGCTGAGCCGGACATCCCACCCCCACCCAGCGCAGCACCACCACCCACCATCCCATCTGACCCAAATGAGAGAGAGCAGGCTGCAGCGCATTTACATCACACTGGCTTTTCTGTGCCACTCACTCACCAGTACACGCAAACTGACGCCTTCAGATATCATCATCATCATCATCATCTTCATCATCATCATCATCATTATTATTATTATTATTATTGCTCTGATATCAACGATTAAGGAGCTCGTTTTCTTCTACTAAAGAGATATGGTAACCTTGGGAACCAGGAAGCGCATACACCCATATTGACATTTTCTAATGTCACTATGCTCATGGTAAACAGTTTGGGTTTTTTTTCCATCTAAACAACACGTGAAAGCTTTATTAGTGGGCCTGTTTTCATCTTTCTTGGGGGTTTTTTAGTTTCTCATGCGTTGTGGATTTCTTTCAATTGTTTATAAAAATGTTGTTGTCATGTTGTTCCTAATGGGCGTACCAGCGGGCTTCTGCTTGCGTAACCAGTTGCTGCTTTTGACCAATAAATAAATAAATGAACAATAAATAAAAGCAATTTAAAAAAAGTCACTGTTGCCTTCGGCCGCATTGGGATTGGCGACGCACCGACCCGCTTCCTACACTTCCGATACCAATACCGATATTTGAGGCTTGGATTCCGATCCGTCCTCTGAGTTCACGCGAAACGTTCCTTTTTTTCAAACGCGGGCCTAAACGTGCCGAACTGGCGAATTTACTTGATGACCGTGCGCCAGCACAGAACGCTGACACGCACCGGTGGCGTTCACGGACAAGCCTCGTCGAACATGGAGAAACGGCACAAGTTGAATTTGTTCAGTCAGGAGTGAAATAGCCAATGTGAGATGAATAGCAAAGAAACCGAAAGTGATACAAAAAAAATCAGTAGCTTGTCTATCTTGGTGAAGCGTATAAAACCAAACTGCAACAAACCGTCTTTCAGGCGGATCAGAAAGCAAAATCAGTAATCAGAATTAGACTTTACAGATCTGTCCTGATGGCTCTGGCAACATCGGCACCGATACCCAACGTAGGATTTTTTTTTTTCTCCAATATCGGCCGATACAGATATTAATATCGGATCGTTGATGTTATCTCTAACTGAGATAGGATCACAGTTTTCATCTGCTGCAACCTGATGAACGTGGCCGGTGCGAAATATTAAACGATGAAATACTGCTCGTTTTTGATATGTGTATTTTTTTAGTCTTTTGTTCTTTGCCCAGTGAAGAAACACTGAAGCCCCTTCCTGGCCTAGAAACCACCCCACTCTCAACTTATCTACCAATCAAGCTATACTGGGAATTTCCCATCTGAGTGACAAAGGACTGTTCTATTCTATTGTCACCCCCCAAAAGAAGGAAATTGACAAACTCATTGTTTTGCAATGAGTTTGTCATTGACAAAAACTACACATTATTTGCAGCGGTTTCTACTGTTTTTTGTTGTGGTTTTATTTATTTGTTAGGTATCTAGGAGTGTGCTGCTCTCACATAGCTGCGCACGTTTCGGTTTCCTGTGGTCGCCGCTCATTAGAGCTCATCAGCCCTATCTGATCCAGGCCGTCTCTTCAGAGCCGTAGATGATTCTTCCAGGTTGTTTTTCTTGGGGGGGGTTCAAACAGGAAATCGTTTGTCCTTCATCCAGGCAAACGGGAGCTAAAAATATCCCCACGTAATGAAGACGTGCGTCTCGTGGGTCGCGCCCACCGCGCAGCTTATACGCACAAAGAACTGCTGATTTTTTTTTTTTTTTTCCTTTCGCTTCGTTTGAGTGCATTCCCGACGAAGAGAAATAATTTTACGGTAGAATGACAAAATGAAGGCGTCGTCCCTAACTCGTTTTCCTGTCGGCGCTTTGCTGATACATGGTGTGTCCAGAACTGTAGCTAAAAGTTTAAACTAAAGAATTTAAAAACAAGCAAACAAACAAAAAAGCTCCTAATGGTATGATAAAAAAAATAAAAAAATGTAATGCATAAATATGGATAAATGTTGTATTTGCTTTACGTCTCGTGACTTTTTTGGGTTTTACAGAACGTGCCACTAACTCCAGTTTACCCAATGAAGACTGGGAACTCAACATGGAGATCTGTGACATGGTCAACAGCTCAGAGGAAGGGTGTGTATCCGTGCATGTGTGTGTTTAACTGTCATCGTCAGAAACACGGCCTTCCCTCCAGCTCACGTGCGTCTCACCGTCGCCCCCTCTCTTGACCTCCAGGCCCAGAGACGCAGTCAGAGCCATAAAGAAGCGGATCGCGGCGAACAAGAACTTCAAGGAGATCATGCTGGCCCTCACCGTGAGCGTCGGGTGAAACCGTGGAGCCGAAGCGGCTCGCTTCGTTTTTTGTTTTTTTTTTTCTTCTGCTGGACGTCCTCTTCATCCTCTTTCCGAACTGCAGGTCCTCGAGACGTGCGTGAAGAACTGCGGCTACAGATTCCACGTCCTGGTGACGACGCGCGACTTCATCGAGGGCGTCCTGGTGCGCTCCATCATCCCCCGGAACAACCCGCCGCAGATCGTGCACGACCGGGTCCTCGGCATCATACAGGTTGGGCCGGGTTCGGTGGTAACTGGTCGCATTTAGTTTTTTGGGAACTTTTACTTGAGTGTCTTTGTTGTGGAGCGTCGCTAAACTTTCGCTGAAGTTTTGTTTTGGAAGAAACTTTAATTATTTTCTGTTTCTTTTGCCTGAAATGTATTATTATTATTATTATTTTTTTGTAATCAAGTTGTTTAGGTGAATTATTTTCATCTCAGTTCTTAAATTTCCAACTTTCCCGCATAACTTCATGTTTTGATGTCTGACGTCATTCAGTTTGTCAGAATATAAAGTTATGAGCAACTTTTGCTATTTTTAAGGAATAAAAAAGAAAGTAATTTATCTAAATAAGAGAATTGCAAAATAATAAATATAAACTTACAGTATGTGGAAATTTTGTTTGCTTTCGTGTCTAATATGAAAATCATTACAAACTAGCAAAATCATATATTTTTTTGGACCAAAACTCCACTAGAGAGACACACAACTAAAGTTTTATATTGACAGAAACTGAATTCGATTCTTTTCTTTTTTTTTTTTTTTTTGGATCAGTTTCTACTTGAGACCAAATACTTTTTTATTCTCACGTGAGTCATTCCTTGAGTAATTTTTGCTTTTCACGTCAGTAAAATACGTTGAACTTGTGCCATTGTTGGTGGAGCGCCATTTTTAGGTGCCAGGCCCTGCAGGTGGGGCTGAGGTGAAACAAAGAGCCCGTAAAGAGCCCGACTAAGACCGGTCCGGGGCCCGGTCTTTGTCGCGTCGTTGCCTGTGAGTAACTCGTGGTTTTCCTCCTTCAACAAGGCGTGGGCCGACGCATTCCGCAGCTCGCCCGACCTGACGGGCGTGGTGTCGGTGTACGAAGACCTGCGGCGGAAGGGACTGGAGTTCCCGGCGGCTCAGCTGGACGGCTACTCGTCGGCTCAGGCTCCGAAGAAGGTGACAGCAGGACGCCGCCGCTGCGCCCCCCCACCCCCCCACCGATCCGCCTCCTCCCCCACCCCCCTGGTCTTTTGCTCATTCCTTTTCTCTTGTCTTCTCGCTGCCTCTGCGCGCGGCAGACCGTACCTGGGAACGGGCCTGCTGCCGCCGCTCTGTCCGCCGTGCGCCTGTCCTCTAAACCTCCTCTCATCCCGGCTCACACCTCTGAGCTCAGGCTGGCCCTGGAGGGAACCGGCGCCTTCACTCCCAGCCAGGTGACGCAGCCGGAGGACGACAGCTGACTGACGATTTCGGTTTCTCTTTCGTCACCTTCCCGAAGTGATACAGTCAAAGTCATTCTTCTTTCTAAAAGTGGACAGAAAAAGTTTGACAAATAAGTTTTGCCAAAATTGGGCAACAAAAACAACAACAACAAAAAAGACATCATTTCAGGAAGGTGATGCCACGGTGGTTTAACAATTGCTTTTTGTTTCTATTTCTTACTTTGGCCTTTAACCTCCATCCTTCCTTTCACTAAGAATTGAGTCACTCAACCAGCAGGAGTGCTTGTGGTTGAAATCAGACCACTGGGTTTGTGAAGCTTTGTCCTTCCAACAAGTTTTAGCCAATGAGCTCATTTCTATTTAGGGGTTTTAAAGAAAAACCCTAATGGCAGGAAAATGGCAGTATTTTCCTGCCATTTTCTAGCATAACTTCACCTGTTATAAAAATGCTACATGTGTTAAAAATGACTTAAAAGTCATTTGCCTTCCTAATTTAACGCCTTGAAATTTTCGTTCTGTCGCTTTAAAAACTCCTGCTCCTTCTGAAACTCGGCCTTCATAGATCATCGTTACACTCGGAGCAGAGGCGACGTCACACTGTGCGCGTGAGTGAGCAGTTTGAGTTACGCAGCTCCAGATTAGCACCATTCCACTGATATTTCAAAACAAAGACAACGTGATCACAGATGTGAACCTTTAATCTATATTAGCATGATTAGCATGATTAGCACGCTTGGCACGAATATCTGTGGATTTGCTTTACTTTCATATTAAGATCGGAGATTTCCAAAACTTCCAAGACTTCCTAATCCAGTGTAATCTGCGGTGGATAAAGTTGTTCAACAGGGAAACTTTAGAATGTTCAGCTTCCTGTTCACTCCTGAAATCTCACCCCGAGTTAAAAAATAGAAATGTTGTAAGTCGACACGGCATTGTTTTTCCTGAATCGGATCAGGAACCTCCGATATCGGTATCGGAAGCGGGGAAAAAAAGGGGGATCGGTGCGTCCCTGGTTTGGCCGACGCCAACCGATCTCTCAGCGTATCTCGGCTCGCCGCCGCGCTCTTCGACTCACTCGCCGTGTCGCCTGCAGGTGAAGATGCTGAAGACGGAGCTGGGCGTGGTGCGCAGCAACCTGTCCACCATGTCGGACATGATGAGCCAGCTGGATCCGGTCACGGCGAAGCAGGCAGACATGGAGCTGCTGGAGGTAAAAATGGATCCGCCCCGGAGCCGAATGCGCTCCCCCGCCGCGTCACTGTGGATTTCCTTCCTCTCCTGTCGCTTGACGACGCTGCGGTACCCTTAACTGATCTAGTGCTTCATGCGCTCCGTGCTACATCTGGCCCTTCAATCCCCGCCTCCCCCCACCCACCCCACCCACACATGCTTTGTCTGGTTGTGTCATTAGCAGTTGTACACTGTATGTAAGGAAATGCAAGACAGGATCGTGAAGATCATCCCCAGACTCAGCGAGGAGAAGCTGATCGAGGAATTGCTGGCCACCAACGACGAAATTAACACTGCCTTCACTCGCTACCACAGGTCACTATATTGTTATTATTATTATTATTATTAACCTCTTCAGTAGGGCTTTGTAATCCCCATCGGTTGTTTTGCTATTCACAGGTTTGAAAGGCGACTAACGAACGGTCAAAGCACAGAGCAGAAGGTAAGGAGCAGCAGCACCCTCACATGAGTGTCGCGCATCGGTCGGATTTGACGCTTTTCTTTTGATCTCTTGCAGAGCGACAACTACATGAACCTGTCGGACCTTTATTCCCCCGTCAGCCAATCAGGGATGGCCTCGGTCAAAAGCGACAGCTCCCTCAGTCTGTCCAAGCCGGACAGCTTGTACAGTCTGATGGCCAAGCTGAGTAAGTGGCGCATTTCTTTCTCCCTGAGTCCACAGCGACAGCTGGTGCCAAGATGAGTCATAAAGTGATGAAACTGAAATATTGTGGGGGGTTTTTTTTATATATTATTTTTTACACATTTATTATGGAATGACATTTATAATATACCTGTAGCACCTGCTGAAAATGTTGTCTGGTGTTTGATGGAGAATCATCTGTTTTTTGTTTTTTTTTAATTACACAAATCAATTAAATCAAGTCAGCACAATTATTTCTTAATTCAGAAATATTGTTTCTCATGAAATTCGTGTACTTGGTTAAGTGTAACATGTTGCTTTAATAAAAGCAGAGATTTATTTGCTTTTCTTCAGATAATAAATGTGTAGAGCGATGTATTTATTTATTTATTTTTGCATTGTTAATGTGCCGTTTTTCTGTATAAGTATGAAGCATGTTGTCTTTGCGCCATTTTCAATTGAATATTTCAGCTAAAGATTTTACCATCGATTCTTTTCACGTTGTTGTTCTGTGCTTTTTACGACGCCTCCTGTTCTTTTTTCGTGTTCAGGTACGAGCGAATCAGACGACATGCTGTCGCAGAAAATAAACACCTCAAGTCAGCAGCTAACAAGGTGAACAAAAATAAATAAATCATAAATCAATTCTGAAAGGCTGAAACCGGCAACGCACTGAACAGCCTTTTGTTTCCAATTTCTCTGTATATTTTTCTAATCTACTTATGACTGATTTTAGCTGGTTTGAATTTCTCTCAAATCAGCTAAAATCACAGGAGAAACGTTTCACCCAGTTTCACTTGTTCTTACGTAAATGACTCTAATGGCGGATAATTAACGTGCAAAACTTTTGTTTCCAGCGATACGAACGAAGTGACGGCGGACGACCTGGCTCGAGGTCGAGGCTTACAAACCACCGGATTGGTAAGAAGAAGAAGAAGAAAAAAAAACACAGTGGCATCTGGGATTCCTACAGATTTGAGAGTCACAAGACTGAACTTGTTGTCTGTCATGGGACATTTGAGCACATGTGAACATTAAAGTGAAAGCAGCTTAAAATGGTAAAAAAACAAAAAACAAAAAGCAAAAGTCAAGTTAGGCTTAAAGTTAGATTATAAACGGGGCTTTTATAGAGTCTGTGCTGTGAACACAGTGGTGAGTTTTGGGGGAATAGTTATGTCTCTCTAAGTGTTTCCTTTTCAATGAACTCTGTGTGTGTGTGTGTGTGTGCGTGCGTGTGTGTGTGTGTGTCTGCACGAAGGATGAGAGTCCAGCCTCGACCCGCAGCTCTTCACCAAAGTTAGATTGGATGATTAAAAGGGGAATGGTGGGTCTGAATGCACAGCTAGTGTGCAAACGCTTGCTTTTTGTCCCTGTGCTGCCATTCGCACGTGTTGTGGGTGACTTTTGTTTCTGTTTATGTTGATTTTTTTTTTTTTTTAATTTACTTAATTTTTTTTGTTTTTTTGAGGTCACTTCCAGCGGTCCGCATGTTGGTGTTTGATTCCGAGAGCACGTTTGGGACGTGTCGACATTTTTTCCTCACTTCTTGAGTTTTCTCCGTTCCTCGCTCTTTTGAGTCTTCTGTCCTTTTCGCTTTCGACTTGTGCTCTTCGGTGGTTTGGTGGCATGATGATTCCGCCGTTTCACCTCCGGCTCCACTGACCCGTCGCTCTACGTTCTCCTCCTCAGATTCCCATCAACCAGTCCAACGTCATGGACGACGTGGAGAAATGGCTGGAGCTGGAGGACGAGGTCAGCGGCCTGATCTTATGAAGCTGATTTCTGTTCTGACGTGTCACACCGATCTTGCTGTAGTTTAAATGCTAAAGACACACAGTCTTCTCTGAAAACTCCACATCTATAAAGCTGCAGACACTGTTGAAACAAGCTGACTTTTGGAGGAACTTTGATTTGGTTTTTCTGAGCCAAGGTTGGAATTTCCTTTCGCTTTCGCTGTATAGTAATGATGCTGCAGTTAACAAAAACAAAAAAAAAAAGGATTCATTTGAACTCATTTTGCCTGCACTTTGACAAAACACTACAACAATGTAGGCAGATGAAAATGTTTACTGTGTGTGTGTGTGTGTGTGTGTGTGTGTGTGTGTGTGTGTGTGTGTGTGTGTGTGTGTGTGTGTGTGTGTGTGTGTGTGTGTGTTTTCTGCAATGCAGTACGACGACTATGAAGACTCAGAGGGTGTGACCAGTGAAGGTGAGGACTGAAACATTAAGTCCTGCTGGATAACTCACTGATTCCAGCTAGCATTTTATGCAGCTGCCAGGAAACCATTAGATAGACAGCACTCTCTGAAACTAACATTTGAATCTGTTATTGTTTTATAGAAATATTGAATGTGCCTGGGCGCAATAACAAACGTGGCTGTACAATAAATTCTCCCAGGAGTTATCGCGATAAACGATAATATTGTTGCTTTGGACCATTTTCCAGTAATGTAATGGTTAATGGCTTAACACATTCTCAAAGATGGATACATTTTAAATTCTACTGAACATTTAACGCAGGAACTGGAGCCGTCAGCCACGACTCAAACTCTGAACCGTGTTGTTTTGGCTCTCGGCAGAGTTCGACAGGTTCCTGGCAGAAAGAGCAAAAGCGGCGGAGCGCCTGCCGTCCCTGCGAGGCTCCTCACAGGACGCCAGCTACTCCGAGTCCTGAAGCCGTCCGGCGGCACCGGATCGGAACGACCCGACTTCTGATCCAATGGGAGGGGTTTGTTACGAGGAACAACGCTGGACGGGAAAATGAGCTGGGAACTGGATGAAAACCCACGGCGGTGAAGGAATGTTTTTAACTGGAGGGTTTGTATGCGAGGAAACTTTTGCACATTTTCTATATGGTTACATTCCTGGCAAAAAAGATAATGTTACAAAGAAACACTTTGCAGAAAATATTATGTATTATACTGCTGTGAAATGTGTATATAAATATATATATATATTGGTAACATGAAAGGTAAAAATTCACTTTAAAAAATAACTAAAGTAAAAATGCTGTAAACTTGTAAGTGAAGCTCTGATGTAACATACTGTTATTGTTTAATGCTTCACCTCTTTTCTTGTTGGATGTGGAAAAATTCCAGATTTTGTACTTCCAGCTTTTACGCATAATGACAGAAATTTGTGACAGATTGCTGCCAGATATTAAACTACATCTATTAACTGGATGTCAGAACTGTCCCGTCTTCCCGCCTTTTTTATTTATTTATTTTCTCCAAATCCAACCTCTCACTGTTAGTTTTCGTCTCGCGATTTATTATTCGGTGCTTCACGTTGTTTACCATGAAACGGTGGCTGCACTCTGAGCACGCTTCAAAAAGGTAGAGGTCGGGTCAAGAAACTAAAAGAAGGAAAGAAATCCAGTCCAATTCAATTTTCCCAGAGCAGAGGAAAAAAACGAATGATTAATGTGTGTGTGTGATGATTACACACACACACACACACACACACATATATATATATATATATATATATATATATATATATGCCATTTCTGATGGAATAAAAACTAATGTCACCGTTCCATCGGCCTTTTACAAATAAAAGTATGACACAATGTGTTATTTGCTTTAAGCCTGATATTTTTACCCTTAGGGGTCACTGTGAGGTCATGTTTATGTTTAGGCTAATGAGGAAGACATTGATATTACCTGCACCTCGCGCTAAAAGTTATTACTCTTAATGCGTTTTTATAGTAAAAAAAAAACCAAACAAACAAAACAAACAACTCCGGATTATTTTTATAACAAATGAATTATCGCTGCTGTTGTTTATCTCACAAACTCCCGGCTGCCGTAGCAAAACCCAGTCAAAAAGCTCCGAGTCTGATTGGACGAAAAGAGCCACCTGCTGTTCTTCCGCGGCTTGTGATTGGTCCAGAGTAGATACACCCACCAGCATTTGGGTGACGCAACCGCGCAGCCCCAGAGTCCCACCAGAAGCGACATGTCTCTCGGCAAGGCGGTCCGGGGTCTGGTTCGACCGGCCCGGGGGCTCCTGGCGTCCTCGGAACCGGCTCTGAAGCGGAGCTACGCGGCTGTCGCTGAGGCCCGAGCCGTGCTGGAGCACGAGCTGGACTCCATCCGGGCCGCAGGCACGTGGAAGGCGGAGCGGGTCATCACCTCCAAGCAGGGTCCACAAATCAGCGTGGAAGGCAGCCGTGGCAGTGAGTGAGCTCTGGTTACTGTGTCCACGGGTTATATAAAGCAGGGAGGTGGGCTGACAGCTATGATGAGTTTCTTTTTACGAAACTGTCTAGCGTGTAGCTTTAAGTACCACAATTTCTCTGACTTATTGATTGACGTCATTGTCGCAGATTGTTTTCCTTTTTGTTTAGTTTGACGGCGGACAGTTTACAAAATGCTCAGTTTCCATGGCAGCGGCTCTAATCTTCTGGCTTGTTACCGTCCCGCTGGCGAAGCAGATCCTCTGCGGCGTTGTTGACGCTCGTGCTTTTGACCCCCTTCCCAGATAATTGACCCCGCTCGTTTCGGGTCATGACCCGACATGCGCGAAACTTCCAGAGTCTTTTTACGCCCTCACTCACTCTTCGCCTCGCCGTGCGTCGGATTTGAGGACTTGTTCACGTCACTTATTGTGAAATCATTTGTTCCGCTTTTTTTTTTTTTTTTTTTTAAACTGTGAAAATCGTCGTGTTTTAGGTATATTGAACTTCTGCGCCAACAACTACCTGGGCCTGTCCAGTCACCCGGAGGTGGTGCAGGCGGGAATAGAGGCGCTGAAGACGCACGGCGCCGGACTGAGCTCTGTGAGGTTCATCTGTGGGACGCAGGTGAGGCGGTGCTTAATGCGTTCAGACCCAGAAAGCGATGAATTTCCTATTTTTGTTCCTGGGGTTTATAGAGCGACATAGAAACATGCACGATTGTGAAGTGGGAGGACATTGATGCATCATTTTGAGCATTTTTATTTCTTATGAAGATGTGGAAAGTGCACTTTGCTCTATTTACCTTGGTATGCAGCTGAATACAAAATTCCATACGGGGGGCTAATAGTGCCAAAATTCTCAGGAAATAAATGGCAATTGATGTGTCAAATATTACATCCAAAAAAATATAATCTCAATGAGTTTTTCACTTCCTGGTTCAATAAAGGTTTCATAAAAACACGAGCATTCCCAAATTATTTTATAATGTTTGTCATTGTCAGCATCACTTTGTTTTCCGTTTTCTTACCAATCTCGTTATTTTTATCTTTGCTCCCTTTCCCTCTCGTGTTTAAAGAATCTGCATAAGAATCTGGAGCAGAAGCTGGCCGAGTTTCATGAGCGGGAGGACTGCATCCTGTACGCCAGCTGTTTCGACGCCAACGCCGGGCTGTTTGAGGTACGTCTGGCGATAACTCGCCGCCGCCAGAAACGGTGGTCAGTAAAGCGTGAGCTAACCTCTCGCAGGTCCTGCTGGGCCCAGACGACGCCGTGCTGTCGGATGAGCTCAACCACGCCTCCATCATCGACGGGATCCGCCTGTGCCGGGCCAAGAGGCTGCGCTACAAACACATGGACCTCTGTGACCTGGAGGTCAAGCTCAAAGAGGCTCAGGTGTGTGTGTGGGTTTTTTTTTTTGGTGTACTTGCCCTTTAAATATGCTCTTGAGGTGCCCGAATATATTGATAAAACCCTTTAACGAACCGTTCAAATACGAGTAAATGGCTGTCTCCAAATTCAACAAGTAATTCTTAAAATAATATTGAACTTCTTTCACACTGATGAGTACCTCCAGGATTACGCAATTGTTTTTTTTGTTTTTCAATCAAAAATCACAAATTTTATGCTACTTTAGAATTATTCGTGAGGAATTTTGCGATATTTGCGCTTTTTTATGGCATCCGCTGCAACTTGTCGTCAAACGCCGTGACTGCATTTTCCCTCCTCAGTCTTCTCGGATGCGCCTGGTGGTGACAGACGGCGTCTTCTCCATGGACGGGGACGTGGCGCCGCTGCAAGGAATCTGCGACCTCGCCGAGCGCTACGGGGCCATGGTGTTCATAGACGAATGCCACGCCACCGGCTTCCTGGGGCCTCGGGGCAGGTGAGGCACAAACGCAGGCAAATAGCAACTGAGAGTCATTTTTTTTTTGCCGTCACCGAAAGGCGACTAAACGTCCGTGTTTTGGCGTGCAGAGGGACAGACGAGCTCCTGGGAGTGATGGACAGGGTTCAGATCGTGAACTCCACTCTGGGAAAAGCTTTGGGAGGAGCAGCAGGTACGTCTGCTAGAACCGCCACTGTGAACGATTCAGTGACTGAACTGCAGGATCACTCTAACGGATTCTGTTCAAATATGTTGGAAAAATGGGGAGCCTGGAGGCTGGGACCACAATTAAACCTAAGCTCAAATGTGAAGTGAGGCTGAAGCGACAGCGGTGTTGTAAAAATAAGAACCGCTGCCTCCTGCTGGTGGGAGTTGGCATCGCTTGAACCCATCGGCGCAAGTGATGCGTAATTCTAAATAAAACTCTTTTGCCATGTCTGCTCCCTCAGGCGGCTACACAGTTGGCCCCAGGCCCCTCATCGACCTGCTCCGGCAGCGGTCCCGGCCCTACCTGTTCTCCAACGCCCTCCCGCCTCCCGTGGTGGGCTGCGCCACCCGCGCCGTGGAGCTGCTGCTCGCCTCCAACGAGATCGCGCAGAGCATGACGGCCAAAACCATGAGGTGCGTTTTGCCCTGCAGACGTTTACGGCGACTTTCCCTCAAATTTTTAGCTGCGTTTCCATCGCAAACGCGAGCAAAACTTTGTCAGTATTCCGCTAATGTCGGAAAAACTTTGACGATTTCATTCAATAAGAAAATATTTTTCCTGTTTGAGTTCTCATGAAACTATATATTTTTTTCCCCATTAATATTATCATGACTTTATTCTTGTATTATTTCAACTGAATTGTGATGTTAAATGTTGAGAATAATTGAAAGTTTGTTGATCTTTGAGAACACTTGGAAATTGTCTCAAAAGTTACAATATTATCGTTTACAATTTATTGTCCAAAATACTTTCTTGTGACAGACCTGCTGACATCACTCTGAACTGTGGAAACACAAGAAGGGCCTTAATGGAAAAAAATCAATATTTTTCCCCAAAAATTAAAAAAAAGATTGAAACCCAAAAATTTGATAAATCGCTAAAATCGATTTATCGCCTGATGATTCCAATTTTGGCATTACCAGTTTTTTACTATATTTTTTTGGCTGCTAACATTGGGGTGAGTATTGTCAGCAAAAAGGGGACATTGGCTGATTTTCATGTCTGAAGGAAGACATGTTAGTATCGGCCCAATTAAGAAAATCGAGGCTGATCGATCTACCCAACACATCTGTCTGTTTTTTTTCTAAATCTCCTCTGAACATCGTCCAATCAGGTTCCGGAACAAGATGACGCAGGCGGGCTTCACCATCGCTGGCTCCTCCCACCCCATCTGCCCCGTGATGCTGGGCGACGCCCGCCTGGCCTCTCTGATAGCCGACGACATGCTGAAGCACGGTGAGCGGAAATCGCCCCAGGCGAAGCCCACGACGGGCGGGTGCTGACGCCGAACCTCGGCTGACCACCCGTCTTCCTCCTCCTCCTCCCACAGGGATCTACGTGATCGGCTTCTCCTACCCGGTGGTGCCGAAGGGCAAAGCCAGAATCCGGGTTCAGATTTCGGCGGCCCACACAGACGACGAGATCGACCACTGCGTGGACGCCTTCATCCAGACGGGAAGGAAACACGGCGTCGTCTCCTGAAGGAGGGAGAGGGGCCAGCCGCTCACTCTGCCTGCTACTGATGAAGAGCAGAGACGGAAACATTAGTTACGCCTGTAGGTCGATGAAAACGAATGTCACCTTTTTGGTGTTTCTGCCGGAGTGTAGGTGTTTATATTTGTAACAGTAAGGGCTGAAAATCCAACTTCTGCTGCATTATGTCTTACAAGAGAGACGATGTTTCTCTGGGATCCGTGAATGTGATTCTTGACAACTAATATAATAATGACTTAATAGGTTGTTTTATGCCAAAACAATAAACTTGTCTTTTGAATTTTAAAAATGTTTTTTTGTTTGTTAGCTGCTTCTGTTTAAGTAGGGGAAAACGTATCATTGAATTATCAAGCAGAGGGCTGTGATTCTGCACACTTTTGTATTTGTCTATCAAGTACCAAATACTTGATATTAGTATCAACTCTTTGATACTGATATCAAGTATCAGTATTAAATATCAGTGACATGCATGTAGTTCTTATTACGTACGTTTATGTCACAAACTTCTGGACTTTTAGGTGTTTTCAAACTTTCTGCACAGCTTGTAAAAATCTGCGAAATGACCCTTTAGCAGGTGGTTGAAGCTACAAGTCGGACTGAAAAAATGTGGCATGACAGCTAAGAGTACTGAGTAGGTGATCAGAATATCTGATTTAACATGTAAAAAAGGGAAAAAAAAAAACATGTCGAGTCAGGAAAGCATTAAATTTTGTGAAAATTTTTTAATAAAAAAAACATAATAGAAAAACCAGGCTCACAGTAACACAAAGTATAGATCTGGAGCTGCTGCATTTTTGGTTAAAACGTGTCTCTAGAGGCCTGACTCAAGAGAAGCAACAATATCACTCCAGTACTTAATGGCTTAAGCAATTGGTGGAATATCTAAGTTTTTATATATTGTTTGACTCCATTTTAAAAAATGGAAACAAGTGATTTTTAATTAACAGCATGTATTTTTTTTAATTTAGCTAAGTTTAAATCATTTAAGTTAGTCTTTTTGTTGTCAAAAAGCCAAAAAAAAAACCCCAAACATTTCCAAAATTGTGAAGAGAAAAAGAAAAAGGCAAGACCGGAAATAACAGTTAACTTCTTTTAACTCCTGGAGCGCGTGCTGGTCTGTAGCTCCGCCCCTTTCGTTGTCTATTTCGCGCCATCGTGACGCGTCTTCCTGTACACGTTTTTTCTCCAACCAATAGAAAAAGGCGCCGTTTGTTTCCACCAATCAGCGGGCAGCGGAGGGGACCGCAGTTCGCGGGAAAAGTCGACAGGAAGCCACTCGTCTCTTTCCCCGCGAAACTCCCAGCCCTCTCCAGCCCGGTCCAGCTCGGCTTCGGTTCGGATCACTGTTTCTCACCTCTGTCCAGCAGCATGTCTGGCTTCGACGACCCCGGGCTTTACTACAGCGACAACCTCGGAGGAGGTTCGGAGGCTCCCGGCGGGGACGAGGGCGGACAGAAGCGGGTCCAGATCAAGAAGAGGTTCCGCGAGTTCCTGCGCCAGTTCCGAGTGGGAACCGACCGGACCGGCTTTACGTACAAATACAGGTGAGAAAAACGGGATTCTGTGTGGCCAAAACAAAACAAACAAAACTCAACAATAGTCCAATCGCAGACTCTTTATTAAATTGACTTTTTATCGTAAACGTACTAAGTCAGGCATTGTTGGACATTTAGGTGAATAAATATGTTTTAAGGAGGTGTTAGGAGGACTTGTTTGGGTCAGATCTGTTCTGGATCAGGACAAAAGGGAGAAAAACAGAAATCTGTCTTTGATCCACTTCAGCAGACGGAGCCGAAGTTGGCTTCCGATTGGAACTAAATGGCTACTTTTCCACTGGCTGGAGAGTCTTTAATCTGTTCTAGTTTAACAACTGAACTACTGAGACACATCAAACCTGGTCTAGGTTATTCTACACTCTGAGGGGAAAACGTGAAACAAAGTTTGTGGCTTTTAAAACTTTACCAAGAGGGCAGTTTCAGCACTTTTTATGCATCCGGCACGCATTAGAAAATGCTCCAAAACACCTAGACACTGCAAACATGGACTCATTTATTCTGCAGTGATACTTTAGTATCTAATGCCTGGAGTGTGTGATTTGTGAAACCTTTATAATCTGATTTCAAGATGTTGGAACAGTTGTACAGTGGTCCAGATGCATGAAAATGGCTGAAATCGCCCTTTATTGATGTTTCACAACTCAAACGAAGATGTCAAAAATCACAAACTTTGGTTTAAATGTTCCTTTATTTGTTTAGAAAGAATCTAGTCTAGGATTGTTGTGTCTGAGTCTTTTAGCTTTTAAACTAGAACACGTTGAATGCGCCCAAGGTGTGGAAAAACTAGGTGGAATGGCCCTTTAGCTTCAGTCAGAGGCCAACTTCAGCTTCGTTTTCAGCAGGGGGTAGTTCTTTCCCAAATACCTAAAGCCACATTCAGAACCGCTATTGATTGTGAAGTCGTTCGTGGAAACTTGGTAGTGTCAGTCAGAACGCTTGGAGTGGTTGCTATAGAAACACTGCTTCAACAACAGCAGTAATCCTGAGTGTTTTCAATGGACTCCATGAACCAGGGATGAGCTGAAGCGGCACTACACCCTGGGGGAGTTCTGGGTGGAGGTGGAGATGGAGGACCTCGCCAGCTTCGACGAAGATTTGTCCGACTGCCTCCACAAGCTGCCCACCGAGAACCTGCCCCTGGTCAGTTCACCTTTCCTTTTTACGTCGAAGTGATTTCTTTCTCCTCATACTGATTCGTTTAAGAAAAATTATTATTATTATTTTTTAAATTGCAGCTGGAGGAAGCTGCCAAAGAGGTGGCGGACGAGGTGACCCGTCCCCGGCCCGTTGGCGAGGGGTCTGTGCAGGACATCCAGGTCATGCTGAAGAGCGACGCCCATCACGCTTCCATTCGCAGCCTGAAGGTTTTTATCAACCGTTATTTAGCTTGATATGAGAAAAAAATCAAATCCTACAAGGTGACTTTAAAGTGTCAGCGTTGTGTAAAATCTACGTCGTGTTAAAATGTTATTCCCTCACCAAAATCATACCTTGAGTGTTGTCTTGATTCTTTCATGCGTGCTTGAGAAATCCTTTAATCTCCATGGCAACCGTTCAGCTGCGCAAAACGCCTGCAAGGACATAGCCCCGCCCTCGAGTCAAAGCTCCTCCTTAGAGCTGCAGTTCCCAAGCGGCTGTCTCGCAGAGCAGCGACTCCACCCGGCTCCTGCAGACTAGCCAGTAGCGGTTGGCAAATATGTCTGCCGAGCTACTTATCCGAGTTACTCCTCAGTGAAACGTTGTTAAAGGGTTAACAGAGGAGCCATGTTGCGATGACTTCCTGCAGGCGGAGTTTCAGAAAGAGTAGGAGTTCTTAAAGAGACAGAGGCCCAGTTTCAAGGCGTTAAATTACAAATTCAAATTTCTTTGAAGTCATATTTGTCATACTTAGCATTTTTAGAACTGCTGAATGTAACGTATTTACTGGATTTTGCTGTGAACTAATACGATGGAAAACGCAACATGCAGTTCAGGAAAACGCAGAGTGAGTGCCGCCGCTTGAATCATGAAATCCTCCCCTGTCAGTCGGAGCAGGTGTCCCGCCTGGTGAAGGTGCACGGCATCGTCATCTCGGCCACGGCAGTCAAGGCGAAGGCCACCAAGGTGTGCCTGCAGTGCCGCGGTTGCCGCGGCGTCCTGCCCAACATCCCGCTGCCGCCGGGCCTGCAGGGCTACGCTCTGCCGCGCAAGTGCAACAGGTGAGTTCAGGGTTGACGGAGGCGCCTTCCAGCTGCGCCTCGCGCTAAACGTCTCCCTCTTTCTGTCGACGCTCAGTGAGAACGCCGGCAGGGTGAAGTGCCCCGTGGACCCGTACTTCATCATCCCGGACCGCTGCGTCTGCGTGGACTTCCAGACGCTGCGCCTGCAGGAGTCGCCGGACGCCGTGCCGCACGGGGAGATGCCCCGTCACATGCAGCTCTACTGCGACCGGTAGGGGGCGCCAGCAGCTTTCCGGCGTGTTCCGCAGACAAAGACGTCAATGTTTTTTTTTTTTTTTTACTTTTGTCCCTCCCAGGTATCTGTGCGACCGCGTGGTGCCCGGCAACAGGGTGACCATCATGGGGATCTACTCCATCAAAAAGGTGGCCGCCGCCAAGAAAGCAGGCAGAGACAAAGGCGTCGGCGTGGGGATTCGCTCGTCCTACCTGCGAGTGGTCGGCATTCAGATCGACACGGAGGGAGCAGGTGAGTACATCGCCACGCCAACCACCGGCTACACGCGTTTTATTCCCAAACATTTCATCTTTTTTTTTTTTTGTTTGTTTTATCGTTCCCTCAGTAATCGGGTCTTACTTTATTTTCGTCCCCCTCTCTGCCCTCTCCAGGCCGCGGCGCCACCGGCTCGGTGTCTCCACAGGAGGAGGAGCAGCTCCGGTCGCTCGCCGCCTCTCCAGGCATCTACGGCTCCCTGGCGAGCTCCGTGGCTCCGTCCATCTACGGCAGCGACGACCTGAAGAAGGCCATCACCTGCCTGCTGTTCGGCGGCTCCAGGAAGAGGTGGGAAGCCCGACCCCCGGCCTCCCCGCTTTGCCTCCCCGTTCGGCTTCTTTCCGCGTTTAACCGCCTCGGTGTCGTCTCCTCCAGGCTGCCCGACGGCCTGACCCGCAGGGGCGACATCAACCTGCTGATGCTGGGAGACCCCGGCACGGCCAAGTCACAGCTGCTGAAGTTCGTGGAGAGATGCGCGCCGATCGGGGTAGCCGTCGTCTCCGCCGCGCCGCCGCAGGGAAGGCGGAGCGGCACGAGACTGAGCCTCTGCGTCTCTGTGCCTTCCGCAGGTTTACACGTCCGGGAAAGGCAGCAGCGCCGCCGGGCTGACGGCCTCCGTGCTGAGGGACCCCGCCACGCGAGGATTCATCATGGAGGGCGGCGCCATGGTGCTGGCCGACGGAGGCGTCGTCTGCATCGACGAGTTCGACAAGGTGAGCAGGGAACCGAGTTCTGGTGCGGTTCTTGTGCTTCGAGCCGGAGTGGAGCAAAACGTTTTGCGCTAAAGTGTTTGTGGGAAAGTCTCACGTCAGGTTGAGGATCAGCCAGCAAATTCGTCCCCCGACTGCAGATCATATTTCCAGGAAGTCATTTTTGTGACCTCCGGCGATCAGGAGGAGTGAAAGTTGTGTTTTTGTCTCCCAGATGAGGGAAGACGACCGCGTGGCGATCCACGAGGCCATGGAGCAGCAGACCATCTCCATCGCCAAGGTGTTTATCGGAGACAACGGGGCTAAAGTACAAAAACCACCGTAGAGAGGGTTGCCGTGGTAACCTGACATCTGTGCTCCTCCCAGGCCGGCATCACCACCACCCTGAACTCGCGCTGCTCGGTGCTCGCCGCCGCCAACTCCGTGTTCGGTCGCTGGGACGACACGAAGGGCGAGGACAACATCGACTTCATGCCCACCATCTTGTCCCGCTTCGACATGATCTTCATCATCAAGGACCAGCACGACCAGCAGAGGGACATGGTGAGCGCCGTTTTAGGTTCTTATTCAGGAAGTTGGTTCAGTGCTCTGTCGCGCAACGGTTGCCATTTTCTAGCCGATCACCGATCTTTGAAAAAGCCTGATGGTCCGATTCCAATTTTTCCAAATTCTCGTTTGCATTAAGCAAATTTATTTTCAGATTTACAGTCCTACGGTCAGTACAATGGCTGCAAGTCAAGGAAAAGAGCAGCTTGACTCATAAATGATAGTCAGGAGCTGCGTTTCCGTTACAAATGTCTGATATCCCGCTAATGTGGGGAAAAAAACCCGACAATTTTGCAATTTTGTTTCCATTAAATAAGAAACGCAATTAAAACGTGAATAAGTTTGCTCACACAATAAGTCATTAAAAATCCATCATCTGCCTGTCGTCTTCTTTGTCATTTCCTTCAGTAGTAACAACCGATTCCAGACTTGTGTGATGCGAAAAAATATTTGCATATATTTTGATATGGCCAACCCAAAAAAACCTAAACAAAACACCTAGTCATATTGCAAAAACAAAGTTGGTGTGATTCTGTTCAGCAAATTCATTTTTGGCCGTCCGTCTCACTCTGACTCTTGACTACAGACTCTGGCCCGCCACGTCATGAACGTCCACCTGAGCGCCCAGACGCAGACGGAAGGCGTGGAGGGCGAGATTCCTCTCGCCACGTTCAAGAAGTACATCGCCTACGCCAGAACGTGAGCGCTTCCCCGCAACCCGTCCGTCCGGGCGAGTTTTCCCCCTCGCCGCCGCAGGCGGAACGTAAAACCGTTGGTGTGTCTGCGTGTGTTTGGCAGTAAATGCGGCCCTCGGCTGTCGGCGGCGGCTGCGGAGAAGCTGAAAAACCGATACGTGGTGATGAGGAGCGGCGCGAGGGACCACGAGAGGGAGTCGAACAAGCGGCCCTCCATCCCCATCACAGTCAGGTGCGTGACCTTTATCGTGTCGCGCATTTTTTTTTTTTTTTTTTAGAACTTTTGACGACATTCTCCCGGTTGTTTTGCCCAACAGGCAGCTGGAGGCCATCGTCCGCATCGCCGAGTCTCTGGCTAAGATGAAGCTGCAGGCCGTGGCGGGAGAAGAAGAAGTGGACGAGGCCCTGAGGCTCTTCCAGGTGTCCACGCTGGACGCGGCGCTGTCCGGCGGCCTCTCCGGTGAGGCAGACGGAGCCGGACCTCGACGGCGTTCGGGCGTTGTTCTTCACCTTGATCGATTGTTTGAAACGTTTTCTCGCCGTTGAACCAGGAGTGGAGGGATTCACCTCGCAGGAAGACCAGGAAATGCTGTCGCGCGTCGAGAAGCAGCTCAAGAGACGCTTCGCCATCGGCTCCCAGGTGTCCGAGCACAGCATCGTCCAGGACTTCACCAAGCAGGTCAGCCGCAGTCCAAAACGCATCGATGCCATTCACGACTCGCCGCCAGCAAAGTCATGGAAGAGTTGAGATGCGCGATGGGTCTGCTCTTAACATCGTCATCCACTGACATTAGTCATTTCTGAACAACAAAGATATTAAATGACAAAAAATTCACAAAACAATATTCAGTTTTGTTTTTATAAACGTTAGAAATGTAATCGACACCAACATCGGCTGATTATTATTATTATTATTCATTTTTTTTATTGATTAATTTTTTTTGTCACTTTTTAACATGTCGGTCCAAATAAAAAAAAAAAACTAGGCCAATATTGACAACCGATATTTATCATCATCTTGATGATAAATTCATTCGTTTCTGGATGGGGAAGGACGGCTGGTCATGTGGTATTTGATCATGTGACATATTATTGATGCAGCAAAGGATTGTGGGGAGTTTAAGAGAAGGATTGAAGTCAGCAGAGCAATCATTTTTCTTTCTTTCCATTCCCCCCCCACACACACACAAAACGTTGTAAATATCGGTTATTGGCCATAACATCAGTATGGGCCCAAGTTTTCGAATCGGTGCTTTCCTGGTAAAAAGATCATTTGATTCACTGCAGTAGGATTGAGAAAACTCCTTTAATGTGGATGTATTTTTTGTTTCTCTCGCTTTTGCAGAAGTATCCGGAGCACGCCATCTACAAGGTCCTCCACCTGATGCTGCGGCGGGGCGAGCTGCAGCACCGCATGCAGAGGAAGGTCCTCTACCGGGTCAAGTAGAGGACCCACACAGCTCTGTTTGTTCATGTAAATAGTTTGCGTTCCTGCGTTGTTGTTTTTTTTTTGGGGGGTGACTGAGGCTGGATTCTGAAAATAACATTTAGCACAGTTTAGAACCGAGATAATGGATTGAAGGCTGTCGCTGTTGAGATGAGGACTCTGTTTAAATAAATAAAAAGTCGTACGCACACGATCCAACGGCGCCGATTTGTTTGTTTGGTTTTGTTTTTTTGGGGAAATTGTCGAATTGGGAGTCGACGTGGATTTCCATAGAAACTTCTTCCTTTGAGAATTTCACACTGAACCAGAAACGTCACTGAGTTTAATTGGATTTTAGTGTCTGTCAATAGAACTCGACCCACTGGGTTTTTTTTTAATTGCTTTGAAAATTACTATTAAAAAAAAAAAAACATTTGTGCAACATAATGATGAATAAAAAATACATAGTGTAAAATGAGTGCAAAAATATTCATTCCTAATAAAACTGAGTGAATACAACTGCCAACCAATTAGTGCCGGCAGTCTTGGTCAGTCGGTGCAGTAAAAAGGGCAACATTTTATTTTTATTTTATTTTAAAATAATTTCAAAACCATACATCATTCCTTATTACATTTCACAATTATACACTCCTTTGTTGATTAACTACATTAAATCCCCCTAAAACAGACATTAAAGTTTGTTTACAAGAAGACAAATTAAAAATTTAACCTTTGTAAAGTATATCGTACATGGAGAGGTTTCTGTTTCTTCTATGTAAGTCAAGTAAAGACCTCCGTATTAATTATTTAGTGCAGTTTCCTCCAAACTTTTTGTCGAGGCAAAAAAAAAAAAAAAAATGGCTGAACTACCAGAGGGGTGACAAAATACATTCAATTAAAACTGAAAAAATTGTTCTTGTAATTGTTTATTTTTTTTTACCTGCTTAACAATTTGTATGAAATCTGTATATCTTTAACATAAAAAAGGCCTTAATAAAAGAAAAAAAAACATCCAGATTTGTGGGGGTCAAATCTTTTGACTTGTGGTCAAGGCCCAAATAAAATCACTTTAAGAGCCAAAAGTGGCCCCTGAGCCACACTTTGGACACCCTTGATTTAGCGTGTAAAGTGCTCTACGTGCATGCTGACTACAAAATCCACATTTCTACACCCCATACATTGCAGCCCCAACGGTTGCCAGGGCAACACACAGTCCCACTGCGAGCTGCAGGACGGGAGACGCCGTGAACCCGGCAGCTCCCGCGCCGCTTCCTGATTGGTCCGTTTCTGTGGCGACGCTCAGCATTTTCTGCAAGTCATCAAAAACCTAACAGGGAGGAGAAAAAAAAAAAAAACGACATGTTTTGGTCAAATCGCCAAGTTTCAACATGCTTGCTCTGCGAACACGCGGTTTCAGTTCCCGTTTCGGCTGACGCCGAGGGAATTGGTTGTGCTCGCGCCGGGCGGTCACTGACCTCTGACCCGGAGTCTTGTTCCCTCACCTGGATGTTCAGCTCGAAAGCTTCCACCGCCTCCTCCAGCACGGCCGCCTTCTCCCCCTCGGTCAGCTCCACGCTGTTCATGCGGCTCCTGTACAGCTGCTTGAAGCGGTTGGGGCTGCTCACGCCGGGGAAGGAGAAGAACGCCAGTCCCTCTTTGCTGCTCAGCCCCAGAGATTTCTGGGTGATTTTCCCCAACACCTGACCCCCCGACAGGTCGCCGAGGTAGCGGGTGTAGGCGTGGGCGACGAGCAGCTCAGGGTTCTCCTGACCGATCTGAAAAGAAGTGCTTGTGTTGAGAATGCAGATAATAATGTTTTTTTTTTCTTCTTAATATTGGTTGATGTGGTTCTCTGCAAGGGGCGGCACAGATTAGGGGGCGCCACATTGTAAAATTGAAACATAAAAGATTTCTTTAACTTTTTTTGTTGTCTATTTGTAAAGTGGACAACAAAGCACCGTGACTCCATCCTTGATGGATGAGTCACGGTGCTCAAGTTGGTTGTTTTAGTTAGCTAGTAGCACGTTTCGATTTTGGAAAACCAGTTTGCTGACTTGGCCATCAATCAAAAAGAAGAAAAAAAGTTTCATCATTCACCCCGTGAATACGCATGGTTGTGGACCGCAGCTGCGTTTCTATTACAAATGTGTCCAAAGCTTTTTGTCAACAATGCTAATGATGCTCATTTTTAAGTTTTGTGAGTTTTCCAAAAACTTCATGGCATTAGTGAAACTCTGGCGCCTCCTAAACATCCTCAACAAGCTTGAACCGCCACTGACCACAGAAGATTTTCGGCCCACCTTTCTCAGCCTCTGTTTGTATCTTTGGGTTGCCGCGGGGACAATCACTCTCTTCTCCCAGTCGTGGCCAAAAAAATACTCCAGATCTCGTTCCAGCGATTCCAAGCGAGCCAGCTCCTGAGGGAAGTAAATGGGAGCCACGGCGGGATGGGAGGAATTCCTGTCCAGCTCTTCCTCCAGAGCTTTGTAGATCTCGTAGAGGGAAAACAACAGGACCTGGCGTGGTACATGAGAGGGACACGCACTTTTTTAAAGATGATGTGGGGGGAAATGAGTAAAAGAAGGTACGTTGAGTATCATCGCCATACCTTGTATTGTTTCAGAGTAATCTGGCCCTTCTGGTAGCTGAGCATCAGCTCTGTGTTTTCAGCTCTGACGTGGTTTTCCTTAGTGGCGACTTTGATTTGCTCGGATAAATCGCTGAAAACAAAAATAAAAAAAAATATCATTTTTACTACACACTGGAAAAACCACATTTTTAAAATCTCGTCAAAGGATCAACTCAAAGATTCATACCTGCCGGCTTCACCCAAGTCGCCTTTCCTTGCGCTCCTCAGGTTCTCCATCTATGCAGACGACATTAAACTCTTTACGCCGCTTGTTAAAGGAACGGCAATCCGTTGAACAGATTGTACTTACGTTTGGTGATCTGTAGTCCTGCCTGTGTAAGCGGAAGTTGTCTCTTCTTTGCGAAGGTTCCATTCTGGCCTCTCGTTTCCCTGCCGCCTCTTTTATACCATCCTGGCGTCGTGGCCGCTGAGTCAAACGGGAAGTGTGAGCGCTGTGTCATGTTTCTGAACCAGCAGCAGCTTAACGTGACGAGGCAGACTTTAAGTACAAGATGGCGAAAGCTGTGAAACATGATGAGGCAAAACTCAAAAGAGGGATGTTTGGAGTCGCTCGGTTTTTGGGGGGGATTTTACGAGACAAGGGTAACACGGAGCACAATTAGGAAGTCAAAGTATACTTTGTTTTAAACATTTTTCACAAGCAAGAGTTGTAAAAAGGTATGACTTGCATCGGTACTCAATCTCTTTACTCTGATGCATCAAAAAAAAAAAAGTCTGAGGAAGAAATACATTGCTGAAAGACGAATGCAGCTTCTATGATAAAAGCACACGGACATACTTTTGACACAAATGGAACCCCATAAAAGACATCCTATTTATATATATATATATATATATATATATATATATATATATATATATATATATATATATGCAAGTTCCCATCATGAGAGTTTTGAAAAGTATGATGGTGTTATTATATACAGAAGCTTCATAGCTAAACCTTTAACAAAACTCTCTTGATTGTTGCTCAGCACAAATATTCACTCTTCTTCTCTGTGTTAGTCACTGATCGCGGTTTTAACTGTCACTACCGCCCGCCAGTGGTGATTTTATCACTTTCACTTATTACAACAATTAACTTCAACAGCCAAGGTAAAAGATCTGAGATTTCATAGAGCGTATGTGGAGTGTTGATGGAATAACACCTAGAACGACTGTATTTTTTTTTTTTTACATAACCCCAACTCGCTTGTTACATGACAGATGTTTTGTGTTCAGCAGATTTGTATGGAAGCCCGTTTCCGCCACCCTGTTAAAATAAAATACAATAAATTATTTATTATTTTATTATAGTAAATAATGAGATAGTATATCATTATAATTATAATGCGATCATTATAATGAAATGGTATCTCAAAATAATGAGATAATTTATTTGATTAGATTTTTTTAACAGAGTGGCGGAAACGGGCTTCCATAGGTTTGAAATATGACTCGCGCTCCACTGTTTTCCACGGCAGCGCTCTGACTCCGCCCCCCTTCAGCGGGCGGCTCTCATTGGTTTCCACCGGTGTTCACGGCCCGGGCTGGAAGACGGCTGCTGGTGGAAATTTACCGAGGATAAAGGCCTCATGGGAGCAGACATGCTGTCGCTTCGAGATACTTGACGTGACGAGAGAGGCGGCAACTCGTGTCGAAGGTGACGCTCTTTTCGTTAGTCCTCCATCTTTGATTGATATGTGGCGCGAGGACAGCGGCGTCGCATCTGGCCGCCGCATCCCCGGTGGGGGTGTGGGGGGAGGAGACGAAGCATCGGCCACGGCGGCGTTTCCCCGCTTGTTTCAGGCTTTCTCTCGCTTCAGGGCACGTTAATTGAAGAGTTGGCCGATTAACAGGGTTTTGTTGAGTTGAAAAGCATCCAACAGAGGCAGGGCAGTGTGCCCTGGAGGAGCAGGGCTGGGGGGAAACAAGGGGTTAAGGAGTTCATGGAGGGCTGGGAGACACCAGAAAGCTTTATTGATCACTAAGAATATGACACAAAACAAAACAAACCCCCCATTGTATGAAAGGGGCTTTTTATTGTCTGTTTAACCAATTTCTAAAAAAATAAAAAAAAAAACACACACAAAATGTCTCAACATCTTAAAACATGCTAAGTATCAGCAGATACAGTCATATTGATTTAGAATATTATTTAAAAGTTGCATTTAGTTTCGTAACTTAGTTCCCTGTGAGTTCATCCTTTACAGATTAAATATCCACATCACTCACGTGTTCAAGCTTCAATTATTTCGCTTCATTATACAGCAAATGAAGATGATCAAATCTATTTCAAACACGCAAACGGCAAAATGTCAGCAAACAAACGAGGTGAGAAAATCAAGACAAGAACAGGGTTATTCCTTAGTACACAAATGTGCTTTTCGCATTTCCGGCAGTTAAATAGAAATTTTGCACTCAAGCCTTACCGTGTATCATACCCCACCCGCCACTGTGCTTCCTCTACCATCAGGTTATGGAGGCAAACTTTCTGTGTTTCATCTTTTTTACCCTGGTCGGCCTTGTCCTAACCTCCTCCAACGATTATCTCCGCAATGGCACCAGCCGCCGCCACCACTACTGTGTGCTCGGAGCCGGTCCTGCGGGCCTGCAGATGGGGTTCTTCCTCTCCAAGGCAAAGCGGGACTACATCATCCTGGAGAGGAACTCCGGTCCGGGCAGCTTCTTCGACAAGTGGGGCCCCTCGCGAGATCTCTCAGTCTACGAGAACGTGTCGGCTCCTGAAGCGAGTCGCTTCATTTCTCTTCCTCTCTCTTGTTTTCTGTGTTTAAAGATACCCCAGGCACAGGAAGCTGATCAGCATCAACAAAGTCCACACAGGCCGACACAACGCAGAGTTCAACCTGCGGCACGACTGGAACTCTCTGCTGAGCGACAAGCCGGACCTGCTGTTCAAACGGGTGAGCGGGGAGTTCTACCCGCCGGCCGACGCCTTCCCTCTCTACCTGTCGGCGTTTGAGAGGGAGCTGGGGTTGAAGGTGAAATACGGCGTGGACGTCGGACGGGTCAGGTCGGTGCGGTCAGCCACAGGGAGGAGCTACGTCCTCACCGATCAGCACGGAGCAGATTACTCATGCAGGTGGCTCATTTGCAAAAAGAGAAATTGAACTTTCGTGCGGGGGGAATGTGTCTTCTAAGAATAAGCGATGCTGGAACTCGGGTTTTCTTTTCAAATGAAAATCTCAAAGCTGTTCGTTTCTGCTCCAGCATCCTGCTGGTTGCCACGGGCCTGTGGGTTCCTCAGGAGGTGGAGTTCGCCGGGTCGCACCTGGCCGAGGGCTACGAGTCCATCTCCACCAACCCTGACGACTACAAGGACCAGGCCGTGCTGATTCTGGGGAAAGGAAACTCCGCCTTCGAAACGGCCCAGAGCATCTTGGGGAGCGCGAGCCGGGTGCACATGCTCAGCTCCAGCACCGTCCGGCTGGCCTGGCAGACGCATTACGTTGGAGATCTCAGGTAAAGAAAGGCGTGAACACAGGAAAGTAGGGCTGCACCGATAAATCGGCTCAGAGTGAAGGCGGGGGCGATCAAAGTGACGATAGGGACTGTTTCCTGTTGTGTTTTTTACATGACTGGGAGAAGTAAAACATACTTCTGCTGTGTTTATTCTGTCCAGGGCTGTTAATAACGAGGTTTTAGACACGTACCAGTTGAAGTCTCTGGACGGTCTGGCAGAGGCTCGCTTGGAGGACGTGGTCATCACCAAACGGGGGGAGAGGGGCAGGAAGAGGCCAGGAACGAAGAATCCAGAGACGAGGGACAAGCTCTATCTAAACTTGAGGCAGTTCAAGCAGAACGGTGAGGAGGGGAAAGGTTTCGACGAACCTCGGGACGAGTTTCCGGACCACGTCGACAACTTCTCCCTGCGCAAACCCTACGACCGGGTGATCCGCTGCCTCGGCTTCCGGTTCAACTTCAGCATTTTCGACAGGTACAGATCAGGAGAACCGAGCTTCCTGGAGTACCCGTCGATTCATTCCTGAAGAACGTAGACGTCTTCCTCTTCTTCTTCTTCTTCTTCTTCTCGTCAATCTCCTCAGCTCTGCACGGCCGCCGCCCAGCGAGAACGCAAAAGGCAGACTGCCGGGCGTGACGGCGTGGTACGAGGGGAAGAACACTCCCGGTTTGTTCCTGTTGGGAACCGCCTCTCACTCCAGAGACTACCGGTCGTCCGCCGGCGGCTTCGTCCACGGATTCCGTTACACAGGTCAGAAAAAGAGCTCAGAAACATTCAGTCACGACAATTTGTGGGACTATTGTGATAACGGCAAAAAAAAATCACAAATTTCTCGGAATAAATGATAAACGACGCGATAAATGGCCCCCGTTCGGAGCGTTTATCCCAATTTGTAGGAGCGAGCGATGGCGGTTGGCAGTTCTGTCCCTTCGCGTCATTTAAACGTTCGCTTTCTGCCTCAGCTCGAGCCGTTCACCGTGTGCTGGAATACCGTCACCACGGCAACGCCTGGCCGTCGACCAGGCTTGTGACGACGCAGCTGACGTCCTGGATCCTGAAGCGGGTCGGGGAGGCCTCCGGACCGTACCAGATGTTTGAGACGCTTGGGGATGTTATTCTTCTCCGAGGGTGAGGAGACGATTCTCTGATATCTCGAGCTCTGGCGTCGTCGTTTACTCGGCGGCCATTTTGAAGGTTCGCCACGGAGCGGACAGGGAAGACGACGAAAAGAAAAGAAAAAGGAAAATATTAACCAACAGATCAGCTCCAAACTTTCTGCTCGTCACACGTTCACTTATGGAAAACTGCTGCTGCAGTTGATGCAACAAAATGTTTATTTGCTTATTTAAAAAAGGAACCGAGTTACTTACTTCCATATTTTAATGTATTTCTAACCTCAAAAATGTGACAATATTTTTTATCCGATTAATCGATTAATCTTCAGAAAAGTCGTCAGAATACTGTCACCTTCCTAACGTAATAGCCCAAGTGTTTTATTTTCTTTTAACTAAATAATCTTTTGGTAAAAAAAAAAGAAAAAAAAACTTAGGCCATTTATTTTCTTTATTTTCTTAACTTAGAACGTGACTCCTTTCTGCACTGTTTGCATGTGTTGCCTGGTTTCCTCGCCTGTCAGCTCCCACTGTGAGTACGTGGAAGAGTTTCTGCTCCAGGCCTTGCCCCGGTTCTCCTCTCTCTCCGGCCACGATGTGTCCAGTCAGGGACTGATAGTTCTGGTCATGCAGTACGGGAAGAGCAAGATAGACTACCTGGGGCTCGACAGGTCAGAAACCGACTGGACCAGGGCGTGGAAATCCAACTTCCTCCACCCGGTGTTATACTACTACGACTCGCTCCCTACGGGTACGGATGCTGCCGTCGGGATAAGGGCTTTGCGCTTCAGGAATTTGGGTTTATTTTTTTATTTGTCTTTGTCTCTGTCACAGAGCAGGACATGAAGACGCGTCCCCACGGCTGGCCTTTGCCGAGGCCGAAGGCCGTTCATCACATGGTTGAGGACTTCCTCATAGAGTGGGACACTCCGCTGTCTCACATCCAGCCTCTGCGGCGCTTCCTGGAGCACTGTGTCCACTCTGACCTGAGGGCCTTCAGCTCAGGTAGATCTGTTGTTTAAGCAGAGCGTATGATTTACCCCCGTCATTTTTCCTGGTGTGGTTAAAATTACCATTTTTACTTGAATGAAAATATTAGGGGAACAACAAGTTGTAGTTTTCCGGCCGATCGCCCATCTTTAAAAAGCCGACACGGATTTTTTTTGGTGTAAAAACAAAAGCTGCTAAGTTAGCAACTGTGGGGTGGCCATTGTTTCATGTATTCTTTCTTTATGCGCTTGTGTGCATTCAGTTTAATACAGGAGTTGTAATGGAACGTAGTGATTTCTGAGCCACACCTCCCAAAGACAAATTCCTCAGTTCAGTTTCTCTTAAATTCTCTTTATAAGTTCCTCACCTTTGTTTGTGTCTCTTCCTGCGTTCCAGAAAACTGTTTCCGCTCAGCTCTCACGCACCGTAAGCCGCCGCTGTTTTGCCAGCAGAGATATTTGACTCGGTAGGGCGTCGCGCAGCACAACGAGGCGCAGCGTCCGCCAGGCGCCAGCCGGGCAAGTCGCCCACGGAACGGCAGCAAACCCCGCTTTTCCAAGCCACCCGGGATCAGCCGGAGCGTCCGGGATCAGCCGGAGCGTCCGGGATCAGCCGGAGCGTCCGTGTCCTCCGGACGCTTGACCTCTGATTGTATTACCCACAAAATAATGTTTTGTGCGACGGCGTATTATAGCCGTTGTCGATGCAATATAAAAAGAATAAAGCAAAGGGTAAATTTCCGGCCCCCCAAAAAAAGTTAAAAACTTGCGAGAAAAAAAATTCAGAAATTTGCAATTTTCTTAATCTCACAATTTCTGAGTTTCCTGGAGGAAATTTACTCTTTTTTTTTTTTTTTTTCCCCCTGTCAACAACGGCCGGAAAATGCCATCATACTGTTGTCATTTTCTCAGAAAGATCAAATATTTTATCCTTATGCTAGAGAAATTTATCTTTACTGCCATCGTGGGCAACTTTTTATACTCAGAACATTTTTTTTCCCCTTAATTTTTAGGCAATGTTAGACTAAAACAAAAGTGGTTTTCCATTGAATCTTTGGTTTTCCCAAGTTTTTTACTTGTGTCATAGCCTGCTGGTTGTAAAGTTTTTGCTGGTCACTGGAAGATGTTACTTGTTACTTGAAAGATCAATTATTATGTTAGAATATTTCCTTTATATAACTGAGTTTCACAAATGTTGTTTTATTCATATTTGACCTGGGTTTAACATACATAATACAGCATATAATGTATTTTCAACCAATCAGTCAGAGGCAGAATCACCTTTACAAAAACCAGTTATAATGTTTTTTATTTTTTTAGTTTTATAATATTAATGGTTGTACTTACAGAGGTACGTGTGGGTGTTTCTTCTTTTCTATTATGGTGGTTCGCATGCAACTTTCAGGTGCATACCGCCACCTACTGTACATAAGTGTGTAGCAACACTACATCGATTAAATTCTATTTTTTCATTAAATTCTATTTTTTAGATATATAATGCTTTGCTTAATCTCTAAATATCCACTATGTTTCCTTCAGTTCCCAATATTCATGCAAGACTCAATTCCTGTCCTTCTTACTCTTTTTCTCAATCTCTCCCTTTCAGGCTTGCATGTTTTACAAGTCATCATGTTCTACATTTTCTTTCTCCCCACATCTTTCACATTAATGATTAGTTTTTCCTCCCAATTTGATGTGAAATGTCATTTTAAAAGCTATGACCTACTCTTAATTTCATCATTATTTCTTTCCTTCTACTTTTGACTGACGTTGTTTTGTATTTTATATAAACTCTTTTCTTCCTGATCTTCAATCCACCTTTTTTGTTGCCATATATGTGTGCCTCTACTCTTAATTTTCCTTCCGCTTTCCCAAAAGGAATTGTAGCTGTTATAACCTCCTCTAAAACCTTTTTAACTAAATTTGTCTGCGTTTTTATTGTCTTTTTCACCTTCATGTGACGGTACCCTACAGAACCAAATATCAGTGCCACCCATGTGTATCCTAAATAAACTGTGCTAAATTTCTAATACAAAATCTTCCTGTTATTTTCTTTTCCCTGAATAGTAAGAATGTTTTTTTGTGTTTTTTTTTGCACATTTCAATTAAAACATCACCCACAATATGGCGGCGACGTTGACGCACAGACTTTTATCTCGCTACCGTATTTTTCAGCGGCTATTGGACGCTGATTGGTCCCCCGCTGGTACCTACTGATTGGCTGCTTAGTTGGGTTGACGCTAGTGGAGAATAACGTATAAACATCACAAACTCTGATTGGTTGTTAGTTCTTTGAAGCTAGTCATTGTCCAATAGCCGTCTCTGTTACTACTTCGACGCAACGATATGTAAATTCTTAAATAGCTGACATCTTGGTCGAAGGTTTTGTTTTAGTAGTTGAACTTAAGATGTGACGGGACTGCTTTTGGTAGAGAGTTCATGACTATTCATGCAATGTCTCCCAGACGTATTAGTGACGGTGCGCTAATGGCTGCCTCCAAATTCAATTGAGAGCCGTGTTTCCTCCCGAGCGCTGGCTATTAAAAACTGAGCTGCCGATGTAGCAGGGACAGAGAAGAACATGGACGGATGGAGCTCTGTTTCGGAAAATGACCGAGCCATCTCCGTCGGGGAATGCATGCTAGGACACACAGCCGGAGGTGAGACCCGGGAAGCGGCGGAGCCGCGCAGCTCCGCGGACAGGATGGAGGACTTGGGCGCAGAGGCGGCGGCGGCGGCGTCTGTGGGGTTCGGGATCAGCGGGATAGGGGAGGGCAAAATGGTGTTGGGTCGAGTCGGCTCGAGAGACGACAAAGAGCTCAGGTACCTGCACCTTTTGTGGGAGCCGGGGCGAGGAGAGCTCGACCCGGTCGCCGAGTCGAGCAGGCTGGGGAAGATGGCGGGGACCCGGGCCAGGAGACACCAGCGAGCCGCGCGGAGCCAGGGGCCCATCGCGAAAGACGTTTACGGTGAGAGGAGCCGTTAAAAACTGACGTTCAGGATCGTTGGGATCCACATAATTACAATCTACAAGTCGTGCAACAAACATTCAGACTGAACAAATCCAGTCATGTCTTCAGCTGTCACTTTGTAATATTACAGTGCAGGGACACAAAATTAATCATTTTTGTTCGAGAGCTGAAAAAAAAAATCAGAAAAATAACCATCTTATATAATCCAAAAGAAGGAAGTGACAGAATAATAAATAAGAATTTATAATGTCCAATTTAAGTACCATTTTTTTGTGTTGCTCCATTAAAAATAAAGGTTTTCTTAAGCTTAAATTGTCTGGGTTTAGTGTTGAGACACTTAAGTTCAATCAACCAATATATGTAAGGCTGAATGTTTAAATACAATGAAGTAGCCCTTTAATGCTGTGAATCAGACACTTACTTCAGCCACAAGTGGTTTGCAGTTGATGTATTGGCTGAGTGTGAAAGTCAGCAACAGAAAATGACAGAAAAAGTCTTACTCATTTTTATCATTGGCCCCTCATATCCAGGGCAGAGAGCCATATTACCCATGTCAAAAATTTACACTACGTATTAGTGTTAAAGTTGAAAAATATTACTTTGGAGATGAAAGTAATTAGCACTATATCTATACCGAATACATAAAAAAAAAAAAAATATATATATATATATATATATATATATATATAGCTTGGAAATAATAAAGAAAACATAGGCTGTCAGTGAAATCATAATTCTGTCCATCTTTTTCCACAGCTGCCAAAAGACTGAGGGAAGCTGCCAACAGCAACGACATAGACACAGGTACGAGTGGCGAGGCGACACAGTTCAAAGGTTCGGAATCAAAAGAAGTAAAGTTATTTTTCTGTTTGTTCTTTTTTTTTTTTTTTTTTAAGTTCGAAAGCTCCTGCAGGATGACATCGACCCGTGTGCTGCAGACGACAAGGGCCGGACGGCTCTTCACTTCTCATCCTGCAATGGCAACGACAGCATCGGTGTGTTACTGGCAGCTGGTAACCACGACGACATGTTTGGGCCGTTTTGAAAAGTCAAAAACTTGCTAAGAAAACATTTTTTTTTTTTTTATTAATCTTAGAAATTTGCTAGAAAACAACTTGGGGGGTTTTGAGTTTAAAAAGCCAGAAACAAAACAGAAATTTAGAGACTAATCTCAAAAATTATTTTTATAAAAAAATCTGGAAATTTTCAATGTCTGCAAAAGTCAAAAATTTGCTTAGAAATTCTTAGAAATTAACACACAAAAAAGGTGTAAAATACTGGAATTTCAAAAGTAAAAAAAAAAATTGTGAACATGACGTTTAACGTGAGATGTTCTTGTCCTGCTTTAGTGCAGCTGCTGCTGAGTTACGGCGCCGACCCCAACCAGAGAGACAGCCTGGGGAACACCCCTCTGCACCTGGGTAAGACCTCCACCGCCCTCCTGACCTCTGAGAACTGGAGCTGCTGTGGCTGAAAATGCCCGACTCTTGGTTTTTGCTAAGCTGCTTTTCTTAACGCTCAACCTGCACAGAAAAGCCCAAAGCAATGCTTCGGTTATATTCTCGTAAACTTTGCGTGTTTCGAGGCATGTTTTGAAATGTGTCGCGTGTCCCCTGCAGCCGCCTGCACCAACCACGTGCCTGTAATCACCACCCTGCTGAGATCAGGTGAGACCTTTTGACTTTTGACTTTTTTTTTTTAGACTTACATTCTTGAATTTTGACTTTTATTATTTTTCACTGCTCACTTAGTTTCACATAGTTATGAATGACTATTTCTAAACGTCGTAGGCCATTATTAACAAAGTTAGTAACTTGGATGAGTATTACTAAAGAATGAATACCTGCCTGATGAGACTTGGGTATTAAATACAATAGATGACGGATTCAAGTTCAACACCGACGGTTTTTGAACGGCGAGTTGTACATGCAAAAAGTAAAAGCTTATTTTCATAAATGATTTAACCTTCCAGTTAAAGTGCATTAATAAATAAACTCATTAGACTTGTACATTCAATTGGACCACTAATAAACTGCCAAACACTAAAACAGCAAAAATGAACAAATAAGAAGCAGGAATTTCTTAAAGAGACAGAGGCCCACTTTCAAGGTGTTAACTTATAAAGTCGAATTTCTTTTACTTTATTTTATAATATATAGGATTTCTAGAATGACTTAAGTTACCACAGTTGGTTGATTGCTGTAAAATTGCACTATATGCCTGGAAAACACATAATACTGTAAAGTTTTGCTAAAGCTTGTTCTAAGTGTTTTTAAATGTTTTTCTTCAAACATGTAGTCTCATCCAGATAAAACGACATTTTAGGTAATATAAACACCTAAATGTTTGTCAAAATTTAGGTGGATTTTCAAAGTAAGTTGATCAAATTCTTTTTATGCCTGAAACTGGAAGGGTTTTCTTTCTTTGCCGTTTCTCTTCAGGAGCTCGCGTGGACGCCCTGGACCGCGCGGGCAGGACCCCGCTGCACCTGGCGCGCTCCAAGCTCAACATTTTGCAGGAGGGAGAATCGCGCAGCTTGGAGACCCTCCGAGGGGAAGTCACCCAGGTACAAAATCAGTCCGGGGGCTCGGCTCGCTCGCTCTTGACGGCGACGGACGCGGTTTCACCTGCCCTTTTCCCAACCCGCAGATTATCCAGATGCTCCGGGAGTACCTGAACCTAATGGGCCAAAGTGAGGCGAAAGACAGACTGGAGCACATTTCAACACAGCTGCAGCACACACGCACCAGAGAGCAGGTGAGCCAGACAGCCGCCGGGCGTTTGTCATTTAAACTCTCGTCACGGTGAAACTTTTAAACAGCTTTACTTTTCTGTTTTCTGTCTCAGGTGGACGAAGTGACGGATTTACTGGCCAGTTTCACATCGCTTAGTCTACAGAAGCAGAACCTGGATGCTAGGTAGAAGATGTAACTGCACACAGAGCCGACATGCAGCTCCGTTTTAAATATGCAGAGACTCAAATTGTCTGCATTAGGCCACAGATCCAAGCGCCGCACCGGGATCGGCTGCCGGTATTTATTGAAGGGACTGCTGCGGACATCAGCTTTTTATTTTCACCACGACAAAAAGGAAAAAGAAAAAAAAAAGCTTTAACAACAATGTATCTTATGAAGTTTTCTAAATGGGTTTTGTCAAGTTGATACAAAACCACAAGGTAAACATTATGACCTCTAAATTCTAGAGAAACAGTATTGATCAGTATCAGAGGTAATACACACGTCTGATTTTTTTTTTCAAAGCTCTGACCTACCATGACAATATGTGTTACTATCAAGTACTATATTTATTACAAGTTTTGAATAAATTAAAAATATATCTGTCCGCATAAAATGTTTATTGTAAAGTGAAAAAAAAACACTCTGAATACAGCCAAATTCTTCCTCATCTGTGATAACCCACTTTATTTTAAGCACACTTCAAAATGTATGTCGTGAAAGATGTTCTTTTTCCCTCAAGGAATCTGCATTCAGTATAAATAGCAACTGTTTCCAACGCAGTGTTTGAATCAGGTGGGGAAAAAAAATCTTGAATGCCAGATATGTCAAATTATTCAATTATTCGTACATTTACTCTGACTATGTGCAGGAATTTCAAGAAGTGTGTTCGAACCAGACCAGGATCGCATCGGGTCTGTGTGTGAAAGAGACGGCGAGAGCAGTGGCGTCACTCAGCTCCGCGGTTAAACAGGAAGCCACTAATGTCTAAAAAAGACCACGGTTTAAACCTAGTTTAAGCTAGTGCGGTTGGCATTTCTAACACGATCAATCTCTGTGTGTATCTCTTGGACGATGCTCTTAAGTAAGCCTTTCTGAAGAGAGCTAACATTTCTAAATTTCAGCACTAGACTCTTCTAAAGAGGAACTCTGGAATCTTCTCTCAATCACAGCCACTACACCGAAGAGGGTCGATAGCATGACCTGTTGGCGTGACTGGAAAAGAGGTTGGATTTTAAGTTTGGTCGTAACGCTTGGCTGGACACGCCTTGTCGGTTCTGGTCACCGGTTTTCGGTGCATCTTTGAGAAAATTTTCAACTTTTAAACAACGGGCAAAAAAAACCCTCTAAAGTCTGGTGGAACTATGACTTTACTATGTGACTTACATGTTCTCTTCTTGCCTAACTCATTAAATATGCTGTGATAATTGCAGTACACAATGGTTTGACAGTTTAACTGGTGAAACTTTTATTTTCTTGTCAAAGTGTCTTCGTTTTATTGCCTTATTTCTTTCTTTTTTTTAACTGTGCATAATGACTCTGTGAATTGTGCTGTAAAGAATATTTGAAATCCATTATCAACCAATAAATCAGTGCGTTGGCTATGACTGTTTGTTTATGTCTTTGACAGCTTCATTGAAACCAATATTCATCTGAGAATCTTTGGTTGCCGGGGCAACAAACGAAAACACTACGGCGTCATTCACTACTGTCAAAAAGTAGCAACGGAACATTAGCGGACGTAAATGTGAAAGTTTCTCTTTTCTCCCACGCTCATTGGCTGCGTCAGCGTAAGCCACGCCTCTTTCAGATGAATTGTTATGCCGAACGATAAAGATGGCGAATGGACCCGCGTAAATCGGAGGTTTCCGTTGAGGTAGTAAAATTGAACAAACGCGGGTTTTTTCATGCTCCAGTGCTTGTAATGTGCATGTATTACCGAGCAATAGATTATAAAGGCATAAAAGGGGTGAACGCAAGTCCGCCTCGTTTTGTAGTCCACTTTCCAGCGTGCGCGGCCTAGCTTTCAGTCAAAGCGTCAGTTTTTCCTGAGTCGCCTTCGCCGGTCAGTCGGCTGCGAGCCGGCGGAGAGAGACACGAGCCTGGAATGTGCTGGCCGCGGAGAGTCTAAGTGGAAAGGAAGAAGGGGGTGTGTTTGTGTATCTTAACGAAAGGAGGCGGGAATTAGTTTATCTCACAGTTCGCTACCGGCTTAATGAATGACGGACTTTTCATTTACAAACCCAACGCTAATATTTTTTCCTGAGTTGGTCGCACTTTTGAGTCCGTTTCCTCGATCTTCCTGGTTGGAGTCCGGCTAGAATTCACGCAAGGTAATGACGGAACCTTTCCCACTCTGAACTGGTCTCACTTGTTCTTTAAGTTGACTTTAGGCTCCATCTTTTTTGTTTGTTTGACAGGTCCTTATGCTAATTTCATCCCAAAACAAGAGAAAGAGCTGACCAGAGGAAACCATGGCTTATGAGGAGTTAAAGGGTAAAGAAATGATTGGTTATATCAATATCACTCCCCATGTTTCAGATGTGATGGCAGCAGCATCATGCTGCCTTAAGCAATAATGGGGGAATTCTGCCTTTTCTAAAGCATTTCTGGTCAAATGTCATATTTTAGAGATGGGGGCCGACGGGGGCCTGGTTGCTGGGCGCAGTCAGAGGGAGAAGAGGAGATCCTACAAGGACCTGCTACGAGAGGAGGAAGAGATCGCCGCAGAAGTACGAAAGTCCTCCAAGAAACGGCCGAAAGTATGGGATCCGTCTTCACGCGCTGCAAGTTAACGCTGATGCTGATCGCGGTGGCGTGAAATGTGTTGCATTCGTTCAAATTAGGATTCAGAGCTCTTCATGCTGGGAGGAGACCTGCACAAGAAGAAGAAGAAGCACAGCGACGACCACTATTACCGAGGTGAGAGGTTAAAACTTTGATGAATGAGGATTTTTATTATTATTTTTTTTTTTTGGGACATTCTGGTTTGCAAAATAATACAAGCTCATGCAAAATGAATTGGAGGCCTTAACGAACCTCACTTTTTCTGTCTTATTGTAGATTTGAATTGGATTTAGGACTTTGACTGGGCCAAATACGACACATGATCATTACCATCTTTAGATGAATTTCTTTTAGGTCATATTAGATAAGAAATAGCATGGTTTTTTTTTCTAACAACTGAAGTTGCCATAGTTACTTGATTGTGCTGGGAAGTGACATTCCGTGGCTGGAAAACACATAATAATGTTTCGCTTTTGCGAGTATCTTGAATAACCGTCATTCTGTCGTCTCCGTCAGATCACGACGGTTTGGGCCCGCCTCCTCATAAGAAGAAGCACAAGTCAGTAGAGCGCTCTCCGCCCCTTTCCTCCCCGTCCTCGTCGCACCCGGCGGACACGGCGATGGGCCTCCTGCAGGCCATCACCTCCCCCATGGCGACGGGCTCCGACCCCAGCACCCACCTGCACAAGAAGCCCTCCTACCCGACGTTCTCCTCGCACTCCTCCAAGGACCGCAAACGCGAGGGCAGCGGCGGCGGCGGGAGCAAAGGGAGCCACTCTTCGTCGCACTCCCGCCCCATGTCTCTGTCGTCGTCGTTCAAGAAGCACTCCTCTTCCTCGTCGTCCTCCTCCTCCAAGTCGTCCCTGTTCCACGGCGGCGCTCCCAAAGAGGAGCCGCTGACGCTCCGCGAGGCCGACGGGCTGAAGATGAAGCTCATCATGTCGCCGGAGAAGGAGGAGCCCGAGAGCTTCCCGGTGACGGCGCACCCGGCCAAGGTCGGCGTGAAGAAGGACAAGGACAGAGACAGGACGCAGCCGTCCAAGTCGCCCAAGAAGAAGGCGGCGCAGAGCAGAGAGCCGCTGCCCGTGGTGGGGAAGGAGGTGGAGGTGGAAGGTAAAAAAAAAAACACGTAAATGTTTCCAGATTCGAGACGCATCGATGTCAGAGATCGGTCCACATGCTGGGAACAGATTCCACAGCAATGAGCCTGATCCACGGGAAGCTCTGAAAGATTAGCATCTCTGCTATTCAGGCTGTATTATTTATTTTACATCATATTTAGAATTCCTAATCATACTTCCTGAACAATCTGAAGACGGTTTGTTGTAGTTTTATTCTTGACGTTTCACCAAAATAAGTCAACATTGTTTTCATCAGCTTCTTTATTGTTTATTTCACATTAGTTGTTATACTCCTAACTGTACTGGTTAGAGTCATCAAATGAAAAGAAACGTTTTAAGTCACTTCAACACAGATTCCTGGATCGTATCGGAATTGGCTGACGCCAAACCGATACCCTCAGATATCGGGTATCGGAAGTGAAGAAAGCAGATCGGCGCGTCCCAGATATCAAATCTGCTCTGTCTAGTCTGCGCTACGCAGTCGTTGCCATATTTAGGTTTCTTCTAAACGCTGATTCCTCATCAGGTCATTACGGAGGAGGCGTGGGAGACGATAGCTCGTCCTCGGGCGGAGAACTGGAGGCTGGGGAGCTGATCATAGACGATTCATATACGCACATGTCCAAGAAGAAGAAGAAGAGCAAGAAAAGCAAGAAGAAGAAGGACAAGGAGAAGGACAGGGACAAGGACAAAAGCGGAAAGGACAAGAAGCACAGCAAAAGTTTTGGAGGTGAGTCCTCTGTTCACTCTCTCCGGTTCTGATTTTGCGACTGTATCTCGCGCTTCTCGTGCTGCAACGCCTCCACTCCGCCAATCAAACCGGCCGTGAATGACGTCACGTTCGGCATTCCGGCGTTAAACATTAACGAATGACAGCTACCAGGAAAGACGCTGACAGGTGAGCAAACGCTCAGAAACTCCCAGTACTGTGAAGGCACTTCCTTGTCCTGGAATATCTTCTCAGTTCTGACGTTAATGAATGCAGCAGAGCCGCCCTGGTTACCGTTTGCCATGGGAACGCACGTCACGGCTGACCAAAAGCAAAAACTGCGCGAGACGCGGTCCGTCCAAAACCCTGTAACGTCTTCCTCTCTGCGCCGTTTTTCCCCCAGAGTCGTCAAGAAGCCACAGTCACTCCCATCCCACCGTCAGCCACAGCGCCGTCGGGCCGATGTACGCCATGAGCAAACCCGTCACTCCCCACCACCAAGGCCATGACGGAACCACGGAGAAGAAGAAGAAGAAAGAGGAGAAAGACAGAGACAAACACGAGAAGGAGAAAGAGAAGGTTTCACCTCAGTTTTTATTGCTTAGGATTTTTCCGCTCTCTGTCCTTTGACTGGGCCCTTTTTCCTTCTGGTTTTGTTCTGCTAGACCAAGAAGAAGACGACGACTGCGTATCAGGTGTTTTGTAAAGAGTACAGGGTGAACATAAACGCAGAGCATCCAGGTTTAGGTGGGTAAACGGACAGTATTCCCCCGTGTTGACCTAAAGCTCTCGTAGCAACGCTGCGTGTGTGCAACCTGCAGATTTTGGAGAACTAAGCAAGAAGCTGGCCGAGGTGTGGAAGGCAATGCCCGAGAAAGACAAGCTGGTGAGTTTTTTGAACGCGACAAGAGGAAAACCGATGAACTATTCGGTCTAAATGTTCCATCTGGGTTTGGATTTAGTTTCAACGTTTCGTTTCGATGCCGTAAATGAACGGTGTCAGGGAGGAGCGAAATCTCTGAATGTGCCGGAAACCGGTTCTGAATTCTGACGGACCGTTTCCCGGTTCTGCTTGAATCTCAGGTGTGGCGGCAGAAGGCCCAGTATCTGCAGCACAAACAGAACAAAGCCGAGGCCACCACTGTGAAGCAGAAATCCTCCAGCGACGGCAAAACCAAAGGTACCTGGGAGCTTCGCCTCGGAGCCGACAGCGAGACGCTGCTCATCAATCTGTAGCTTCTGCCATTTTTAACTATTCAAACGGCAAAACAAAGTGTCAGCGCAGCCTTAAAAATTCACTCATCTAAAGTTAAGGCCTTAAAATGTCTTGAGTTCAATCAAGTTGGCTTTAAGTACGTAATTACAGTTCTTAAATTTAGTCGTAGCTGAACTACTTAATCTCAGGGGATTTTCTGTTGCGTAATGATGATCATTCCTTTCTGTGACTAGTTGTGGCTACCGCTAACTAGCTGCTAATATACCCTTACTAGCTAGCTAGCTTTAGTGCGTCTATCGTGGGTAAAGTGTGAATTTAGCGTTGGTCTTCGCAGTTGAATGATCATTTCTACATTTCATTCTTAAAGGTCTTAAAAAGTCTTAACTTGTGTTGGTGGAACCTGCAGAAATCCGGTGATTTCAGTCTTTCTTCCAGCTCTCATTTCTGCTCTTTTCAACTTTTCTAATTTTGGAATATTTATCGGAATGTTTGTCCATTTGTTCTTTTCACGTTTTTTGTTGTGTTTTTTTGTTTTTTGCTCCTGTTGGAATCGCCACTAGAGTTTCCAACACGGGCCACCTGGCTGTAACACGTTACATTAGTTTTGTCAGTGGAACGATGAGGAGAAACGTGTAATTTTGGCTTTAAAGTCTCAATGAAACGGGTCCAAAGACCTGGAGCGATCGCGTTTTGGCGCTTTGGAAGAAGAACGATGAAAACAAGAAGTGTCCTCTTTGAGCGTACAAACATCTCGTGGACACGCTGCTTCATGAGTTTGAGTGAATCATGCTGATGTTTCCTTTTCTAGCATTTCTCCTTCTTTCCACTCAACAGCTCTTTAGCATTTTCCGCAGAGACATGCAGCCTGTAGCGTTCCCGCTATGCGTTTCTTTTCCTCCTTGCTCGCCGTATGATCTAAGTCGCGGTTTTCGCCGTCAGTCGTAGGAACGGCGGCGGGGCTGGTGTCGCCAACCAGAACGCCCGGCACCATGTCGCTGTCCCCGGCCCGGGTGCCGGACGTCGACCCCATCGACGCGGCGGCTCACCTGCAGCTGCTGGGGGAGTCCCTGTCGCTCATCGGCCATCGGCTGCAAGAAACAGAAGTGAGCTCGATGATCAGACGTGGACGAAAAACCTAGACGTACAATTGGAAATCAGTCAGGCCTGTGAGTGACGGTGTGTTGTCTTAGGGGATGGTGGCCGTGTCCGGGAGTTTGTCCGTCCTGCTGGACTCCATCTTGTGTGCGCTCGGCCCGCTGACGTGTCTCACAGCGCAGATACCGCAGCTGAACGGATGCCCTCGAAACGTCCTGGTGAGGATTCTGGTTTTCTTTATTTAAATAACGAATATTTGGTTTATTTACTCAATTTATTTAGTGCACGTCCGGTAACGGAAATCGCTCTGATATCTTCATCATTGGTGGAGCGATACTGCCCCCTGTTGGCAATGGCAACTATGTCAAACTGTGACTGGTGATGAATAATTTACTCCCTATTTTTCTAACCAAAATGATCAAATCTTTCAGATTTAACCCCAACAACAGAACAGACTAACCCCAACTCTTTCAGTCAAACGCTTTTCTTTATGAACCTGTCATTCATGGGTCATGAAAAATTATATCGAAGGTCATGGAGAATCATGGAAAAGTCATGGAGTCTCTTTTTTTTTTTTTTAATCCCAGTGTGTGACATTATCATTGTGTTTGTTGAAAATGGATCTCAAATGGACAATATTATCATTTATCACAATCATTTCAAAATTAGACTCTTGTGTCTGGAGTTGAACCTGGACACTGTTATTAAATTCACACACTGCAGTTTTCCCGTTGAATAATTCGACGATTCCTTGGTAGGGCTCGGTTTTATTTAGGGGTGTCAGATTTAATGTCGATTAATATAAATGCACACGTTTTCCTTTATATATATATATATATATATATATATATATATATATATATATATATATATATATATATATATATATATATATATACACACAAATGTTCTGCTTCCTGAAATCTTTTCTTCTCCTCCCCGTCAGTCAAACACCTTGGACAACATCGCCTACATCATGCCGGGACTGTGAGGATCCAGAACCGGAGCATCCAGACTCCGATCCCTCAGAAACCCCTCGAAGTTTAACTTAAGCCACTGCTTGGCATCGGGAAATCTAGATATTTCTAGTTTCGACGTGTTTTTAAAGAGTTTTTTTTGTTGTTGTTGTTTTTTTAAGACGATGTCTCCTAATTTTTGTAATTGCTGTTTTTAAACGAGACCTTTTTATTGAACATGTTGAGTGAAACGTGCTGTCGAACGAAAGGGCACCTTTTCTCATCATAACAATAGGATTCCAATTGTACGGTTGTGTTTTTTATTCTCACTCATGTAGGAAATATTTCCCACCTGTGAATATCGACTGTGTTTAAAGTGCTTGTTTTGTTTTTTTTTACCGACGTCATTTTAAAAGTGCGTGCAGCCTGTCGGTTTTCACCGTGTTTTAGAAACTGAGGGACTGTTGGACGAGAACGCAACTCTCCGTGCAACTTCATCCGACTGCAGAGGCTCTTCCAGTGTTTTCAGTTTAAAACTGAGCAACAAGGCAACATTAAAACTGTTTCAGTGACATGGGAGAGTCTTTGAGTCGCTTGCTTTTAAAATACTTTCCAGAGATCAAAATATGCAAAACATGAAGGAAATATTTTCCAGAATATTCATATTTATTGTGCAGAGTAATGCATATTGTTTGTTGCTGTTCGAAAGCTGATGAAACACCCAAACTTTGATTTCTTGGAAAAAAATTATTGATACAATGTTTCTCAAAATCACAAAACGTCCAATATGTGCTCATTAAAGTCATTTAAAGATATAACTTGCTCAAAAATACCATTTGACTAAATTATTACAAGCATTTGAATAAAAAGAAACTTTTATTCATAAAAAATACACATGGTCTCACATTTCTATGACGACATCTTAGGGTCATTGTCGATAGAGGGGTAAAAACAAAAAACTCAACTAATCCCAGAAATTTTCTACAAAAACGAATTTGAAAGGTCCAAAATTTGTGAGAAGAAAACTTAACATTGCAGATTAATCTGATTAATCTGGGATTGATCTGATTAATCTGGGATTGATCTGATTAATCTGGGATTGATCTGATTAATATGAGATTAATCTGATTAATATGAGATTAATCTGAATAATCTGGGATTGATCTGATTAATCTGGGATTGATCTGATTAATATGAGATTAATCTGAGATCTAGTAAAAGCTTCCTGAGTTTCAAAAGGGGAAAATGTTGGACTTTCGAAACTCAAAAGTTTCCAAAAGTCACAAATTGTGGAGTTTTGAATCTCACCAATTTCCAAGCCTTTTCTAGAAATTTTCCAAGATTATTCTCAAAATTGTATTTTTTATTTTCAAACTATTTCTTTTTTACTTTTCTAGCTCAGAAATTTCCAGCTTTATTTTCTTGAACATTTCTGAAATTAATCTCAAAATGTGAGTTTTTTTTTTGTTTTTTTGTTTTGTTTTTGTGGCAGAATCGACATTTTCGCCTGACGTTTCATGGCCCTAATAGGCCGCCATACATTTCTTACGTTTAAGTGACGCTTTTCCCAATCCGTCGCAGGTAATCAACCTGCTCGAGCTTTTTCTAATACAAACACGCACAGCTTCACGTCTCGCAGCGGATCTCCTCTGGATGGAGCTGCAGTTCATCCCGAGTCGCGCGGCAGGAACCAGGAAGTGAGACATAAAGCTGGCGCAGCGGCGAGGAGGAGCAGAGATGGCAGCATCAGGAACACAGTCCGGTAAGGCAGAGAGACATGAAGAAGACTAATAACATCGGAAAAGAGAGAGAGAGGAAAGAAAGGGAGAAGGAGGGAGGCGGCTTTGCTGCGTGTTTTCGGTATTTTTGCGATATTTTCCGATACTTGACGATACAAGGCGGCAGCCTGCTAAGGGCGCTGCCACTTCTAGGAAAATTCAGCGTGATACTGAGCAGACGAGTAGTTGACACACACACACACCACACACACACACACACACACTGTAGAAACCCACCGAGAGCAAACATAAACAACACATTGTCTTGTGTTATTGTCTTATGTGAGGCAAGAGAATCCTGAGAAGAGCTCACAAACAGCATTGTCATGAAAAAAAACAAAAACAAAACAAAACATGGGTGTCGGCCATTTCTTTGCAGAGCTCAGGCTGGTGGTTCTGGGCCCGGTCAAGCCGGGGAAGAGAACCGCAGTCTGCTCCATCCTGGGCCTGGACGAGAGCCAGCGGGACGCCGGAGCTCAGGAATGTACCAAACACCGAGGAGAAGCTGCTGGCAGGCAGGTGGGACCGACTGGAGACACATCTGGTCATGTCACTGGGAGCAACGGAGCGTTTCATATTTTAGAGATTTATATGTGGATATTTTCAGCGCAGTGCTGCATATTTGGGAACTGATCCGGCACCGAGCAGATACTGGGCCAGTATCGCGCATACCGATATCAATGTGGCTGTTATCGCCAATATCAATACCAATTATTTATGATACATTAACAAACGTTTGACCTCGTTTTTGTTGGTCTTCTTTTTTTACCTGAATAATTTTGTTAAACCTAGAACAGAATTTAAAGCTGATAGGTGCCTACAAAATACTTTAATGACATTTTTGCATTATAAACAGACACAATAGAGAAAGAAGAAGCAAGATGTGAGCGCACTGTTTTCTAAATGAAGTGCAAAAATAAATTTTGAGGGCAAATCAAACCAAATTTTTATTTATTGGAGAGCCGAGAGACTCTTACAGAACATAAAATTTCATGCGTTGATGGATCCGATACTGATACAGACTTGGTATCGATACTGGTACTCTGTACTGTAACGTTTTTAACTGTAACTGCCTGCAGGTCGTTGTGGTCTCCAGTCCGGCCTGGTACGGCTCCGCCTGCAGCCCAGACGAGCGCAGGGCCCTCATCTCCTCCCTCATCGCCTCCTCCAGCCCCGGGCCCCACGCCTTCCTGCTCTGCGTCCCGGTGAACGAGCCCGCCGGCGCCGAGTCGCTGGCGCTGGACGCCCTGGCGAAGCTGTTCGGCCCCGCCGCCGTCAGCGGACACGCCGTCGTCCTGTTCACGCACACGGAGGAGCTGGGAGAGGACGAGACCCTGGAGCAGTACGTCGTCACGTGGCGCAAAGACCTGCGGCAGCTGCTGGAGAGGTGCGGCGACCGCTACCACACGCTGGAGAGCGCCGGCGCGGAGGAGGAGGGCCGCGCCGTGGAGGAGCTGCTGGAGAAGGTGGAGCAGGCGGTGAAGGAGAGCGGAGGCCAACACCTGAGCTGCCCTCTGTACCGGGAGGCCGAGGAACGCGTGAGGCAGCGGCAGACGGAGATCGTCCGGCAGCGGCGCGCCGACTCTTCGGCGTCCGACTCGCAGCGGGAAGTGAAGGAGGAAGAAATGGAAGCGGTCAGAGAAGAGGCGGAGAGGAGCGCCGGCGATTTCGGTTTGAATCTGGGTGACATTTTCCCCTCGGATGAGAAGAGCGTCTCGCCCTCCGCCGCCCCGCCCTCGTTTCTCCGGGGCTTGTGGGAGAAGCTGGTGGACTGGCTCAGGTGGCTGCCCAGTCTGGTGAGAGTGGAGGCTCTGTTCGGGTCCCTGGTGGGCCTGTTCGTCGGGGGGCCCATGGGCGGCACCGTGGGGGCCACGGTGGGGTCCGTGGCCACCGAAGTGAGCCGGAGGAAAACGGAAAAAACCAAATGAGGGGCAATATTACAAGAAATATGCAAATTCACTGCTGACAGAGCAACAAATAGCGGAGCTGCAGAAACACAGAATCTCACTTGAAACAAAACAAAACCAACTTACAAGTAACTTTGTATCAAGATATGAAAGTTTGTTTTAAGTCAATCATTTCTTGATGGTGATAAAAAGCTCCACTCGCACGTTACGTCACTTATAACATGAGAAAATGATCTTATTAGTGAAATAATCTGCCAGTGGAACCAGGACTTTTCAACAATATTCAAAAACTATTAAAACACAGAAAATGTTCTTGTGATTTAGTCTTGTCTTATTTCACGCGTATTAAGATATTTGGACGAGAAGCTAAACCAAAGTGATCAGATCGAGTTTCTGCAGTTCAGTTATTTGTAGCTCTGTGTTTCTCGATTGTGCGCTTACTGGGCAACACGGTGTTAAACGTCTCGGATCCACAGTGACGCTCGAAAAGGGCTTTTCTGCATAAATATGATCTCAAATCTAGTTTCGCATCAGATTATGGTTGGAGGTGTCACGGTTTGGGTTTGGTGGCCTTTATTTAATCAGTATCTTGGGAATTCAACTGTGTTCAGGAATGAAGCTGCAAATCCTAAAACGGCAAATTTTCCAGCTCGACGACAAATCGGTAGAAAGTATTCCCGGGTCGGTAGCGGTGCACTGATGGCGGTGTTTTCACCCCGATCACTTGTTAACCGACCAACGAAACCAAACCTACTGAAGTTTATTGTTTGAAATAACGTCAGTATTGAATTACTCCGTATTAAACCTGGAAAAGAGTCTCGTTTCCATCTATAGAGCTGCATTTCTCGTAGGGTTTTTTCCTCACTATGAGCCAAAACGCTTCGACGTACGCGTCCTACATTTATTTCTGTCAATACGGACCAACATGAGTCACATTTAAACAGGAGATATCTGGAACGTTTTCTCCTGGCACATTCATGTTTTCCACGCAGTTCGTTTCTGCGTTTATTAATGATGTCTTTTCATATTTGCAGCTGAGCTCAGATTGGATAATATTTGCTGCTTTGCCGTTAATTTAGGAATAATAAGTCCACACAGTGAAACTTGGCCGGACAAAACGATCGCATACTTGAAGTTATTTTTGGCTATAATTTGCCCAAATGTCACTAATTTTCCTCAACTGCTGTGCCTTGAACTGCTTCGTTTACCGTTTGTTTACTTGAGAAAAGTATTCACACCCCTTTGTTATTATTATTATTATTATGATGATGACATCATTGCCTCAACTTTGAGTAGGTTTTGATACTCAAAGTGGAAAGAATCTAGAAAATGTTTCGCCTGCTTTTGTGTCAAGCTCCCCCACGTTGGACTTTAACTAGACCGGTCTAACTCAAGAAAACCGTTCCCACTCGAGCTCAGGCAGACGCCATTATTTTTTTTCCTCTTTCTCGCTAATTGTAGCGAGGAAGTCGCAATCGTACATCACTCTGCGATGGTTAGGCAGTGGTTGAAGAACGGGAGGGGGGGTGAAAGTTCAAGGTGAAGGAATGCTTCGTAATATTGGCGCCGTTCCAGATGGAGGGGAAAAGCAGCAAAAAAAAAAAAAGTTTTAAATTGCTCTCAGAAATTTTGGGGGAAAAATTTACGTCTTTTGGAGCTCAGAAATGTCCAGGTTTGTTGGGTTGTTTTTTTGTTGTTTTTTTTAGGAAAGTTCTGAGATGATTCTCCAAATTTCTGAATTTTCTGAGAACTATCCACAAGATGGCGGCGTTGACCTTTCCGCGTGAGCTCACCATGATCGTTTACAATCACCAAGCAAATAAAAAGCTGCTGTTTTAACAACTCTTGACTGTGACGCTGTGGTTCCCTTTTGATTCCTTTCTTTTCTTTTCTTTTTTTTTTGTTTGTTTTTTTATCAGGTTGCACTTTTCAAGAACAGAAAGCCCGTCGCACGCGGACAGACGCAGCCAAGCAGCGCCGAGCTAAAAGTATCCCTGCTGCCTCCCAGACTCTCTCCCTCTTCCACCGCGATGACTTACAGCCTTGACACTGACGTAATTGATACTCTGCTAAAAACCCTTCCGTCACAAGCCGTCCTTTACATCTCTCTTGTTCGCCCCGGGGCCTCTGCGCGCTGCCGGGCGGCCTCCGCCTCAAGAACAGCTAGGCGTTTCCGAATGCGGGTGGTCCGGTCCGGCCCGGGCGGGCGGGCGGGAGGGAGGGAGGGAGGGAGAGAATTAGCTCAGCTCTCGTGTTCCCCCCCCCTCCCCCCCCTCCCCACTCCACCCCTCCAGAGGGAGGGGAGGGATGGGAGAAAGAGAGAGAGAGTGAGTGAGTGAGTGAATGGGAATACATCTGTCTTCCAGATGTGGCCTCCTCTTGTCTGCAGCGGGGCTGGGTGGCGGGAGGGAGAAACGAGAACGTCTTAAAAGTGAAGGAAAATTGGTGCTAAACAGTTTTTTATTGTCGGGGATTACACGTGCGGCAGAGTCCGTGCCCGTCAGGATCCGCCGCTTTTGTTTGGCCTCGCAGGCGAAGCGAACCAGAACCCTCTTGAAGTGAATGTATATATGAGAGAGCACCTGTCCAAATATTATTCGGCCTTAGTAGATGCACATCAGGAAGATAGAGAGAGAGAGAGAGAGAGAGAGAGAGAGAGAGAGAGACGGGATCGTTGGAGGTTTTTTTTGTTTTTAAAGGGGGAAAGTAGCAGGAATGGAGGCCGGCTGCCGGCGGCGCCCCTGGGACACAGGAAGCCACCAGGGACGAGGCTCCGCGACTCGATTTGCGTTTGTGCGCATAATCGGAGGCGAAATCTGCACAAACACTCGAGGGGAGCGAGCGTTAACTCACACCATACAGCTTCCTCCTCCTCCTCCTCTTCTCCTTCCTCTCTCTCGCGCCGCGGTTCCCCTCTTTCTGCTGGCCGTTTGCTGCTCGCCCGGCGGGAGACGTCAGAGACCGGCGGTATTTATTTATTTTTTTAGTCCATTTTATTATCGCGTAGACGGTAATATCATCGCGCGTAGGAAAGACAAACATGATGACACACCATTTTCTTTTTCCCCGAGGCGCGCCAGCCGGTTTCCACTGAAACGTTTCCCGTTTCACTGAAAAGCGGCTGGAAGCTTTTCTGACGTTTCTCCTCGAGTTTGACCGAAAAGGCTGAGAAGCAACTAAAAACTCAAGAGATTTTTAAATAGAGCCACAAAAAACAAGCAAAAATGCATTGGAAATATGAGCAGCAGCAGATAAATTTTAAAGTACTGCCTTTAAATTAAGTGAGCTCTGCCCTCTCTACTTTGACGCCCCGAGATGAAATCCAGCACACGCTCTGAAATAATCCATTTGATGTCATTCTTGTTAGAGAAGCAACATTTTTAGGGGAAAGAAAAATACTTTTGCAAAGAGAGGTGTGAATTAGATTAATGTTATGGAAAAAAAAAGCATTAATTTTGTGACTGAATGACAAGAAAAAAAAATGACTGAACAATGTTTCTTCTTTAATACACAGAAAAGCTGCTGAAATTTGCCTATTTAATAACTTAAATTTAAAAAAAGCAACAGCTCTAAACCAGCCTGGGCTGAAAATGATTCAGTGCTACTTTGGAGGTTTGAATAAAAAAACAAAAACAAAAAAAAACACTTTATTAAAATATAAAGTTTAAACTTTAGATAAAACCAAAACCAGGAGATTCATTTGTGTCGATGGATTTACAGGTTGAACTACTTTTAACAGTTGGAACATAAAGTTAATGCAACACAAGACTGAGAGTCAAAGCGAGTTCTCGGATAGATAGTTGCATTTTTTTATTTTATTTTTTATTTTTTGTCGCAGACTGTAATGCTCACGAATCTCAGTTTTCCCCCCGTCTGCACACGCAAACCCGAATCCAGAGTTTCCTCAAGCCTCCACTGGGGTTGGAATCGTTTTTAGCGAATAATAAAGTTTTTATGCTTTCCCAGATATCTGGCCACGTGCCTGCACCCAGTTCTGTACGGACGTCGCTGATAACGAGAACAATTTGCTGCAGATAAAAAAAATATATTTATATATATGATCTCCAAGTGGCTGAACACAAATACAAGCCACCCTTTTCAGATTCTCTATAAGCCATTTATAAAACCATGTGTCCTTTTCTCCTCCACTTAAACATCCTGCTCTACATTTACTGCACATTAAAGACATTAAAACAAGTCTTTTAAAAAACTAAGGAGTGATCACTTTTCTAAATTTAGTCAAAAGTATTATTATTTTTTTTAATCTCACACATGGAAGAGGACAAAAATGAAACCCAACATTGGTGATGGGCAGCTTTTGGGAAATTGTTTATCGGGTCCCGGAGCTGTTGGTGTGAGCCGACATCGCTCTTCCTCCTCCTCCTCCTCCTCCTCCTCTTCCTCCTCTCCTGGAGCGCTCGCTGCGATCCCTCTCATCTTTTTCCTATTAGTGCTGTTTTTAAGCGCCCTCCCAGTGTGAGCGGCGGTGTGTGTGTGTGTGTGTGTGTGTGTGTGTGTGTGTGTGTGTGTGTGTGTGCGTGTGTGTGTGTGTGTGTGTGTGTGTGTGTGCGTGTGTGTGTGTGAACTCGGTTGTTTATGAAGCGGCTTATTCCCCCATCCTGTGTATCCAGCGCATACTTTGCAACAGATTTACACAGGATGTGACATAAGACAAAGTCCGACATCTGAGAGTTTCCTTCCATTCTGCTTCCAACGCGAACGTTTCGAGCGCGAGAAGGAGTGCGAGGTGCGTGCCAAAGGTTCTAAATATCATCTCCAGAAACCTGGTCCAGCTGCAGACCATATTGATCTCGCATGTTGACGCCGACGGCTTCGTAAACGCAGCGTGCGCCCGACGTCTGCAGATGAATGACGTCGCTAATTTATGCTTGTTTTGTATACTTGTTGAATGGAGAACCTTATCTAGACAGAAACTTAATCTGAAGAAAAACATCATGTAGCTTTAATATTTCAACATTATGTTTGTTTCCTCTTTCATGTGCACCAGTCCCTCCTCCAGTAAAGCTCCCACAGAATGATGTTCCCACCGCCGTGCTTCACAGTTAGCCAAGTTCATGCTTTCAAATATAACGACAATCATTTCAGAAACTTTCGTTTCAGTTTCATCCGACTTCAGGACATGTATGCAAAAGTGTATCAGACATTTCCAGGGAAATGTACTTTTTCCCGGCTCTGAAGCAGCCAGGAATCATTTCCTATCGTCTACAGATTGAATTATCTCTCGTCTTTTGAGGAATGGCTTCTTCCAAGTCGACAAGTTAAGGTTGAGCTTTTTAGTGAAGACTGTCATCAGTTATTTTACTGCACTCCTTCCCTATGTAGATCGATATTGACAAAGTATCAGGCTGGGATCAGAGTCTTCTCTCCGCTGACGAGGCGTAAGCAGAAACAGGAAAGAGTTGAAAATCCCAGATCTGCCGGCCGCCGCCGCCGCCGCCTCGGACGCACTCGTCATAAACACGGCGTCTTCTGCAACTGCAGCTGAAGAGCTCCGAGAAAAGGGAGCGGCTCGACTCGAGCGCTGACCACGAACCTCCGTGACTCGCGCCTGAGGCCGATCCAGATGTTGGTGAGCAACACGCTGGCGAGAAGCGAATAGACTTGGACTCGTCTGGTCGTCGACGTTTGCGCTCGCCGCCGTCACATGTTTGCTTCAAGAGAAAGTATGGCCGCCACATCTTTGTCATTAATCTTCCATGCGACGAGCGTCCTGTCACTTGGGTAACTGGGCTCCGTCGGTTACGCACGTCACAGCAACATGGGAGAATTGGATGACGGTAAATAATTTCCAGCTCTGATAAAACAAGGAGGACGAGGATTAGATCACTGAATCATACGACGCCGTGAAAAAGTACTTGCCCACGTAATAGATGTCTTCCACTTTTTTCGTTTTTGTCACATCTAAATGTTTCAAACACATTTTAACATTAACTAGAAGAGATGGAAGTAAAGAGGGGTTCAAATCATTTATTTCCCATAGCAACAGCCGGTTAAAGGTCACGCCACAGCGTCTGAATCTGATTTTCCTACAGGCTGCTTATAACACTTTTTTAAAAAATATGTATATATATAGAGCTGCAGTAGCAGAATCACTTCATTGCCATCAACACCAAATGTATTGCCGTCAGCTGCCAATTTCCATCAACTGAATGCAGTCAAAATATTACAGCTCTTCAATGGATTTAATAATCAGTATCATAATTTCAAAAGTAATAATTTACCAACAGGCAATAATCACTGACACGTTTACGCAAACCGGCGTTGGTATTGCCCAAACAGCAGCAGCTGCTGGAAGTGCTGAGCTCGTCGTCTCCCTGGACGACGTTGACGGACTCATTCTGACCGAGACGGAGACGTGTCCAAATATTGAATTAACGTCTGCAGTCTCCTGGCTCGGCTCAACAAGTCTCTCTTCACGGTGCAGGCGATTCCCGGTGAGCTTACGCGGCGTCGCACTGGTGCATCACGTATGTTGCGCAGTAAATAATGGACCAGTGTCGATTTGCGGGTCTCTTTATTGGAGACAACTGTCTGCAGGCGGTAATGAGAGCAACAACGAGCATCTCCATTGATCAACAGCCGTCGTCTTGCTGAGTCGGGACGACTCACTTCGTCCGATATGCCCTCCGGAGGCAAACTGCTGCAATTACATGCTGACGGCCACCCTCAGGCACAGATTTCAATTAAGACGTAATAAATTAAGAGAGGGAGTTGTAATTATTTCTAATGTCTGTCCTGCCACACATATGTCATGGCCAAACGTTAGCGACTTTTACAACTGCAGCAGACTGGAAGCAATCGTTTCTCTACAGCCAAGAGTCCAGACACTCGGGATGAAGCAAACGGCGCAGATCAAGACGTTGCCTTTCAACCAGGCGACTTCAAAGCAACGGCATGAATCAGTGGAGGGATGTGCGTGATGCACATAAGGGATGACAGTCGCATTAAGAGGGGATAAAGTGCACTGTCATGCTGCTTTATGCTCTCTGCAGGAGGCTGTGTTTAAAAAAGGGGCCCGATCTTTTCGGAGTTGCGGTGAGATAACGCAGCATGAAAGACGCAGGCGAAAGCCTGAGCTCTATTACTGTGTCAGCTCAGAGGAGTTAGCTGCCTCATGGTGCAGCTCCTGCGACAGATGGGCTTTGAGGTCTCCAGGAGAGGGGACGGACGGATGGGTGGGGAGCGGCTTCAGTGAGAGCAGGAGACAACTCTCTCCTTGTGGAGCTGCGGTGCGGGCGCTGGACGGGGCCCTGAGCTCACCATAATTGATGAATAGCGTGGTCCACATTAAGTGACATGCGCCGTTGGCTGTAAGTGGGTGCGATGATTGGGGGGCGCCTTTTGAAGCTGGGGGCCCCGAGCTGTGTTTGAACCATCAACGGAGATCCCGGCATCTCTGTAAAGGACACCAGACTGGCGGTTTGGTTTCGCAAACAAACACACACACACACACACACACACACACACACACACACACATACACAGACATACTGCCCTCGGTAGTTTTGTAGGGGGTTTTTTCGGGGAGGGGGAGGTGGCCGTATTATTCCTGCTGCAACACGGGGCTTAACTCAAGACAGACCTGACCCGGGTGCCGCTCCTCGGCTGGATCGAGTCTTAATCCCGCCCTCACCACATGAATGAGAGACGCAAAGAGGAGTTCCACATACATCAGACGTCACTCAGGTCCACGCACAGCTTCTGATGCGGATCGGCGCGCTTCTAATAGAGGCCCGTACCCGAACCAGAGGCGGAGACAGACACGCGGGAAGATTAGAGAAACATCTTGCACGGGACTACGGCGAGCTTGCGCGCATGCAGTCAACCTGGAACTGATCTTCTGCTACGCTCGCTTGTTTTCACGGATCCACGGTGCCGACACATCTTCTGCCAGGAGAGAGCTGGTGGCGCTGACCCGTGACACCACTTCTAAAAGTGACGGCGCACAAAAGCAGTTTCTAAATAGGAGCTAGACTTAGGGAACCCTTTTACGGTAAGCGGTGACTAACAAACCCCAAACAATGCTGGGAAGCGGCCAACTCTCCATCCCTGCAACACGAGCTCCCACTCTCACCCAAGCACATAATAACTCCTGCTCAAGAGCCTGTTATTGTAGTATCTTTTTTAAGCGGTGCCAAACCCAAAACACTCTCCACTCGCACAAAACCTTGAGCAAACAGGGGGGTGCGGGTGATTCTTTCCAAAGGCTGCGCCCACCATGCAAGCGAGAGGAACTCTCACTGGGTTCGCCTCAAGGTCCACCTCCCACTGTAAGAATGCTGGGGTTCCCACCAGGCCCCGTTGATCCTCCTCTGGCGCCCCCCCCTCCTCGAGTGGACACCCAGCTCAGCCTCCGACTAAAGGCCTTCGCTGAGCAGGGATGGGCCTCTGGTTTCTTTGAAAACATGCACCCTGCAGGAAGGCGGAGAAAAACATCCACTAACCATGACTTGCAGGACGAAGGCAAAAAAAACCAACAACTATTTAGGCCTAAGATGTGCAGCGGCGGTGTGGCTTAAATTCTTTCCAGAGATGGCGGTGGCCTCAGTTTGCAGATCATAAGACGGTGGGGTAAGGAAAACAACTCTTCACATGTGGCCAGTTTGGGTGCTAGCTCTCTTTGCCGCAGAAGACCTGCTGCAGTTTTTTTTTTTTTTTACAGTGCCGTGCAAAACTCTCGAGTTCAGCCACGTTGTGTCTCTTTACAACTAGAGGCTGGGATTTTACGTGACAAGTGCATTATTGTGAAATGGGAGGGAAAACACTGCACCTTTTTATAAATCTGTTCACCAAATACGAACGGATGGAGGAATTTCAACGATTGAGATTCATGCATTCTTTTCCTTCCTCTTGGTGTTGGTCTATCTCATGACGTACAAATGAAATGCATTGAGGTCTGTGGCTTTACCTTGACAAAAATGTTAAAACCTTCAAGAAGTCCGAAGACTTTAGCGAGGTACCGTATGTATGGGTAACCAAAAAAATGAATCTGTTGTCCTCTCGTGAGAGGAATTTGCTTTCCCCGATCAAAGAACGCGTTGAAGGCTTCTCCGCAGCACACTTTCACATCATTGTGTGCGAGTTTGTGTTCAGGCATGGGCCACAGCAAGAGGAGCGTGCGAGAGATAAATTCTGAGCGAAACAGACAGATTGCGGTGGCTTTGATGTGCACTCACAGCTCCATCCTAGGAAAAGATGCAAGGAAGAGGGGAAAGCCCAAACCCGGCACAAACCACTACAGTGAAAGGGTGTGTGGGAATGTGTCGGAGCGTGCCGTCGAAGGAAAAGAGGCTCGCATACGACCATGCCTGTGTGCGGAGTATCAGGATGTCAATCAAGAGGAGTGATGAAGCAGAAAGAGTTCGTTTTATTTTTTTTTTTCAGCCCGCCCCGCCTCTTCTCTCTTTCAAATAATCCTGGAGCGAAGGAGACAACTGAGACGCCTTGAAAGGGGGACAAGCCAACTCACCCCACATCTGAACCTTGCTGTGTTCTCCTGTTATCCACCACCAATGTGCTCCCCACATGTCTCACTTCCTGCTTACGGTTGTTGGGGGAGCTTGGCTGTGTGCGCGTCCTGGATATTAGGAGAGGGCTGTCTCCGGGTGAGTGCTGACAGCCCGTCACTTAGCGCTGTAATGATGACTCCCTCCATCAAAAGCTTGCACAGCTGCGTTAGGAAAATAGGCATAAATCAGTGATTCGCAACCCGTGTTCCCCGATTCGCCCTCACACCCTGCCGCATCACCACCTGTCACGTTGGAAACGTCTTTATTTCGGTAGACGTCCTTCTTCAATGATGACTCAGTCTGTTGGTGTTTGACACCCAATTCACGACATTTGCTGCATTTCTACGTTTCACTCTGCAACATTGAGCTCACTGAACATAACACCGACCACATCCATCTGTCCGTCAGTCCATCCATCCATTTGTCCTGTCATTCATCCGTCGATTCATCTCTCTGTCCGTCCATCCATCCATCCTCAATTTGCCCATCCATCTATCTGTCCCTCTGTTTGTCCTCCTATTCATCCAATCTATATCAATCTGTCCATCCATCCTCCGTTCACCAGCCATCTGTCCATCCATGCTTTTCTCCTTTTATCATCCTTCCATCCATGTACCAATCTGTTCACCCATCCGTCTCTCTGTCCGTCCCGTTTACCCTGTTTTCATCCGTCCGCCTATCTGATCATCCACCAAACCATCCACCCATCCACTAACAATTTCCATCATGCATCAATATGATTGATGCTTGATGGATGTTCGTCCATCTGTGTCCATCAAGCCACGGATGGACGGTCCAGCCATTCATCCATTCATATGAATTGCGTCACCTCTGGCTTGAACGGGTGCAAAAACTCACAGCTCTCTTAGTGCAAACAGATCATGCAGATATGGAGCAACACCAATGTTTTTCCAATCTAAATTCCAAGATTACTTCATGTTTCAGCACAACGCCAGACCCCGGTCACAGCCAACATCTGAATACACCATCACTCACTGCAGCGCGGCCGACCGACGGCACGCACCCCGCGGCCGGGGCCCTCGAATGAAAAACTATAGCCTGCGTCGTTCACGTGGCCCACCTAATAATTAACGGATGCCATGACTCAACTCGGTCACGGCGCTGTAATTATCCGAGGAGGTTGTCATATTTATTTAACCAGGAAGCTAAGACGGCTGAAGTCCAGCCAGGTCGTGTGTTAGACGGTGTCGGATTAAAGCCGTGACACAGTGAGCCGATTCTCCTCCCGCGTCAGGAGCAGGGTGGTCTCGGCTCCGCCTGTGCACAATGTGTGTTTGGCTTGTTTGCGAGGGTGTCACAACAGCATGACCTGGGGGAAATTTCTTCAACATCCACACTAATTCCGCTGAGACGGTCCTGCGGGTCCAACATAAGTGGGAACAGAGCCAACAAGGCCGCCTTTGACGCCGGCCCCTACCTCCGTCGTGTCTCTTCACCCTCCCACGTCGCTCCGTCCCGGCAGTGGTGCTTCAGGTGCAGGGACTCTGCTGTTTCCAATTAGCCGGGTATAAATTAGCATCGCTCTGCCTTGTCCTCTATCCAAACATCGCCGTCTCTTCATCCCTGTCGACCCCCGCACGCTTCGCTCTGCCTCTGACCTCCCGCTTGTTTTCGCTCGTGACATAAATTTCCTCCTCCTTTATGGCCCTTGTCTTCAACCTCTTGCACCCCACTAACTCACGCCGCGTCGCCGTTGACGTGCAGTGCGTTTCGGTGTAAAGAGCCTCCATTTTCCAGTCAATGAGAGCATAAATCCTGCTTCATATATCAAAACGTGAAGGGAAAATAACTTCTGGTTTTTACAGTTCGGTCTGGTTAGCCGTGATATTTCATGGCAGACGAGGACACAGCCCGGGCACGCGCGCTCTGATAAGGTCACACGGCGTTTCAATTACGCCAGAGGTGAGAAGACGCGGCCGCGTTCCTCGACTTACGGCCCGTTTTTTGCGAGCCTTCTTCTTCTTCTCCTCCTCCACAGGTCAGTCTGTTAAAGCCGGTGTTATTTTTTCCAGGGCGGAGAGATCAGCTGCGAGCGGGACCCGAGGTCAACGTGGCACCGAGGGTTCACATCTGTTCAAATAAATTCTCCGCTGTGCCATCAGCAGTGAAAACACACACACACACACACACACACACACACACACACACACACACACACACACACACACACACACACGTACCGTTCAGAAGGAATCCACGCGCTGACGGAATGTGAGGCGGTGTGTTTACTCAGACTTTGTGCATCATGGGGCAGCAGTATCCCAAATGTTTCCTAAAACTCCTTCACAAGAACGTTTAGGAAATTTAAAACAGTGCTTCGGAGCCACGTTGCATAAACGGAAGACGTAAACAGATTTTGTGACGTAAATCATTCTCTGCCACATATTTTATGGCATTTAACCCGTACACAAACAAATTTGTTGGAAGGAAAACACTAAAAAAATAAAAAATAAAAAAAAAAAAGTGAAAACAGCACAGTTGTTCAAAATGTTTGACCCAAGTCATATAGTTTGAAAAACAATTATCCCTTATTTGCTAAGGTTTCACATCTTTTAACAAATAAAAATAATTGTAATAATTCTTGCTGATCTAAAACGAGATCTAGAACTCGCACTTTTCACCAGAAGCTACACCGAAATGACTTAGTAAGGTTTTTGTGTTTTTGCAGTGCAGTCCTGCTCCAGGATTAAACCACACAAAACGAAAATGACTCCGGTTTCTTTTTTGAATTGATAGAGCAAAAGTTTTAGAGTCAACATAATTTGCGCTATAATGTATGAAGCGGTTTAAAAAAACACACCCCAGTGTGTGGTGTTCTTCATTTGCGATTGCGCTTTCAGACTTAAACACAGACTCCTTCGCAGAAAGGATTACGACACCAAGCAGAAGAAATAAAATAAAACGCAAGCGAGCGGTGTAAAAATACCACATCATTAACTTTTCTCTGAGTTTGGGCACCTGTCATATGCAGGTTTTATTCTCCTCTCTCTCTTTCGCTCTGTTTTTTTTTATTTTTTTATTTTTTTATTACAAGCTCACACTCCTGTCACAGAAAACACCGGAGGGAGGGAAACACACAGAGCGTGTCCTCTACGGGTGCGCAGCGTTCATGGGGATCAAATGCTTCTAAGGTGTAGGACGCATAGGTGTGTGTGTGTGTGTGTGTGTGTGTGTGTGTGTGTGTGTGTGTGTGTGTACTCCAACCTCTCTGTCTTTTTTTACAGAGCGCAGGACCTCCGTGTGCCCTCTGTGCTTTTTTTTTTTTTTTTTTTTATTTTATGAGCTCCAGCTTATCCCATGAATTGCCGAGCAAACAGGAGTTGGCCGGGTTTTTACGGGACTCCTGGGGGAAACAACAAGAGTGAGGAAAACAAGAGAGCAAAAATAAATCGTAGCTGTCAGCTGGCGGTGGGAGTGGGGGGCCTCTGGTCTCTGGTGGAGGTGGGTGGAGCTCGGGGAGGTTTAATTGTTGTCTGAAGGATTAGAAGGACAAAAATAACGTATTGGAAGGTGGAGGCAACGACTGCGAGTCGAGTAGTAACTAGTTATGGTTACTTGAGTTACGATTTGGAAAAAGAAAAGGCACTTTTAGGAGAATGTTTTAACTTTTACTTTTACTCCATATACCTGGAGTTTTTTCCACAGGTTCATGTTTCATATTGCAAGAAATTGATCTTTTCAAAAAAAAAAAAATTGCCTGATTTTGTTATTTTGCAATTGTTAATAAATTTCCTTTTGGTCTTTCAGATGCCAAATTGTCCAAATCTGATGACGTCGTTTTTAACCGTCAAATGATTGATGCTTTGATCACTTACTCGGTACTTTTCATTTTATTTTTTTTAATCAAATACATTTTTACTCCAACTAATTTCTTACTTTTACTCGAGTGAAAATACGATGAAGCAGAGCTACTCTTACTTGAGTAGGAGTTTTGGCTGCTCCACCCACCTCTAATGAAGACAAAGCGTGAACTCTCGTCCAGCGACACCGGCTCCCTCCTCCACGCCAGTGTCCAACATAAACATGGCCGCTTTCTTCCTCCTGACCTCATCTCATCCCTCCTTCTTTCACCCACTCTCGTCTTCTCTGCTCCTCTTTGTTACTTCCTTTCCATCTCGCCATCCAGATGTTTGGCCCCGCAGCAGCAGCAGCAGCAAAGCGCTCTGCTCCTGAGAACGAGGAGAACCACAAAGCTGAACGATGGGAATCTCCTGCCTGGATCGGAATGCTTTCTCTTACCCCCCATCCATCTATGGGGTGGGGGGTACCGCACCGCCATCCATCTCCTTCAGGGGAGACGCATTTGTTTGACTTGAGATGTGATTATGTTTTCCCTTCCTCACACCTGCAGCTTCCTCTGACCCGTGTCCTCCCGCCCACCCACTCGCCCGGTCCTTTCGGACGCGCTCTGATCAATCGCTTTAACTTGGAAAAACAGCCATCCAGCCGCTACCCCGTCATTCTGTTCGATATTTCTCCCTCCCAGCAGATGCTGGTCCTCCCAACTATTTTAATCCTGAGCAGGCGTACGAGGATTAAGGAAGTCCGCAGTGTAAAAAATTGGACCAGCAAAATGTTATCTCTTTAAAATCGGGTGTCTCTACACTGACAAAAACGACGGCAAACAGGTGATCCAACTGTTTTTAAAGGTTCAGTTGTTACAATAATCGAATTAGGTTTGTCCAAGCAAACATATAGTTTGTGAAGTTGTCATGGTATGCGAGCACAAATAAATTAAATTTGACACATTTAATTTAATTGCAATTTTTTTTTCAGTGTAAGCAGAAACCATTTTTAAAAACGTAATCACCCAACTCAGCTATTATTTATCAATATAATACATTAGTCAAGTTGTAATTGTTGTGCTTCATATTGGTTAAAGTGCAAAAATACGTACATAACCTACAGCTCATAAACCAGATTTTGCTTCGATTCTTACATTTTCAGACAATCGTCTTCATTTTTAAAGTTGCTGTCAAAAGGTGGAACACAGGCTGACAGTCACAGACCAAGAGGAGTGGTTCATCTGCAAACACAAGCTTCACTTAGCATTAGCGCTGTCACTAAACAAGTCAAGGTGGATAAAAACTTATATTGCTGCTCAAACAAAGACATTTTCCCATCAGTAAAGCTCATGCTATTTCATCATTTTCACCGAGTTGATAGATTCGCATAAACATGGCCGCCTTCCTGCTCCACAGGATGAATGAGTCGACGGCTAACTGAACCAACATTTCACGTTCGTTCCAACCCAAAATTTGTATTTGTTGGCATGATGCGGCTGGGTACGCGGTTGGGACTTAACGTCCACGTTGAATTATTGAATTCGTTATAAACTTTTTAGCTCTGTAAAACAGTGGAATGTAAATCTTTCCCTTGCTAGCTAGCTAGACGTGAACGTCTAGTGCGGTGGCTAAGCTATTTAGAGCCGGGTCCAAACTGCAATTCTGACTTCAGCACAGAAACTTCCTCAAGCCACAAGTGTGATGACAGTTTTTCTGAACCCATATAAACTTATTAGCCTCGCCGCTCTCTGCCAGGTGCCACAAAATGACGGATGAGAAGAGGCTAATTGCTAACTAAGCTAACTAGGTTTTGTGTTGGGAATGAAGCGGCTGAATCTAAAATGCAGCCATTACGTGTGCAAACTACAATGCTCCATTTAAACGTGAGTAATCTTAATAGCCCATAATTAACCCCGCTCTGGCATTCCTTCGCCCGGCGCAGCGTTTGTTGTCATCCTGAAGCACTGCTGGGAGAGGAGGCCCACGCGGGAGTAGCATCTTTGTCAGACATAGCTCATGTGGGATCAGCGTAAAAATAATAAACTTAATCTGTTGTGAGGGGAGCCGAGCGAGCGTTGTGACTTTCAACAAACTGTGGTTCAGCGCAGATCAAACATTCTTCTTGTTTTTGAATTTATCACGGTGCAAACCCAGCCTCATTAGTCAAGGCCTCCTCAGCGAGTTGTAGCTGCTAATTCTTCCAAACTTATCGCCATCCCCTCCTGCTCCCCCGCCAGCCGACTCGACGCTACGGCTGCCCTGGCCGCTGAAGCCCTCTCAAGCTGTTCCAGACGTCTGACAGCAGCCACGTTTATTTATTGACTTCATTTCACTCTCAGGGCAGCTTTTACTGCTCCCCCGAGTGATACACAGTTAATGTGGAGCTGTTCATTGCCCGGGAGTGTTTTTTCGCTCCTCCTTTTTAAACTGTTCCTAAGTGTTTAAACACTCGGGTAATGACGCGCTGTTGTGGAAATGAGAGAGCGTGTGGGATAAAATGAAAAAAACAAAACAAAAACAAAAAACGGGGGGGGGGGCATCCATGTGGGTTTCCACCACCGAGGAGAGCGCGGGCCACCAGGGAGGCGACGGGAGAGGAGACGGACCTGTTCCTTCCTTATGTGACTAACAAGAGGTCAGAAAGCCTAGTTCTTTTTTTTTTCTTTCCTCAGTACAAAGTTGTTGTTTCGGTACTTGTTGAAGTGACGGGTTCATTTTATGCCGTCCTGCCACTTCCTGTCACCTTCGTGGTTTTCGCCAGCGGCAACATCCGGCTGTCCATCGCGTGACTCGTGGAGATGTGGGGATGGGGGGGAAGTGTTTTTATTGCAGTTTGACAAAATAAGTGATGATGAAATTATTTTTAGACATTCTATAAGAAAATTTTTTCTCAAAATTGGTGTATTTCCAATAAACAAATTTATTTTGTTAACTTTTTTTTTTTAACTCTACGATTCTAACCAAAGGTGATCCTAACTCACCAGTTTGCTTTTTAACTTCCGCAGCAGAGCCAAGACAGTTTCCACCGAGTGCATTAATATTTATTAAAGTGTTTCTGGTGTTTCAATAATTAAAATATGAAGTCGTCAATGTTCTCATAGGAATCCGCCGTAATATTTTCATACCAACTCACTCTCTTTTGTTGTTCAGTTACTTTTAGGAGTTGTTTCGTCTTTAAAATATGACAACATTTTAAACACCAGACTCTGGTGGAAATGTTCTCTAAGCAAATTTTGCAGATTATTTCATAAATATAAGGATTGAAGAGCTCCACTTGTAAACCAAATCATCATTAATGGTTGCTTTGATTTATGGTGACGGACGCATCACGATATGGGGAATCGCCTGTCAGAGATGATGGGAAGATGGATGGACATCAGTCCAACTGTGGCAAAACTTGAAAGCTCGAAGAAAAAAAAAATGCAACTTTAAAAAATCTGTATGTGCAAAGCTGATGTCATAGTTTTCCTTCCATTTTACAATTATGCACAACTTTTCGTGAGTCCGACACAACACCTAACCTGAATGCACCATCTACAGTGTGAAACACAGCGGTGGCAGTATCATGGTGTGAGGATATTTGTGTCTTGAACACATGATTGCAGCAAAAGATGGTTCCACAAAGAATGAACTTATAGTGGCAAATTATAATCTGTCCTGGCTTTGATATTTGTTCAGCAGTGAATCCAGTTGCATTTTTGTCCAGGGATGCACCGATCCGCTTTTTTTCACTTCCAGTACCGATATCCGACGTCTAGCATCAGACCAATGTTTTCACCGTCTCGGTCAAATATATAAAAACAGAACAACTTTAATTTGTTCTGTAAGGGGAATTAGCTGTATGGCAGCCAATATGAAATTAATAATGAAGAAACAAATTGAGAAAAACAATAGGGTGCCTAAAAAATGTAAAAGGAAACTGCAACGAGCGATCTCTCAAATGGTTCACAAAGTTCAACTGCGAGTTATAAATGTAATCTAAAATAATAACAATAATAAAAAAAACTCATGAAGTCCCAGAGCACAAAGCAGAACTAGACTGAATAGATCTGCTCTGACGGACTGCGAAAAGTCCGGAGGAGCCGGATCTAGAATTAATTTTTTTCTTTATAATATCGGGACATACAGATATCATCGGATCGGTGCGTCGCTGCTTTTCCTCCGAGCAAATTCCCAGACCGACTCAGAAACATGAGTAAAAACGAACTCATTTGATCCGACATGCAGTCGGATCCAAACGCGGCGTCTTTATAGGCTAAACTGGGATCCAATTGACTTCAAGAGAGCGGCGCATTATCTCCATCATTTCATTAAAAGAGCCATAATTATTGGTGGCTTTGGCTCAGTCTGCCCACCACCAGTTATTATTGCATCGCAGGCCTCAGCCTTTAGAGGCTTATCGTGTTTTTGTGTTTTTTTTTCCTCCGCAGTCAGATGAATGAATTAAGGCCCCTCTCCCTGCATGCATGCATGCTGCTCCTACTGCGCCTCACAGAGCGCCTTCGAGCTCGGCAGCTTTTTCAAATTTGGGGCTTGCAACACTCAGCCAAAAGCCGCAAATTACCCCCCTCTAGCAGCAGCGAATTAGGAACAATTTTGTGTTAGCTCTATAAAAAAAAAAAAAAAAAAAAAAAGGAAGAAAAAAAAGCAAGGGAGAGAAGCAAAAAAAAAAAAAAAAGGGAGAGAGAGGAAGGGGGGAAAATATAGCTTACAACACCAGGGACCACCAACAGAGGCGGCATGGGATGATGAGCGGGGCTCGACGGTCGACGGTTTGGGTGGCAGGGCGGTGCTAAAAAGTGAAGAAAAGAAGAAGAAGAGAAAAAAAAAAGAAGCTTCGGAGCAATCAATCCTATCATATCACATCTACATGAAGCGGCATAACATCCATTAGCAGACACAAAAGCCTGAATTAGCGGCTTTGTGCCGCTGTCGCAGGATGTCGGACCTGCAGCCGGGGACGCTGACAGATCTCCAGCACCTTGCGCCATTAAGTCACTCCGAGCTCGGAAGATGAGGTGACAATCCTGGAATTCTCAGACTTTCTTTTTTTTCCCACTTCCCTTTTCACGATGCGGTTGGTCTTTAACTCAGAGCATTAGTGTAATAATAAAAGTTTTAAAGAAGAAAAAGAAAGGCGAGAGAGAAGGGGTCATTTTCTAGTTTCTTGCAAAGCGTGAGGTTTGGCACGCACGCTTAATCTGCTCCCCTTGAGCCAATCCATGTTTTTCCCATTCTGGCACCCCTCGTCTCTGCTCCCTTTTAAAAAACCCGTTTCCAAGTAGTAATATGCCACTGCAGACGTTGCTGTGGTGGTGGTGGTGGAAGGAACGAGGGAGGGAAGAAGAAGAAGAAGAAGAAGAAGTAAGGGGAGAAAGTGCAGACAGAGGCGGGCGAGGTGCAGGGAAAGGCAGACCACTTTGTCTTCCTCGGAGATCAGACGAGGCGTTCGGGCCAGAGCCGGGTTGAGGTTACCGACTCTCATCAGGCTCCTGCGCCAATCGCCAAGGCCCTCGGGTTTTGTGCAACTTGTAACCAGAGCCTTCGCTCCCAACCGAAGTCTGACGACTTCTGACACAGTTTGGCCCCGGAGTTAATTGTGTTTCCTGCTCCAGCTTTTTTCATTGAGCACCATCGAATTTGAGGCCTTTGTTTGTGCGGCTAATGGCTCTCATTTGGAGCAATAAGCGGTTCGGGGGCTGCTCCGGGTGATGTCACACACTTGCTGTGTTTGATCTAGTTTTTTTTTTTTCCTTTCTTTCTTTTTTTCGCATCCTGGTGGTTGGAGAACTTCTACCTGCAGAGCGTACCGCACACTGACATTTAAGCAAGTCTGCGCTTCCACTCAAAAACTCATTGAGGGGGGATATTTGGAGGAGAGCCATCCTTCAAATGCACAGCTGGCAAGTCGGAAAGCTGAAAGACTGATTTGAGAGTGAGGGTTTAACAATTTTTCGTTGTATTTGGTGCTAATTTGGCTGTAGGACCCAGCAACCCGTGTCTCTACTATAGACACGTAATCCTGCAGCTGCCATATTCCAGACGCACCCGTGTTTTTCTCATTTATTTGCATTGGCTTTATTTATTTTCTATGAATAAAACCACCATGCTCACCGTTCTGGCCCTGCACTATCAACATTTTTAGCGATTTCAGCATTGCTTTAGGGAAAAAAAAAAAAAAAATACCCCCCCACACACACACACACACACACACACACAGTTCCCTCATCAAAACAGACTTTTAAACCTGCTATGAGGGATCAGGATCAGACTGCTTCACTTCTGGGCAAAATCCACTATATTTTAAATGTCTCACTTCTTAAAGGGAAACGGTCCAATTTTCAAATCAGAAGTTTCCATTTCCACAGTTCCTAGAGTTTAAACGGTGATGCAGAAACATTTCCTCGATGCTGTTCAAAAAACAGGAATTAGGTGCCCAGGTTTGAAATTATGGCGGATTTGCTCTAATCCACAGAGGGTCCAAATTATACATACAAACTGGAATATATACACACACGCCCCCACTAATATTTGGCTTAATGTCTCGTAGCAGGTGGCAGCTGCTTAGCCATCAACATAAGTCTGGCGTAACTATGGACGGATATTTAGCCGCTCTTCATGGGAGAATTGATTTTCATTTAAACTTTATTTCAAATGCAGCTTTGATGTGAACGAAAGTTTTAGCCGTTTAGCTAGCAGACCACCATTTTGGAGGGGGTGGCCCTTCTTCCTTGAGTCATCCACTTTGCGTCGTACCAATGCCACTCGCAGAAAACCTGCCTCCATCGTACTTAACGGTTCCTATGGCGTTCCAGAAATCAAGGGAAATATTGGTTTCTGAATTGTTTTCGGTCTGTCGTCGGTGATGTAAAGCTGTGGATAGAGACTCAGGAGCTCCGGCATCGGAGGGGAAGAAAGATTCAACCTGGACACAAAGGGGTGTTTTAACTAGACCAGAGTCCCAAACACACTCAAAAAGTGTTTTCTGGATGGACTAAAGGTGTTTTCACACCTGATAGTCTGGTATAATCGGTTTAATTGGGGTACACAGTTATAATATTTGTTATATTTTCAACAGGTGCAGTTTGCTTTAAAACCAAACCAAGCCTTTGAAAAACCAATTCACTTCCAATTCACTTCCTCGCCTGTGGTGGCGCTGCACCAAGAACCACCGAAGGAAGCAACACAAAAACCTCTGTAGAAGACACAAGTTCAACTTCCATCTTCAAAAAGAAAAAGTGTAAACAAGAATGGAGTACCATTAGATTTCAGTGGTTGTAGGATTTCCCTTTTGTTGTTGGGAAAATATTTCCATTTCTCGAGCTGGCGCTGCATCCTCGCGTTTGTTTTGGTCGTATTTACCCAGAGTGCCCTGGTCTATGGTTCATGCTTCGTGCTTTTGGAGAGGCCTCTGGTAAACATTTGCATTCGAACAGCACCAGAGGTCACTTCGACCAAACCGAGATCTGGGTTTTTAAGAGAACCAGAGTATAATACATATCAGATTTAGGACGATATGTCTGGGTTGCATTTGTAAAAATTAAATCTATGATGTTCGGATTGTCATGAATAGATCCGACACAGAAAAAAAACAAAAAACACGCAAAAATCGGACTGGGTTCACTTCAGGCTGCAGTGTCTGAACGTTTGCTTCGCTGGCTGCAAAACTGTACAGTCAAGGTGCAACTCAGTCAAGGACAATAAACTACATTTTAATGCAAGTAGATGCATAAATGGTAATCCAATGTGTCACCTCTTTGAGGAGCTACAATCTGCTTTATGAGTGTACATGTATGTATTTGAGCCTGAACTTGGCCCTGGTGAGAACATGTGCATGTCATTCCACCCTGGAAAAGGATTGTTTCATATGCATCCATAAAAACCCCTTTCTGCTCATGATGGGCGTTCATAAACTTCAGACAGGCGATAGGTGGGCCTTATGTCACAGCAGCATGCAAGAGCCAGCACTCCAATGTTTTTAGCCAGCTGTATGTTAGCTTTTACAATTTCGCCGTAATTATGTTGACAAACTCATTAGCAGTTTTAATTTGGCTTTCTCGCAGTCAGTAATGGCTCAGCGGTATTTTGATTTCAATGTTTCTTTGATTTAGTCGACGACTCCACGACACACGCCAAAGAAGTCCCACGGTTTTCATGTTTTATTTTACTCCAGATGTGCAAAAGTCATTTGACAAAATTAATAATTTGATAGACGTTTTCATGCTGTTTGCTATAAAGTAGTTTTAAAGGGGATATAATTATTCATTTTTTTGTTTTACATCATGTTATAAAGTTATTCCCTCATCAAAAACACAAAGGGAGTGTTGCTTTGATTCTTTCATGCATGTTTGAGAAATCCTTTAATCTCCATGGCAACCATTCAGGCATTGCCAAACATGCGGGTGGGACCTCGCTCCGCCTTCAAGGTCGAAGCTCCTCCTCAGCGCTGTCTCCTTCAGACTAGCCAGCATTAACTAGCAAACACCCGGTGGACCTGTGTGTCTGCTGAGCTCATTACAGGAGCTTCTTCTCAATGCAACGCTGGTAAAACCATTGTTAAAGGGTTAATAGAGGAGACATATTGTCATGACTTCCTGAAGGCGGAGTTTCAGAAAGAACAGGAGCTTCTTAAAGAGACACAGGCCCAATTTCAAGTCGGTAAATTACAAAGTCAAATCACTTTTAATGAAATCCTATTTTATTCTTTCAAAATGCTTCGGGGGTGATTTAAAACTGATCAGACAGCAATATGAGAGCCTGTATGCTGTTTTTAAGACGACTGTACAACTCAGAGGATATTTCAAAGTTGTTCAAAATCTTTTAGCCGATTTCAAAAATGTTTAGCATATTCAGAAATGACAAAGAGAAACAATCAAGTCTGAAGACTTGCTTTTGTACTTTTGAGGCTGTTTAAAAAAATAAGCGAATAAAATGAAATGTACTACAGTAATGATTACTTCTCTTAATCTGTTTTATTGTTCCCTCTACCCCCAGCTGTACTCCCGTCCCCACTCACTCACCCCCCACCCCACCCCTTCCACTTTCTCCCACTCCCAGCCAGCGCGTGGCTGAGGTGTGAGATCATTCTCCTTCTGGGTGGCTTTCCTGCTATATGTCACTGTCATCTGTTGGCACAGAGTCTCGAGAGGGGGTCCCTTTTCCAAAAAAACACGCCGCGCCGCACCTCGCCAGCCCGAGCATAATAAAACGCTGGGCACGAGACCGAGGAGGGGCGTACCAGCGGAGCAGCGGGTTTTACTGGGCTTGGCAGGGGAACGCGTAAGACCTGTGAGAAGAAAGAAGGAAGGAGGAGCGGGGCGGGGAGGCTGCGAGAGAAGAAGGGTGGAAGATTTATAATTGAATAACTCCCCAAAGCAGGGCAGCGTGGACCTGGTTCTGCCAGGAAAAGCAAACGCCAACAAGCGAGTGGGGGCCCCGTGGAAGTCAGCCATTAAAGTGAGAGGGGGAGAAAACGTCAGCTTTTGATATGTTTGCTAACGAGAGCTGAACAACAACATCGAGATCAACGGAAACCAGGCGACTGCTATCGTTAGCACGGCGTACGGCTTCGTCGAGCAGCCAACCACTTTTAGCGACGATGTGGAGACTAACGGAGCAGCAGAGGTTCATTAATAATGTCCTGAAATGTGGTTCTGCACGGTGGGGCAGCTGGAAGCACTGCAACTGCTCCACAAGAAGAACGTCCTGGGTTCGAATCCCTGTCTGGGGATTTTGCTCCGCCTTCTTCCCACAGTCCTAAAGCATGACTGTTAGTTCAATTGGTGTCAGAAATAGACACCAAACACACACACACACACACACATGGACACACACACACACACACACACACACTGAACCCTGGGAGGATGACTGGGCACAAACAATGGATGGGTGAACGCTCTGGTTCTGCTCTGCATCCCCACAACCAGAACCAAACATGGAGAAGCAGCCATTCTACGCACCACAAATCTGGAACAAACTTCCAGAAAACTGCAAAACTGCCGAAACGCCGAGTTCTTTTAAACAAGCGTCGGGCAACAGGCTAGTTACCGCAGGTATCCTAACCAGCTGATAAGCTTGTCATTTGATTTTGTTTGCCGCGCCCCCTTAAAGAAAAAGACATAAAAACAGTGAAACCGACGTTTCTTTTACTCAAGGTCGTCGTCGTGCCATCAACGTCGATGGTCAAAGTGAACCAAGGCACCTGTTGCTGCGCACAGCTAGCGGGGAGGAAGGAAGACGGCGAGAAACGCCCATAAGATTAATTTATCAATATTTTCATTTTAGTTTAGGTGAAGCTGTTTTGAAGCCACATGATATTCTGCAGGGTCTATTAGTCAAACCTATTAGCCAGTCAGTATTAGCTTGTTATGTGAGTGTTACTCTATAAAGAGCTGCAAAATGAGAACTAGGCTATAACTCACATAGTGAGCCTTTTATTATTATTATTATTATTATTATTTGTTTTATTTAGTCTGTGCTTTAAAATTGTGTTGAACAAATGACATATTTTGCATTTTCAAAGGAAAAAACTTTTGCTAATACTATTAAGATGACTGCATATATTTTTACTCAAAATTCTTCTCAGGGAGTTTTGAACAGTGTGTGATGCATTGACTGACCCACGCGGTGTCCACTCTGGAGTATTACCTGATTGAAAAAAGGCATCGACTGCCACGAGCCACAAACCCCACGGGACGTGGTGTCCTTTCGGGTCCAGTTACGCAATTAGGCCACGTGGAAATAAAGTGACAATAAAAAAAAAAAGAAAATCTCAACACACTGAGACCTCCTAAAAATAAAAATAAGAAATACAATTATTGCATTAGACGAATTAAGCTTCAGAAGCGCTTCCAGCAGCGCGTGCTCCGAACTCGTCCCAGAATGAGCCTCTCTCTCGTGGGGCTCCGCGAGAGGCAGGAAGGCGCGCGAGGCGGGGTTGTCGGTGCGGGCCTCGCCGTCGGCCGGCCGTGAATGGACGTCTGACCGAAAATCCACCTGCGTTCTCCCGCGGGCGCGCGCCGACCTCCGCAGGCACGAGGCCGCGAGCTGAGCTGAGCTGGAGCTACAGACGCAGGTCCATGAGTGCCGTCACGCCGTTCCCACGAATCACACTCTCTCTCTCTCTCGCGCGCGCGCGCGCGCGCGTCGCCACCGACATCCGGGATGTCGAGCGTGAAACTTCAGCGCTTTGTTGCCAGTCTGAGCGGTTCTGCAGACAGAGTTAAGACCTCACAGGAGACCAAAGGAAGGAAAAAAAAAATATATATATATTTATATATATGTCGCTGATTATTAAAACGGAGATTTCATTTGACTTCTACTGGAGGAAAAGACTCAATAAAGCCTTTAAACACTTAATGACGTACAGGAGGAAAAGAGAGGGGGTGAAAAGAGCAGGGATGGAAAACTGATGTGCGGTCATAGCCACACACACACACACACACACACACACACACACACACACACACACACACACACACAAGCCTACAGAATTGCTTATTTTATCAGGTGCACTGACTAACCCCTCCCCGGCCCTCCTGTAAAAAAAAAAAAAAAAAAAAAAAATGACCCCATCTGAGCTGCCAATCAGCGGCTCTGCACAAAATCTATATATCTTTTCTTTTTCCTCCACAGCAGAAAAGCCTCACGACTAAAATTCTCCCTTAATTTTAATGGCAACACGATTTACACAACAATTAAAAGCTAATCGTAAAGGTTTCCCCCCCACCACCTCCCTCTTTTTTGCCTGATGTAAGCTAGCTAAGCAAGCTAGCTAAGTAGGCTCTGCTGCACACTGCCGGTCAGCAGCGCAAAACAGCACGTGGGGGGAGCGTGGGGATGCTACTGTTCCCCTTAGAGTAAACTGCTGCTAAAATATGACAGTAAAAATATGGTCGTTGTTGTTTTTGCTATTTTGATTTTGAGATACAGACTCAAGCACCTGCTGAAGTAGTTTGTAATCATTACAGTGCAAAACATTGTCATTTTTCTTTACTTTTATCGTTCTGCTTTTTGTTCTTTGTTTTTTTTTTTTATTCTATATAAAAATGTTGGCTCAATGAGAGCGGCTGCTTTCGTCTCCACACCACGAGCGTCTGTGGAAATATTCCCACACAGGATGAGTTCTGTCTCTCTTTGGCGCAGCGGAAAAGTCCAACAACAGCCAGCAGGATGACGGCGCGCAGCAACAAGTGGGGGCAGGGGGGAGGACAAGACCGGTGCACTGGATGACCCTCAGGTCGGCCAGCCGTCTCTCTCTGACCTCCTCTTGAAAGTGTGCGATATGAGGGAAGCTTCGTCGGGTTCTCAACCCGTGGCCGTTTCAAAAAGTCAGTAAAGCATCGTGCCGGTTCGTCGGAACGGAAAGATTCTTTTTTATTTTTTTGTTTTTGCTGCTCTTGGCGGAGCGCTCCCACAGTCTGCGCCCCGACGTTCACGTCGATGCGCTTCAAACATCCCGACGTTTGAGAGTCAAGACTGACTGAACGTCGTTTCGGCCCCGCACGAATCCCACACTGCAGAGTGAAGGGCAAAGGTCAAACCTGACAAGGTGAAAGGCGAATCTGCCGGTTAAACAAGACGAGGAGCATACATTTTCACAAAGTCGACGTGATCCGCTGCGGGCATTCGCGAACGGAAAGCTGCTGAAGGTGCAAAGATTCAGTGAGATCCATCCCGAGATGAAATGACAGTAAATCCAGCTCTGCTCTAAATCCTAACTTCATGTCCCCCGTAAGCCGTGGAATTAAGTGAAACTGAAAAGAATAATAAATCAATCAGGGGCCCGAAACGAGCAGAAGGCTGAGCGAGTCGTGTGTCCCCCTGATTAACTCAGGAGGTTAAACGGGTCCGGATTTGAGTTTTCTGTTCATCCTCTTTGGATTGCTTCACAAATTAAAGGGAAAGAAAGAAGAAGCTTGTAGCAGGACGGATAATAATAATTAGAACAACAATAATAATAATAATAATAATAAAAAGTTTTCCAATGCAACGGTTTGGTATTTTGTTTACATATTTTGAATTTACTCTTGCTTCGAAACAAAAGCTGATATTTCTACAACATCTCTAACATTGATGTCGTTCACGTCTCTATGCATTTGTGAAATATGCCTTTAAAAATGCCCCGTTTTGATTAGGATGTTGGAAAGAAAGGAGAAAAAAGCAGTGATTTTCCAGCAGGAATATATGTGTGTGTGTGTGTGTGTGTGTGTGTGTGTGTGTGTGTGTGTGTGTGTGTGTGTGTGTGTGTGTGTGTGTGTGTGTGTCCATATCATGAGACACAACAATGTAGCGTCGGCTGCAGGTGTCTTTGTCCGCGGCGGTGGAAAATAAATCACTTTGAAGACAAAAAAAGGTTGTTGTTTTTGTAAGTATTTTTGTTTGTATTTTACTATCTCCGTTGTAGACGTTGCACAGCAAGATAGTTTTGCACAGACTTCATTTTTCGATCTGAAAATTTTGCACAGCTGACTTTTCTACACTGAACTGATCAAAGTTATTCAGAGCCTGATTGAGCTGCAGGCGGGAGCGACTGGTGTTTCTGCAAAAACTGCTAACATATTATTTTATCCGTATATTTTTACCGTCATGTTATGAACGCCTGACTAAATGTATTTCTGATTCGAATGCATGCACTGCTTCGGCAGCATTTCTTTGCATTTTTTTTTTTTTTTTTTACATTTCTTTAAAACACTTTTAAGGCCTGGCCTGGCCAGTTCTATTATTATAATATTTTCCTTCTATTATTATTGTTATCATTAGATTTTATTTTTACAGTTTCAAAACCTCGTCAGCACTTCACCAGAGAGTTTGATTATTATTATCATTATTATAATTATTATAATAATAATTATTATTATTAGATTTGGTCGATTTTTATAAAAATAACAATTACAAAAGCTGTTACTGTAAGCAAAAAATAGAAGAAAGAAATTGTTTGTTTCAAAAATGAACCTCAGATAAAAAATAAATAAATAAATAATATTTTAAAAATCTGAACATAAATACGAGTTAAGTCCAGGTTTAAATCTCCAGCTTTTATTTTTCCAGAGAAAAAAAGTTTAGGAAATTTGCCATTTAAATATTAAAACAAACGATGATAAGTCATGATCAAAAATATTAAAAAAACAAAAAACAAAAAAAAAACAAACAGAGAGAGAGAGAAAGAGCCTGCTGAGAGATTTGCCGTAAAGCAGGAGGATTTTTCATCAATTTCGCGCTGCAGCAATTGTGATATTGCTTTTTAAGTCTCTGTTACCTGAGAAAACACATGGTCAAAGTCTGGTTTGGGGGCGATTATTCGTTACTCGCGTTGATGTGTTTGTCCAGCTCCGCGTCGCTCCGCTGAGTCTGTAGTTTCTGGTACTCCTGGTGCAAACCGAGGAGCTGCGGGGAGGCTGCCGGGCGGAAGAGGCCGGGGGCCGCGTAGTGAGCGCCGGAGGTCAGAGGAGGGGAATACGCGGCGCACTGCGCCGGGGAGAAGGCGTCCAGTCCCGCCTGCGACTGCAGGAAGGCCTTGGCCGTGAGGGCGCTGCGAGAGAAGAAGGTGGACAGAGCCGGCAGGATGCTGCTCACAGGTGGGATGGCGGCGGGGCCGCACGGAGACGGGCTGTGATGGTGGTGCAGGAAGGGGTAGATCTCCAGGCCGGGCAGCTGCAGCGCCGCCGCGCCGAGGCCGTACGCGCCGTGCGTAAAGCAGTGCAGCCCGCTCGGCTCCAGGTGCTGCTCCTTCAGCGGGTCGAAGCGAAAATGCTGCCGCTTGAAGCGCTTCCTCCGCCGCAGGAAGCTCCCGTTCTCAAACATGTCGGAGGAGTTGGGGTCCAGCGTCCAGTAGTTCCCTTTGCCCGGGTTCCCGGGCTCTCTGGGCATCTTCACGAAGCAGTCGTTCAGCGACAGGTTGTGTCGGATCGAGTTCTGCCAGGCCGGGAATTTCTCCCGGTAATAGACGAAGCGGTGGCTGATGAAGTCGCAAATCTCGCTGAGCGTGAGGCGCTTCTTCGGGCTCTGCAGTATGGCCATGGTTATCAGCGCGATGTACGAGTACGGAGGCTTGACGGACGCGGGGGACTTGGTTTTGGCAGGAGGAGGACACGCCGGGTCCTCCGTCTGGCTGCTGGAAGTCTCCGCGCTGCGCTCCGGCTCGCTCCGAGACTCCTCTGAAAGCGAGAGCTGCTCCTCTCCGCCGTCCTTCAGTCCTTCCCCCACCACGTCGATAACGATATCCTCCATATCCACAAGACCTTCCAGACCTAATGTCATAGTAGATGTCCAGGAGTGGGGGGGAAAAAAGGCCAAGACCCACCTGGCAACAGGTGGGGCGGAGGGGGTTAGGGGGGGGGTTGAGTGACAGCTCCGCTCCCGAAACGCACGCAGGCTTACGCACGGTCCATTTCCAGTCCCGGTGTCGAACAAATCCGAGCTCGGCCGCACTGCCGCTTCTCAACACGCAAACTCTGCCGATCCCGAGGCATCGGGATCCAAGTCAGATCTTTTTTTATTCTTTTACCTTTGCGTGCGGGGAGGCTCTCCGCGAGCGGTCGTGCGTACAGCGCAAAACGCCCGTGCGTCCTTGGAGGTGTCCAGCATCATCTGCGCGCTTTGCGGCGGGTCGGCTGGATGTGATGTCACGAGCGAGAGGATTCTGACCAATGAAAAGAAGAGCAGAAGGAGACGGGTCCGTACCAGCCGTGCGCTTCTCACACGTCTCATCACCAAGCGGGTCGGTGCCAAACGGACGCGGAAAGGAGGGACGCGCGGAAATTGGGAAGCTCGACACTCATAAAACCCGTCGACTGAACTGAAGCAATTAAATCCGTCCAAGAATTTCCATGCTTGCATTTTGGTGAATTTTTATTTATCCTTTTTGCTGGAAAACGATCTCAAATATATTGACCCATATCAATATAACTGCTCTCTGCTGCTAATCAAATATATAAATTGAACAATTGATAATAAAAAAACTACAGGTTCATAAAAGAGTGCTTCATGTAAATTTTAATTATTTATGTATCTTTCAAAAAAAAATTTCAAAATTCTTTTTAATAGTGAAGCAAATTTCACTTCAGTGTTAGCGCTTTTTGTCTTAGCTAGCTTCACATCTTGCTTCAGCAGGGACTTTATCAACCAAAAGTCTTATAAAAGCTCCAAAACTTTTACCGTGTTGATAAAATTGTCCTTAATTGAACCCATGCAAACATACAAAGCTTTATCAAGTGTGGTTCAGGACACTTGATAAACAACAATAGCTAACGGCTAGCTAACCAAACGTCAGCCAAATTCTCATCACATGTATATTAACTGTGTAAAGCAGCTAATATTGTTAAAATTGAGGAATCACTGACAACATGGTTCGGAAATCACTACACTGGATAAAAGTTGGGTTGCTTATATTCAATATATTTCAATATAAATTCCTCCTGATGAGCTAGCGCGTTTCACTCAAACGTTAGCACTTTTTTCCAAAGCTATTAAAGACCTAAATTCTGCTTTTGAGGCAGAATCTTTCTCAACCACAAGTCCTATAAAAACTTTTACTGAGTTAATGAAATTATTCTTAATCCGACTCCACGTAAACAAATAGGCCACGTGGTTATTTTCTGGACACCACGCTTCTTAAATGAGAATGGCTAACGGCTAGCTAAACCAAGATCTTCAGCTAGTATGTAATGTACCTTTGCTACATAAATATCGTTAAAATTCAACAATTATTGACAACTCGGTTCACAAATGACTACACCGGATTAAAATTTGAGTTGCTTACTTTTAATACCTGACAAAATTTGTTTCAATAATATTATCAACCAGACACATTAGCGCTTTTTGTTAAAAAAACTTAAATTCTTGCTTCAGCGCCTATATGAGGTCCTAAACCTTAGCCGAGTTGATAAAATCATTCTCGGTGCCGCCTATAAAAACCGTCTGGATCTTTGCTGGACACAATAAATGAGAATAGCTAACGGCTAACTGAAACCCACTTCTTTAGCTACATTCTTGACTCAAATGTTTCTGTCAACAAAAAGAAGCGATTATCAAACATAGCATTTAGATTTTAACGTGCTTGGTAAATGTGCCATTCATTCATTCTTTTTTCTTTATAAATTACAGTGCAGGCAGGTAATAAAGAGAGCACAACATAATCTTTTGCTTCTCATATGTGAGGACGTGTCCTGTGTAAATCTAGTGAAAGGTGTTTTTATCCCAGCCTGCAGGTAAACCAATTGTTGTTTTCACAAAATCAAGCCATTCCACTCCTATCCGCTGTTGAGCATCTGAAAACATGCAATTGTGAGTCAAGCGTGCGAGTCAAAGTGTGTGAATGAAGTGCGGCTGCACGCAGGAAGCCCCGCTCCGTCCGAGGAGGGATTGGGAGTTAAGGCCCAGCCTCGCGTCGGCGAGGTGTTTGGGGATTTCTCCTCGAAACCTCTCATTTCGCAACGGCGCTCCAAAGCGAGCGAGGGCAACCTTTCACAGGCGTGTATATATATTTTCTGTAATTGCGCGTTTCCATCAGGGCGGAGCGTTTCATTTGCCTGTTGCGGTTTTATCCTAAACAAAGACTTCCCGCCTGGGTCATCTGAACAGCAGATCGAGCTGTGAAGCGAAAGATAAACCTGCTGTTGAGGTTCCTTTATGACGCGTAAGCTTAACAAAGTTATAATAATAATATTTTTTTTTTAAATCAGTTGAAGCTGATGTGTTTATAGAGGGGTTGTATTATGAATAAATGGGTCGTCCCAGTAAAAAGTTCAAATGCAGGTTGAGGAGGTTGCTGGTGGCGTTTCTTTCCCACACGAGGCCCATGAATGGTGGTTGCCACGGAGATCTGAGAGGTGCATTTCTATTTCATTCATATTACCTCGGTTAATACCAACCAATTGCAGCTCAGAAGAAAGATTTCAATTAAAATGTCATATTTATTGTTATTACCATTTAGCACAGAGGTGTAAAATATAAGAGGGATGCTGCATCGTTACTGCTTCTGCTTGATAATTGATTTTTGGTAAAGTGACAATATCGTCTAATTATTTACGGTGTATTTAACTAATAGTTATTTTCTTGCAGGAAAATTGTACAAAATATAACCAGTTGTTGAACTAGTACTGCGATGCTCACCTGTCAGTCACCTGGTAACAACAGGACATCATTAGATTTTCATTTCTAAGATATTACACCTTTGTGTTACCATTTCACTACCAAACTGCTTGTTTTTTTTTTTGTTTGCTTTAAAAAAAACTAATCAGTAACATTATCTTGTCCAACTATTTTAGTTTAAAAATCTGTTGAAATGCAGCTCATTTATCAGCTTTTAAACTTTCATAATATCTCGTGAATCTCAATAAAATGCACTAAAAAAAACAAACCAAGCAAACAAACAAAAAAAAAAGCTACAATAACCTGTTAGGATTATGTTCTCAGTGCAGATCAAAAAGGGGATCTAAATGAGATAAACTGGGTGAGCGCATTGTTCAAGCTGGTCGGATTTTAATATCGATTCAAGTTTTTTTTATTTTTTTTATTTAGCTGTCTGAGCTGAAAGTTCTGCGAACAATCAAGTGTTTTGAATCACATCACGGCAGTTCGCTTTATGAGAGCATGAAAAGGATCGCGTTTGCTCTTTTCTCTTTTGCTTTGCGGCAGAAACAGCCTCTGTTCTCCATTTTAGCGCAAACCCCGACAGGCTGCTGCCATAAATAAGCGGCTGATTGAAAGCCGCATCGTGACATTGGGATAAATAAGATTTCTATGCCTTTTTTTTTGTTTTGTTTTTTTTTGGAGGCCCTCTTTATGTTTGTGTTTCACGACAGAGCGGATTTTCTCGGGGATCCCCACATTTCCTGCCTCTATGATCGTATTGATACCCCGCAGGAGAAGGGTGGGGGGGGGGTGGAGGGGGGTGCTGAGGGTCCGGACTGGGTGGGCTGCGCGGTACCGGCAGAGCTGCAGATGATTTCCACAAATTCATCACGCATGTCCTGAGATTGGAAACAGGCCCGCGTGCGCTGGATGGATCCAATAAGGAGCGTCGAGTGTCCGCACTTTCAAAATAAAATAAAAAAAATAAAAATGAAAAATGTAAAAAGTTAAATAAATAAATAAATAAATAAATAAATAAATAAATAAATAAATAAAAAAGGTATGATGACACCGAGGTTCTGGGGGACAAGACGTTCCCTCCCAGACGAACCGACCCGTCTCGCGCATCCAAAGCCCGACTGCTGAGTGTTTCCCGATGTGACACACTGACAAAAACGGCCTCGAGTTCTTTTTCTTTTTCTTTCTCTTTCTTTCTTAAATTAAGTTATTCCTGTAAGCCATAAAAGATACGCAACATTACAGTTTGGAACGAGGTCTATAGTTCTTTTCTTCTCTTTTTCATGAATCGGCCCAAAATATGGAAACGCTCAAACCAACCGACGCGGGGGCCACACACACACACACACACACACACACACACACACACACACACACACACACACACACACACACACACACACACACACACACACACACGGTTTTGAGCAGAAACAAATGGCCTAAATTACAAAAGCGAGTATTATTAGAGTATTATTGTTGCTCTGAGTCACATGGAGAGTTATCAGTCACATCGTTTTGCTTTGTGTTGTTTTTCTGCGGTAATAATGAGAGCATATTGTTTGGCCGCAAGCGGATCGCAGATCACTCCGGATTAATGAAAAACCTCGACAGCAGTGCGGGCTGCTCCAGTGGAAACCTGGAAGGCGGAACCAGAAATACAGAGAGATAAAATATAATAATAATAATAATAATTATTATTATTATTATTACAATTATACCTAATTATTATTATTATGAGTCGGATGAAGACGGCCGCTCCATCAACCTCGTTGTTCCTTTTGAACATTTCAAGTGGACACATGGCAGAGTTAAAATAAGTAAACAAACAAATAAATAAATAAATAAAAATTCAACCCGGTTTACGGCGCCGTGACTCACAGCTGCACGGAACGCAGCTGAGCCAAACCCACCGTCTGCAACAAACGCGGAGTTCGGAGGGGAAGGACACGTGTGAATTTCACGAGCCGAGGTTTCTCGTTAACACGGTGCGTTTATAGGCTGACAGACAAGAGCCATGCTGCCCGTCTTCCTCCGCATCCCGACAAAAGCACAGCGTGTCCGGAACCAGCGGGATTCCTTCGCCCGTCTTGTTGTTGCTGTTGTTGTTGTTGTTGTGTGGCACAAAAAGAGAGAGAGAGAAAAAAGGGAGGAGGGAAAAACTGACGCGTAATCAATCATAGACAGGTGGGGGGCTTTTTTAAATTATTTACTTTTATGTGGCGCCATCTGGTGGCGGATGTGTGCGTCTACAGTCCGAACAGAAGTTTCTTTTTGAGTCATTTCAGTCCAAAAAGTAAACCTCGTGTCTTGCTTCTGTGATCGGGACTCGGTTTTAGAATATGAAAAGAGTTTGTTTTTTTTTTTAATACAGAAATATCACCAAAAGGGAAATCCTGGGCTGTGAACCGTATTCATTCTGTAGAGATACTTTGGCAGGAATTTGTTGCTGTTGAAGATATATCATGATCATTAAGTCAGTTTTTGGCAGTTTTCGTCCTAAGTCCTGCTGGAAAACAAAATGAGCGTCTTCTTAAAGCTTAGCACTGAGCTAGTTAGCAAGGCCATGTAAACTGGCTAAGTTATTTCTTTCGACTGGAAGCGGTGCAGTTCTTCAGACGGCAGTATTTGGTCATGGAGGAGGAGAAGCTTGATTTTTTTTTCTTCTCACAGATCATGTGTCTTGTACTAGGATGGACATTGTCTTTTCTCAATTCTGCTCGATTCAGAACTCCTCCGCAGACAGTGTGAGGTTTCTCCTGTTCGCTTTGATTCCTCCGTGGGATTTCAATTGGGCCAATCAGAGAACAGAAGCAGAAGCTGTGAACCATGACGTCGATGTCCTGCTCTGTTTGCTTGAGCAGTGTCCAGCAAAGGAAATGAACGGAGCCCTTCACTCGTGTTGGTCTCGTTCCCAACCATTGATGTAACATTGACAGTCACCTCACTCTTCTCTCTGAGCAGTGGAGGACGGCTGCTTACAATGCAGGCAACTTCCGGTAAGCCTCATAAAGTCGAACTATTGCATTGCGTACATCATGACCAAACGTTAGCGGCTTAAAACCTCAACAGAGTCCAAGCCGAGAGCCCAGACCATCTGGACAAAGAAAATGGCGTCAACGAGGGGCTAGAGGTTAGTCTCATATCACGCTGTCACGACATGGTGACCGTTTTATCAAATATGGACAAAACATATGCTTTACAAAAATATGCTTTTCTGTAGGCCTGTGCAAGATGTACGCTGGGTGTACATGAGTGATTGGCCCTGACAGCAGCGGTTAGTTCCTGCAGTGTTGTGATCGACGACCCGAGGACCGGAGGTAACGCAGATTAGGGTGATGGACAGGGGGCGTGTCGATCTCAAAGACTTGGAGCTCGTCACGAAAGAAAAAAAAAGAGAAAAGAAACTGGTCAGTAATTGTGAGATTCTTCTGACAGCTGCAAGCTACGGCTAGCCCCCTTTTTTTCCTACCTTGTTGAGAAACACTGGTCTGACTTTCTAGAAATGAACCAACAAACATCTTCTCATTGTACAGCAGAGGGCAGTATTGAACTACAATATATAGCTATATATATTTTCTCTGCAAAACCCCTTTTGACTTTTCCAAGCACTTCCAAACACTCTGCAACACAGACAAATCAATCACTTACACACCATCACAGTGCTTTTTCACTAAAACACATCATTAAATCACGTTCATAGCTCCGGACTCCATCAGCCGCGTTCTGACCTCAGTTAACATTTCCGTGCGTTGACTCAGAAAGTCCCCACTTGGAGCCAAAACGCCTGTGGAGCAACCAATATTTCCAACGTTTTTTTTTTTTTTTAGTTTTTCTGATTGGTCCTGACAGCAGCGGTTAGCTCCTGTAGTGCTGTGATGGACGACCTGAGGACGGAGGCAACGCAGTGCAGAATCTCACAGGGGCAAGTTTGCGCGTTTGCCCCCCCCCCTGCTGCATGCGAGCACGGCTGCACCAGCCCCCCGTGGGAAGATGGAAAAACGATAAACGAGCGCACATCGACACATAAAAGCTGCAGACACTTCCTGTTTTCTCTTTGCCCCCCTACCCCCCCTCATCGTCTCGGTAATCTACACAGTTATCGTTGTGACTGAGATTGCTTTGATGGCAGGTTGCAGCTTGTGTCAGAAAGCATGTCACAGAAAAATCTCGAAGGCTTTGCCTGCAGAAGAGTGTGCTGACAAATTACGCTCCTGGTGATTTTTTTTTTTTTTTTGCGAGGCCTTTCAAAGGGCCTCGCAAAAGCGAGAAGCGGGGAGTCAGGTCGGGTCATGCAGTTTTGGTAACTCCAGAAACCGCATCATGATTTACGTAGATAATAATAATAATAATAATAAATTGGAGCAGCTGAGCCTGCGCAGTTCGCCAACATGGGCGATTTTCTGAAAGGCTCAAACTAAGAGAAGAAAAGCAGATTTTTCCCGAATGCTGTCATCTCTCCAAGCGCTCACACGATTAAAAACCCCCTAAAATCGCACATTAAGGAAATAGTTCAGGATGTTTTTTAAGGTTCAGTGCGCTTCAAATTTTATAAACTGTTAAGGCAGCTCTCGACTTCTCCCATCTTTCAACGACTCCCAGCCTCATAAACCTGTGACTGATTTGTGCGAATGCTGTTTTACTCTCTCCTCTAAACCAATTATCAGTATTTGCAACAGCCGATTGCTCACACAGGCGATGCGGGCATGAGGAGGACGCAGTCGCTAGAAATTCCTGAATCATGTCATCACCCAAAGTGACTTGAGATAACGTTCAGTCACAATGAATGCTACAGAACAATTCAATCAAGTTCGGTTTGTTGAACAAATGATTTAAAAAGTTTTACGTAAAAGGAAACCCATCAGGTTTTGTTTATTATCTTTGCAGCAATTCCTCGTGCTGAGAAAATGTCGGAAAAATGTTGGAAAAAAGGTACAGCAGCTGTTGGAGACGGCAGTAGGTCCCTTAGTGGTTTCATCTAGAAGAGAAACACGGATAAATAAATGGGAAGAAAAGAAATTTTGTTTTTTTTACATATTTGTTAAAACTATCACCATGTTGTGACAGAATATTATGAGATAGATAATCTGTGAAAAATGTAACGCCCTTTATCTCCTCTCGGTGATGCTATTGCCGTCTGAAGAAACAACAACCAAAAACGACCAATTAGAGCCGGGAGGAGGGTCTTAGCGCTGTCAATCAACCTCACTGACGCGCTGCTAAACGTGTTACTGATGGAGAAACAACTCACCATGACAAGAAAGCCATTTATTTGCACCATCGGTGGCCAAGCTAACTAGCCTTAGCATTCCCGACACACTCTAGTATGAGCACCATGCAAACGGGCGTGATTGACAGAGAAGTTCAGTGGAAGGAAAAACAGGGTCAGATCTAACATCTGTGAAGACTAAAAAAAAGAGAGAAACAGAGCAGAAGAGTAAATTGTACAAATGGATAGTGGAGAGTAGTAGGAGAAAGCAGCCAATTCCAGCAGTATCAGCCTAAAAACAGGATTAGTTCAGAGATAATCTACTATAATCTTGATCAAACAAGAACGTTCTAAGCCCAGGCTTAAAAGTAGACAGGGTGTCTGGCTTCGGACTCAAACTGGGAGCTTAAAGTAAATCTAGGAACCAGCAGCAAACCTGCAGTCTGAGAGCAAAGCAACGTATGGACCAATCAGATCTCTGGTGCTGAATATTAAGGCCTTTATATGTGAGATTTAACAGGGAGCCAATGAAGGGAACCTGAAATAGGATAGATACGTTTTTTTTAATGAGTCGGACATTCGGTGCAGCACTTTGGATCAGATGAAAGTGAATATAATTATACTGGGAGGATGTCACAGTCGAGTCAAAAACTACAAAAAAAAACCAAAACATCTTAAAATGTTTTGAACTGCAAATTAAGTTTTCTCTGAAAATGTATTTTTTTTTTACAAATATAAAAATCTATCATATCCTTACTACAGTGACCCCACAAAAGACTCCGGTGGCTACATTTTTGTTTTATTTCTTTATTTTTGAATAATTTCTTTACATTTTTTTTGTAAGTCTCGAGTTTTAGCTTTTTTAAAAATCATGGTCCACTTATGAGTCAACAGAAAGTCGCAGAACAAACAGGATTCCGTCACTTTACCATCAGTCTTAACAACCCAAGTGAATTGTCACGAAGAGAAACCTATCAGTGTCAAAATCTAAAAAAATATTCTTTCGCGCTTCGGTTTTCTATGAACTTCTCTCGCTGGAAACGCTTCCCTTTTTTTAGCGCTCAGCACACCTCTGACACAGGAAGATCACTGGTGGCGCAGAACCTCCAACCTCCGTTTCCTGCGTAAAGAATCGCCGGCTTCTGTTTAAATAACCTTCAAAATGCAAACACGATGAAGGCTTAAGGGTTCAACGGCGGAGCACAAACTTTTATATGACTTGAGTTTTTGTTTTATTGGAATCGGTGAAGACGGAAACTCGTTTGTTTCTTTCAATCAAAAGAAAAACCATCTTAAAATTGTCCAGCACGGTGCCTAAATAGAGACACCAATAGAGCTCCGTATTAACTGCTTGTAACCTTTTAAAGGAGCCTCACTTCATACATCTGGAGCCGCCCCTTTAAGCGAGGAATGTATGAGCGTTCCCCCTTTAAATAGAGAAGTTTAACATTTGTCAGAGCTGCTGGTGTGGCATTAAAGGACCGCAGTAAATTACCCCTCGACATCTGAAGCAAGTGGTTGGATGAGAAGCACTTATCCTGTTGGTTTTCAGAAGAAGAGGGGGCCCTGCAAAGCAACTGGTCCTCGAACGCCCCGGGGTCAGGCCCCCCGGGGGGGATCAGGTGTGTATTTAGTGGTTAGAGTGCTACATTTAATGACCCGGTGTACTTCAGGACCGGGGCCACGAGCCCTCCAACAAAGAGACCCGGGGTGTGTTCACTTGTACATGAATTTAATTTAATTTAATTTAATTTAATTTAATTTAATTTAATTTAATTTAATTTAATTTAATTTAATAGAAATCATTAGTTTTCATAGCTTTCGCGCTCAACAAATCTCAGATAAAAATGTAGTATTTTGTGTCATCACCTGATTTAACCACGTTCTGTTATTAATGTGAAATATTTTAATTGGGGACATAAAATAATCGTGTTCCAGTTTTTAATTTCCTTTCAAAACACTGCGTTATTGTTGAAATAAACCGGAATTTGTCCCGTCATTCCAATAAAACATTTCCTTCTTGTTTGTTTGGACGCTGACAAGCTTTTAGTTGTAATAAGAACTAAAAAAAAAAAAAAAACCCACATCAACCAAACCCAAACGCGAGCGATAGCTGTGAAGCCGGGACATTCCAGGCCCGATTCCCACCCGGCAGGTTCGGCGCTGACGCTTGCATTCCTTTACTGCAAACCCACCTGGTGTTTCTTTCTTTTTTTTTTTTTCTTTTTTTTTGGCCTTCACATGTTTTCCACGCCGCCTGTGACCTTTCTGACATCCCTGGACAGCAGGACCACAGGTGTGGACGGGTTGGAGTGAGACATGTAATAGCTCGGATTTCCTCCTGTGTGGGTTTTCGGTTTTCCTCTGCCAGTGTCCCAAACGCACACGATTCTGGTGCCATCAGTGGAAACGCAGAGGGTTAAATAACGGCAGATTGTCATTGGCTGACGAGTTTCATGGTGGATTTGAATAATTTCCTAAAGTCACGTCCACCAAAGAAGTGTCTTTCCTGGAAGAATCTTCTCCACCTGGTCAAGGTCGCTAAAGTTTCAAAAATAAAAAATTCAATGCCAGTAAATATGCATCGCTGCGACAGATTCTGCTGATTCAGTGGAAGAGTGTGATTTAAAATGTAAAATGTGAACTTACACCTCAGCCCTCCCTGGCGGTTTCCGTTAATAAATCACTTAAAGTGTGTGTGGGTTGTTTCTTTTTTTTTTTTTTGCATGTTACAGCGGATCATCAGTCCAGGACATTTACAGTACGTTGACGGCTGCTTCCTCGCCATGACCGACCGGTGACGGAAAGTCCAGGTCAACTTTGTTTTTTTGTCACCTTTTGACACTTTGCAAACACAAACTAGATTTTTTTCTTTCTTTTTTTTTCCCTCCCGTTGGCGATTTCATGTGAGGGACCAACACAAAGTAGCGCATAACTGGAAAAGAACATTTTACAAATTCTTCTTTGGACGTTGTGTGTGTTTGGAAGCCAACAGCTGCCTGAACAAACCAGTTCAATTCAGTTTATTTGTGCTGACTCGTTGCACGCGACTCAGAAAGCGGATGTCATAAAACAGACACTTGGTCGCCTAATATCGCTTTTATTTAGTTTATTTCGCTTGCAAGCCTGGAAGCATTAACGCAAAGAGCAATCACGACTTGACCGGCAGTGAACTGACTCACACAAAGCGCTTTTTCAATTAAACAGATCCGTCTTAAGTAATTAACTCCAGATCCATGTTCACCACCTCAGGGTGCAGGGCCCTTACACGATGCATTCGAACCCCCGTCATAAGATGACGACTCGTCCCAGCGAGCCACAGTCACACCTATAAAACAAAATAGCAAACAAAAAAGCAATATGTACTTAATATTTCGGGTGGTTGGGGCTCTCTATCATCGTCATAACTCACAGCGACCGCAAAAAGACAATTCAGACAAAAGCCGAACAGGCCCAGGCAAGTGGACACATTGACTCAGTAATGTTTACAACAGTAAATAATTTATGACTAAGCGGCTCGATGTGTCACCAATGGAATGCGTTTCGCTTTTTGTGTGTGTGTGTGTGTGTGTGTTGTGTGTGTGTGTGTGTGTGTGTGTGTGTGTGTGTGTGTGTGTGTGTGTGTGTGTGTGTGTGTGTGTGTGTGGGAAAATGGTGAGCAGGGCTCTCATAAGGCTCAAAGATATGCCAGTTATGGAAAGGGGATCACTCACCAGCTTCAGTTTCCAAGCTTCTCCAACAAGCTGAAGGCCAAGAAAAACAGGACTGGAGGGGGAAAAATGTTTGTCCCTTGAGGTTTTTTTTTTTAACACTTTTGTTTTGTGATGAAGTGAAAGGAATTTGTTGCTTTAGCGATAAGGTCTTTGCTGGGATTGGCTTGACTTTTTGGCTGAAAGTAAAGATGTTGTATACTTGTGTGTTTTATTTTGCTGTCTTTGAACAATCTCAGAGATTTTTGGGTGTGTTTTTTTCCCCCACAGAGCGATTGCATGTCATGATTTAAGACCTTTTGTGAACTTTAGCTACACCTACACCTTTCTTTCCGCAACTGTTTGCTCTTTGCCATTTGCCCGGTAGAGTTGTGCCGTGTTCGTTGTGAAACACTGAAAGAAATTCAGAACCACATCAACTGGAAATTAGAGGCGGACATTTTACCTCCATAGTGATTCTTTGGGACACGTTAGAGCTGATCAAGAGTCTCCAGACTTTGATTGAGCTGCTCATTCAAGCCACATTTCAAGTGGATCACATAAGTTTTGTCCTGCAGCAGGCAAAGTAGTCCAATGGCTTTAGGCACAGATAGAAACTGAGACACAGTAATCCTTTTCCACTCTGGGTGCATGTTCAACACACACATGTGGAGCCATGAAAGTCGACCCCTACAACAGGAATGTATAGACAACTATATATATATAAAAAAATATCAAGTAATGCTTGTTGGTCTGAATACAGCACATGGATGAATAGATACATAGAAATAAGTTTGGGTATGATGCAAATGTGTGACTTTAGGCACAAGTTTGAGTAAGGTCACAAATTTGTCACACAACTGCCTAAATTGGATACATTTAGGCAAAATTGCCTGAACTAGATAGATTCTTCAATGTCAGACATGTAGAATGTGTCGTGCTCAACAAGAGTTTGATACTGATTTACAACATTACCTTCTCTTCAAGCCATTCTGGTCGATCATTACAGTATCTAACTGTAAGAGTCATTAACACTGTGACCTCAAGGAGGCAGCAAAGTGCTTCCATTGATATTCCTAGTATGTATCAAATATGCATCGACAGGCATCTTGGCTGTTTAAAGACCAAATGAAGTGAAGTGTATGAGATTACAGAAAAAGATTTACAAAAAGAAAGGAATTTAGTTAAAGTGCTAACCACTTGGTTGTAAAGTTCAGCTTAACTGAGCTCAGCTGCATGCAGTTATTCGTCAAAATAAACCACTCCACTGAAGCTTCAGTCCTGCAGCAGCACCAGCAGGACTTAGGTGGATTCAAAAAACATCAAACTAATGCTCCAACAAGAAGCTTTTCTAAGTATGAGTGTGCTTTACAGCAGATTTATGTGATGTTTTTGCTTCTTGGTTGACCCTTCAAGAGCTTTAAAAAGAGGACTGGGTATTGCCCTGCATACTTCTGGACAATGAAGACATTAAGTGGACAGATCCTCCCCCCCCCGGATCCCTGTCACCCATAAATATTTCCTTTGATTTATTGGAGAGTTCATGCTGACAGTCTGGCGCCCCGCTGTGCTCTGATCATATCAGGCTCCAAAGCTGTCATCATCCTAATGTGGCTGTGTTTTTATTGCCGACATTTGACCAAATTGTGACCATAAAGTTGCCACACAGACCCTGAGCTGCTGATGAAGAATGGTGATGTTTTTTTTTTTTGCTTTTTCTTTAGCCACGCAGCTCTAAGCCGGGCCATCTGGAAACCAGGTTTACGCCGCCGCGGCTCAAACAAAGCTAACTTGACGGCACTGAGACGTTCTTTTTTTTAAAACGTACGCGCCGCAGCAGCACTCACACAACGTGAGCGTTCAGCCTCCTGCCCTTTTTCTGCGCTTGGCGGCAAAGCCTCAATCACACGACGGCAAAATCCCTCGCATGTTGCATCGGCTTTGTGAGATCGACGTCCTTTCAGCTGAATTCTTTCTTTTGTGTGTGTGTGTTTTTTTTTTCTTCACCCTCCATCATTCTCGCTGCGTGACTTGATGAAAGAAGTCACATGTATCGGACGTAAAACAGACTTAAGTTCAAATGAAACAAATGTCCTCGAGGTCTGAGTGGCCATAAATCACACACTTGTCATCAGTGAAGCAGTAAAACATTTTCTCTGAGCAAGGTGAAATGATCCAGATTTACTTCAGGAGGTTTCCAACACCGTGTGTTTGCATTTGTGTCGCGCATCACGCCATGTTAAAGCGCAGAAAAAAAACAAAACAACGGGGACTTTCTATGTTTTTTTCTACGTTTTCTCACACAATTTGTTTCCTTTAATGAACAACTTCTTGTATTCTGTCCTCTGACACTTTGCAGGGTTTTCTATGAAAATGTAGTATTTCAACATCTGCACACACCCTTGCAAAAAAAATAATACTCGCATCCCTTGAACATTTTCACCATTTCTCAGGTTCCAGCCACTAACCTCACTATATTTAATTGTCGCATTAGGTGACAGACCACCAGAAGAGTAGCTTCCTTCCACTTGATGGAAAATGCCTTTCTGTGGTTTTTCAAAAAACAAGAAGAAAAAAAAAAAGATTTTGGCTGAACGCAATTTTTTGGACTGAAATGTTGCTGAACAATTGGAAGAAAGTTGCTGAGACGGTGACACTGAGGTGAGTATTGTTAAGCCTCTAAACAGCAAGAGAGGTTGATTTTTAGACCTTTATACATAACGGTCGGTGGATGAGATCGGCTTCACGTGTAATACTCGGGCGCTCGCCAATAATCTCCCAAAAATAACGAAACCCATCGATGCCTTCCGCCGACACAAAAAACCCGATAGTTAAAGAGAAACATTGACCCTGATGTTTGTTTCCGCATAAAACACGACCACAAACTTCTGACTAATCACACAACTCTATACAGAGAGCTCGGGCGAAGAATGTCACCAAAAAGCTGCCAGGTTTGAAGACGCACGACGTCTTCATTGTATGAATCCTTTACAGTGCCCTCCTATTTTGCCCATATGTGAGTGAGGTGACTTTGATTAGAGGGTGGCTGCGTAGGCCCCCTTCATGTCGGCTCAGCCTGTTATTTCCCCCTCGTCCGTGTCAGGCTGGGCTCCCCACAGGGTGGGTGGGTCTGTGACCTCCTTCCCGAGCGCAACCACGAGCGAAGGAGGCACCACTTACTCGCAACCCACCCACCCGGCTGCCTTCAGGTCCAGTTAGAGACGATCTCGAGCGCACGGCGTTGGGAGCCTCTGCAAACCCCGACAAACTGAGCGCAAACTGGTGATACGAACGTGTCGTACAAACTTTCTTTGGAATTTATGTTTTCCTACTCCCGCTTTTTCAAAAACCCCCCCACTCCCCCCGACCCCCTCTTTCTCTGACTCTTAACCTCCTAAAACTCCCCCTCCTTGTTTCCCACCCGTCTGTATTCAGAGGGCTTGAAAACAAACTGATTGTGGCCTCTGGGTCGGGACGCCCTGTGAAGGCAGACGACTCTTCACAGGAGTGAATAGAGAAGCAACTTTAAAAGCAACTTTGAAGTGGCACATAAATGATTCTGTCAGGTTGACATTTGGAGAATACACCAAACTTGATCCGTGCCAGAGCTCGGTCCACATTGCCAGCGGTAAATTAAGACGCATCAATTTTGTTCAGAATCTTTAAGGACAGAATTCATCAGAGCAGCCAAAGTGTTGAGAGACTCCAGTTTGGTTCCTTGGGATATGTTCTCTGTTTTTTGTTTTTGTCTTTTTTTGCAGACACTGTGGTTCTGCAGACCGCCATCTCCTGCTTGCACCGGAACAGTTTGCAGCCAAGCGTGAAGCAGCCGGGCCTTCCAAGTCTGACACCACGGCCTTGAGCCGGAAAGAGTAGAGAACCTCCTCTGAGTCGGGAATGAGGTCCTGGAGTATCTCAGGTTATTGTTCATGAATGAGGCAAAAAAAAAGGGAAGTCCTGGAAGAAAACTGAAGTAATTAACTTGGGCCTAAAGTTGAATAATTTAGAGTCAACACACATCTTGACAACCAAACATTGGTGGCTCTAAGCTCCACTAAAATCCTGAAACACCAAGTTGGCGAATAACAACTGGAACATCTTTCACTTTGCCATTGCAATGTACTTTGTTTTTTTTGGTTTTTTGCCCGTTTGTTGTTTTATTTATCTTTCTTATTATTATACAGAGCATGTTGAATCACCATGTTGCTGAAAATGTGCTAAGGATATATTACTGCTTTGCCTTACGTTACTAGCAGGACACAAGAACCACAACCTTAAATATAAAGCAACACGTTAGGATGATCTAGTCAAAGACCAGACCTAAATCCAGTCGGGAATTTGCATCAGGACTCTCGCTTGTTTGTATTCCAAATCCCGGTCTAAGAAGTTAGCGCTGTGCTAATAACTTGACAAACATGGAAAGGTTCAACAGGGATAAATCCTTTCAAAGGCAGTTTCTCTAAATGACTCCAGGAGGATCAAAGTAATACGTGAGACACGTCCAGACTAGCTGGCCAATTACAGGTGAATTAAAGAGATTTTATTGCTGTTTTAAAGGCAGTTCAACAGTAGCCAGGGGCTGATGCATGTCCTTATCAGTGACTAGATGAAACGCTCACTTTAAAGGACATATGGTGCTTCACGTGAAGCACTGTTTCCAACCGTGAGAACCAGCCTACACATCAAACACGCAGCAGGGTCGGTGGGTTTCTGTTTAGCTCAGAGCGAGTGATTCAGCCCCTGCAGCCACGTTACATTACCATCAAAAATACAAGGGTTTTCACCTTCAGGCCCGTTGGCATCACCACAAGCCTACATGTCTAAACTCCTAACAGAGACCATCTGGATGTGCGTGTCGTTTTTTTTTTCTTTCTTTTTGAAAGCGGTGTTCTGTTGTTGTGCAAAACACATAATTACTAACTGCGTTCGGCTGCAGAAAATGACTAATTACCAAAATCGGAGCCACACTCAGGCCTCGGCAGGGCCCCGCCTTTCATTTCGCAGGACACAACGCGACAGTTTGAATGCGACTCTGCGCCAAAAGAAGAAGAAGAAGAGGAAGGAAAAAAAAAAGAAAGAAAAAAGACCACTGTGAACTCATCTGTTGTTTTACCAGCTTTAAAGCCCTAACCACGGCAGTAACTGCTGAGCGTGAACGTATGGTTTGCGTCAGAAACATTGCAGAGAATTGAAAGTCACGCCAAACAAACTGAAGGAGAAGAGGAAGAAAGAAATGGCCACGAATATAATCACGCTTGGGTCTCAAAGGCTGAAATCTATTCTGTGCTATTTAGATAATGAAATTGTTTCGAGGCGACAGACTTATCTGTCGTTTCCTTTAGCGTGCATCACCTATCCTTAAGCGGAACGGAGCTTCGTTTCCCCGCTCGTCTCGCATTTCACACTCAATCATTGCAAAGTGTGCATTTGCAAGGCCACTGAAAGTTGTGTGAAAATAGACAGCAGGCAGAAAAACAAAATGTCATTTTTCAGTGCTGTAGAGTGACACTTTACTTCAAACACAGCAAAAAGGACCATATTGAATATCTGAAAGGTTTTCTTTTTTCCTGATATGATTAATTTGTTGATTTACTTCTTGGAAAGCTCGACCAAACCGAGGCAGATTTACATCTACACTGTAAGAACCTGCTTTCACTAATGGATGGTTTCAGGCTCATATTCAGTACTGCAGGTGTAAGTTCACAAACTCACTGAAGAGGGGGGGTGTGCTCTCCTCATTAGTAATAAACCGACCATGCACGGGACGATGTGCTACTTTCATTGTAAAACTTTCACTGTGCACTATTTTCAGTTCATTATAAAGTGAAACAAAAACCTAAGTGAATTGTTTTTATTTCCAAAGTTTGAGTAACTGTTCCTACCTCTGTTAAGAAAAGTACATCATTTTATTTAGTTGATATTTTTATTGCTATTTTGATTTTAATTCAACGATGAAAGTAACAAATAGGGTCCAAATTTAGTGCTAGTTTTCAAGAGCTTGTTGTCCAGTTCAGCTTTTTAAACACTAGGCTGAGAACTGAAATCTTAAAGGCTGATATATGATAATTAGTCAGGCCATCTGATCATGTAGCCTTCCTGCAGGGAGCTGCTTTACAGATCAGCTCATTATTAGGTAGGAACTATCAGTCCTATCATTTTCAACAGCTAACTATGACCAGCACATAGTTAGCACCTAGCATATAGTTATAAGTTAACTGTGTGCTCTATGTGCTCCGAGTTAATGGAGTTAGCGCCGAGCTAATTCCATAGCTATCTGTGGAGTTAGCTTCTAGCTATGTGCTTGGTCATATTTAGCTTTTACAGTTTGGTGTCCAGCAGAATGTGAAGTGACTGATGTGTTTATTTAGGTTTCTTATAGGTTTTTAAAATATGCCAGTTTACTTAAAGGTATAAAATGCTATAAATTAGCTCATGCTAACCTCAAATGTGCTAGTAAGCTTAGCTTCTTTTCCTGGACATCTGTAGATGTCCAGGAAAAGGATTTAGCTGCATGCTATTTTGTCAGAATAGAGTTAAACTACTTAAAAAATGTCAAGTTGCCTAAGTACTTAAAAAAAAATTATATATTCCAATATCTTTTTTCTGTTTATAGTGATTTTTTACTGAGAAACATTGTCTATTCAAATTGTTTAAACAAATAAATTTTGACAATTTTTTTTTTAACAGCCTCCATTCTGGTATTGCATAGAAACATGTGGGGGAGGGACAGCTGAAGGAATCATCCAGCATCCTTAAGCTTTCCCTCGTGTCTGGGACCAGAAGTTGGAAAAATGAGCCTCTTTTGAGAAAAAGATGACATGCTGGGCGAAATACATAAAGCACAACTGGAACTAAATGAAGTAATTAAGAAAAAAAAACAAAAAACAAAAGAAAAACAATTAAATTTGCTGTTAAAGGCTTGACTAGGAATGCAGTCTATGATCCTGAAATAGCGAAGATATTCAACATAACTTCCTGAATATTCAGAATATGGATGCAATGGTCACAGGTCTGAGATGCAGCTGTTTTACAGATAACGTTGCCACTAAATACATCTTGTCTTTACTTGTACCATGTACTTTTCAACAATGTTGCGATAATGATTATTGCTATTGATCCATGCCTCCTACCAGAGGACATGCAGAGCACAACCTTATTAGTGGAAGGGAAAATACTGTACAAACCACAAATGCAAATTAGGGCACAACCAAAAGACCAGTAGAAATTCTCACTATGAGCCAAAGTGAAACAACTGTACAAGCCTTCAAAAATGTTTAGAAATGTCTTCAGTTCTTCTGATGCTAAAAAACAAACAAAAATTAAACCCAGTGCTGTTGGTTCTGAAAAGCAAAATCTTGCCAGGTAATGCTTGAAACAGAAAAACCTCATAAATACCTTAAAACAAGGTTAAAATATTAATACTTAAACTGAGAGAGATGAAGCCCATTGACTGCCTCTTGGTGGTAATTTCATTGTGAACTTCCTACTTTTAGGTGCAAAAAAAAAAACCCAAAACGTAAATGTCGCTATTACTTCAAGTCACGTGGAGTCCAGATAATCCCAGCACAGCGAAATAAAAGCTGCAGAGATATAAAACAGAATAGGAAACAATAAAAAAAAAAAAAAAAAACCCCTCTGAGGAACACCAACAAAGTGTCTGAGAAAGCCGCTAAGCAAACACAATGACAGAGCGGGGTGAGAATGGGTCGTTCATTGAGGGATCCGCACTGCTTTTTCTGCAAATTAGCCTTTATGTTCATTCTTAGGCGTGTTCGACTTGTGGGAATTTTGACCGTAAAGCCGTGCCGTTTTTAACCCTCACGCGTTAACTGCCAGGCAGCTCAAAGAGAGGGCAACGAACAACCCGAGAAGGCTGGCAACTTCAGAGAGAGAGAGAGAGGGAAACAACAAAAAAAAAAAACACATGAAACAACAACAACAAAAAAAATCATTGGGCAATATTCTTAACACCTTCAGCTGCAAACCACAGACGCACAAGTGGCACGCCGTCTGTGTTCTGTCAGTCAGAATTGTGGCTGAAAGTCAGTGTCTGACTGAAGCAGAAATCTGGGTCAGACCCCACAGATCTGCTCGTGCCCCCACACTTTTCTGCAAGCCGGCTCGGTTGTTTTTCCTCTCAGTTTCACCCAGCAGCCTGACATTTGAGTGGTTCTCATGAGGACACAGCACAACCGAGGCCTGGTGCGTCACCTCGCCAACGCCACTTATTAGTAAACTCTTGAGTTTCTAAAGGTATTACACTTACACTGCCAGGTTTCCCATAGTCGGCTGCAATAACATAAGAAAGAAATTAAAAAAAAAGAATAAGTCGTTTATGAGGAAACGTGTGTGCAGTGCGATGGCGGGAATCCAATCGGGGTTCGGTGTGGCGTTACGCAACATTTTCTCTTTATTCGACATTGCAGCCTGCTTCTTCTTTTCCTGCTGATGTCTGTTTTGCCACTGGACGGAGAAATGAATAGTCTCCTCAGATTTGACAGAGAATTAAATCCGGGGCAGCTTAGCAAGCCGAGAACCCCCCCGTTGTGTCACACGAGCCTCGGCTGACTGTGACAGAAAACAGAAGAAGTGATAGTGAAGAGCCTTTGGCTGTGTTTGCAGAGAAACAGGACGTGTTTGCAGTCGCCCGGCTTGTCTTATCAGGGATCATGAGCTCTGTGAAGAATCTGCAGGTACGGGGGATTAAACTTTAAAGGACCTCTGAAACTTTCGATGAAATGTGATCCCAATGTGAAAACCTGTTGTCATGTTCACAGCTCTAAAATAGATGTGAACATGTTCATCGTGTTGTCTTCAATTTTGTAATTTTTGTTCTTTCTTTCTGATTTCTTGCCCTGCAAAAATCACTTCTTTTTTTTTATCTAAAAATAAGTGTAAAAGAATTTGAAATTTTAATTTAATTGTATTTTCTTCTATTTGCCAGCCTGGCAGTTTTGATACCTCAGGACAATTCAACCCTGCGTCTTTTGGCACTTAAACCAATTTTCACATTGTGATCATCAAAAGCCATTATTTTTTTTAGGGTGGATTGTTTTTTTTCCTCCTTTTCAACAAATGTAATCAATTGAAAAGCTCTACACACACTCGATATGACTTATCTACATATCCTGTGTGAAAATACATACATAATTTTCCCCCCTTGGTCTGACATTAAATCAGCCAAAGGCTTTTTCTATCAGTTAGAATTACCAAAATTGTTCGTAATCTGGAATTGGTGCAATGCTCAGGAGGAGCGCAGCAGATGTCACGGTCGGTCAGACCGTCAGTTCCCAAAACCACACCAAAAAACCCCCCCATAAAAGCTCACATGGGTTCACAGTGTGACAACACTGGACAGCACAGAGTAAATAGCTTATGGGGTTTAAATGACCCTGTCTCTTAAGACCGTGGGAGCAGTTTGGGAAATCCCACATAATCATTTCTTATAGGTTAATAGAAAACATTTTAGCTAAGTGGTGTCACGTGGAAGGATTTTAATGCAACACCGCAAACAATCTGCCTCTTTATGTCAGATAATGGAGAAATTGAAGAAAATTAGCACAAGATGAGAGGCAGATAACTAGCCAAAAATATAGCCACGTATTCACTATGGTAAAGTCAAACCTTTCTGTCATTCTGGAAGGGGACAGGCAGTTGTAAAAACTGTGTAACAACCCCAGAACAAAACTGAAACATCATAGGAAGATGGTGGTTGGTTGGGGAGTTTCAGTGAAAGATGCCCTGTATCAAGATAGACTCAAAGGCCCCTCAGAGACATAGAAGCCAAACCTTCAAAAACAAATTAAAAGCCAGATTATGGTTTGCACATACACGGAGGGACAATTGGAGGAAAATGGGAGAGGCTTGCAGGTCTCACAGTGACGCACAGCAATGGCACCATCATGTTATGGGGCTGCTTTGCTACACAATAAACTTGTGCAGTTCACAAACGAGAAGGCATCAAGAGGAAATGTCATATCAAAAGACATCAGCCAGGACGTTAAAGCTGGGGCACAAATGGGTCATCTAGTATTGCATGAAATTAGTTACAGAGTGCTTTAAAGACAACAAAATGTGATGCTTTGGAAGTGCAGGAAACTTTGTGGGCTGTTGAAAAGTGTTGTGTCTGCAAGACAGCCTGCAAGTCTGATTCAGTTCCTTTGACAGGATGAGTGGGGCAAAATTTCAGCTAACGATTGTGAAGGCTTTGTGGATCATAAAACATTTGACACAAGTCATACAATTTGAAGGCAGCTGTAGAAAATGTGACGCAAATGGCTGTGAACGTCTGACGCTGCAGAAAGTTGAAAACAAGAAATGGCGGTAATCCTAATGGTGTAATTTAGGACACGTGATGCAAAGATTATTTGTCAACTGTATGCAATTCTCCTCTTTGAAAAACATGCGCTGCCCTCTGAAAACAAAAAGCGGCGCATTTCATCGAAATCCAGCCTCGTGGATGGGCCTTGCAGCCTTGCGGTGGTTGCGCATCGACAAAACACACATTTGCAAACAGGGTCTCACCCAGTTCTGAGCGAGAGTCGGGTTAATGAGAAGCGCCGATGAGACGTTCGGGTTTGTTTTTTCCTGGTTTTGACGCGTGGCACATCTGTGACAGATATATCAGCTGTTTACGCGAAGTGGCTCTGGGGAGCTTTATGCAGAAAGTAGTTCTGGTTTTAGCTGCGTTGACCTCAGTAGCTCACCACAGGCCTGATCGCAGTTTGCAGGGCACGGTCTGCGCGCGGATCTCTGCTCTCGTATAGAGACACAGGAAGGGTAAACCATAAAACTGAGGGGTACGTGTGCGCCATGCTGGGTGAAGAATCTGGACCACCGGTGGTAGCAGTGATAACAGATGACTAAAACATGTTCTAGCGGCACTTTTTAGAAAAAAACAGGAGAGAACGAAGCCGAGCAACGACAACACAGAAGTTAAGTTTCTGCTTTATCTTCACGGCGCTGAAGAGTGTCTTATCAAAGTTGGGTCTGTGTCTATTCAAACACTCCGTCCCTGTCGCTGTCCCTGACCCTGTGACCCCCTCCTCTGAACTCCAAGACAAGGAGTCACAGCTGCAACTCAAATCTTGAGGAAAAGAGTGTTTGAGGTGGGAAACCCAACTCCCCTTTTGGGTGTTCAGAAAGTCCGGTTGTTCTTGGCCAAAGCTTTTCGACTCGGAGAGCAGAATGTTTGCCCCCCGTTGGCCCTGCTTTATTAGAGGGAGGAGGGGACCACGAGGGTTGCATTGAGTTTATATCTGCAGCTGGGAGGTCAGCTTTCCTTTGGGACAATGCGAGGATATGAGTGTTTGATGACAAGCAGTGATAAGGGGCTGAATGTGTGCACTCGACTGTGGGAAGAGAACAAGAGCAAGAGCGGTCAGTCTTTTTCGTCTTCCCCCCCCGTTTTCTGAGGAGTGCAGCCACATGTCTGGCGTGAAAGTGTGACGGCTATTCCTTCCTTCTTTACATCTATCAGGTGATAGAGCGACGGTACAAAAGAGAAAAGGTAGAGAGGCCCTCTACCTTTTCTCTTGTGCTAGGCCTAAAGTAAAAGCACCGACGTTTTTCTTTTGTCACTTCAGAATTACAAACTTCTATGCGTTTAGATGTGATTTCATCTGAAAAATGAACAGAAAGTGGTGCATTACTGTCTTACTCATGACTTACTGTCAGATTGCTCCGTGGTTTAGACCACAACAGACCCTGGGGACATGTTGGTCAGTCAGTCAGACAGAGACGCATGGAGTCACTTGTGGTCTGCTGTTATTTGATTATTTTCCAATCTTATTCATTTCTTTACATTTCTCCCTGTGTGCTGTGTTTAAACGAGAGACATGTTTTTAATCAGGCGGAGAAGGCAATGACCAAAATTTATAAAAATATATATATATACGTATAAAAAAAAGGAGGTAAAAAATGTATTACAACAAAATATGCAGAAAACTAAACGTTTTTCTGCTTACTATCCTTTAAGAAAGGAAGAAACACGCAGGTCTTTTGAGCTCCAAGCGTCACGGTTTCGCCCGGAGACATGTTCATTTGTCTTTGTGATTCTGTTTATTCACTTATGTTCTCTACCAAACCTCTGAGGTCTCCACAAAACATCTGGATTTAGAGTTAGCGTTATAAAATGTACTAATTGTGTGAGAAAAGGGACATTAATCCAAATCTAGGCCTCTGATTTTTTTTTTTTTTTTACAAAAAAAGTACCCTTTTCCGTCCACTTCATGATTATGCTCTGCTTTTTGTTCATCTCTCACAAAAACCCCAATGACCTACCCTGGAGGTCATGATGGTAACGTCACAAACAGTTGTCTGAAAACTCTCCCAAAGCGCCGCTGAGTTTCGCATTGAGTTACCTTTTCTTTCATTTTCAAATCAGTTCAAGCCTTGATAAGCTTGACGATGATTAAGCCCATCTTAACCGTTTCCCTCAAACCATTTCCAGTTGCGCAGTCTAAAAATAAAGCACAACACAGTGGTTTCTCTGCCCAGGAGCCACACTGTTTACGCCACGCGGCTCCTTCGTGTGCGTCCAGGCCTCGTGAGACGAGGCGCTGGCTGGATGTGATGAGTTTTGGACGTGTGTTACGGTATGTACCTGGCGCGGTTTCCTGCGGGGACGGGAGGAAACGTGGACTCCTCATCAGCGCTCGGAGAGTCCATGTGTTTCCTGAACCGCTTTCAATAATGAGTGAACGCACATCCTCCTGGAGGCGTTTGGTCTGCTCCCGCAGCCCGCATCGAGACCTTGGACTGTCCCCGCTGAACAATAGCCTGGGGAATCCTCCTCCTTCTCCTGGACGACAAATCAGCCAGTCATTTAGATAGCCGTATCTCACCGTCTAGACACGCCAGGCACCTCGGAGGTATCGCCTGAAACAATGCAGCGTTATTTGCTGTTCAAGTGATAAACCTTCAACTCTGGTGTGGAATGTCTACACTGTTGGAAGAGGAGTTGGTTGGATGGGTTCTGCCGGACGTCTACCTGCGGTCATCTAAGAAAAACCTTTAAACTAGAGACGCACCGATCTGATATTAATGTCTGTGTCGATGCCGATATTAAATAGAATTGTAGATCGGGTATCGGTGACAAGCCATAAGGCAGATCTCAACAGGTAGCTTGTTTCTTGATTGTTTGAAAAATAATATTTGTAATTTATTGCTAGCAAAAACTTTTTTTTTAGAACAATAACTGAAGAAAAAATCTCTCACAACTCAGATGAAAACGAAAACTAACTTGATCTGATCTTACAAGTCTCAAACAATTGTGGGTGGCAACAGGTAGTTTGATTAATCGGAACCATTTTGATTTTGGATCTTCGGAGGCCGTGATGTTTAAGTCTGAAGATTATTGGAAAAAAAAAACTCTGGTTGTCACGCCCGACATCTCACAAACAAAAGAGATCTGCGCCAAGCCCTCGCGGTGTGTTCTCAATCTCTTAAATTAATCAGAGGGTCTAAAAGTTACCAAAGTGATCTTAACAGTTAAAAATTAGAAAAATAATGTCCGATTTTGGATCCAAACTAACTTAAGTATGCCCAAAGAAAAAACTAAATTGATTGTCATTCTGGTATCGGCCAAAATCAAACCTCAGATATCGGTATCGGTATCAGAAGTGAAAAAAGTGGATTAGTGCATCCTTACTTTAAACGAGAATAATCCACTGGGCGGGGAATGGAGGGGCTTATTAAGTGGGGACTTTTAGGATTTAATGTATCAGCAGTAAAATCTACTGGGTCATGCAAGATCTGCATCATTCCTGCCTCTTATGGGCAGCAAGAACCTAATAAGTAACCACTTCCTGTAGATACGCACCACAAAATGTGTCACTTCCTTCCAGTTACCCCTCCAATCTTTTATCGGGGTTTGATAAGCACTCTGGGGATGACGTTCAAAAGACCCTGAATGTGGTCTTTCGGAGGCCAAATGGGCAGGAGCAGATTAGTGTTTTACTGTAATCTTCTAGAAACGGCGCAATCAGGAACTCAACAAACACCAGCAGCTGCAAGTGTCTGGAATTACGTATGCAAACAATTTCACATATAAGCAAACCACAGTAAAGTTAAAGAGGCTTTTCGGTTACAAGAATTAGTGTGTGTGTTCGTTTGTGGGCGGGGGTGTCAAAACTACAGCAACAGAGGAAACTGCACCAAACAGGCCGCATGTAGTCACACAATGTGCCTCTCTATGTTAAACATCCATTATTCTCGACGCTAACTTGCATTTGGATCAGGCAACACGTAGAGTAGGAGAATGGGTAAGATTTCCTTTTGTGATGTAACAGGTTTGAAACAGAACAATACTAAAAACAACCAGTGATGTAATGGGAAAGCAGAAAAAAAAAGAGGAAAGAATAAAGAAACACCCACTGCCGAGCCGACTCCATCAGCATCTTCAGCTGTTTGGGAGGAAAGCGAGCCGAGGCAGGAAACGCTCCCGCAGCGTCTCCGCAAGTCTTCCTGTCAACGAAAAGACGCTCTGGGGTGGAGAAGGCTTTCCAGGTGCAAACTGGTGTTTCATTTACATTCCAGCATTTAAAAGAAAGAAGCTCCCATGGGCTTATTTTCAGCCAAGCAGGAGGCCTAAGGCCCACATTTTTCAGGGAACAGCTGAAAGAAAAGAAAGAGAACATGAGCGAGGAATACTGTGGTGGAGTTGGCCAAAGACGGCCCGGACCGTGTAACGGCTTTAAATAGTTTTGTTGTGACAGACTGACAAAAAAAACAACAACATAGAATCGCTTACAGTTTATTCAGACTGTCTGTGGTTTTAATAACCGAGATGATTTGGGATTTACTCTGTCAACAATCTGTTGTTTACGTTTGAACTCCCCCACCAAATAAAAAACACAAAAAAACAGACAAACAGAAAAACAGTTCTGTAGTTCTGTAGTTGGTTAGCTCATCGTGGACCGTCAACGAGACATCGAAAAATTCCGGGATTTGGGGTTTTTTTTCCGTCATTGGGGTTATGGAGACTGCAGGAGCGGGAAGGGATGTTAAAACAAATAAGGATACCACACTGGTTCTTGTCTACACACTGATCAAAAGATGAAATTTAACACAAAAAACTCAACACAAAGGAATCTAACGTTTATTAGTGATTTCTAAAGGCCTAAAGATGGAAATTTAATCCCCAGATCCAGAGCTGCAGAACATGAGAAAAAGCTTGCGATGCTTCAAAATTTACTCTTGATATTTTTTTTTCGATGAACTTAAAAGTAACGGAAAATCTCAGCACTTTATCACGCCAGCTAGAACTGTTTTCACTTTATATGCAATAATTATTTGGCATAAAACAGCCAATACGTAAAGCTACAACTGTTGAGGACTTTCTTGAAGCCTTTTCTATTTCTGGATAAGGACCATTAAAATCGTGCAAAACTTTGACATGTGTTGCTATGCGTAATTTCAAACCATCTTTCTGAGAATAGCAAATGAGGAAATGGTGCTTCCCATACTTTCATTGGGTCTCAGAACTTTGCTGAGTAGTTTGATCTAAAGTTTGGTGAAGACCACGTGAAGTTACCTAAAAAAAGAAAAACAGCCTGGGTGACGGGTCAAATGTTTGCATGCGCTACATGCAAACATCTCAAAGTTTAATCGTGGACTTTGGTTGCTTGTTTACTTATTTTCTGTGCAGTGGTTTATGCAGAGCATGTTGACATAGCGTCAAAATGGACAAGAAAAAAAACGTAAGAAGTTTTAAGCTGAAAACAGATCCACCGTCTATGCTGCAAGTCGGAACATCTAACTTTTATTAACATGTCATGATTAGCATTACTATAATAAAATAGTACATCAGAATATGGACAACTAGAACTGGAAGCTATAACCCAGCTTCCCCTTGCAGAGTATTTAATAGCTTGAGGCAAAATGTTTTCACACCCCCTTTTTTTTTTTAATTTAGCAAAGCACAAGTGAGGAGCGATTCACGCTGACGTTATATATTTCGTAAAACCAAACACCTGCTCCACCCAGAAACCCTGTCAAGCTACATAATCCACCACCGAGTCGACCCTGCGGGCTTCCGCTGTGCAAACTTGCTAGAAAAAAAAAATAAAAAATTACGGTTTGCAGAACCACTTCTTGATGCGTTCGATGGCTTTGACTCATCGGCCCAGAACTCGTCTGGCCTGTTGCTCGGCCCCCGAGTTCTCTACCCGTCTGTCTGCTGTGTGCCTGCTGGTCCAGGCGAGTGAAAGTGAAACATTAGATCGAGCTGACAGCTCGGTGTCCTACATCTCAAAAAAGATGAGGCGATAACAGAAGGTCAAGGTACAGCAGAAGTTACATTTATCTGGTCTTTGTTTTGCAGCCGCAGCTGCTTTCAATGGAAATGTTTCACAAGAGAGCGTTTTCTCTTTTGAACTAGAGCGTAGATTAGATTTAAATCCTTGCCTTTGTTTTCTGTCGGTGGCCTGGCTGAGATTGCTCTCTTCGCGACTAACCCGTTAACAGCGACAAGCAGTCTGCCCCAGTGCTGATCGTTTTCTCCAGCCAGGCGCAGGGAAGCTGGATACAAAGCCGAATCTGGGAATGGTTTGAGACTGAGGAATGCGCCGTTTAGCACAGAGCTACAATGAAAAGGCTTGGATCAAAGCAGAGACAGGGGTTGGCATGGCCCAGTCAAAGTTCAGGCCCATAAAAAGTCTTGAACGTTGATATTCACACGTGCAAATAAGAATGGGTAAATGATCGGATGTTAAAAAGAATGCAATAAAAAATGTCTGAGACAGCCAAAAGAACTTGCAGCTGCAACTGCAGTCAGTGTGGTTCTACAAAGTATTGACTTGCAAACCCATGCAAAGCTAAACCGACTTTTATTGGACAAAACACAAGAAGAGAAGCCTATGTTTCTTTTTTCTCTCACTTTAAGATCTTGGATTACTTTTGCGTCAGTCCGTTGCGTAAAATCCAAGTGAAACGGCTCGAATTTTGTGACTATGACAAAAATGCTCAAGCTGTAATTTGTTTTGAAAGCACCATGAAGTCTAAGATGATTGGCTCGATGGTTTAAGGCATAAAAAGGAGAAAACCCCCATAAAAACAAGTTCCAAAGGGTTTGATTTTACTGCGTTAAATTACATTTACAGAACTACACACTCTGACAAACCACAAATAAGTGCCACTTGCCAGCCCAAGTCGCTCTCTGTCCCACAGTTTCCTGAGGAAATACCCTAAAATAAAATAAAAACAACCTACCAACATGTTAGCATGTCTGGTATCAGACGGCTAATTTACTATCTCCACGCAACATTTGATGCTTGGCAAGAGTTGAAAGTTGAGGAGGAGGAAGAGTGGGAGTCGACGGAGCTGTGGGGGAGTTCTTCAGCAGAGGCATTTATTGGAAATGTGACATGTTCTTGGTCTACATGGATTTTCGAAAATCCCGACAGCTCAGCAAATCCGGCTGTCTGCTTTCTGTGATGTTGGCTGGGGAATAATTCGACGCGGCTTTTGCTCTTCGGCAACAGGCCGGACTGGACTTCCAGTGTGCTACAAGCTAATGTTTGATGCAATTTTCCCCACATTTCCACCATGAGCAACATTATTGTTCTTTTCTGAATTCAAAGGTTGGTCATTTAAACTTATAGAGAATGGAACAGGTTCTGTGGAAGCAACTCATGAAAATGGAGGACTCTAATCGGGTTCAGCTGGGGTCAGTGGCCTCTCTGACAATAGGGAACAGGAAGTAGTCTGTCAGATCACCTAAGGAGAAACAACATCACAGTGGCACTTTGATGTATATCTTATTTTTTTTCTGTTGACAACACAATATCTTCCTGGGCTGACAAGTTGTTTTCTTTCGGCAAATTGAGCTAATTAGCTTCTTTTAGCCGGCTAGCTATCAGGCCGTAATCTGCTAGCTATCTATGAATATACTCACATTTAATTCTGCTCCACACATATTATTTATGTAATCCAAAGTCATTTAAAACACACTTTTTAAACAGTTTAACACACTGTTTAAAAAGAAAAACAGTCATGTCTGCTTTTTTTGGTCGTTGGTTTTTTTTTTTTTTTTTGCACCATTTATGTAAGTATCTAGTTCCCACTTTGGTTTGGTAGATTAACATGTAGAAAAAGAAAAAAGAAATAACTCCCGGATTTATGGCGTACGATCTGATTAGATTGCGATTGGTGCCAATAATCTCTCTGCAACAACAGACTCCAAGAAGTAGCCAGTCTGATAACCTAACGTGAGACCGCAGCTATAAATCCTCCTGATTTATGCTTAATTTCTTTTTTGATTTTGATTGAGGTTTCAAGGTTTTTGCAGCTGGCAATCTGTGACAATTTTCTACTTTATTTCCGATTTGTTTTTAAAGCAGTTTTGTTTTAACGTTTTTCTAACCTCGACACATCCAAGTTTATTCTGCTGCCAAAAATGTGTAACTAAGCCATTCATAGCAGTACCATGTCAGAAGGAGCTTTAGCATTTTGTAATCAAACATCCAAAATGTCTGAGTAACCTGATGAAAAAATATAGAAGACGGAAAAGCTGAGTAGAAAAAAAAACCTCTCACAGATTGAGGTTGTGATCCGGTTCATCCGTTATCAATGTCCTCTCTGAAACTCCAGGAAGTAGTCTGTCTGATAACCTAAAGTGAAACAACAACAGTTAGAGAGTTTTTTTTTCTTCTGATTAATACCAAACGTTCAACTGCCAGAGCCAGGCAGTAATTGCGGAAGCAGCATCTCGTTAATCAAGAAAGTTTCTTGTTTTACCACCATATCAAAGTTCGTAGTTCTGACAGATTGCGACTTGTTAAAAGGACATAACTCTCCGTCTTCTCACTGCTTCTTCTCGACAACACTCAAACACCCAGGAAGGTGTTCCCGTTTTACTGCTATGATTAATCTCATTAAACAAGAACAAATAAAACTTGTTTTATTTCTATCTCGTTATAACAAGAGAGCTTTAACGAGATCCTTCTCCTGTGTTTATTTCCTAGCTCTGGCATCGAAACGATTCAGTAGATTTACGTCTGTTTTCTAAGTGTTTGTTTTGGGTAAGCATCGTGCCGTAAGCATTTCATGACTTCTTCTAAACAGAGCAGATTTTTCCATTTGTTGCCCTTCTTTTTAAGGGTTCCTAGCATTCAGAAGACAGGAAAAACTCTGTCAAAAGAGTTTTTGCCATCCACGAAGTTGGAGAGCTCGTTCAAGGCTAGACTGCTGCATCAGAGGTGCACAAAGGAGCGTTATCGAAGATCCTTCCTCTCAGCAACTGTCAGACTGTATAACCTTCAACTGCTTGACTGTACCAGCTGTTATTTGCTGTTTTTTCTATTCTTGTAAATATTCTGTTTTGATGCGCAAATATACAGGCCCATACATTGTTTTGAATTACTATAGTGTGCCTCTTTTAATCTAACTGTGCTATTTACTAACTGTAATGTATCATTTTTATACTGTATTATTCTTGTTAAGCAGACAAGTTAGTTGTCAAGCTAACCTAACCCTTAACAAGAATAAACCAGCTTATTAACTGGGTAGTCAACACGGTAGTTCAGCTAACCAGACTAAGAATGAATTGTCTTAACTCGCTAACTAGTTGTTTAACAAGCTGTTAGCGTTAACGTCTAAGTTTAACGACAATATCTAGTTTTTACTTGCTAAGCTAGCTAGCTTGTTTTTGCTACATACGTTGAGGTAGCCTGTTTACTTCTCATGCGTTTCTGCTTTTAGCAGAATCATGTAGTCGGTTTGAAGATGGATTACGTCTCCTTGCATCAGCAGCAAAGCAGGATGTGTAGCATTACAAAAGTCTGTCAACCAAAAACTATTTTAGACACATTTCTTTCTGGACAAGCCCAGGTATTATCAGCTATTATACTGAAACTGGGCTTATCCAAAGGGTCGGTGGTAAAACAGTTAAAAATGTCCGAAGTACAGTGTCCTCTGTCTTGCCGTTACACTGATTTATGGATTAAATGACTTCTTTGGCAGACCACAGAGTGCTACATTAATTACAAAACCGCTCATTTCCTACCACACATACCAAGAATGAGCGAAGGATATAGAGTCTGTGGAGCGAGTAAAGTGAGTGGATAAAAAGTTTAATAGCTGGCCGGGGCACAAAGTGTGTGTGGGATAGAGTCCTGGGAGAATCCTGACAAATGACCTGCATATTCCGATTTCCTGTCAGGCCTCAACACAGGCCGGCTGGTTCTCTCCATTAAAAAAAAAAAAAAAAAACCAATTTTTTCTCTCTCTCGTCCAGAGGAGAAAAAAAAGAAATCAAAACTTTCAACACACACTGACTGAGCTGCCTGGAGGCTTAAAACCGCCGATATCCAAACAGTTTCCAGTCCTTCCTGCTTTGCTCGCTCATCTCCCGCGTGGTTTCTCCGGTGGGATCTTGCAAATCATCCCTTATGAGAGTCACTTCAGCGAGGACTCAGTGAGGATCTGTTTATGGGGACCTGCCTGAAAAACATCTGTGCCTGGATGGGAGCAAGAGCGAGGGCTGATCGTCCCGAATTGAGACAAAACGAAGACGCTGGAGCCGATCCCGGGGATCTGTTTCAAGCCTGCTGAATGTCAAAGGCCTAGAATGATAACTGTAACAGAAACCACATGCTCAAATAAAAACCTTCACCAGCACTGACACAGTTCATGTATGACAGCTCATCGTAATAAAGAGCACAGGGAGAGTAATCAGTTCTCCACAGGATATGAAGAGAAATATGCATCACCAGATAGTTCGGGTTATGGCTCCTCAAGGACATTTTTGGATATTTTCACATCTCTGGGAAACAAAGACAACCGGAAAAATGTGAGTTCTAATCTTTAAGGGTGTTTTAATACCTTATAGTCCGGTAGACTTGGTTCGATCGGGATTCAAAACTGCAGCATTTATTACATTTTCAGCCGCCGTGGTTCGCTTTCATATTGCACTGTATCAAACGATCCAAACTATTTGCGAAAACTGTTCCCCTCCTCGCATGTGGTGGCGCTGCACCAAGAACCACTGAAGGAAACGACATGAAAGCCTCACAAGAAGATATAAGCGCAACTTCCTTCCATGCATAACGTAAACCAAAAAAAGGAGTAGTGTCAGATTTGAGCCGTTATAGGATTTCTCTTTTGTTGTCGGTGAAAGACCACGAGCCGCTTCTCCCGCAACCCTCGCGTGTTTGTTTTTGGTTGCATTTACCCAAAATGCCCTGCGCTTTGGTCCATTTCCTGCTTTTTTGAGGATTCGAACTGCGCTTCAGCTCTGGTCTGCCTAAAAACCCCGAGGTAGACCAGTTAGATTTTATCCGATTGCACATTCATGCCTCTCCAAAAGAACAGGAATTTCTTGGCAAACAAACTGGAGTTCAATTAAAGCGGGCTAAACAGGGCTGGTGTGAATGAATGCGCCCTAAAACACCATCCATCCATCCATCCATCCATCCATCCATCCATCCATCCATCCATCCATCCATCCATCCATCCATCCATCCATCCATCCATCCATCCATCCACTCACTCACTCACTCACCCTGGACAGGTCGCCAGTCTGTCGCAGGGCAGGCCTAAAATACTTTGTAGTTTATTGCTCTATATCACAAAACATGAAAACGTTCAAGCACTATTTGTATTTTTTTAAGTCAGTGACATTCCTTTGCCCTAAGTGTCCCACATTAGGCTTGAGGACCTCCTTGCGTCCTGGCCCGCAATGCAGTCTGTATCTTTCTTGTCACAATAACCTGACGGGTCCTGTGGGTCTCCTGGTTGCTCTGTGGAGAGCTCTGTCAGCGTTACACTGCCCAGACTCAGAGCAAACATCACCGAGAGCAACAGGACACTAACAAGTGTTTCAGTCACTGGCTTAACACGGAGTGACAGGCCAGAAGTCTGACAAGCAGCACTGTTTGATAGGATATCTTACTTCCAGTCAAAATGGATGTGACGTCTTCTTCCTAGCAAAAATTCAGGAAAGCATTGCTCCTTTTTTTTTATGTGTTCAGCTACTAACGTCCATCTCCTGCAGTGAAGCCACTTAAAACCACACAAAAACCACTTGTACGGTTATTTATACAGCTGCATGGCGAATCAAAGGGAAAATCTGGACGCTTGAGCCCTGCAGTGATGGAATTATGTCACTTTGTTTTCAGAGGGCATGATATGTGCACGGCCACGCTGCACTGTGCTCTGCGCTCTGCTGATGAGTTTGGCTTTTGGTTCTTCAGGTTTCCTGAGGAACTAAAATAAAGTTTGTCCCTCAGAAAGTGGGAGTTGAGTCCCACAGAGCCTTTTAAATAAACATTTTTTCCAGCTAACTCAACTCCGGCCTGTGATTCATGAAAAGTACCGAAAGGATGTTTACTTGAAAATTACCTCAGAATCACATGGGTCTTTAATAAAAACCAAACGGGAGAAAACAAATATTTTTATTTCTCATCATTAAGATAATTTTAGAAGCTAATAGAAATAATTGTTATAAAGAAAACAAGTGAAACGATTAGTCACCATCGCTATGCAGATGATACATCGCTCTACATTAGGATATCACCAAGTGACTTGGAACCCATCCAAGCACTGAACAAATCATTGCATGGAGGTGCAAAGAGATGAACAAAAGCAAAACTTAGGTTATTGTGTTTGGGCCTAAAGAGGAACGATATAGAGTCAACACACAGCTTCAGTTATTACAGCTAGCAACTAGAAATCAGGCTCAAAATTTAGGTGTAGTAGTGACGGACTCCTACCTGAACCTTCAAAGCCGCATGAAGACAGTTACAAAGTCTGCCTTCTATCACCTGAAGAACATTTCCAGGATTAGAGGACTAACATTTATCTTTAGTCACAGTGATTACTGCAACAGCGTCTTCACATGTCTGCCTAAAAAAATAATCCGCCGGCTGCAGCTGCTCCAGAACGCTGCCGCTGCGGTTCTGACCAAAACCAGGCAGACAGAGAACATCACCCAGTTCTGAGGTCCTTACACTGGATAAACGTTACAATGATTCTCTTAGTTTACAAACCACTGAACAGCTTAGCGCCTAAATACATTGAAAACATGTTGTATCCACCTCCCAGACCCTCTCAGGTCGTCTGGTTCTGGTTCTGGTTCGACTCCGCATATTCTGAACCCGAAACAAACACGAGGAAGCAGCATTCAGCTTCTATGCACCACAAATCTGGAACGAACTTCCAGAGAGCCGCGAACTGAAGATTGTCACATCGGGACAATCTCACGCCAGAACCCTCTAAAATGGAGAAAATACACCAAATAGAAACTTTGATTTACGCAACAATTGTCTTTATACTTTGCTTTGCTGGGTGTGAAAATGATGTGAATCGTCTGATAAGATCTGCACGGATGCCTGACCTTAAACGACGCGAGTGCGAAAGGGAGACTTGTTGGGATGGTTTAATAATAGAAGTAAAGCGGAGTCGAAGGCGGCACATTTCTATCGCTTGTTTGCAATAAATCATTTGCACGGGCCGCGTGAACCCGTGTGCTTTTTGGCGAAGTCCAGAAGCCTTGTGTGAGAAGCCGGGTCGTCGATTCCAGAGCGCGGGGCTGAGGGTGCGTAAGACGTGTGAGTTACGAGAACGGATTACAGTGAAGCAGAAGTTTCTGAAATGTGAATTCTGCGAAAAAGCATTTCTGCAACTCAGCCTCACTGAAACGTGGGGTGTTTTGTTACGTGTGTAAGCGTGTGTGCGCGCACACGCACACACGCACACACACACACACACACACACACACACAGTGTGTGGGCGGCTGTGTGGGAGCCCGGCCGAGCTGGTTTAATAGCTTCCAGAGGTTGGGCATGTGTCAGCCAATAAAAACAAGACGAGCAGCAAAATGTTGAGCAATTCCATTGCTGCATTAATGAGGAGGATATCAACCATCAGGATGTCGGACCTGTTAGGCTGGTTGTCTGTGTTCTTAAATTTCCTGTGAAAAATAAAGGATGATTGATCTAAATCATATCAATCAATCTTATTATATATATTTGTTTAATCTCAGCTTCTTTTGATACATAACAAACCTTAATATTTATTCTAAGTCCACTCAGTGGGCCTCCTTCCTGGTGGTTTCTTCCTCTCTTTATTTTATTTTTTTCTAAATAGGATCTTTGAAGCAAAGAGGGAATAACAATACTTTTGGGTTTTGGTTACGTGTGGGATCACTGAAACGTCCCCGGTTTGGCCTCTGCGACGGTTCCCCCCTTACATGGGCCCTGACCGCATATTCACAGAGCTCCGCGTGTAATGAAGGGTTTCTGCTCGGCTTTTTTTGGGAGCCGCCGTGTAGCGATTGCACTTACAAAGAAAACGTGAAAGGAAAGCGAGGGAGAAACGGACGGGGAGAGAAAGTTCAGCCTGAGGGTCTCTGTGTGACTCCGGTATGTTGAGCAGGTCAAATATTAACCCTTCAGCGGCGATAATAGCCAACTGACAACGTGACAGGCTGCTCCAATAATTATATCAGTCATGCTGTAATATCAGAGTGCTCAGTTAGCTGCCTACTCAATAGTAGCTAACATGCTAACAGGTGTTATAGAGGAGAAATGCAATACATACTAATGGAAGTATGCATTGCATCATGACCTTTTTTGCATTGATCATGAGTAATATTTAAATTTTCAAGCTTTTCATTCATTTCAAAGGTGAAAATGAACAGAGAGAAAATCCTAAACGCTTTTTAATTTGAAAGACTGACGACAAAAGTGACACGTTGCTGTATCTCCACGGGAACGAAGGGTTCAATTCAAACTGAGCGTGTGTTCAAACGTGGAAAGTAAGCTGTCATTTTATTATTTTATTGTTATGTTATTTTTATTCATTTTTAAATGAAAATAATTTAAAAAATCACATTTTTCCACATCAAGTTTTTCAAGCGTGAAAAGTTGGAAAGCCAATAGTCGTGGAGTACAGCTGATCTGCCCTTCTCACATTATCAGGCCTATTGTTTCTTTCTTTGAGTTGTCACAGAAAATGCTTCCTCAGAGGAAGCCAGAAGCTTTATTTTCACTCGGGGTGAAATACTGGGTGAACTGGAATGACTGGCAGAAAGCAACTGTAAGCTGAAAGTCAGAGGCCATTGAACACAAACAATAGATTGAATGAAAGGAGTATTTATAAGCATCTGTAGATCATCAGGGTGACTGTAGCATTACTGTGGCTGTGAGAGAATTGGTCCTGCTGTAGTTCAGATTCTCAGTTTGCACTCATGTAATGCCAACCTATATATACTGATGTCTCATCAAATCCAAATAATTATGTGCAACCTGTTGTTGGTAGGTATTAATAATTACAGACTCCACAGAGTTGAGGGTCGGCCCCCAGGATCTTCTGCTAGTTAACAGAAAACATCAGGAGACATCATCAAAAAGAAGAAACTCCAACTGAGACCTTCACATCCGGATGAACTCCCTCTGAATATCTGAGCTAGCGACCTTGAGGTGGAGCGATCCACCTCTTTCTGGTTGAGACTCGTGGCATTTTAAACTTAGAGGAGACAACTCTCATCTTGGCAGCCTCACCCATCATCTGTGAGGCGCTCCAGTGCGTCCCGACGTTTAGATATGGAAGCCATCAAAAGAGCCGCGTCCTCTTCAACAAGCTAAGATAAGACCCTGAGGTCCGTAAGGCAGGTGTCCTCTGCCCTGGTGAGTGTGGTGCGGTTTCAGCTACAAAATAAAGACTATTGTGCGCCCAATGGTTGCTACCTCCTCATTGCAGCAGGCAGTAAGTAAGTGGCCACTGCTAGCAAATGAAAAGGAACATACTCATTTGGGGGAGATAGGCTAAGACAGGCTAGTCACCAGCCTTTCCTAAGCTTAGATAGCTTAGAAACAGCTAAGACGACTCGCCCTTCCTAAGTTAGTTTAGAAAAGGCTGAAATAGTCCTTTCCTAAGTTAACTTAGCTCAGGAAAGATTGGTGACTAGCACGCTGAGGCTAGTCGTAAAGTTAACTTAGCAAACGTCACATGTAACTGAGCAGCCTGCGCTAGCAAAGGAGAAGGAGGATACTCGCAGGAAGTCAGTGTTTCGGCTGTCTTACAATTTCCCAGAAGTTTGTTCCAGATTTGTGGTGCATTGAAGCTGAATGCTGCTTCTCCACGTTTGGTTCTCCATCTGTTCTGGATGCAGAGCAGAACCGGAACCAGTCGACCTGAGAGGCTCTGGAACAACAACGGATCTTTAATGTATTTGGTACTAAGACATTCAGTGATCATAAACTATCAGCAGTATTATAAAGTTTATTCTCTAAGGTACGGGGAGCCAGTGGAATGACTTTAGAACTGGGGTAATGTGCTCTATCTAACTGGTTTTAGTCAGTTCTGGATCAGCTGCAACTGGTTAGAATGAATACCAGTAAGTAAAAGTCCAGACCTAAATCCAATTACAAATCTGTGGCTTGACTTGAAAACTTCTCCTCACTAATGCTCTCCATCATATCCGTCCGAGCTTGCCCGATTATGAACTACAGGGTGGGCTTTCATCCGTAAAAGCAACCCACTGGTAAGTGTAACCAATGTGTTCTGTTAGAATAAAGAAAAATTTGTTTTTGATGTCCTAATGAGCAGTAACAGCGAGCAAGGAGAGGTTTCATGTGGAATCAATCTCTCCTCTCGGTCTTGTATTGTTCATGAGAAAACCACGCAAACCAGGCAAAGACTAAGTTTATGTCCCCAAGAGGAATGTTAAAATTTCCCCCAAAATCATCAGGACATAAAACGGGCTCTTCATGACTTTGAAATGCGCCTCGCCCACTTCCACAGAACGGTATTTTCTTTTCCCAGAATCTGACCCCTGGCTGCGACCAAAGGTCGTTTGCTGCCATGTCGGCAAATGAGCAATTTTGAATCAACTAAAGTTGCATGACTCACCCCTCCTTGGTCCTTTACACAGCCGGTCATACATCCCACCCCCCGCCCACTCTTTTCTGCCCTTTCCCCCCAACCCCCCTCCGATGTGGGAGCGCTCTTTCTTCCAAAGTATCCTTCAGGATGAACTCATCCCAAACCACTGCTGTAAGAACAGAACCAGCTTTCATGAAACGGCCCCTGTCACATCATCGTGCCCCGAACTGCTAATGTGGAAAATTACGTGCTTCAAAGCATGATGTCAGTTCTTCAAGAACTACTGTGAGAAAGTTAGAGAATTTTTTTTTTTTTAAATGAGACATTTAAAGAAGGCTTTTGTCAGTCTTTACAAATTAAACTTTTTGGAAATGAGGAACGGTTTGACCTTTCTTTGATTCAGGCTTCTAACCCCAAAGGTCCGGCATTAGGAACTATTGCTATGGCAGGAAAAAAACAAGAAAAAAAGAATGCTTCTTTATCAGAAGGTGACCCGCTTTGACTTTTTGGGGTTTATCTGGGAATGCAGGAATCTAAATGGGTAAAAAGGTGAGAGGTTAAATGTTAAAAGGAAGGAATGCTGAGAGAGAAAGCAAGATATGTCTTGAGAAACGTGGAACACGAAGCAAAAACAAGGCTGCTTTGGTTTGTGGAAGACCAGAAACACTGGACATTTCTTCATACAAATAGTTTTCTGCAAGAAAACTCAAGTTACAGGAGCGATGCCCCCCAAAAATATTCTTACTCTTTGCCTATTTAAATTTCAGTGTCACTTTATTTAATTAAATGTTTCTGTCTGATAGGAAATTAAAGCGTACCTTAAGAGTTTGAAATTTACCAAAAGTTATGTAGATTTGTCTGTGGCGAGGAGCTGCAGGTCGTTGAGGTTGGAGGGTCTCCCTGACATCACCCTAATCTTTAGCTCCTCCCACAGATTATCTATCAGATTGCATTTTGGACTCTGGCTGAGCCACATTTCAGAACATTAAGAACATTAAGTATCAATAATTTCGGCATTTAATGGTCATATGCTATAAAAACAGATGATATAGCCATTAAGAATATTACGGTGACACAGCATTTTCTTAGCAGGAGATATGGGATAGCTTTTCGCAAGTCCATATCGCAAATGTTACAAAAATCCATGAAATAGCTCCATGTTTAAGCTAAGAAAAAGTAAAAAAAATAAATAAAAATCAAAAAAGATTCAAGATGTGATTGTAGACATTTATGAAAAAGTAGACTGACAGACTTGCGTTTGGAACTTATTCAAGCATTCGGCATACCGATGTGAGTGAATCTTCATCAAAGTAGACAATGTTACCTTCAAGTCACTGCTGCAACATTCATGAAGCAATATGTAAAGTACATAGTAGCACCTCTAACACCAATACGTTGCAGGTCTTTTGCATAATTTTCACACTCGAGCCACAAAGTTTTTCAATTTTTCAAATAAATGCACAGCTTAGTTGGAGATCAAATTTCCTTCATACAGTTGATGCTGGAATATCAATAATCTTAATACACCATTTTGGAAAGTAAGGCAGGTGGACAATCATACAGGGATAAAAACACTATATCATCAACATAAGTTTTACACCGTTTTCTCTTCTTTTGCTCCCTAAAATTAGCTGATCCATGTAAGACAGTCCGTCCTGCTTTGTTAAAAATGTGCAGGGTCAAAGTAACTGTACAATGCACATGGGACACTGTGTAAAGTTTCAACTTGAAGGATTCAAATATTTGTATCTTTCAATATATTATAATATATAGGCCATTGAGGAGAACAGGAAGTGAGTCCAGTGAATCCTAAATGTCCAAAACAAGAATATTAGCTTTTTCAGTACATCTTACTTTAATAATTCATAACAGAAAATAACAAAGCTGAGGAAACATGGAAGGGACAGTGATCAACTCCACAAAGCTCTTGGGATTCGGCGTTACTGACGCAGTTTGATAAACACAGCTGCAAGCAAGCAAGGAAGAAGTCCAGAATGAACCCGAAACGGTTAAAACAACGTGACAGCGGGGCGTCCGTTTGAGCTGGAGCTTATGGAGCAAAAGTACCAGCTCCAGGCTGAGGACACGGCAAAGGAAATAATGATGTTTGTGTTTCCATATAGACACGACTTGCACTTAAATGCGGTTCAGTTGCGTCTAATCAAAATGCTCCCCGTTGGCCGTCTCTTCCTGTGTTTATTCGTGCCGTAAATTCCCAGCTGAGCGGTCTGCAGTCGTTTTGACCAACTAATCTTGTTTCACCTCTTGACTTCTAACACAAAACATTCCCTTGTTGGGAATAAATTGCTGTGCAGAAAGTCTTTCGAGTGGTGTGCTTGGCGGTAACACAAAAGAAAAACTTTTTAAAAGAGTTGCCCACAGGAAAACGTAATTAGATGGTCTGCTCTGGTGAAGGAATTTACACATTTCGCTGAGCGCTCCGTATGTGATTTACTCTGTTTTTTTCTTTGATTGAATGCACATGGATTTTGCGAAGAAAATGGGGGTAAATAGCCAAGATAACGGTTTTATGAGAAGTGCAAGAGTTGAAGTCTTTAGTCTCCATCCTGCTGGAGTTTAGAGCAGAATGCCAACGTGCAGACGGGGCAGATGGAGACTTCAGACTGGGAGGTAGTTTTTTTTTTATTTATTTATTTATTTATTTTTTTTGCATGAAACATGGAACAGTGGAAAAACAACATGCCCAACATTTCCATGTGCTTTTCCCATTTCCCCTTATTAGGAGCTCAAAGCGAGGTCGCTGCCCGGCACAGCTGCACGTTAAACGGCGTGACAGCGATAGTCGGACTTCGACAAAAGCTGGCTATTTCTAGGATTCCCATAAATCTGTTGCAGCGGTATGAAAGCGGGACACTCTAATCCTGAACTTTTGTACTTCTTTCTTTTCTTTTTTTTTTTGCAAATCACTGTGGATTCCCTCCCACTGATCCCACACGGTTCCACATCATTTCACCCTTTGCCATTTTGTTCTTTTTGTGTACCTGACTTTTTATTTATTTATTTATTTATTTTATTTTATTTTTTTTTGCAGAATGCTTGGATAGGAATGGGTTGTATGGGTAAGAACTGGGTTAAACTGGGTTTGTTTTTCTTGTTAAGTGTTTTTAGAGGACATGGGTTTTGGAACTGCAGAATTTGCCCTGCAGTGACTTTAAGTTTCACATTTACAAGACAGCCCTAAGAACAAATTTTCCCATCGACTCATCTCTCGGCCGCACTCGCCTCAAGAATCAATTAGCAATCATTTCGTCGTAAGTGGTGCGAATTCTCTCCACGTGGTCTAAAACACGCCCGTAAACAGATCTCACAATAGGTGTGATTTCTGCAGCACGACGAGAAAGGCTTTATTGTGCGATAAATAACACCTCTACAATGAGCTGCGGGGGGGTTGAAAAAAAGGCCAGAGAAACAAGCGAAAAAAGCTCTTAAGCTTTTATTAGGGGGGTATTTCTGAAACGAAACAGAAAAAAAGGCCAGAGGGCCTGGCGAGAAAAAGCTCTTAAGCTTTTATTAAGAAGCAGAAGCCTCACAAGAAAAACAGGCAAAAGTCAAAACAGCAGCAAATCCCAAGTCTGCTATCGGGACAAAAGCAGTGCTGACCGACTTCCTCTCTGGGAGTCCAGCTAACGTCACAGGAAGAGAAGGACAAAAAAAAAAAAAAATCATCCAGCCGGAGCCTGCCACATTGGACAAAACATACAGAAAACAGAGTGTGATGGCTGGGTGGGTCCAGACTGGTCACTCTGTTCTGAAAGCACGCGGCCTGAGGGAAGGAGGAGGGACGGAGCTGAGAGTCCTGCTGTCATGTCTTTGTGTTAACTAACTAGACAGGCAGCCACACTGGGCCTCGGTGGGGGATTAGCTTAGCTGCCTCTTAGCAGAGAGACCCTGGGAGGAGGAAGGTGGTCCGACCCGATGATCGGATGGTTGGGCCTGGGGGAACAAGAGGTGGGGTGGGACTCCATTCTCCTCCATTCTGGAACTTTGCTACAGACTGTGCACTTTGTTTTCTGCCTAGATGTGGTGTCCCATTTTTTTCCATTTGTCCTTCCTTGCTTTCTTGTTTATGTTCTCCTTTCTTTACTCTTTCTTTTTCTTTCCTTTTCCTTCCTCCTTGTGTCTCTTCTTCTTTCCTTGTGTCTTCCATCCTTTATTGTATACTTCTTTCTTTCTCTTTCTTTTTTGAATACTTACTTGTGTCAGTGGTGGGATCGCCCATCTTTCTAGGTCTTTTATAATTTCCTTCCTCAGCTTCTCATAATTTGCTTTGAATAATCGTGAAACTTTAGGTGATAATTACACCCGAGCGTCTAAATCCTTTATTGGTCCGTTTGAACTTTCCTGTTTCTTTTAGCTGTGTTGGGCATTCCTCTGCGCCTTTTTTATTTCTGTAATTTCTGTCCTTCTCCAATACATCCTTCCTTCACCAAAATATTTAAAGACATTTTTGGTGTTTGTTTTATTAAGGTGAATGCGAGGGAAAGTTGAGTCTGGAAAGATCTGAAATTGTTACATGAAAAACATTGAGGAGTCCTCTCTAGAAATTATGTAGAGAGGTAATAAAGACGGACCCTGGAAGAGCTGGAGACACAAAAGCCTCCTAGAGGAATGAAAATAAATATTCAAGACAAAATTTTTCTTCGCAGAAATTGAAATCTGGAATGTCAACCACAAATGTGTAAACCGTAAAGCCACATTAACATGTTTCATACAGTCGCTGATAAACAACAGGGTGGCGAGGTGACTAAGTGACCAAATATTCACACTGATTGTTTATCGCGCGTCACTCTGTAGTCAGAATCCGGCCGTGCCGTTTGTGCGTGTGTGTCAGACCCCAACGGTGACTTCATCTGTATTTTCTGTCAAGGATATCCCTCTCCTTTCCAGGCACAATGAGCCTGCTTCCTGTTTAAAGGAAAGCTCGCTCCGGTCCATCACTCACCCGCTCCCGACCGCCGCAGTTTCCCCCGGCACGTTGAGCTGCAGAGACGCTCGGTGATCTGTGGAGAGGAAACGCTCAGTGTTTACAGAGAGAGTCTGGAAACTGTTCGACTGTGGAAAACATACTATAAAAAAAAACAAAAACACATGAATAAGCATAACAGGCTTGTGTCTTTCCTGAATATTGTAAATGTTCCACTGAGAGTTAGTAGTGAGGGGGCGAGTGACAGAACGTGAAGAGCTTTCACTTTCAGCTGTGATGAGACAGAAAACTAACAATCCTGCCATGTCATAAAAGTAATTGTACTTAATCAAAAGCAATACTGTGCACTTTTTTGTAAATAAGAATGCATTTTAGTAACATGCCTTCAAATCAAAATGAAGTTACTTATAAATTTGGGTCAATTAAAATCAGAGGGAAGAGGTGAATATGTTTGCATGTATTAAGATCACAGAAAGTTTTTCACATAATCACGACCTCTACGTATTCTAGATGTCATGATTAGGAAGCGGAAATATATTGGACTTTCAAAGTTTTCACACACAAAAATTGTAAATAAATGGTGGGACGTTACTAATATGGGGATCGTGTGTCGAAGGTTGACGTGCTTAACTTAATCATCTGCCCCACTTCATTTCAGACGTTCTTGTTAAGTTTCTTGGGCTTCACGATCCTGCCGAAACATTTTGGATTCTTGGTTTCATGGAAATGTATAATTTGTACATAATGTGGTAAGTGCACATTAAGGCATAGAATATGCTTTGAATTATGCCTCTGGGGGGAGGGGGATGTTCAAAAAACAAACCCTATAAATACTATGTTTTCCCCCCCAAAAAAACTAAGTTTTGATGTGTGAGCGAAGGATAATTACAGATGAAGTCAATCTGAGGAGTTATTTTTTGAAATGTGGGCTTTCTGAGCTGCTAAACAGACCCAGCTGCACCACTCTCACAAATATGTTCCCCCTAAACCCCCCACTGCCAAATGATCTGCAAATAAAACAAGCTGTAAGTCAAGCAATAAAAGTGCCACAACAATTTTCAGATTTTGGTAGATAAACAGGATTTCAGAATAGCATGTTGTGTTTTCAATGATTAATACTCTGATTGCTAAGATGAACTTTCTCATTTTGGTTTGTCCTCTAACGTTAAAAGGAAGCAAACATTAAACTTTCATGAGTTTTTAAATACATTTCATTCGCTAATGTTACAACGACTGTCTTTAGCGTGGTTAGCTTGTCACGGCTAACAAGCTAACTTTGCTATACAAGCTAACCTCGCTAGCAAATTTCACTTTAGCCTTAGACGCTACACTGCAGTTAAAGCTGGACACAAACTTAAATTCTTCTTCAAACACAATACCGTTTTCAACCACAAATCTTATCTAAAAGCAAAAGCTAACATGTACGTAAATTATTATATTTGTAGTCTAATTTGCGTAAACAATCTCTGCTGGTAGCTAGCTACTATGTGGGATAAAAGCTAACGGCTAACTGAAGCGACACTTGAATTCAAAAACACTATTGAGTTGTTAATTATTTGAAATATACACTTAATATAACCACATATAGCCGTGTAATGATGTATGGGCTTCCACTGCGGGACTTTTACAACATACAAACCTTTTATTAATTAAGCGCACTGAGGGAAAAGAGAGCTAACGCTAATAACGCGATTAGAGTAACAAACGGTATGAACGCGAGTTAGCTTCAGAAACATTACGTCAGCCATTTTCCCCTTCAGTGACTTAATTTTTGTTAATGCTGCAAAGTTTTCCTGTGTAGCGACTTTGCTGCAGACGTACAAAACACACACACACAAAAAAGGCAAAACATTTAAAGAGAGTTTTGCTGTTATTTTTAATCAAACTGCTTCTGTGGATTTTTTCATTGTAATGGTGAAAAGTTCCTTTTAGCAACGACGTTTTAAGCCGATAAAACGCGCTGCTAAGACTTTCATTCCCATCCATCGACGGGCTTCTTTCGGCTTGTCCTCGGGAGGAGGAGGGGGAGGAAAGGAGGAAAGGAAAAAGCGCGGGGGGGTCAAGAAGAAGGAGGGAGGACAAACCGGTTGAAAGGCGCAGACGCTCAGCCTCCGCATGTTCAGTCCTGCCCTCCTCCGCTCCCACATCGCGCTGACTCGCGTGGCGCGCGCTGATCCGCAGACTGGAGCAGCGCGGCGTCCTCCGCTTCTTTGCAGGCTTCTTTGTCAGAGGATATTTGGCGTCAAACTTTTCCCCGCGGTGAGTGTATGAGTCGACTTTTGAAGTGTTTTTAAACATTTTTTATTTACTTATTTATTTGTTGTCGCGTTAAGGATGATGTACAGAAACCATCGTCGTTTAAAAGTCCCTGCATGACAGGAAGAAATGTCTTGTTTGAAGTTGTATTGTAGACTCTAAGGGAACGTGTAAACAATTTGAGCTGAAAATGTTTTCATGATACTGAAAAAAAAAAACTGAAAATATTTTTCAATTCTAAAATAAATTTTTTAAAAAAATGTTTTGATAGGTGTTAACTTTTTCCCTTTTGCTTCCTTTTGTAAGATGTTTAAAATAATTCTAACAAGAGACTTGGACATTTTTTCCCCACTTCATTAATAATGTCAGTAATCAGAGCTGGTCCGAGGTTAGATGGAATTAGAAATTAAATCACATTATTTACATCTTTTCTTTTTTTTTTTTTAATTCTGGAGACAATGTCATTTTGTTTTTCTGACCTTTGAGTCCAGAGTTTCAGTGCGGATTTCTCTGCAAATAAAATATCATTTACCTGTTTAGTCTGCAGTTGTCCTGTTCAAGACATTTGATTCTAACAGAGTTGATTTCTGGAGCAAATTGACATTTTGACTTTCTAAAATAGTCAAATTTTCATAGTTAAGGATCAATCTGTAAGTGTAAAACATCTGCAAGAATGCCAAATGTTCCTTTATGTCAACCCCAAAAAATACATAATGTTTAGGTTTTTTAAGAAAAGGCAATTTTGGGATAGTTGTCTTCTATACTTTATTTCAAAAGTTACATTTTTAGATTCATTTTTCTGCAAGAGCTATCCTGTACTCTCGAGTGCCCCCTGCTGGCCGTGGGCGGCACCAGTTTGCTTATTCTTTTTATCAGCTCCAGCAATGGTGTATACAATTTTAGAAGTCATATTTCTGGTTATTTTTGCCGTCGTCACTGTCATCTAAATGATCTTTTTCTATTTTTGTCACGCAGGCTTCCTGTTATTGCCTCCCAGCGTCCCCGATATCGACCAAAAAGATTCTGGAAGGAAACTTTTGAAACCACAAGAAAGCTCGTCATCAAAGCAACCCTTTTTTTTTTCCACTGGCGTGCGTACCAAGAGACGGAAGAATGCCTGACCGCAGGACTCTTTGACACTTTGTGGATCTAACTTCATAACCCGGAAAAAGGCAGAAAAACAAACGAGTCTTCCACTCCTGGGGATCCCCAACGTCGAGCGCCGTTTCTACCCAAGCTGCCCCACTTTCCACTGCAGGAATGTTTAGCGTGTACCAAAACAACCAAGTCCTCGTGGAGCACTACAAATACACAGGCAAGCTGAATGGGACCAACAGCGACAAGTACACGGACGGACTCAAACCGGACTCCATCGCGTTCCTGCTGGTCTGCCTGCTTATTGTTGCGGAGAACGCTGTGGTGCTCATTGCCATCTGGAAGAACAAGAAGTTCCACATCCCCATGTACTATTTACTGGGCAACTTGACTCTCTCAGACCTGCTTGCAGGTTTGACCTACATGATAAACATCATGACGTCCGGTTCCCACACCTTGAACATGACCCCCTTGCTGTACTTCCTGAGGGAGGGCTGTGTGTTTGTCATGCTAGCCGCTTCCATCATCAGCCTGCTGGCCATCGCCATAGAGCGCCATGTCACCATGGTGAGGATGAAGCCCTACCAGGGGCACAAGCAGGGTCGGATGTTTGCTCTGATTGGAGCCAGCTGGGTGCTGTCGGTGTTCCTCGGCGTCCTTCCGGTCTTGGGCTGGAACTGCATCAACCAGCTGGAGACGTGCTCCACCGTCCTGCCGCTGTACGCCAAGAGCTACATCCTCTTCTGCATCACCGTCTTCAGTGCCATCCTCATGTCCATCGTGGTGCTGTACGTGCGGATCTTCCGCATAGTCAAGTCCAACACGCAGCGCCTCGCCACGGTCCCCCAGCGCAAGGGCCTCTACCGCAAGTCGCAGAAGTACATAGCCCTCCTGAAAACCGTCACCATAGTCCTGGGGGTGTTCATTGCGTGTTGGTCGCCCCTGTTCGTCCTGTTCCTGCTGGACTTCAGCTGTGAGGTGAAAAGCTGCAAGGTGCTCTTCAAGGCGGATTACTTCCTGGGCATCGCTGTGTTCAACTCCCTCCTCAACCCCATCATCTACACGCTGACCAGCAAGGACATGCGGAAGGCCATCCTGAAACTGCTCTGCCGCCGTTGCCTCCTGAACGCAGACGGGAAGATGAAGAAGTTCGGCCTGGCCTTCCTGGACTTCAGCACCACTAAGACGGACGCGGCGTCTCACAGACTGGAGGGTCTGGAGACGACGGTGTCTTCCGGGAACCTTCCCTCGACTATTAAAGCTATTTATCCAAGGATATCCAAGATATAACACTCTGACTCAGAACTGAGAGCAGGCACGTGAACTGTGCTAAAGACTCGTATTTAAGCAAACATTGGAAGGAGAAAAAAAAAACTGTGTTGCACTTTGAAATGGTTCTACTTTTAAATGATCCATGTTTGTAAAGCTGGGAGAAAGAACCGTTTTGTTGGATTTGTATTTATGCCACTTCTCCATCGATACCCGTGCCTTCGTCGTAGCTCAAAGCTTGTTTTTTTTTTTTTAGAACCTAGCATTACCATTGTCGAGACTTTTAAACAAGGCCAGTGGCGATCGCTCTGCGAGATTACCCAGACGGTCTGATAAGTTCTTGCAAAAAAAAAAAAAAAAACGGAACAAGAAAGCCAAGCCTGTGTGTTGACGTTTCACAGCATCTGTAATGTGCATCTGATGAGGTAGGGGAAAAACCCAAGCTCAAGATTTAAAGTTAGGTTTATCTCCCACTGCCTTTGTAGCGTATAATGACACGTTGTCGTGATCACGGAGCATCCACACCCAAAAAGTGGCGGCTGCCAAAACCGTTTAATGTCTGCCATGTGAGCTTTGGTCAACGCCGACGCCGGGGACATCAGAGGCCCCGGAGACGCTCCGAAGACGTCAGACTGAGGGGCCGGGCTGGGTGGCTTTTCAGCTTTGGAGGTCCCACCAACACATGTAGCAACACACGACCAAGAGCCCTAAAGCAATAAAAGCTGACAGCCGAGGCTTGGCGTCGCCTTTTTGGCTTTTGCAGACAGACGGGAACGTGGCAGCAGAACGTTTCGGCTTTGCAGATGAGTCGTTTCTTTTCGGAGGAGGCTCGTCTTTATTCTGTGAAATGACGCGTAAGGAGGACCATTTTCTTTCTCTTAGTGAAACTGTTTCTCAGATCTTTGTACCCCGACATGATGGGATTAATTGTGAACAAATGCAAAGACGTAATTCTGATTACCTGTAGTTAGTATCTTTTGTAAATGTGTGTAGCCTCTGTGAGCTGTGTGTTCTTTTATAAACGCCATACTTAAATTATGCCAGTTTTATATGTGCACTGAATAAACATATGTGAATGATTTTTACATGCAGGTCTCTGTTGATTTTGTTTTGGTTTTACATCTTAGACTAGATTTTCTCTTCACGATAAACATACAGTGCAACAACTTTGAAAATTTTCTAAAGGAAGGACGACACATCGCAGTTCTGTTTACTATTAAGAGTAACAATATCAAACATAATGCAAAAAATTCTAATTCAGTGTAATTCCTATTCCGCTACATTTCTGTTTATTCTAACAGAACATTATTATTTAATATTATGTTGAGTGTTGTTGAAAACTATGGCCAACCTAGAAAATTCTCTACTTGAGACTGCTACGCAGCAACAGTGTCTTTGGGCAGAAGCTTTCCCCCCCCCCCTGACCGCTGCAATACTGACTGCTACAGGAGATCCTTCCTGCCCACAGGCGTCAGACTCCACAAATGTTTCAAGAAACCTGTGTAATACGAGAGACAAAATTTAATTTTTGATTAAAAGTATTTTTGAATTTTAAATGTAATGATTATTTATTTTTCTGAAATGTTTTAAGTGTTATGTAGTAATCAGCTCCTACATACAATTTACAAAACAAACACTTCAAAAACACACAAATAGTCGATTTAGACGAGAGAATAAGAATAATAACTATTAAAACTATTGAGGACATACCCAACTGGTCAGTGGCTTTTCTCCCAGTGGCCACTGTGGGCAATTGGAGCTTTTTAAAGCACACGCTTAAGATAAAAATAGGAAATAAACAGCAGCTTTATTGCAATATTTCAGGCGTCTGGGTTCACTAAAATCGAAACCTGTTCCGCCGTGTGCAGAATGATCAAACAAAAGCTGAAGCCATTTCAAGCCATATCGAGTTGGGGGCCAAGCTGAAGTGACAAACCACGTGTCAAAGCCACTGACAGGCAGAGCTACCGGCGAAGGAGCAGAATTGGGCCCAGTGCTCAGTTTACGGTAAGAAAACCACACACTGGTAGGTGTGATGGTGTGCCTACCCGACTCGGGCTCCACATCCTGCTCTCTCTGAAACTATCGTCATGGTGTCGAATACAGGAAAAGAAGAGAGACAGAGAGAGATAGAGAGAGAGAGAGAGAGAGAGAGAGAGAGAGAGAGAAAGAAGAAGCCACAACTCGTTTTTGTGTAAGGGGAAAGATTCAGTTGTCGTCGAGCGGGTCTGAGTGCGAACAAGCCGCAGTGCCGTGGGTGGGAGGCAGCAGGGAGGAGAGAGAGAGAGAGAGAGAGAAAAAAGCGGCCTGCTCCAACCTACAGACCTGCAACTGCTGAATCATTGCTATCATGTATTAATAGCTAGACAGTTCGGCTACAATAGGAAACATCTGGTTTCCTTTGGTTGCTTTCAGTGTTCACGACAGATATTTCAGACATTCCAGGTAAATGCACATTTTAGCCCACAAGGGCAAAATGGTGGACAGAGTGAATGAGACGTGCAATAAAAAAAAAAAAATAAACTAAAGGACTAGATTTGTGTAGAAAAACTGAGCGCTTTCGGGGGCAAGAAGCTTGACAGTCATTTTCTGATCGACTTTATCGCTCATATCATTGTGGAGGGATCTTCTTCACCGCGCCGTTTCAGGTTCGACGTTCGTTTCTCCGAATGTCTCCCCGGATCCACAGCACTTTAATCAGACTGCGGTCTGGACTTTGAACACTTTTTCCCACCATTCTGCTGTTGGTGTAGGTGCTGCTGCCCAGTCGCCGCCGCGCTTCTACGTCTTACGAGACGTTTTTGATGGCGCAGACTTCCTTGCTGCTAAGTGAGCCCACATCACTCCGCCACCGCCGTGCTGACACAATGTTTTCGTCTTTCTGCAGCCTCTGTACTGTAAATTACTGCCAAGCGTTCCTCTGGTGTGTCGGACTGCAGTATGTTTACTTTCATAAAGAACATGTTTTTGTCGTACATATCTGTTAAAAATGTCGCTATGTGGCGACAATATAATGAGACAGATAATCTGTGGGGAAAAATATGAGTTCCTCTGCGGTCTCCCAACGCTAACCAGAAACAACCAATCAGAGCCAGGAACGCACTAAATCTATGCTACAGCTGGTTCACCACAACAGAAACTGCCATCCAAGGCCAAGGCTAGTTAGCATAGCCACTGATGACGGTGGATAAACGGTTTTCCTGTAACGCTCAGTTGTTTGTCCGCCATGAGCATATTTAGCACCACTTACATGAGGATGATTGACAGCATGAAGACCCTCTTCCTGATAGGTTGTTTCTCACTTGGAGCGATGCATTTTCTGCAGATGGCAACGTGAAGAAGTGGAGATCTTTTTTTTTTTCACAAATCATCTGTCTAATATTTCACTGTTACAACATGGTGACCGTTTTAACATACGTCAAAACATTTTTTTTTATAGAAGTTACAGACTCAGCTGTCGCCGTGCTTTACTGAGGTGTATTTTAACCCTTCCCAGATTCATTGACAGAAACCTTTGCTTTTCCAACGCCACTTTCTACTTTGGTATTTTGTTGCTAACCCACACCTGTATCCTCCCTAACAGCTTCTGCTAAACTGCGTTGACTTGCTGATGATCAGTTAATGGACGGTACTTGATTATCATCACCAGATTTGCTATTTGCATTAATATCTAACAACAGAAAGAAGATTGGACAAATTTTTCTGTTCGTTTTTGTCGTATTTTCTCCGTCTTTGTTTTTGGAGACATCAGTTGCATTTGATCTGTTTAAGACTTTGCTTTCCTTCGGCAGAAAAGCTCTAGAAATGACGACTTGTGTACTTGCGTAATGACAAGAATGTATTAAATGATGTTATTTTTTTTTAAATACACAGAACATATGAAAGAGGCAAGACAACAAAACATGTTAATAAATTAGATTTCAAAGTAGAGAGATGGTTTTATAGTTGCTCAAAAATGCTCACTTAAACTGAATACAGATGTTTTTTGATCAGGTACAAGGAGGCGTTTGGAAGCAGATTTCAGCAAGAAAATAAAAAAAAAAAATATATATATATATATATATATATATATATATATATATATATCAGAAAATTGTTTATTTAATTCTGTCAAGTGACAGCCCACTGCTCAATCTCTTAACTTTTTGTTGATCTAAAAAAAATAAGGAATAAGTCATTGAATAATGTTTCCTTTTAATTTGCTCTACTGGCTTGGTTTGAACACGCTTCAACATTAAGCAGCTCTATAGCGACATCTAGTGACCAACTCTGACACAGCAGGCACCGCTTTAGTCCCCGACGCTGGAACAAATCAGAAAGCACAAAGTCAAAGTTGTAAGTTATTTATTTAACACAACAAAGAAAAACAACAAGACGACCAACAAGACAGATATAATAATAATAAAAAAAAAAAAATACTAAAACACACGACGCGTGCTCTTCGTCTACCACTCGGTGCTGACAAAGTCCCACAGCTGATCGCTTATGTCGCTTCGAGAGCGGACAGACGTGTCAACGTTGATGGGCGTGGCCAGATCGGGACCGTAGTGCACTGCAAGCGAAAAAGAGTAAATTATATTGACACAACTCATTTTAAAGTCTTGTTTGTTCCGTCAACATGTTGAGGTCGTCACGACGCAGACAGACATTTCTGATCATTATTTGATATTTTGAGTCATAACTCCAGCAATTGCAGTGAGGAGCTTGAGGAAGCAATGCTAAAATGTTTGAGTCAAGTTTGAAGGCAATGCAACCAAAATCATAAAATTTGAAGACATTAATAAATAAATCTCTGACAGATTGTACCGCTATTGTGGTGTTTAGCAAATAAAAGCTTTCAACTAGAAGCACTATTTATCTTGACAGTGAAAATTGCACTCTGTAAAAAGCGTTTATCTCATCTGTGTGGAAGTGGAGGGCCACACAAAGTTATTCCCAGGACCCTAAATGTCCCAGGGGCCACACTTTGGACACCGCTGACGTGATCACTTTTGAGTTCGCACTTCATGATTACGGTTACTTACGTTCTTCATTTTTGGTTTCTGACTAAAATATACGAAATAAAAATCAGCAACCATATCTGACTGAAGTAGGAATGCGAGTCAGAAACGATTATGCTTCTCACCTCCTTTCAAAATGTTGGGCTGCGTGTCGTACTCCCACTTGATCTTGGTTATTAGGTAGTACACCTGAGCCACGTACCTGGAAATGAAAGACTTAGGGTGAAAATTTAAAAAAACTAAACAAAACTCCCAGAAACTGTAGCAACAAACGACAATGTTGTAGCTGGAATGCCATAATAATGCAGATTCCCAGAAACTCACACTGCAGACGGGATGACCTCGGTGGTGTCTTCATCCACCTCATTCTGCAGAGTCTCCAGTTCATTCTCCGTGTTCCTCACACTCTCCAGCTCCGTCTGCAGAAACCTGGAGAGAGACGGTCAGGGATGCGAACGGGGGCACGGTCCAAAGCAAACGTGCGGCGAGCGGCGTGGAAAGCGTACTGGATCTCCGAGTCCGTGATCTGGCTTTTGGCCGTGCACCGCTGCAGCTGCTCCTCCAAGTCCTCCAGCTCCTTCTGCCTGTGCTGCTTCTGCTCCTCCATGTCCAGCAGCCTGTGGCCCGCGCGCTCCTCGACCTGCACCATCTCTGCTTTGGGAAGGACAGCGGCAGATGCTCGAAATGACAACACTCACCGCCTGAAGCAAAATTACATCTAGGAGAAAAAAAAAAAAAAAAAAACCCAAAAGAAACATCTGATTTCTTGCCGTTAAGAATCTGCGTCACAGCCTTCTTTGTTTCTAGGTGCTTGTCGACGAGGGCCTGGCGCTCGACTTTCACTTCCCTCAGTTTCTCGGGCTGACTGCTGTTGATGAACGCCACCAGCATCTCCCCGTTCTCCTCCACGTCTTGAAACTTGTGGCTCAGAGACATTGTGGGCAGCTGGGAAACAAGAAGCAAGGAGAAGAACAGGATTTGCTGCTTATTATTCCATTTGCAGTGAATTGCAAGTGGAATAATAAATACGTTGCGTTTATATTTATTGGGAAGTCTGAAAAGACCAAAGTGGGAAAGAAGCGCTGCGTTTTACATACGTTTGTTTATTTTTACTCAAATCTATGGCACAATAATAAATTAATATCTACACGGCAGAGTTAGGATGATGATTCTGTTTTAAATAGCCATAAATGGCTCATATGAGACACATTTAGGTTTCCAAACGGTGGGGTACTAAACACACATCCTTGTGGATCGCCTGAACTCGATGTTTCTGGAGAAGCGGCGTTAGAACTGTTTTTACATGTCGCCTGCCTGTCCTGAGAAACTGTCAATAAAACCAAGTAAACTCCAGAGATCTGTGACGTAAATAGATAAAAACAAGCAACGCAAATCTTTATTTTGGGTGAGTCTGGAATGTTTTAAAGCGGATATAAACAAACAGCAGCAGCTACGAGCAAAAGTTAAGTATTAAGTCTGAGCCTGAATACAGACTTGAGTCTCAGAACAGAAATACGACATTAAAAACGCTGGTCACTGAAAGATAATGTAGTCGGCGAAGAAACTCCCCGACACGGCAGCAGCTGAAGTTGCGTCAAATCGCGACCGTTTCTGTTGCTTTTCTGACTTTTTGAGCGACGGTTCTGTTACCTAAAAGCTGGAGACGCGGACAACAAACAGCCGTCCTGTTTTACGTCGTTTCTACACGCTGCATTCCACGTAACTTTAGCGACGCAAGTACGGACATGTCGAATATAAACCGTTCAAACTCTGCCGTAAATCAAGCGGGTTGTAATTTGGTCACAATTAAACAGAAAACGACCGACCTTTCTGTGTTTCCCAGTTCGAATTCGGACTTCAGCGCGCGCCTGTTATTTTCTTCTTCTTCTTCGGCGGTTTGGGAGACGTGACGCGGTCTACCGCCCCCTGCTGCCCAGTGGTGAGTCCAACACTTGGTCCTGGCTGTGGTTACATATTTAGGACAAGGATTTTGATATGTTCATTTCTAAATAACTGATAAGTTACAAATCTACAGTAATAATAATTTGAGGAACTGTGATTTATGAGAAAAACAAGAACGTTTGCTAGATTTTTCTGTCAAAGTTTAATGATTTGTTTAATCAACTGTCTTAGAAAAGAGTTGAAATCTCCATTGGTTATAATGAACTTCAATACTGACTTTTTTCAGTAACCTCACAGAAATGTACATTTTGTCTATGCTGCATGTCAGGTTTCCATATTTTCATATTCTGCATATCCTTTTTTGCTCGTCATTACGACAAAGCTCCCAAAATATTTCAATTCTATATTTGTTATGCCTGCAGCCAGAATTGAAGCCACCAAGTAAAAAAAAAAATCTAGAAAAACCGCCCACAAATTTATATACAATGTTTTGTACATGACAGAGCTTTTCTAATTAAATAAGCAGGGGGAAATTAAATGATAAATTTAGCACAAGTCATAATATACCAGGCGCTTCAGAAGCTGCTGTGAGTCAAATTTAATCAAAGCGACACAACAAAGGTTTTTGGTCTTTTATCATTTCTGACCTGAGGTCAGGTGAAAGAACAATTACACGTTTTAATACAACAAATCTCAAACCATGTTAAACACTGCACAGTTTAACATTCAAAATGTTTATAGAAAAATTTGGAAAAACTCTGTTCCTTTAGGATCATTTAATGTTTCTGATGACATCTTCCGTTTCTACTCCGGAGCATAAAACCAGGTTGTACAGTGAAGTCCAGTGGAAGTTTCTATCCCTCTTGGTTCTTCTTCAGCTTCTTCTCCTGCTCTTTCCGTTTGTGTCGGCCCAGCTGTCTGAAGTACAGTCTCCGTGGGTTCAGCCCGTACGCCTTCAGCCTGTGTCTGCTGAACTCTCGGCCGCCTATTTTCACCCCCTTGAATCCTGACTTGATTCGTCGTCCTGACCGCCGGGGCTTCTTGGTCCACGCTGGACTTTCAGTCCTGTTCTCCCCTCCATTCTGCTCGTCTGCCACCTGCTCCGCCGTGTCTTGCGTCTGTTCTTCCAGTTTCTGCTTCTTCTTCTTGGGTACCAGAATCTCGTCCCCGTCCTCTGCGCCGTCCACAGCCTCGCTCAGAGCCTGAACCGCCTCGTCTGCTTCTTCGCTCCGCTTCTCTGCGTTCCTCAGGCGATCTCGCCGTTTCTTCCCCAGCTTGCTCTTCGCCTCCAGAGCTTCTTTGTCCTCCCTGCCGGTCAGGATCAGATAGAAACCAATCACCTTCTGGCATGTGTGCAAGCTGTCAATTGATTGAGCTCATCAATCGGCTAACAATTGCTTAAAAAGTGGCCGTTTTCTTAAAACTTGAGGTTTGTCTTGTATCAAGGGTGTAAGTTTGTCGAGTGTTAACATTTCCAATCAGAACCGGAAAAGGTGCATTCTGAATCCGACATCGGACTCTGGACCGTTTCTCTACCCGCTTCTAGAATATCTCCGCCATCTTTGATTCTGTCTTGACATGGCTCCAATTAACGATGACCAGCGGCGCCCTCTGCTGGACGGCGGCCAAACTACAACACTAACTGAAAGTCTAAGCAGAAGTTATTAACAGATAGGAACTAATTTGAATCCAATAAATCGTCGATCCACTATTAACCGTAAGTTGGTTCGAACCACGGTGTTTCTACTCACTCAGAATACACAGAGCTCAGGACTTCTTTCTTCTTTCTCATGTTCTGGCCCTTCACTTTGTAGTTCTTCAGGTCACTCAATTCCTCTCTTTCAGACCTTCAAAGGCAAGGACGGCCGTTACTGAAACTCAGCGACCTCAGAGGAGCCGGGGGCGGAACGTCTCGGAGTCGGTACCTGAACATGCACGTCCTCCTCAGCGAGCACCAGCGGTTCAGCTCCTGGTCCTTGGCAGTCAAGATCTGACAGAAAACAAGTTTGCACGAATTTAGACACAACCAGAGCGGGGAGAGGAGGTCGCGTCTGTGGCGGTTTCATCTGCTCAGAGAGAAGATTGGCGTGAGATCATTCCCTGGTCAGAGCGATTCCCCACGGGGAGGCAATACCAGATCAGTCTGCACAGATCTCATCACCGCAGAGCCGGGAACCGGAACGAGCTAGTGTCGTTCTGTCCACTCGTTAATTTTCTCATTGAGGTGGGGGATTTTTTTTGTTTCCGAAGGAGGAAGTTCAAACCAACACTTTCTTTATTTACACATAAGGTTTTTTTTGTAATTCTACTTTTATAGCTTTTATTAAATTCTTGCACTGGGATCAGAGTAATTTAACTTCCCATCACGTCTTTGGCATGAGATGAAGTGACAAACAGGAGCAGCGAAAGCAAAGGAGGTGGATTAGCAATGATGGCCAACAACTGATTGTTCCATCCAGGACACGTTACTAGCCGTTTTTGTATTACAAATGTGCCCAAAAGTTCACTAATGTCAAAAATAAGAATCATTTTGAAATTGCAGCGTTTCTTTTAAGCGAGGAACGAAATTAAAATAAGTCTGTTTGTGCGACAGCTCACGAAAAAAAAAAAAAAAAAGATGCCGTGTCAAGACTACTTCCTGTCTTTTTCTTTGTGGTTTGCGCCAGCAGATGTGTAGAGTTCACAGGCCCCCCAGAGGAAGACCCTCACCTCGTCCGTGCTCAGGCCGAAGTCGTTGGGCACCACCTGCCTGTAGCGGAAGCGGCAGGGAAGGTCGTCGATGATGTCCTCGTAGTCCAGCTTGTAGTACTCGTCCAGGTACTGCTCGAAGGTTTTCTCCTCTGAAACGAGAGGGACGGCGTCAGGCGAGGCCCGTCGCCCGGGCAACGGCCGGTTTCCGGGACGCTTCCCGACACTTACGGGGGTCAAACACCGGCTTGGTTCTGGTGATGGCCTCAGCGAAGTGAGACTTCTTCTTCTTCTTGCCCATCTGTGGCAGATCGTCCTTCTTCAGCTTCTTCTTCTCCTTTTTCTTCTTCTTCTTGGAGGCGGTGTGCTGGCTTGGGTCGTAGTCCGCATCCATCTGCATCAACAGAATGACTGCTTCGCTCAACAAAGCTAAAAATAAATAAATAAATAAAAAATACAAGTCAGTTTTGGGCAAAATAAGGTCGGCTCACGATGAAGTCTTGGTCGTCGCAGTGCGGTCCAGAGGCACTGTACTCCTCTTCCTCATATCCCTCTTCACGTTCCTCTCCTGTCCAGGTGTCCCAATTCCAGTGTTCTGAAAACGCAGGAGAAACTTCAAATGAAGCGGACGAATCACAGGACCTGAGATGAACAACTAAATAACAACAATAAAGGGCCAGCAGCTCACCATCCATCTCGTTTCCTTCGTCGTCAAACTGAGGCTTCTCCTCTTCCTCTTGACCGTAGTACTTGTCTCCAAAGAATTTCTGCAAACACGCAATGCTGCAGGTTCATTTAAAAGCTTATTTTGACCTGAAGAATTAGATGAAAATAGCATTTAAGAGAGTGGAGGTCTTGATTGTGAAGTTAAGCATTTTAACTGGACGCCAGCAGAGCACCGACTGCAGTTTTCTGGCCGATCTGAGTCCAATTTTTGCCGATATTGATTTTTTTTTGTTGTTTTTTTATAACCGATACTGATCAGTTGGCAACTGATAACCAGGCATATGTTTAAAACCCAACATTGACTGGAGAATTTGAAACAAAAAAAAGTGAGAATTATTGGATGTTAGTTATGGCAGAGCATATTTTGGTGCAAAATTGGTGCATTTTAAAAAAAAGTGCGTCTTTTTGCAATTTCTTTTAGAAAAAAAAAAAATCTTTAGGCAGATTTGATCTGAAGTCCTAATCCTGACATACGAATGTTTGACGGCTGAAAAAAAGGAAGCAATGCAGCGTTGCTCGTGTTGCATCTACGAATATGAATGCATTTTATCAGAAAATGTGAACCATGAACAAATGTTAAAAAGCCACTTCAGTTGTGGATGCTGCTGCTCATGAAAGATAAGTGGGTGTGAATAAAACCAGGTTATCTTCTTCCCACTCCTCTGAAAAAAATCCTTTTCTGTTTTTTCTTTTCCTTGTACGTAACTTTGTTTATTCTTTCATTCACGAAAGTCAAACCGGGTTCCTGTCCTGACCTGCATGAGCCGGTCGTGCTGCCCGGGGTCGAAGTCTCCGTCCAGGTCGGCTTGACTGAAGGCCAGCTGCTCGTTCCCGGTCAGCTCCTGCAGCTGCTGCAGCTTGTCCATGATCTCCTTCCTCTTCAGGTTCTTCAGCTGCTTCAGCTGCTCCCGCTTCTGCTCCTTCTCCTAGAATCACGCGGCCGCTTCGTGAGCCTGTGTCAGCATCAGCGGTGTTTGTGTTCTTGTTTTTCTTTAACTGCCGTACGTACCTTCAGTTTCCTCTCCTTCACCTCCTCCCTCTTCTGCTTCCTGCGGTCGTCCTTGGCGCGGACGGACGTGGCGATGTTTCGGGGGTAGGTCTTGATCTGCAGGGCGCCGGGCTCTTCGAAGCGGAAGTTGTAGCTCCGCTCGAAGTCCTCCTGGCGCTCCAGGAAGCTCTCGCCCTCCTCCTCGGAGTCGTCCACGTCCTCCTGGACCACCTCGTCGTACGTCGGGATCCTGGACAGATTCGGAGGGATGTAAAAGCGACTGTTGCGAACATCGAAAGACGGATCCCGAGCTTTCTCGGCCGCGCACCGTTCGTCGTCCTCGTCGTCCTCGTCCAGGTAGCCCTTGTTGAGCACGTAATCCCGGAGGAATCGCTCCCTGTCGTCCAGCTGCGGGTCGTTCCAGTAGTCTCGCAGGTATTCCTGTCACAATGGGGAGGAAAAAAAAACAAATGAAATCAAAAATCTTCCCATAGAGATGCAATAATCCAATCTGAATACCTGTAGCAAGTCTCAGGATTGAAAAAGAATCTAGATCAGGCAAACAAAATGATTGTTTATCGCGATAACTTCCAGAATTCCCGTATTGTGATGCAACTCTGGGAACTCACCATGTCCTTCACCTCCTCCGGACCGTCCAGCTCAGCCTGACCTTTGAGCCAGTCCACGTAATCTGCCTCCTCTTTATCCTGAAAACAGGATAAAAGTGTCGGTTTTTGTCGAGTCGCCGACGTTTAAGACGACGAGCTGCGGCCGTTTCCTGACCTCCTCCTCCTGCGTTTTGATCCTCCTGGTGAGCAGCTTGGAGGCTTCGCCTTCCTCCTCCTCGTCCGCCTCCTCGTCGTCGTCGCTGTCCTCGACAAACCTCCGGAAGCTGCAGGGACGTTTGGGGTTCTGTCACCGGGCGTTCCGGGCGCAAATCGCTTCACCGGCGTCTGACCTCACCTCTCTTTGAGCTCCTTCTGCTCCTGGATGTAGCTCGGCGAGGCTGCCCTCTGTTGCAGGAAGACAACGGCGACTCAGCAAACACTCATTTTCCCCAATAAAAAAAAAAATAAAAAAATAAAAAATTGAAATCACAATTATTCATCGGAAAATGTTTGCACACCTCTCTTCTTCTGGCTGCTTCCTCCTCGTCGCTGTCGTCATCGTCTTCATATTTGCTGCGAGAAGACATTTTTAAAAAATCGTTGCTGCCTGACATACAGTAGCGTTCCCTCTTTTAATCCACGTTTCGCCCCCATAATTCTATCACTGATCTGGTAAAGAGACGCAAAAACGACCAATTGTAAAAAGTCCACCAAATCAGAGAACTACTGCTGCGACTATGTCGATTGTTCGGACAAAACAGACTGACGCATTCTGCAGATTTTTCATATAACCCGTTTTTACACAACATTAGAAATACATTAAAAAGATGCAAATAATTACATTTTCATTTTAATATAGCAAACCAAACCTTTGTTGTCAAGTAGAGATAACTCTTCTTTGTTCGACTGTGTCATAAAGAAGCGACTTACAAATGGGATTTGTTTTTTTCAAGAGCGGTTGATTTGTTTTTTTTTTGTTTTTTTTGTGGGGCGATAATCGCAGCTACACGCAGTCACAGTTCTTATCGTCACTTTTATCGCGATCACAATTTTAATCACAAAATATCGTAATGAAACTTTATCGCGCAACCCTTCTGTGGCACCACTGAGTTTGTTAAAAATGACTAAACAAATTTGGGACTTTTTTGTTCGTTTTAATACTTTTCTTTTTTTTTTCAGAAATCTTCGCCAAACATCTGCACTCACCCTCCTTTTTCCAGGATGACTTTCCGCTCGTAGTCCTTCAGGTACATGGGCTTCACTTTGACTTGTGCGGACGTGGACGGACCGTCCTCAGTCCGGGACGCGTCTGAAAAGCAAAACACGGTCAACCCAGCAGACTGTGCGGGACCACCGAGCCTGGGTGAAGCTTTAAATCACCTTCCGAGTAGAACCTGGCATCTTTCTCGTAGATTTTCGGGTCCTTCTTCTTCAGCAGGGACAGGGTCCTGTAAAAGTCCCTGTCCAGAGCGGGGTCCAGGTCCTGGGAGGGACAGGGACAAGTCAGGCGCCCGGTGTCTGCGTTTTAGACGGAAACCACCAAAACAGCGCAGGAGAAAACATTAAACGGGGGGCACGTTAGCCGCCGATGCTAACCACTTCACTGTCGTCAGAGCTGGACGCTGAGGAGTCGCTGTCATCGGCTTGGTCTCCGAATCGGTCCTTCACTGCGCGGATGGACAGAAAACACACACGTCACGTCTTCCACCAACTCCGGCCCAGAGGACGTGACGGCTTCATCGATAGTGGTACTTTTTCTGACCCACGTTGGCTGATGGCTAACTAGCATCACAGTTAGCCACCAGCAGCACACTTACGCTTCTGCAACTCCTCCTTCTGTCGGTACTTCTCGTACTTCTCCGCGAACTGCGAGTTAATCTTCAGCTCCGACCTGCCCGGCATGTTTTCGGTGACATTAATCAAGACGAGCCACTGCAGCTGCGACGACAAGCACGTTACGAGGAAAACCACGCCGTTCCCGGTGAGCTGAGGCTGATTGTCGCCAGCAGAGGGCGCAGTAACGTCAGCGTATGAGTACTTCTGGGAGGAGGGAGCGCGTCGGCCATATTGTGAGTGGCAAACTCACACGAGAAGGCCTCATTCGACCGACTTTCTGAGTTGTGTTTAAAGAAAACGATATTCTTATTTATTTCTAATAAAGAATAGTGTTGGATAAATTGTGAGGTTATTAATCAAATATTTGTTATTCTCATGTATCTTTATAATGCATCTTTTCTTATTCTTTTATTGTTTAGTTTCATTTTAGAATCAAGAACGTTTCTGTGTTGTTGAATTACTCTGATTCCTTTCTCAGAAGGCCTCACTGAAGGAAAGCAGTGACAACAGGTTTCTGCAGTGTTATCTCTCGGCGGCAAGCTAGATTGCTATAAAACTATGACCTTGAAGATGTACAACTTGCTCTGTTTAACCCTGTGTCTGGAACGAGACTATCAAGTGCAAGATACCTTGTGTTTTGGTTAGTGATTGTCATTGGTGCTGTAGCGATGTGATGAAGTGTTTTCCCCTCCCTGTAGAGTAACAGCGTTCTTTGTGATTAGGGATCCTGAAAACAATAAATGGAGAGGAGTGTGGTTTCAGAGCGGTAGGAGATTGTAACTGAAAGCACATCTCTGTCTGTTCTCCTCTCGAGTTAGAAAGAATCTAACGCTCTTGTCTTTCCTGTGTTGGTTTAATCTGTGTTGAATAGGTGTTAAACCTGACAGACAGCACTAAAGAAAACAGCAAAAATGAATAAACAAGCTGTCGTAAGAAAAATAAAAATCTTAAATGTTACATATTTATTCCAAACCACTGAATTTGATATTAACTAGCTCAACAAAATTTAGTTTAGCTATTTTTTTCCCAAATATTCCTGTTTCTATTATTATTATTATTAGTAGTAGTAGTAGTACTACTACTATTATTATTGTTTCAAATTTCCACACACACAAAAGTCATTTTAAACGCATGTGCGATGTTGACAAAAACAGAAAAGAGGGTGGGCGTAGTGGATTCCCACTACCAATGCTAGTGGGCCATTTGGTCAGCAGAGTTTGACTGTGGGTGGTCTTTCTCTGACAAAACTGTGTGTGTGTGTGTGTGTGTGTGTGTGTGTGTGTGTGTGTGTGTGTGTGTGTGTGTGTGTGTGTGTGTGTGTGTGTGCGTGTGCGTGCATGTGTGTGTGTGTTCAAAGGTCAGTGAATTTCCAGGAACAGGTCAACCTAGCTGAGGGCTGTTTTTTCATCAGGTGAGCGGTGACATCTCATCCTCTGCGGTGGAGAGACGGCCCGTGTTGAAACAATGGCCCGGAACGCTTTAGGTCTTGGAACTGATTTTTTTCCTATTTTTTGCCACATTGAAACCAAAACCTTCGCTGTTCCGCGGGACCTCGCTGGAAGTAGACAATTGAGCGGGAATCGTTTTGAAAGTAATGAGAACAGTTCGCTCAAATCACACGGCATTCTGCTAAAAATACTCAGAACAATCTGCTATCTTTCAACTCATTTTGTCAGTTCAACACTTCCACCTGTCCCTCAGCCTTGGACTGTACTGTTGACATTTTGTGCACTTTATTTGACAACATGTGGGCAATCGCCCACATGGTTCGTTGGTCCTTCACCAACAAACCAACCCCCCAGAACGTACTTCGTGTGTGTTCATGTCTCTTGTTCAAAGTCAAAGTCACTTTTGGCTTTCCCAACAGCTGCTTTCGTTGCTCTGAGTGCAGATGCTTAAATTGTAATAAGCAAAACTGAATGTCAACAAAAAGGAATGCACTCTGCCGTTGCCTCAGCTGAAATAACTTCCGGATTACCAAATTCTCTACTAGCACGCTTTGTAGCCAGGATTAAGGTGGGGATGTTTTTGTTCTCTCAAATTGTGAATCGTGAGAAAAGAACCACAAACTCATTGTTTGGTTGTTTCTTTCCCTACTTGACAACCACACCGGAACAGAAAGCAACATGGTCGACAATATGGTCTTGTTTTTGCCATGATCTGGGGCTCTTCTAGGAAAGCGTTTGCTTTCTGTGGAATAACTACAGCAGCTCCAAGAAAAACAAAAAAACAAACCCAGCCTCACATTTTAAGCTCTGACAGCATACAGAAACCATATGGGCCAGATAACCGCACAGAGATGAATGGATTTGCTCCATGCATAAAGAGGCAAGTAGGAAAAGTATTTTCCCAGAATCTCTTACGGCGTGGCTTCCCGCAGAAAATTATTCACAAATGAATCACCAAAGTGCGACCTGCGTTTGTTTTAATGACATCAAGCAAAGTTGGTTGACGGATGAGTTTCAACGCAGAACAGACGTGAGATGACTTGATACTGAGGCAGAGGATCAAATTTGAGCCGGATAACAAGCTCAGAGCTGCAATGAAATGGGTTTAGACCAAGTCAGATAAATGTGTTAGAAAGGCCTAGTCAAAGTCCAAACATAAAGCTGTGGCAAGGTTTGAAAAGTCATCCAGTCTGCCGGAGCTGGACCGATTTCGTATGTTTGAAATGAGCACCGTTAAGCCATGAACAGAAAGTTTCCATAAGCAAGAGTTAAACCTTGATCTACCAGTAGTATAATGTAAAAATCAACTTTTTTGACCTATAAATCATGCTGTGACTCCCCCAATCAGCTCCTTTAGACTAGCCAGCTGCAATTAGCAAACACCTGGTGGAACTATGAATCAGCTGAGTTCATTCTATGAGCCGCTTCTCAGTGCATCGCTGGTAAAAAAAAAAAACGTAGATAAGCGGTTAATAGAGGAGCCATGTTGTAATGACTTCCTGAAGGTGGAGCTGCAGAGAGAGCAGGAGCTTCTTAAAGAGACAGAAGCCCCATTTCAAGGTGGCAAATTACCAAATCAAATTTCTGTTAAGTCACATTTGACACATACAGCATTTTTATAAAAACTGAAGGTAGCAGAGTTACTTACTCGATTGTGCTACAAAATGACACTATATGGCTGGGAAGTACTTAAATAATAAGAATAATGTAAATAATACATAATACTGTCCCTCTAAGAACTGGAACTGGTTTACTTCATGCTGAAGTAACAATAGGACGTTTTCGAAAAACAGAGTCTGAACAAAGTTGATTGTGTAATAAATAGAGCTGCGTCTTTATTTACAGAACATCTTGAAAAGCTAAAACATCAGCATCACAAGTGAACAAGTATGAGGAAGACAAATTATGTACATCTATGAACATATTTACAGACTGTGGTTAATCATAGAACATAAAGACGACCTCGGGTATGTCTCTCCGTCCCTGTCTGACACCATAATAGCTGTGTTTCCATTCACCCATAAAACCGCACAAATTGAAATGACAAAAATAAATTTGCTCAACAAACGTGCCAATCTCTAAAAAAAATAAAAAATAAAATTTTTTTAAAAAATTGCGTTTTTGCGCCAGAATGAAGTATTAAAATAAATGCATTTCACAAAAGTGCAACGGAAACACGTCACGTGTTCAACGGCCGGATGTTCCTAAACTGGCGGGAACGACTAAAAGAAAAAAAAAAAAGACAACAGGAGGTAGTAGAAAGATGATAGTTTGTTTTTTCTGTGTTTGTTTTTCAGACAACGTGCAGCTGGTTTATCGGTTTACAAAAACGCGTCGAACCCGCAGCTCTTCTGTGAAGCCACCGACTGCCACCTCCCCCATCTCCAAGGCTCATCAACGCCGGCGGTGGACGATGAGGCGTGACCAAGCTTAATCACCTGTGACTTATTTAAAATGAATGTCTCATTTAATTTCAACATCAATTGCGAAATTGTGGGCGTTTTTTTTTTTGTTGTTTTTCTTTCGACTTTAGCAGACTTTATAGTCAAAAGATTTGCGCAAATTCGTAACGGAAGCGACGTCACGTGAACGCAGCAGAGCCATTTCATGAACACGGGACGAAGAGCAGATTTACGACAGAAACTCTTGAGTTCAACACGAACACAGAGACACGTCTCAGTGAAAGGCACATACATTCGCCGTAAAACAAAACTATAACTGATATCTAGATGTTTGGGGGGGGGGTTTTAACCACGTTAAGTGCACATGCCATTCCTTCACCAGGAATGCTGGTGGAAAAGGGGAGAACATAAATATATGCTTGACTGGATGCGGAGCATTGAACTCGGCCCGGTCGGTCCCGCGTGGCTGGGCCGCGTCGACGTTTCCCCCCCCACCAACTCCCAGGAATGCTCAACGTATGAACCTTCTGAACGCTTCATACCAGAGACATCTGGAGAAGATCTAGAGAGCTACGCGAAACTTCGAGCGGCGTTTGGTTCTGACGTTTTGATTTTTTTATTTCCTGACTGAGTGAAGTGTAACCGGAGCTGGAAGAACTTACATCAGTGCCTTTCGGCAGAAGATTTTTGCACAGCTGAAAAAAAAAAAGTTGATGAACAACGCAACTTCAGTGGTTGACCTGTTGCATTCATGACTTGGTGGAACTATTATGCTACTGCCTGCAGAGCCAGACAATTGATTTCTAGCTGCAGTTAGAAGTAAAAAAAAAAATTAAATCAAAATATAAAATCAAACCCTGCCAGTAGAGTACTGTTCAATCTGTCTTATGTATCTGAAATGATAAATAACACACACACAAAAAATAAATTCTCCATTAAAGGCTTCTCGAATTCTCCTATAGATCTGCTTGATTAGGAAATTGCAATGAACATTTAAGAGAATCAAGAAAAATCTAAAGAAAAATAATAACAATAATCTCATCTTAAAAACTGCTTTGCTCCAATTTAACCGTCAGGACCAGAGTTTAAACATGCTGGAGAACCCGTGACGGCCAGCTGGTTTGTTTTAAGATATAAACCTGAGATGTTGCAGAACATGTGATGTGCACTCCGACGTCAACTTTTTCACCCCGTTATTTTCACAGTAAAAGCACTCGTTTGTCAGTGAGGATATAGTGGTCTAAGGTCGTCGGACGCAGGCTTTGTGTGTTCTCTGCGTGAGGTAAAAAAAAAAATAAAAAAAAATACAATAAAAATACTAAAGGCCTCAAGTAGTGTGTTCACTGAGGCACAATGTTTTCTCCCCACTTTGTAATTCTTCTTTCAGTTTTCAATGAAGGAAGGATTGTCCGCCTCTTCGTCCACACTCACAATTTGTCTCTGGTGTAATGACAGAAAAGGATGTTAGACGTGCAGCTGATTGGCACTGCAATCATGTAAACATGTCACAATCATAAACTCCACTGTAAGTGGCACAATTTTATAGCAACGTACCATATTTTGACACTAACATCGGTTATCTGCTGATATTAGCCATTTGTAACAAATCGATATCGTTCTGATAATTAAAACTGGGGCGATATTAGCAACTGATATTTATCTTTATTTCGTACTTTTCCAAAGGTGTCGAAATGGTAGTAAAATGGAGATAATATTGGTAAATATTGGTCACCGCCCGCAACAGCAACATTAAAATCGGATATCGATATTAGCCCAATTTATTTTTTTATTTTTTTGCATTTGTGTATCCGTACAATTTTATGTAATAAACCAACACAAATTAAGTAAGTGTGGTGAAGAGTAAAACACTTTCAACATATTTTACAAATAAAGATAAAAAAATAATGCGGAGTGGAATTATATTCAGCTTTCTTTGCTCTGATAACGAAATAAATTCCAGTGCAAGCGACTGTCTTTAAGAGAATCCCATGTGTTAAGAGTGGCCCAGTCAAAGACCAGCCTTAATTAAATTCAAGTTCAAATGGTATGAATCATTTCTTACAAGCAACCATATAGACTTACTTTAGGGTAGGCGTAACCTTCCAGGCTCTGGCTCCTCCAGATGTGAACCTGGTCCTCAGTGGTTTTCTGATAGACGGGGTTATGAAAGTGCATTGTGTTGGTGTTTTGGAGCCTGTGGTATCTCCACAGCAACACGGCCCCGATGGCCACCAGACAAAGTATCGCTGTTTTGGGATGGGGAAATCAAAAGGGAGAGGTGAGCGAAGGACGTTTCCGATCGCTGAGAAAAAGCAAAATGAGGCCAAACCGTACCTGGAGGAAGGACAAAGTAAAGCGTTTTTGGGGTGGTGGAGGTAGTTTCGGGTGTAGCTGCGACACCTGGAGGTGGAACACCAGAGGATAAGATGATCACATAATGTTATCATAATGATCAGAGAGAAGGAATCTATAAAAAACAGAAATATTTACAACTGCGACTTTCAAAACTTGCCTGGAGTCGTGACAGGAGCATCTGTGGTGGTCTGCAAGATTTTAGGCTTTTCTGGCTGAGGCGAGGGCTTCTTTGGTAAAGGTGTGGTGGTCCGAACCGCAGGCCCAGTGGTATGCTGCACTGACTTGGAGGCTGTAGTGGTGATTATGGGAGGCACTCTGCTAGTAACTGGAACCCGGGGTTTCTGCGTCGTCTGTGGTGGTGTGGTCTGTGGTGGTGTGGTCTTTGGTGGGGCTTTGGTGGTGGTCTTTGGTGGTGTGGTCTTTGGTGGCATTGTCGGGGCAACAGGAGGGAAGGTAGTCGAGGCCTTAGACTCTGAAGAAGCTGAAGGAGTTGGAACAGCTGGTAGAGTAGAAACCAAGAGAAGAATGTAGCTGTTAATATTTTATCTGGAACATATTAAAACAACAACTTCCTGTGATGATTTACCCACCAGGCACACATGTCCTCATATCCCCTGTGAGCATCATATTATCTGGGCAGACACAGGTGTATTTTGGGGGGTGGGTGCCTATTTGGGGGGCAGCTAGGCACATGAATTCACAGGTGCTGTTGGACACCTGGCACCAGTTCCTTCCTGCAACAGGAAATGGAATACAGTTTTGCTTAAGTTGTTGTACAGATGGAAGGTGTTGTTAACGTTCTCTTTGTTGGGTTCTTTGTAGACTTTTGTGAGCCGCTGAGTTAGTATCGGTTCTAAGTATGTTTTCGTGCACAGCTGCGTCTTATCGGGGATGCAACCGTCTTACCAGCAGGTTGTTTGAGGTTGTGGTAAAGAACGATGTCCTCGGGGGACGAAAGATGTTCCGCCACCGGCGCGATGTCACCACCAGTCAGCCTGTTGGCGCTGAGGATGGCGTTGTTGCTGACGTCTGTCCAGAACACCCGTTCCTAAAAACGACCAGAGCGCCACTTCAACACTTGGGAAATTGCGGAAAGAAAAATATCTTGGCGATCAGAATTGAATTTGTGGGAGATTTTAATTATACAAATAATTTCTACCTCGAATACAGTGAGTCCCAGCGGGTGAGCCAGCTTGTCCTCGTCAATGATCAGGGTGCGCCGACCGCCGCCTTGCACGTCGATGCTGGAGAGCGTGTGCAGCTTAGAGTCCACCCAGTAGAGCCGCTGGTTCAGCAGGTCTGAGTCACCAGTGGGGGTTGCATGAGAAGAAGACCATTAGCATTAATGTACACATGAATATTTAAACACGCTGAAACCAGATGGGGCGTGGGGTCACCTATTGTGATGCCATTAGGCCACACGATGTTGTCCGTGACCAGAGCAGTGCGGTCTACTCCATTAAGGCCTCCCTTCTCGATCTTTGCAGGACTCCCCCAGTCGGTCCAGTAGATGAAGCTGTAGGGTGAAAAAGTTTAAAAGATGCTGGCGGCTGCAGACCACACAAACATAAAAAACAGAGACACAAAACCCCCCCTCAAAGAAACGCACTTGGTATGTGGGTCCACCACAATGGCCCGGGGCTTCGATAGGTCTTGGTGAAAGAGAGTTTTGCGGCGGCTACCGTCAGCGGTCACCACGGAGACTGTCTTCCGAATGCTGTCAGTCCAGTACAGGTTGCCGTGGACCCAATCGAAGGCTATTCCTTCAGGACCATCGATGTCGCTGCCTATCACCACGTGGTGATGGGAGAAGTCCTCTGCCGAGTCCATTGGGGTTCTGGGTGCAAGGTCAAAGCAGGGGTCAAACAAAACCAAACGAGAACATCAAACAATAGCACAGTAACTTAAATGTGAATTTAATCCTGCTAACCTGTAGATTTTCTTCAGCGAAAGATCGGACCAGTACATCTCTTGGGTGGCCACGTTCATGTCCAGGGCAACCACGTTCTTCAATCGGGGGATCACTCTTGTGTACTCACTCCTGTCCAGGGTCATCTTTCTGACCTCGTGACGGTTGGTGAAGAAAAGGTAAGGTGTTGTACCTGCAAAATAGGTGTCAAGAATTTAAATCTATTTTGAAATGACTAACTCACAGGTGTCAAACTGGGCCAGTGCCCTGCAACTTTTAGATGTGCCTCTGCTGCACCACACCTGAACAGAGTAATTAGATCATTAGCAAGACTCTGGAGAACTGATCTACACAAGGAGGAGGTAATTAAGCCATTTCATTCCAGCGTTTTGTACCTGTGGCACATTTAAAAACTGCAGGACAGTGGCCCTTGAGGACTGGAGTTTGACACCCCTGACATAAAGCATACTTCAGTTGACCCAGTCAAAGTCCAAACGCTTTAAGAATCCCTGGTAAGACTTGGAAATCGATTTTTACAGATGTTCTCCATCCAATCCGACTGAGCCATTTCGACAATCTCAGTGTCTAGATTAGCAAAGTTGTTAGAAAGACAACACAAACACCTACAGCGGTAACAAAAGGTAGTAGGGGGTGAGTACAGAAGTACGCCATGTACTGTGCACTTCAAGTAAGCGACGTACAGTTTAGGACTGTGTTGGAGGTCATGCTTACCAACAGCTTTGCAAGCTTGCGTCGCCGGGTCAATGTGATAACCTTCCTCACAGTCGCATTTGTAGCCGCCCATCTGGTTGATGCAGATTTGACTGCAGGTTTCTGGGTTTGCGCACTCATCAATGTCTAACCCGGAGGGGAAAACAAAAAAAAAACAGAAAAGCTGAGTAACCAGCTAGAACATTGCTAAACCAATGACAATGACGAGATCCTTCTTATCTGAAAGCACAGCCTGTCACAGAGAAAGACAGCAAACACGTTTCTGGCATCAGTTCTCAGCCTGAGCGAAGTTCACAGTCTGACCTAACCCGACTGAGAGGGAACGGATGTTCAGGCACTTTGTCCTGCCGCTCCGTTGCTTACCTTCACACCGTCTCTTAGCGACGAGGCTGTATCCGGATGGACACAGGCACTCGTAGCCGATCTTCAGGTCGTTGCAGATATGAGAGCAGCCGCCGTTGTTGTAGAGGCACTCATTGGAGCCTGCAGAGACGAGAAGGTGATTTGCGTTCCTGAGGATATAATTGCAACTTTCGGAGGACACGAATAGCCGTAATTAAGCGGGAAAGCTTTGGATGCGGAGTGTCGCCGCTCACCGCACTCCCTAAGCGGCTCGTCTGACCAGTCCCTGCAGTCACGCTTGTTGTCGCATACCCGCTCCAGGCTTATGCACTCCCCGCTGCGACACCTGAACCGGTTGGGACCGTCGCAGTGGCTCGCTGGGGGGGGACGGGAGGGCACGAAAAACGCATCAGGTAACACCCAAAACACGCCGCTGGTCTTCGGGAAGACAGAGCGGGAGACGGGGTCGATGTGTACCGTTGACGCAGCCGACTTCGTCGCTCATATCTGTGCAGTCGTACCGGTGGTTGCATTGGCTGCTGCCGTGGACGCACTTGCCGTCGCCGCATTCAAACTCGTCAGGGCGACACGTGGAATGAGCTGCAGAAAGAGGGAGACAACAGCGGAGGCATTTTATTATTGTGATTTTTTTTTTTTTTTTACATCTGTTCTATGTTTTTTTGTCTCTCATTGTGATTTGCAGGTGTGCTAAAGTCTTAGAAATGGCAGAACTGATTACTTTGTTTCCCATCTTTCATGGACTTTCTTAAAGTTGAGAGTGAGGAGATCCTTTTACCCTACTTCATGCTGTCAGACAGGTCATATTTAAAGTACGAGCTATGTCTGGGATATTCAGGCTCAGCTTTTGCAGTTAAAACAACAATTTGTTGTTTTTTTAAGGACAACAAGAAGCTACATTATCTGCATGGTTCAGAAACTTATCAGTTAATCTTTGAATAAAAATCAAAATGAAATCATTTACCACATCCAGCTTCATCGGATCGATCGAGGCAGTCAGTGTCGCCGTCGCACCTCCAGCTGACGTGGATGCACTCCCCGTTGCCGCACTGGTATTCCTGGGAGGAGCAGTGGTTAAGGGGAGAGCGCGTGGGGGTCCTCGTGGCGCAGTTCTGGGGCCACTCGTCCGAGCCGTCGGAGCAGTCCGCGTCGCCGTCGCAGGCCCACAGCCCGGGAACGCAGACGCTGTTGTTGCACTGGAAGGACTTGCCGCTGCACGTGAGCGGCGGGCAGGAGGCCTCGTCGCTGCCGTCGTCGCGTCGCCATCTTTGACGAAGGAGGAGGAGACGCACTGGCCGCTCGTGCAGCGGAACTCGGAGTCTGAGCACCGCTTGGGCGCTGCGTCAGATGGGAAGATATGTTACTATTTTAGGACTTTTTTTTTTTGCCTTTATTTTACAACAGACGGACAGGAAAGAGGGACTGTCGAGGACTGAGGCCTCCGCACTGGGTCGCGCGCGATACCTCCTGCGCTGCTGCCGCCCGCGCGCGACGTGAAAAGATTTAAGCTAGCCACGAAGCAAAGACAGAAAACAGACCAGCAAAAAAAACAAAAAAAACTAAATTAAATAAATAAATAAAATAGCCTAAATAAATAAATAATATAAAATAAAATACAATAAATAAAATAAAACAAAACAAAATAAAATAAAATAATATAAAATAAAATACAATAAATGAAATAAAGTAAAATAAAACAATATAAATAAAATAAAACAAAGCAAAGCAAAATAAAATAAAATAAATACAATAAAATAAAATAAAACAAAGCAAAGCAAAATAAAATAAAATACCGGTTCTGAAAGAAGTCAAACAGAATAAAACACAAACTTACCACAGTTCTGTTCATCGGCTCCACTCACGCAGTCCGCTTCTCCGTCACAGCGCCACCTGCTCGGTATGCACTGGGTCACGTGACCCGTGCACCTGAACTCCGTCGGTTTGCAGGTTTTGGCCACTGGGAGTAATAAAACAGAAAACGTTGGTTATTTGACCAACTTTATATTCGATACCGGACTGAGATATTTGGATTATCCAATTAATCATCCGAATAATCGACGGATTACTTAATTAATCGTCAGCTGCAGCTCTATATGAATACAACATTGGAGGAGGCTCACCGCAGGTTCCGGGAAGCTCATCTGTGCCGTCTCCACAGTCGTCTGAGCCATCACACACCCACGTGGATGTGATGCTCATCCCGTTCCCACAGAGGAACTGGCTGGGGTCGTGGGTTAAAGCCTCTGTGACAGAAAAAATAATAATACTGAAAATACGGTTTTCCAAAGATTTTGACAGCTTGTTTCATCGGTTTATGTTGCTGAAAATGGGAAACTTTTTTTCATGCCTTCATGATGAGCTGTACAGTATAACCCCCCTTCTCTCCCCCCTCCACCATAAACACGACGACCAGTTTGCAAAAGTCGCCGCTCCTTCAGAAGCAACGGTCGCCATGCGGCACAGCGACGTTATTTGACGTCGATTTCAAAGTTGTTCCTTTTCCCCCCCTTTTTTTCCCTGAAACTGGTGCCACGTTACCGAAGCGATTTCCCTGCTGGGTGTTTGCTTAATGGGCTTAAAGTTCAGAGCTCCAAAGACAAACTGGACCAAATGGCAGCATTATTGATCGACTGCAAAAAAACAAAACTTCTGGGAACGTAACCAATGTGCTCTTGGTTGCTGCACATATTACAGATTGGCTAAAAGAGGAACAAAGAGGAAAAAAACAACAACCCCCCCCAATTGGTGACGTATAGAACCGCCAAAAATGTATCGATTTCTGCACGATCGGGAGTCTCTCATCTGCATCGATAAAATATCTTTGTTTGTTTTTCCATGCCACTTTTTCAAAGTGTTAGAAATAAATGTGCTTGGGCGGCAACCAGTTCTGACATGTTTCAACCTTACGCCCAAAAAACCCAGCGTGCCGAGAACTGGCCTGACAGTAACTTCAGGGGCGCCTGAATTTCAAACCACAACTACAGGAATGTAGTTTCATCACTGTGTCTTTTTCTTCTTCTTTTTTTTTTTTTTTTTTTAAGAAAAAAAAAAGCATCCGTCCCCACTGCGATGGAAAACGCAGCTCTTCTGGGAAACGCAGGACCACTCATGGGTCAAACATGAATTTATCCAAACATAAACGAGCTCATTTATCTGGAAGTGGCAGAAGGCCCCCCTTCCCCACTCTACCTCCTCCCTCCCCACTCTGTGTGATGTCACAATTCATTTCAGTCGGGTTTTATGTGATTGTTGCACAATTATTAAGTGGTCCAAAAAAAAAAAAAAAAAAAAGAAAAATGGACAAATGAAAAATCAGCACTTCCGGCTAAACTTGAAACGTGGCAGGCTGTTGTTCAGCTGGAGAAGCTGAAATCAACCGAGTGAAACTCGCTGGAAGGTGAAATTCGAGGGTAAACAGAAATAAGGGTCGAAGTCAAGAGTTGAGGAGCAAAACATCTAAACAAATATTGGAAAAAGAGGCAGAACTGGCAGCCGAGCTGCAGCAGAAGCAGCCGTTAGATGAAAAGTTTGCGCGTCGTATTTTTTTTTTGACGTACAACAAACGAAAGACACGACGGTCGCCCACAGCATGACGCCGCCGCCGCCGTGTTTCAGTTTGTCTTGACGGGTTTGCGGTTCCTGTTTTTAATCCTTTTATATTTTTTTTGTATCATAATTCAAAAAATAACACCGAGTCGATTCTGAAAGCGCACTTCATTTCATTTAGGGGGATCAGAGTACATGGGGGGTCAACTCCTATTACACACCGACTGCTCTGCAAGTTTTCATTTGCGAAGCAAAATTACATTTATGCATTTGTGTGTAGCTTTTCTTCCTCTTTCACAATTTCGCTTCACTACTTCAGTGTCGCTCTCTCACATATTTTATTATTTATTTTTATTTTGTTAAGTTCTTTTGAGCTTTTCGACAGCCAACAAGAAGCTCAAACCTCACCGGATGTAAAAAAAAAAACAAAAAACCCCCAAGGCAACAAGAACCGGTAAAATTGAAAAAAAAAACAAATAACTAAATCAAACAAAAATCGATGCTAGAAAATTTTTTATTATTCTTATTATTTTTCTGCAACTTCAAAGCCATTTTGCCAAGATGTGTAAATACGACGTATAGCAGGAAACGTTTCCTCCTTCCAAACAGGGAATTTGGAGCCGCAGATGATTCGTCTGACCTACATTCATGCATAAAGAAGTGAGGCCTCCCCTCCTCATCTGGTACAGTCAGAGGACAGAGGGCCCTGCAAACCCTGGAGGAAAAGTTTGAATCGTCTTCCTGTCAAAGCCACACGACTGAACGGCACAACACGGCAGGAGCAGGAGAAGTGCACCGATTTGAAACGTTCAAACTTGCAAAAAAAAAACAACAAACAAATAAATAAATAAATAAATAAAAAATAATACTAATGATAAAACATAGTGGAAATGTGAACTTACTGGTCAGACCAAAGAGGCAGATGACAAGGATCAGAGGGAGTCTCATGTTTCTGGCAGATGAATGAACCCTGAAGCCCACCGGTTCTTACAGAGAGGGAGTCGAACCCCCAACCCTCCCTCCAAGGAAAATGAATAATAAAATATAAAAAAAAAAAAAAAGAAAAAAAAAAAGAAGAAGTGGCAGCAGTGTTTTATGAATGGTAACTTGGGCTCCGGCACCGCAGATGCTGCAGGCGTCTCGGTCTGACACACAGTGCAGTGTTTGACAACATCAGGCCCATTTCAATGTGGTCCACGGGCGGGTGGGCGGGGCCGGCGGGGGGCCCCCGGCGGAGGGCTGGGCGGGGTCAGGGCATGGTGTGATTTCGGAGGTGCACGCCCTCCGCACGTAGGAGGCGGGGCTTCACTACGACATTTAACCCCTTCGGGAGTCTGGAGACATTGGGCTTCATTGATTGGAGAAGCTCTGGCCATGTGATCCGAGGGCAGAGAGGCAGCTGGGAATCTGGACTGGATGGGAATGTGTTTGGGGTCAAGGAGAAAATGTTCAAGAAGGGAAAGATTTTTTTTCTTCTTCTTCTTCTCCTTATTTCCCCAAATTCATGACTTAGGTCAGTCCAACACAATGGTTCTGGATCTCTTTAAATCTAAGTTAGAACAAGCAGGAAATCAACATATTCACTGACTGTGATATATTCTGATTATTTTTCACACACACAAAGCCCCGCAGATGTTATTAAGGTTCGATGTTGTACCAAACACAAAATGGAGTGTAATTATTAAATTAGAAAGGAATTTTGTTTTGTTTTGTTTGTACATTTATTTTTGGCTCAAGCAGGACAATACTTTTGCTGGAACTATTGATAATTCCATGTTTTCAATTAATATTCTCAGATTCTCAATTGGCTTTAAGTTTGGACTTTGACTGGACCGTTCCAACGCATGAACAGAATGACATTTCTTGACCACAAAGAAAGGTCCACAAATGTACAGCGTCACCTTCCTGAAATAATGCTCTACACTTAAATTTCCCAAATGTGATTTTGGCAAGAATTGTCTTCCCAGGACAGGACAGATCATCATTGTATTCAAACTGATTTAAAAGTTGAGTTTTCTGAGCTTAGAGTCATTAAAACAAAGAGAAAGTGTCCCCAGAGTTGTAATTCAACTGGAGAAAAGTTGGTTTCTCACCAACTTTGACCTCAAAATCCAATATGGCTGCCTTACGTAGAAAACAGACAGTTTGCATCAAATCACATCTTTCATAGACCGTTCTGTATAATCATCTTGAGGGAATTTGTTGCTATACTCACTAAAAGCACAAAAATACAGACAAAATGTAAAAACAATCGCGAGCTAGTAGCCGTTAGCCTGGTTAGCTAACGCAACAGATTTTAAAATGACTGGAACTCGGTTTGAATTGGTGTCGAAGTTCTCGCTCCTCCTCAAGGTGAGCAAACCGTTGACAGGCGGAGTCAGCGGATCCCATTGTTGGACCTAACGGGTTCTTTAGAGGCTGCCGACCGCAAGCGTCAAATCAGGTTCTGCCAGGTCGAACTGTGGGTTTCCTCCGGCGCTCCCAGGGTGGGAATTTGGGTCAGTTGGGAAAAGCAAAACCGTGTTGCCGTTAACCCCGTAAGCAAAACCCCTTTGATTCAGTAGCTGTTTTTGCAGAGATTCATTGGAGAGCAGCAGCTTCATTAGGACGTAAAAAATAGTAATAATAATAATAATAATAAATAATTGTTTCACTATAAAAAGAGAAAGTCTTACTGGGCATTTTGGGTCTAGTTTTTGGTGCAAATATCTTAGCAAACTTGAAATAAGGCAAAATTAACTTATAAGTACATTTTCAAGACATATGAGTTTAAGAGAATCATTTCCATTGGCAGATCATTTCACTAATCTAATCCTGGAAAATTGTCAGAAGTTAAATAATCTTCCAATGGAGCTAATAATCTTTAATCAATGTTAAAAAATTGACTTAAGTCAAGCTCTTATGTCTTGCAGAAGAAGTTACTTTTAAGAAGGTTTTGTCTTATTTCAAGTGTACTAAGAATTACCTGGTGAGACTTTGAGTTTTTTGTAATGAATTGGGTTAGTGCACTTTGAGAAAAATAAGCCAAAAGTATCAGGCGAGAAGTGAAAACAACACATCAAAAAAAACAACAACAAATAAATACATAATCCAAAGAGAATAGCAGACAGCGAAGGGGGGAAAGTACAAATCCATCACATGGAAGCGACGGCAGGGTGAGTATTGAAAGGGTCAGAGTTGGGGCGATGAACTGGGGTTCTGCCTGTGGAGTCGAGGTTCCTTTAACTAGGACGAGACACTCTGCAGGCCCGGCTCTGTGTTTGTTCAAGTGTGTGGGTGTGTGAGGGGAGGAAAAATTCCCAGCAAGACTTTTCTTACATATTTTTTTTTTAAAAGTGAAGTTGAACCGAAGCATCACTCAATGCAGTTATAACCACGGGATTTAAATTCATTTAGCGTTTTTAAACGACGTAATCCGACCGTTTGGAGAGGAATGGCCTTTAAGAATCGGGCAAGAATCAAACAAGTTGGAAATTATTATGAATTTTTTCTCCTTTCTTTCCCCCTCCACACACACGGTCAAAATTATAAGCTCTAAAAATAAATGCAGTGGTTCTCAAAAGAGGCCACACCCCAAACTGTCTGGTTTTTAAAAACGAGACCATCATGAATCACGTTTAAACGTCTTCGTATGCAAGGGGACAGACTTCAGCTCACATCAACTGTAGTGAATCTGGTTAACGTGACGTTCAGGTGATACATCTCATTGCATGAAGGCATCATACGTGTAAAAAAAAAATGTTATATTCCACACAACAGAGGCTTCGTTTCCATTACAAATGTGCACAAAACTTTGGCAATATTCTGCTAATGTAAAAAAAAAAAAAATGTTTCCATTGAATAAGAAATAAAATTTAAATCAAATGTAAATAAGTTTGTTCACACGATGTCACACAGAGCGCCATCTTTCTCCTGCGGCTTCCTGTCGTCTTCTTAGCAGTTTGTGCCAGTGGCAACTTCCTGTCGTTGACGGTGCGACTGTTATGACGCGAAACGCGCTTCCAATAAGCCAATTTCAATTAGTCATCTGTCAGCACAAAGTATCTGAGCCTGCAGTGAAAAGTGAACAATGACTGGGAAAATCCCGTGCTCTCGTGGGGCCCCCTGGTGGACAGATGGAGTCGACGCAGAAGTCGTGCTGTATATATCAGAAACCAGGGCGAAGCTCAGAGATCAGGCCTTTTCAGTCGTTGCTCCAGAACTTCAGAGCAAAATGTTGAACTTTTCAAAAATTTCCACCTTTTTTTCCAGAAAAATTCTAGTTTTTAGTGGGATTTTTTTTTCTACCTTTTTTCACGACAAAAAAAGGCTTTTGCTCATATTTGATACACAGCATTTTTACAACAGTTGAAGGTAACAGTTGCTTTGATGTGCTCCAAGGCGGCGCCATGCGACCGGAAAACACACAACACTGCCGCTTAAAGGTGCTACGACCGGCGACGCCCGGAGACGACAGAGTGACAGAGCAGAACGACGACAACGACTGAACTGAGACGTGTTTATTGTACTTTATGGAATCCAGTGATAGTGACACGAGAAAAAAGGTCCTGTCTCCCCCTCCCCCCTATTACCGAAACGTGACCTGAGAGGGAGGAGGCGGCGGTGGGACGTACCGCGTTCCCGTCCTCGTCATTAAATTACACACAGTGGAGACACATCCAGGCGCATTTCCACAAACGCGCATCCAAAAGGGACGTCGAGGAATGCAGCACACTCCGTCTCGACGACACACACAAAAAAAGAAATTTATGTCACTTTGAATTATAATAAAAAAAAAAATGAATGATTAAAAAAAAAAAAAAGAATCAACAACAAAACCACGACCTGTCCATGATGACTGAGGCTCTGTCAAGATGCCACTTACAGGAAAACGAAAAAAAAAAAAAAAAAGAGAAGACTCTACCATTCATTCTGGGACATGGTTTAAATATGAAATAGATGGTTCATAGCTTTCAGATTTTTTTTTTTTTTTAATTAATGGTAATCTTAAATGCTGACTGTGACACTAAAAATCAGCTCGTCTAGGAAAAACTAGTTCTCTCCTCTGGCCGCCTCCCTGCTGCGTCTAGTGAAGTATAAAGTCGAGCGAAGCGACGGGGTACGCTTCAGTCATCCTCACTGCCGCTGGCCGAACGCTCCTGCAGAGGGAAACGAGACTTTTACTGCTTTCCGTACGAAACAAACTCAACACAGAGAGTCAGGATCCTATGAACAAGGATCCTGACTTTTCCTCACGTTCCTACAGTTTTCAATCCCTTGTAAGACGGAAATATGACGACTTCCTGCATATTTACAGCAGAAATTTGAACAAGCAAGCAAGCAAGCAAGCAAGCAAGGAAGCAAGGAAGGAAGAGCATAAAAAAAAAAAAGGAAGAAAAAAAAAAAAAAAAAAGACACAAGGAAAGAGAGAACAAAGAGGCAAAAGAAAGGAATAAGAGAGAAAGAAATTCAGAAAGATTAACGAAATATGGGAGAAAAGAAGCAAAGACAGAAGGAGGAAAGAAAAAAAAAACTTGGAGGAAGGAAGAGAAGGACATCGATTCTGGGAATAGTTTCCTGTCCTCCATTTTCTTTTCCCTCTCTTATCCAGATCAGGTTAACCCGGTCTCCAGCGTCCCCCTCACCTCCTCCTGCTCGTCCTCGCTGTCGTCGTCGCTGACAACGGGTTTGGCCCGGGAGCCGCGGCCCCTCCGCCTCTGACCTTTGCCCCCTCGGTCGCCCTTTTCCTTCCGGCTCAGCTTGATCTTCACCTTCACCGATCGAGCTGAGGGGGAGAAAACATGAAGACGTGAAGAAGAGAAAAAATCTAATCGGTGCTTTACGCCTCTCTCTCTGTCTCTGTCTCTCTCTCTCTCATCCTCACATTCAGACTCGGAGCCTTCGTCCATCTCCTCCTCCTCCTCCTCGCTCTCCTCTCCCTCGCTCTCGTCGTCTTTCTCGATCTTCTGCCTCACGCTGGTGAAGACGGACTGGAGCACGATGGAGTCCTCGTAGATCTGGAAGAGTCGCCGTTGCCGCGGTTAAAGTCGGGGCGGGGAAACGGGTCGGACGGGTTCGCGACGGATCTCACCAGAGAGCCCTCCAGGTTGAAGGTCTGGGCGTTCTGACACAGCAGCATCACGTCCTTCTCCAGGTCGTTGAGGTTGCGGTACTTGTGGCTGCGGATCCGCTCCTGAAAGCAGCAGGGAGGAGCGGAGAGAGCGGTGAATGGGAAGAGGAGCGAAGAGGAGGGAAACGCGGAGCCGCAGCGCATTTCTTCCCCACCTTGATCTTCTTGAAGTCCACCGGCTTGCGGATCAGCTCGTAGTACTCCGGCAGCTCCTTACGAGACGGCAGCTGGATGAAGACTTCGCTCAGCTGGCGGCCGTTTCTGCAGGGAGAAAACCAGAGCTTCAGCCCGAAGAGTGGGGAAACGACGGACCTGCGTCGGTCGGGTCCAAAACAGAGGAGCTGACATTAATGATTGAAGAGCTGGAGATTGAAAACGGTCACAAAAACCTTGGTTTTGTGTCGCAATAAATTCTGTCCCCGGATGTTATCGCGATAAACGATAATATTGTTGATTTGAGACCATTTTCGGTTAATGTATCGCAAACTAACAAGAGCAGATTCTCAGAGATCAATAAACTTTAAGTTGTAGAGAATATTTAACGCTGGAACTGGAAGCCATTTTCAATAGAAATAAACAAAACAACAAATAAAATTAATCATAAAGTCCCTGTAAACAAAACTAGTCCAGCTGAGACCAAAAGCAACAGACAGTTTTTAGTGGAAAGAGACAGAAAAGAAAAAAAAAGAAAAGCAGAAATCAAGCAAATGGAAATGATTGAGTTCTAGCTCTGAGCTCCAAACACTTGAACGTGAGTCACTTCCTCTGACTCGGTGGCGTTCCGCCCGTCTTACCCGTCCTTGTACTTGACGACGGCGTCGACGATCTTCTTCATCTTCTTGGTGAGGGACGGCGGGTTGGGGGAGAGCTTCTCCGCCGGCGGCCGGCCGCGTTTCTTGGCCTTCTTCCCGCTGTCGTCCTTGTCCCGCCCGCGGTGGCTGGAGCTGGGCGTGGCCGGGCTGCCGTCGTGGTCGCGCTCCCTCTTGCGTTTCCTGGTGGTCTTTTTGTGCCGCACCTCCTCCTCTATGTCCTCCAGGTTTCCTTCTTCTATGGCCTAAAGAAGGAGGAGAGGGGTGAGTCAGAAGGTCGTCTCCAAGCCCGGTTTAACCCCTCGGAGGTTCCCCCCGCCCCCGCTCTGTCCCACCTTGAGCCACTGCTTCTCGGTCAGCGAGTCGCTGTAGTCCACCTCCTTGCGCTGTCGGGAGCCGCGGCCGAACATCTTCTCCTCCTCCTCCTCGCAGGTCAGCCTCTCCACCTCGGCGTCGTCCTTCAAGATCCAGCCCGGCATGTCGTCCTCCTCCATCAGGCGCGGCTTCCTCTTGGGGTTGCGGGCGTCCTCGCGGCGCCGGTCCAGGTCCATTCGCTGCAAGCCAAACGGAACAGATGAGGATCCAACTCCGCAAATATCAGCGAACCAATTCGGGAAACGGAAACCAAAGACGAAACTAAACTCACCATGAAAAGCTCAAACTCTTCTTCACTTCTTGCAATCATCTGATTGACGGTCTCATCGTCTGGCACCTCGTCCTCCTCCTGCAAGGAAAAGGACTTTGCTTTCATTTCTTGCGAAAAAAAAAAAAAAAAAGTTAGCTATCTAGTTAGCAAAGGTATATTAGCAGCTAGCTAGTTCACCGTGAGTGATGACGACTCATTTGTTACTCCCTGTGTGTCAAATCCAACACATGATTGACATAGAAAACAAAAAGCTAGCTAGCAATTGACATTATTATCGTTTATCGCAATAATTGCTGGGACAATTTGTCCTCTGGCAAAAAATTATCGCGTCAGGCTTGCTTTGGATAGATGCGTGAATTTCAGACTTATTAAGACTTTCTAGGGATGACCAGAACCCTCGCGGTGAGTCCAGTCCCTGACCTCGTCCTGCTCCTCGTGCTCCAGGATGGCCTGCAGGAAGGCCCGCCGCTCGCAGCCGGAGGACTTCTGGTCGAACATGCCGGCTTGGATGACCTTCTGGTCCACGTTCAGCTTGTACTTGGCCGCCGCCAGGATCTTCTCCTCCACGCTGTTGACGGTGCAGAGGCGGAGCACGCGCACCTCGTTTTGCTGCCCGATGCGGTGCGCTCTGTCTTGAGCCTGAAGATCCTGTGGCGACAGCGCAAAGCACAACACCGGTTCAGGTACGAGCAAAAAACTTCAAGTCGGAACAAGAGAGATTTAAAACGGACAATTGAACAAAGCAAATGTGTAACATTTATTACACCATCAGTCCAATTAATTCAATCACAGTCTATGGATCAGTCACAAAATGTCTCCAAAATCCCTCTGTCCCTCTAAAATCTCATATCATTTGCTGAATACCGTGATATATATCGTATTGTGAGCAGAATATTATCGTGAGATTAGTGTATCGCTACAGCCCTGAATTACACCAAGTTCTCCAGCGGTTATTACTGTTGCAGAGCAGAATGATTGGTTTAGACCGCTTCCTGTGCTTCACCTGGTGAGGGTTCCAGTCGCTGTCGAAGATGATGACGGTGTCGGCAGACTGCAGGTTCAGCCCCAGGCCTCCTGCCCTGGTGCTCAGCAAGAACACAAAGTACTCTGAGGCCGGGTCGTTGAAGGTTTTCAGCAACATGCCGCGGTCTTCTGCTTTGGTGGTTCCTGAGGGGAGGGAAACAAAAAACATGTCGGCCAAGGAAAAAAAACAAAAATACATTCGAATTCCAACAATGGGGCTGATGAAGGAACATCGCTCTGAACATTTTCAGCTATTTCTCATATTTTTTTATCATTTCAGCTTTATTTATTTATTTTTTTCCCCAATTATGTTTTATCTAATAATTTTCACATTAATCCGGGTCAAGGTCGCAGAGAAAAATGGTTTCACTCCTCATTATATTTGTTTTATTTATTACATGTTATCTGAATCAATCTAAAGATAGTACTGTTAATTTCCTAGAGTAATTAAAGCTATAGATAATCCCACATGCACACCATCATTTTATTTTAAAGAACTTTAATCCAGAAATTTTGGCTGACTGAAAAGTATCTGCTATACAGCATGTCCAACCAATACCAGGTCAGGGCTCCGTTCGAATGAATTAATAATGATAAAAATAAAATTAATCATAATAATAATAATGCTTTATTTTGTTCAAGCAGAGCACAGAACAAAAATAAAAAACATTGACTGCATTAATGTGGTGTAGCACTTCTTGGGCGTTATGAATTCTCACCTTAGTTTTCTGCCACATATTGTTTTCCTTCCACTCAACTTTCTATCATTTCACTGGATGCAGAACTTTAACCAGCAATGACCTGTCAGTTTCCCAATGATCATGTATTTCATGACATAACTTATATCTAGTTTTAAATTAATAAAACTAGATATAAATTAAAAAAATTAATAAAACTATTAATAAATTAATAGTGGGTTAATAAGTATCTGAGGAACTGAATTTTGGTTTTCAATACCTGTAAAGCCTGTTCACTCAAATTAGTGTTCAAACTGTATTTATCTGTATTTAATAAATCTTTGTTATAAATTTTTCTTTTTGATCGAATTCCTAGAAACAAATACAAACCTTTTGATGTCACAGGTTTATTTTTGCACATAAAGCTACTTCTTTCTTCTTCTATATATATATATATTTTTTGTTTACCATCCAAACGCAGGTATTTGAAATTGCGGTAGGCGAAGTAGTCCTCCATGATGGTCATGAGCGACGTCATCTGGCAGAAAAGCAGCACTTTGTGTTTGGTGGCTCTCAGCTTGGGCAGGATGCGATCCAGCAGCTCGAACTTTCCCGAGGCGCGGTACAGATCAGGGCTAACGAAGAAATAAAATTAAAAAAAATAAAAAATAAAAAACAGTCAGTCGTCATATAAACAAACACATTCATGCACAAGGAATGAGAGTTTAGTTGTAAATACCCAGTCACGATTCCTCCGGAAAAGCCAAGATGCTCGGAAAAGGACTCCTACGAAAAAAAAAAAAATGTAAACTTTAGTTTTCCAGACACGTTTGCAGAACGTCGGCGTTTGTTTCTGCAGCTTCGTGCCTCAATGTGCTGGAACATGTAGGGGTGGTTGCAAATCTTCCTCAGCTGCATGATGGTGTTCATCAGGGTCTTCGTCCCGCCTTTACCCTAAAAACATTGAAAAAAAACAAAACAAACAAAACAAAAAAAAAACCACAAATGAAACCTGTAGTTTGCTAAATATCTCCATAAAAAAAATCAAATCCAAAAAAAAGGAATCATTTTAGTTCAATTTCAGGGTCTGAACATTTTTCCCCACAGTAAAAATCCATTTTCTAGTTCCAGCACTTAAAACAATAAATGATCTAAAAAAAAAAATGTATTAGGTGTATAAAAAGATCTGCTTTCTACTGTCAGTAACGCTTTTACAAATTTAGGCTTTAAATTGGACTTTATTACAAAACTGTGCAGTTTGAATATGAAGCGCTGCCAAGAACTTTATGCAGAACCAACTAAAATTGTAGCATTTTTAAGGATTTCAAGTACAAACCCTGGATTTTTATTTATTTTTTTACAAAACGATGGCGTTACCTTCTTGTCTTTTTCCGAGCCGTCGGTCAGCAGAACGCCTTTGGCCTGCATGTGGCGGTACAGAACTCTCTGCAGAGCCGACATGTCGCACTTGATCACGTATTCCACCTGCGGCGACCGATGAGGGGAGATTAAAAAAAAAAAAAAACACATGTTAGAACATTAAACATTAAATACGTTTTCTACGCGTTTTCATGTTTCTATGGTTACCTTCTCTGGCAGCTGGGCCTCCACCTCTTTCTTAAGCCGGCGCAGCAGGAACGGGCGGAGCACCTTGTGCAGACGTCGGATGATCAGGATGGTCTCCTCTTCGTTCAGGTCCACCTTTGTGGTCAAACGACATTTATTGGTGCTGGATTAGCTTTATGACGCTCTGCTAATCTGGAACAAACGTCCAAAACGCAGAGTTCCTTTAAATCAAAGCTAAAAACCAAAAGTTTAGAGTTTCCTAAATGGAACATTGATCAACAAATTTGATATGCGCGTTTGCTTGGAGATGGAATTTGGCAAAATGTGATTTTTTTTTTTTGTAGGATGAATTGGAAAACTTTTGGTTTTTGTTACGGTAGGATTTCACCAACACACAGATCTCCTCTTAAGTTAAAGTAGTTTATTCAAAAAATGTGTTGCATGTGTTGAGGTTGTGTATCTTAAGATGTTGTGTTAATGCGAGGTCAGTTTCAAGCTGGGTGATTAATTGGTCCTCATCCTGAATGGGTTAGCATTTATGCTAAATGAATGGTAATAACTATTGCATAGAGGCTAAAAAACATTCAAATTTGATGTTTCTTCATGTATTTTCTAGAACAGTCAGCGGGTTTTCAAAGGTGACCCCCTGACTGAGGCTAATGCCGCCGGGGGGGCATGGCGTGTTAAAGGTCGATAAGCCTGACCGACCTTTTCCCCGGTCATGGCGAACGGAGCGTTGAACCACTGCTCGAAGGTGCTGCAGCTCTTGAAGATGGTGGGCAGCAGGAAGTTGAGCAGGGCCCAGAGCTCGGGCAGCTTGTTCTGCAGCGGCGTCCCCGTCAGCAGGAGGCGCCGCGGCGCCAGGTAGTGCGTGTTCAGGACCTGCGTCAGCTTGCAGTGGTGGTTCTTCATGCGGTGGCCTTCGTCCACGATCATGTACTTCCAGCGGATCTGCGGGGGAGCGATGATGCCAGAGCAGAGAGGTTTGTCACCTTTAGATTTCAACGTTATGAATCTGCACAAAGCGCTGCAAGTGTGAAGATTCACATTTATTGGCTCTGGACTCAAAGTCATTATTATTATTATTATTAAAAAAACCCACTTAAAGGTTTCAATTTACTTTTTTTGTATCCTTTTTTTCAGGACTGTATAGTTGGACTTTAGGTATCAATCATCCAGTCTTCCAATAACACATAATTATCAGGTGATATTTTCAGTTTTCCTGTCAACTTTGAACATATTTTAACTCAAAAACACAGCGAGCCGCTGGATGGCGAGCCTGGCGCTCCTACCAATGAGCTGAGCAAGTTTTCTGGGAGAAACCAGGATTTTAAGGTTTTTATTTTCGATACATAAATTTAAGACTTTTAAAGACTCTTTGAGGACGCGACATGCTCTAATTGCTTTAGGAGGGACAGGTTAGCTAATCGCAGTTGGGTTCGTTTTCTCCAGCTACTTCAGAGAACCTGACGACCATCGAACATACAACCAGAGCGACAACGGTGATTTAGGTCATGTTCATGTGGCCTAATCAAAGTACAGACCTAGGTATAATTGAGGTCTGTATTATTAATTTATGTTTACAGGCGGTCTCCAACCAATCAGATTGAGCTCCAGCTACTTTATGTAGTAAAATGGACAAAACTATCAGGTTGGGGACAGAGTAGTAGAGTCACAAACTAAGAGACTTTCGGCCAGAGCTGCTTCTCCATGCTAGACACAAACACAATCACACTTTTTAAATGCTTGTTGGTAGAAAACCCCCCCAAAAAACTAGAAAGCCAAACACTGCCTTGCATTATTCTACTGAACAACTTTGCAGGATGGTGTAAAGAAACAGATTGCCGTTACCTTGGCTAAGACCTGCTTGTCTTTGATGATGTACTCGTACGTGGTGAGCAGCACGTTGAACTTCCCGCTCCGCAGGATGGGAACAAACGAGCGGCGAGCCTGTGGGGAGCCCTGGAAGGGACCGGAATGCGATCAGAAATCAGAACTAGAACCGCTGGCGAGGCAGAGGAAACGGTAACCGAGCGACGATGTACCTTGTAGGAGACTTTCACCACCGACGGGGCCCATTTGTCAAACTCGTACACCCAGTTCGATAAAGTCCTGAAACAGAGGAGATTGCTTTTTAGTTGGGAAGAGTCACCTGGACAGTCGTCACCGGTGAAACGTTGATCTGGTCACGCCGAGACTCACGAGAGCGGTACGATGATGAGGAAGGGCCCGTTGATGCGCTTGAGCTCCATGAGGTACGTGATGAGGGCGATGGTCTGGATGGTCTTCCCCAGGCCCATCTCGTCGGCCAGGATGCCGTTCAGGTTGTTGTTGTAAAGCGACACCAGCCACTCCAGACCTTTAATCTGACGGTCGGCACAGTTAGCGCCGCCCGACCTTTTTTAAATCAGCCGCGTCGCGGTCGGCGGCAGACGCTTTACCTGGTACTGCTTGAGCATCCCGTTGACCATCAGAGAGGACTGCTTATCCACTTTCTCGGTGACGGCGTGCGCCACGGCGTAGTACGACTGCAGGCCTCGGTTGAAGCTGGCGCTGCCGTATTCGTCGTCGACGTCCTGCTTGGCGTGCCTGGGAGAGAAAACGGCAACTCGAGTGAAAAGCGAGTCGCCGACGCGTGAAAATGCGCCGGAGGAGGCGGAGCTAAGCGTTGGCGGTTACTCGATGATGTGCTGGACGTCAACTTCCGAAACGTCTTCGCTGTCGGGGTCTGGAATCTTCTTCTTATCCTCGGTTGGAGCCGTCGTGGGCTGAGGCTGGTCCTCTGCGTCGTCCTGGCAACAAGTTGTTTTTTTTTTTTTTGTTTTAAAAGTGAGCAACAGGAGCGAACGCTTTTTACTGCGTTTTATTTGGAGGCAAACGATACGTACCTCATCTTCCTCCTCTTCGTCTTCTGAACCGCTGTCCTCGCTGTCTGAACGCGGCGCCACTTCGTAGCTGCGGGGAACGCGCAACGTTCCGTTATTAAAGCAAACGCAAACTGATCTGATAAGAATCGATGAGCCGATCAATCAGCCAATATTTTCTCAGCTGGTCACTGAAACAAGCCTCAATAGGACTTGTGCTTAATAAGTACAGCTCATAATCCTGAACTTATTTTACCTTCTGATGTGTTTACATGTGAGGACATAAAACTGAAATGAGACATAATCATAAAATGTTTGCCTATTGTTTGTTTTTTTTTAAAGCAAGCGCGCCATGATAATTACCCAGGGTTCATTTCCAACCAGGCTTCCAATTGGCCAGCCTTGGGTGCGTCGACGCCTGTCAGGATCTTTCCACTGTCCACATGGATGACCTTCACCGGCAGGTCGCTCATCTGACTGGTTTCGTCTAGAGGCTGGTAGAAGGGAGAAGAACAATCAAAACGCTGAGCTGGTAACGGAGACGGTGGCCCAGTGGGAGCAAACAAAGATTTTGCTCCAAGCTCACCTCTCCATCAGGTCCCATAGCAGGCGCACCGCCTTCAACGGCATCTGGCTTCTTAAAACAAACACGGAATCATTGTGAGAAACACCATCACAACCTCAAAGTTCAGACATTGCCTGAGGAGACATAAACCTTCTTTTTCTTCTTCTTTTTCTTCTCCTTGAGAGCTTGCGCCGCCTTGTGGGCGCGCACCAACTCCGTGAGGTTGGCCACGTATTCATCGGTCTGCTGCAGCAGGTAGGCCAGGCGTTTGTCTTTCTTCTGGTCGATGAGCTTCCGGTAGCCCTCCTCATCCTCAGCCTGGGGGAACGTTCAGAGTGAGCTCCACTCGGACGTACTGGACCATCGCGTGTTTGGATGAAGAAAGAAAGTCTCACCATCAGCCGCCGCATTCTCTCCTTTTCGATGCGCTCGTTCTCCTTCTTCTGCTCACGCTCGGTGTTGGCGTGATAGGTGGCCACAGCCTTGGTGGCCTTCTGGATCTTGGCTGTGATGGAGCGGTGGTATTCTTTGAAGTCCTTGGCATGCTGCAGGATGCTGTTGAGGTATTCCTGTCAGGACAAAGGCACAAACCAATCCTATGGTTCATAAAGACTCATCATGGTCGCCGTCAGACTTAAAATCCCAGAGTTTTCATATGTTTTTCATAGCTAGCTAGCTGCATCCACTAGCCATATACATAGCTAGTATTCTAGCCATATATTTAGCTAGTATGCTAACAATATAGTTAGCTTGTACGCTAATCCAGAAACATAGTTAGTTAGAATACCCCGGATAGTTAGTATGATACCCAAATAGTTAGCTAGTATGCTAACCAGATACATAGATGGCTAAGATGCTAGCCAGATGCTAGCTACTTAACCAGATAGATAAATATGTAGTCACAAGGTATGTAAATAAGTAGCGACTATCTGGACAAATGGCTAACGAGACAGACTGCTAGCTAGGCAAGTAGATAGCTAGCCAGCTAGATCAATAAGCTAGCCAGATGGTACATAGATTAGATGAGATAGATCAGATGAATGGATAGCTGTCTAGAACTTTAAATTCTGCCATTTGTTCAGACTTTATATAAAGCCTAAATGTTTTTAAATTGTTTTCCAGGTTTCATTCTTTAATCACCCTCTCGTCCGCCTTCTTTGTAGCTGTGCATATAAACATCCACCAGCTCCAGCATTAATTAACGAGAGCTTCTCTACCTGGTGTTTCTGGCGACGTTTTCGCTCTTGTTCGATCTTCTGCTGTTTCTCCAGCTTCTCTGTGATCCGGGCCTCTCGTAGAGACTGACGCTTGCTGCGCTTGTAGGCTTTGGCGTTCAGGGCGGTTTCCAAAGCTGTGTCCCGACGCATGCAAGCCACCACCTCTTGACGCAGCTGTAGGCAAAAAAATATATAAAAACTAAGTAACTTGCTAGAAACTAGTCATGACGATAAAGCCAGTATGGCAACGGTGTACCTGTCTCTGGAATGTCAGCAGCCTCAGAGCCTTGAGCTCGATGGTGGCCTTTGTCCTCAGATCACCAGCAAGTGAGCCAGGCAGATGCTCCAGCTCCTGGATGCGGTGAACAATACGAGCTTGTAGCCTGAAACAAAGAAGCACCGGTTAATTTTTTTTCATTTTCTGTCCAACAATGAAGGCCCAAACTTTCTGTAGCATTATAAAAGTTTCTAATCCTAAGATTTTGAGAACCCTCCATGATTTGGACAGTAATCCTGGACGATCTTAGATTTACTAAACTTTATTTTGTCTCTTAGAAGTGTACTTTCTGTTCTTTCTTGTTCTGCATATTCTGGCTGTGCAGATGTTATCACCTTCTCTACAGCGACATCTTGTGGTCAGTGTGAGTCGGTCCTTACTTTTTGTTCAAAGAAGACTCGAGCACAACTTTATTCTGCCCAAATCTGTTCAAACAAAATCACATTTTCAACACAAGCGAAGCTTAAAGAACCTTTAAATGTGGCGTGCTGGTTCTGGAACATCAGTCAAAAGCTTTTTAAGTGTTTCCCTGCTTTGTTCTGTGGTGAATTCTGTTGCTGTGCTTCGTTCTTAGAACGCCTCAAAATAACCTCCATGACAAGCAGTCATACAACATTACTAGCATGCCGACGCAAAGGTGTTACAGTGTAGTCTGTTTGCTTAGATGATCCAGTTCGCTCCTTATATAAATATCCAACAATTAAAAAAAATGCTTCTTTCCCCATTATTTTTTTTTTCGCTGCTGTTCGTTCTTGTCTCTTTACGCTGCAGTTCTCACAGACAAAATAGCTAAAATTGGAATCGAAAAGCCAAAGCTGGGAGCCAAAGCTGGGAGCCACAGCTGGGAGCCACAGCTGGGAGCCACAGCCACGAGGACGACATGGAGTCGTGCCGCTCCGAATCGGCCCCTCCGCCCTCCTCACCTGTACTCTCGCTCCTGGAGGATCTCCACCGGGTCCAGCCCGTGGGGCTTCTGGATAGGGGTGATGCGGTTCTGCTTCTGGTGCAGCATCATGGGAGGGAGCTGCGCAGGTTGCCCCGGCGACTGCGTCTGTGGGGGCATCACCGGGGAGGCAGCTGGAGGCACGGACGGCGGGGCGGGGGAGGGTCTGCCGGTGGGCTGGGGGGGGAATCAGCTTCTGGGGGGGATTGGATGGGGCGGCGGCGTTCACCATTGGTCCTGGAAAGGAAGAATTCATTTTTATTTTAGCACATGAAACGAATCGTGATCCGTTTTAGATTGTAAACGGGACATTATTGTAGTCATTTTTCACGATTTTGTGTCCAGTTTCTTTTTTTTAAATCTTCGCTTTCAACTATTTTTTTCTAACTGAACGTAGATCCCTGAGAAGCATCGTCCTGCTTTGTCACAGAAATGCAGAGGAATAAGAAAATAATAGAAACATTCAAGCATCTGGAGATATGAGCGGGTTTACCTTCTGGCCATGATTTGGGTGGTCCGTTGGCAGGCTGGCCTTGCATAGCAGGAGGAACTCCTGCGGGTCCGGGTGGCGCCATGTTGGGACCTACCATCCCTAAAATAAGGAAAAAAAAAATTACAAATTGACCTTTATTTTTATAGACGATCAGTAAGGATGCACCGATCCAGTTTTTTCACTTTCGATACCAATAACTGCGCTTTAGCTTTGGCCGATACAGAAAATTAGCTAAATTCACTTAAAACATTTTATTTTTTATTTTCTTTTTTCGTTTTATAAACACAGACATAAAGGTACAGAGTTACAAATGTATTTGCTAACTCTGCACCAGTACGTCACATTTAAATACACTAAAACCTTCAAAAGCTTGAAGGTCAAACATGTAAAAACAACTTTCATTTGTTCGGTCAGTGCAGTTAGGAGTAAAACAACCAGTGTAAAGTAAATATTTACTTTTACAAAAACAATCGCAACAAACCTTCTTTCAAATGGTTCAGAAAGTGCAATGGAGAATTTATTCATGCAGGAATAAAGCATAATGTCAATCAGATCACAAAGCCTAGAATTAGACTAAATAGATCTGCCCTTTTGGATATGACACTTTGTCACAGATACCTGGTGACCAGGTGTTGGTCACCAGGTATTGATGACAATAATATTGAATATTAAATTATTTTCAATATCAGGACCGATACAGATACTGATATCGGATCGGTGCGCCTCCAATAATATATCTAAAAGTGATTTTAGATATATTTGGGTTCAAAATTTACTTGTTACTAAATAAATACCATACCTTGTGTTGGTCTTCCTTCACTCACCATGAGGTCTGTTGTAGTTGGTCTGAGCTGGTCCCGGTCCCGGCCCCGGTCCCGGTCCCGGCCCTGCAGGTGGGCCGCCCCCAGGCCCGGCGGAGGGCGGCATGTTAGGCATGGGGGGCGGCTGCTGCTGCATCCCAGGCATGGGCCTCTTGCCCTGCACAGCCAGCTGCAGGTGCTCTGGGATCGGGTGATTGCGCGCCAGCATCTTGTAAGCCATGATCTGGGCCCTGAGTTGGTGCAGCTGGTTCTGGTTGAAAGGAGTGGGTCCGCCCGCGGTGCCCGGACCGACCCCCGGACCCGGCGGCCCACCGGAGCCCGGGGGCCCGGCCCGGTTGGGTTGGCCCATGCTCTGAGCCGGGTCCCCGCTGCCCTCCATGGGACCGGCCCCGGGGCCGGAGGGGGGGCCGTTGGCCGGGACGGGACTGGGTGCGTGCTCCGAGCCGCCCAACGGAGAGGGGTATCCTAGCAACAGCGACAAGGCGGGGGAGAGACTTGAATGAGATCTTACAGAAAAGAGCAACTTTCGCTTTTGAATTTATTTGAGTTACAAAAACATTTAGTTTCCCCTTTGGGGCAAATAAAATATTTTTGAGTTGAATTTTACATTTTAAAAGAACAAGATAACTAATCAGGTCCAAACTTTAAACTTAAATTTTGTTTCTTTCCTCTTCAGTGTGGAAGTTCAAAAGAAAGGGACAGGAGTTACCCTGGGAATGTTGGTCCATTGGGCTGGGGGGTGGTCCCATGCCGCTGTGTCCGCCGGGCCTCATGCCCATGCCCTTCATCTGACCATAGCGAGGGTCATCAGGCATCCCCTTATCGTGCATGGGGTCCATTGGCTGTTCCAGATATTCAGACATAAAAACGGAAATTATCAACTGAGAATTTGAATATTTATCACATGCACAAATAAAAGTGTGTTTAAAAAAAAAACACAAGGAAAAGAAAAAAAGAATGGTTTAAAAAAAAAAAAAAAAATCTTTATACTTTGTGCATCTGGTGCATGTTTTCCTGAGGATATCCTGAGGGTCCCTGTGGGGGGTGAGGGTGGCCAGAGCCGGGCGGCCCCGGGCTGGGCCCCATCATGTTGTGGGCCGAGCCCGGCGAGGGCCCCGGGCTGGGGCCCATCATGCCTCCTGGAGATGGTCCCGGGCCCGGGGAGGGACCGGGCCGCGGCGTCCCTCCCATCGGCGGGTCGGGGGTCGACATCTCTCAAGAGGAGCTGGAAACGCGCAGCGGAAATTTGTACCCCTAAAAAGGAAGATAAGATTAGAGCAAGTGAGAACGAAAAAGTTTTTTTTTTTTTTAGATTATTAATATAGTGGAGTGTAAAAATAACAGCTGTAAGGCATCCATCTTGTCTCTTATTACGTATTTTCCGAGCACATGCCGCCAGTTTACAAGGATGATCAAGTAGCAGTTAGTGTAAAAATGTTATATATATCAAATATGACTTGAAATAAATTTGACTTTGTAATTTGACACTTTAAATTGGGCTGCTGTCTTTTTAAGAAGCTCCTATTCTTTACGAAACTCAATATTCAGAAAGTCATCTCAGCATCAAACCTCTATTAACCCTTTAACAATGTTTTTAATAGCATTTCACCGAGAAGTGTCTCTTATAATGAGTTCAGCAGACGTGCAGCTCCTTCCGGTGTTTGCTAATTGCAGCTGGCTAGTCAGAAGGAGCTCAATCCACTCTGGTGTTTTGTCACTGGGAGAATCAAAGATTTCTCAAACATGCATGAAAGACTTAAGGAAAACACTTCAGGTATGTTTTTGATGAGGGAATAACAATATAGCATGTTGTAAAGCTAAAAAAGGTTCATTTTGCATGACACTAACCCCTTTAAGACACAAGACGTTTCTTCACAATTCTAACAATCTCTGTTGCGGTTCAGCCATTTCTTGAAGAATAAACAGAAATTTTCTCTCTGAATCTATGGTCGGTATTTCTGCAGGCTCTGAATACAAAGATTGGAGGGATGGAAACAGGCAGGTATAAAGATAGATTTTTAAATCATACAAAGAGGGAATAAAAATCTGCAAACGGCTCTATTTTTCCCCCATATTTATCCACACCTGGAAAATGCTGTCAAAAAAAAAACAAACAAAAAAATAACATCCATCTTCTCAGGAACCCTGTCACCAACAGGCTGATTCTTTTCTCCTCAAAAGTTTCTCCAGACATGAATCTTAGAGCCAAATCTTTGTGCCAAATAAGTATTTTTTTTTTTTCAACACACTCTTGAAGAATGATCCACACATCTTTAACACTTAGCTCGAGATTTATTGCAAACATAAATGGAGATGGCTATTATGTTTCTAATAGGGCCCTGTCAGTTTCTAAACTTCGCCATAACTGTGAAGTTGACAGGTGGACGGTTGCCCGGGCAACGTAGCTGAATCTACAAGTTCAGGGTTTGAAGGAAATGTGGCACAAGTTTTTTTTAAATGTCCCTTTGTGCAACACAACAAAAGGCGAACAAACTAAGGGGCCGTTTTATACTCAAATAAGCTACAAACAGACAAGTTTATGTAATAAAGTCGAGAAAATCCCCCGCCGTACTGTTGTTTCTGTGTTTACAGGGACGAGTCGGTGCCTGTTTTCACCCATTTAAACTGTTTCAGACGTTGCTAATGTTAGCTAGGCCTAGCCGGCTTTAACCGATAAGGTTACAATGACACTATTTAAACCCTTTGTCTGAACCTCAGCGTTGACTAAATGTTCAACCAGCTTATTTATACCGACGCTACACCTCACTTCAGTCAAAATAAATAAGCTTTTAAATATCACAGAAGCTACAAAAATGCCGCCCGACTCAGAGCAATTCACCAAAAAAAAGAAAAAAAAAACTCTGAAGCAACAACATCGACTGCTAACATGCTAGCGAGCTAGTTCGGCTAGCCTTCCCCGGCCATGCTGTGCCAGGCCAAAAAAAAAGTAAGAAAAACGACGTTTTTTGGGGGGTTTTTTGGTGATATATTTGATGCGATACGTGAAAAGTTGGGAGCATCACTCATTGTGGGAGCTGATTGATCCAACGCGCCTCCCGTACTCTTGGCTCCGTTCTTCTCCTCAACCACTTTTCATTCATTGCGCTCTGCCGCGCCACTGTAATGTCGGTCGGGCTTTTTCTCTCTAGAAGAAAACCCCCCACTAAAGCTGAAGTGAACGCACACAAAAGCGCTGAAACACAGCTAAAAGTGTCCTCGTACAGACAGAAAGACTTAAAGCACTTACTCTAGAGTTTGAATGTTGATGTTTGGGCTCTGACCGGTGGCAGCGTCTTTTGGTTTTTCCCCCTAACCAGAAACAAAGACCGACCTACCCGGTTGGTTTTTTTCCTACAACCTTCCTCCCCCCCTCCCGTCTCCGTCTCTCTGAGCGACTCAACAGCGCCCCCTGCCGCGCATTGCCAGGCCCTGCGTTTACGTGCCCGAAAGAACGAGAAGCCCGTGCGAGGGGGGAGGGGGAGGGAACCCAATTACACACCAATATGATTCAACCTCACACGTTTCTTTAAAACACTAGTTTATTGTGTGATGAACTAATTCGAGCAGGAAATTAAAACAAAGGGCCTTTTAGTTTGCTACAGCAAAAATGAAATCTCTCACCATTACTGGGTTGATGACAATAAAAATTATAATAGCTTTTATTCTATTGGCTAAATCACTCTTCAAATAATAATTTTTCTTTTTTTAATGCTTGGAGAACGTTATATTTACACCAAAGCAGATCAGTGTATAAACACAGCGTTAAAGACAAGAGGTAATATGTAACCCATAATCACTAAAAGTAGAATTTATGCATCTGCATATTTATAGAACCAACTTTCATGGTGACAACTATTCCAAGGAACAAAACCCCAACTATTACCTTTTTCTTGACTAGATTTGTGGATACCTGTAGCTCTTCTAGAGTCACCAAGTTCCAAACAACACCGAATTGAATTTTATGTATATCAGAGTAAAAAAAATAATAAAAGGCTGAAAATAACAGTTTTTCCCAATAAAATGCATTCAATTTCATTGTAACAGAACAGAAACGTGTCAGTACTGTTTTTCCAAGACGCTGCATTCATGTTCTGTTTAACAATCAGAATTGTTGTTGTAGAAGCGAAAGTCACTTGCTGCGGCTCGGTAAACACCACCATCACATACACGTGACCGGCAAGGCTAAAGATGTTGAGGTCAAGCCAGAGTAGGACTTACACTGCCTTGCTGATCATTTAAAGGTCTTCTGTAACAGGGAGAAGACCGGCTTATGTCTGATGTGTTGGACTTGGACCAGCAGGAGCTGCAGGTGTCGTGGTCGTCACAGGAGTTGCCTCTCTGTGATGACGAGCAAGGCGCCAGGTGATTCTCACCTTGCTGAATTAAGAATTTGTACCCCAGCCTTGGTTATGACTCTGTCTTGGTTGTGCACACCGAGCACTGGGAGGCAAACGAAATAATTTCAACAAGGGACAAAAGACATGAAAGCTGCTTTTATGGTGCTTGAGACTGCACAAAGATGGAAGTGAGAGTTCAGCGAGTCTCATGTTACCCCGTAGTTAAAGGCCACAAAGGAAGAAGTGAAATGCCTAAAGGCTAAAAATGATTCTTTTAATCATAGCAGTTCGTTTTAGTTGACTACAATATGTTTGAAGAACTTGGGCGAATGCCAATAGGGACTAATCTATAATTACACTGAACTAGAGAGGAGTTTTGGAACTTTGTATGGTCATTTACCTCAATATTTGCTAAGAATACTCATAGAAAAATAAACTGATGTGGAATGCCTCCAGAGGCGTTTGTTCACAAACAGATAAATGGGCGAATTACCATTATAAGACACCAACGACAAGCCGCCATGAACAAATGCTTCATAGGAAGACATACGTTTAGAGAGCATGTTTTATTATTTTTGTTGACATTCAAACAGGGTCATAAATCGAAGCTTAGAAATCTGCTTGTAAAGAGCAGCTCATCTGGCCACACACAATCTGTGTGAAACGCACACATTGCACCGTGATGCTTCCCTAAAGCCGGTTCGCGTTACAATGCTAACGCCAAACGAAAAAAAAACAAACATACTTCTTTAGAACAAATCTACAAAACATACAATTGCTTTGTTCCTCTGAGGTCTTCTGCTAAATGCAAAATGTTCTTTATTTGGAATAAATACAATTTCGAAGACGCACAAAACAACGATAAAATTACAGCAGAGGCGACTCGCACCCGGTCAGTTCGTATTCGCTGAACCGGCGCGTTCCCGACTGAGTCCTGCAAGCTGGTCAAAGAGAGGAGGTTGCGAATCCTCGACGGTTTCCGCACAGACGTAAAACAGGCAAAAAGCCCGTCTCCTTCATTTCTTGCTCATATCAGAACAAACTCGTCCATGCTGTTGCCGTCCTCGTCATTCAGTTCGTTGTCTCTCTGGATGCAAGTGATGCAGTGGACGCTTTCCTCCTCCACGTCCCGACGCGTCTCCTCGGAGAATATAAACATGGGGTACGTCTCTGCCGACGTGGAGACGGCCTGCGGAGCAGAACGCGACCATCAGAGCTGTGAGTTTCAAGATTAAAAGCACATCGAAATATCCGTTTGAGCCTCTCTGAACTTAAAGGGGCGGTATTATGTGTCCTCCAGCCACATTGTATAATTTTATAGAAAAATCAAGTCAGTTACAAAATGCTTTACATATCAAATATGACTTAGAAGAAATTTGTGTCATTTAATGCCTCAAAATTGGCCCTCTGTCTCTTTAAGAAGCACCTATCCTCTCTGAAACTCCGCGTTCAGGAAATCATCACATGGCTCCTCCATTAACCCTTTAGCAACATTTTGACTGAGAAGTAGCTGGCATAATGAGCTCAGCAGATGTGCAGTTCCACCAGATGTTGGCTAATTCCTGCTGGCTAGCAGGGTTAGAATAGGTTTGGGGTTTCTTTACTGTAGCTTAATTTAATTTCGTTGTGACTCGAGTAATTTTGAGCTGGGTTTTAGAGTGAGTTTTTATTAATTAGTAAACATTGTTTAGCTTTTAGAAGTTGTACAATTTTACAGTAGTTTCATACTTTGTTTTTTTGGGATGCAGAATGCAGAAAGGTCAAAGCATTCTATTGTCATTATGTATACATTGATTTAGAGTCCCCCCCCCATTAATCAATGTTTTTATTTATTTTATGCAACAAAGATGTTTTCTGAATTTAATTTTTCCCATTTCGTTGGTTTTTGCTATCTTGATGACGACTCTGAAGGAGCTGAGTCGAGGGGATTGCTGCTCTGTCAGGGGAGGAGTTTGTCTCGAAGGCGGAGCTAGGTCCACCCAGGTGTTTTGCACAGCTGAGTGGTTGCCACGGGAGATGAGAGGATTCATCAAACATGCATGAGAGAATTAAAGCGACACTCCAGGTGTGTTTTTGTTGAGGGCGTGACATTATAACGCGACGTCAAAGCCAATTTCATATAACGCTGCCCCTTTAATAAAAAATGCTGCCTTCGATGAATAGCAAGTAGAAAATCGTACCTCGTTCACTGCTGCGCACATGAGCTCAAACTCATTTTGACCTTTTGCATAAAATCCTATGGTACAGCTGGGATCCATGCGGGAAAAGGCCATTTTCCTGGGATGCTTACAGTGAAATGACTGCAAACAGAGACGAGAGATAAGACCAGAAGAAAAAAAATAATAAAACGGTCAACATTCACATTGATATACAAATACTCACATCAACTTTTCCACTTTTTTGTCATATTACAACCAAGAACAACCATATATCTTATTGGGATTTTTTTTTCTTTTTTTTTTGTCATGGACTAATTTTAAAATAAAAGAAATTAACGTTGAAAACATGGTTTTCGAAATTCTGTTTACTGCTTGTACTGACAGAATTTGTGTACTTAAGTAATGTTTACCTTGTCCTGCATATCCTTTGTTTGTTTTTAGCTAGATATGTTGATCATTGTTCAGAGACAACAGATGTCACAATCATGCACCGCCGATCTGGTTCGTCACATAAAATTCCCCACCCAAAATACATAAAGTTTGGCCTTTTAACATGAGACAACCAGAGTGAAATTTAGAAAATTATCAGTAACGACAATTTTCATTCTACACTTAAAAAAAAAAAAAAAACCCCAAAAAGTGTAGCACTCATTTCTGTCAGTTCAGACAGAAATCAGATTTTTTTTTTTTAACTATGTTTTAACGGTTGCTAAACTGAGCAGGTGTCACCAGGCGAAACGAGACAGAAAGTGATAAAAAGGGAAGGAAGTGAAATGCTAATTTATACCTCTAAGGGAAAGTTGTCCTTTTTTATGTTCACTGCAGGCTGGCAGTAGTGAGGGTCTAAGTACAGCAGATGGTCGTCTTCATCGAAGCATAGGGAGGAGGGAAGGCAAAATGAAATATATATATATTTTTTTTATTTAAAAAGTGATTTGATAGATGAGACAGTGTCGTGACCTACCCTGGAAGCCAATGAAGAACAAAGAGTGCTTTGGTTTGCCACCAATGATCCCGATGCAGCACTGCAGCATCAGAAGTTTCTAGAAAGAAAATGCATGAATAGAACATACCTGTTTGTAACGCAATTTTTGGACATTTTTGTCCATTTTATTTAGTAAAAATTGTCTCATTCCAGACTCTCGTTGACCGATTAGCACATCTCTGGTCATAGGACGCTCATTCTCTCCTCATTAACAACAGAGCAATGGTTTAAGTACTTTGATGCAGGCGATGTAGGAAGGATTGAGCTCCTGTCCTCCGAGCCGGACAGGGACCAGGACGATGACGGACTTCCAGCTTTGAGGGAGGGGCCGTTCACACAGCCCTCTGACATCCTGGAGGTAGACTAAAAAAAAAAGAAAAGTATTAAAAACGATTAAACCACAGCATGCTGAGCTAAAAGGGCGATTCGGCTTAATATTTACTCTTAGAAGTGCACCAATTGGACTTAGATTGAAAACTGACCGTTGTCTCTTGGTCACGAGTTTTTTGCTCGTCCATTAAAACCAAAGAAATCTCATCATTTTTAGCTCTGATTCACTTAATAGAATACATTTTTTTTTTTTAGCTGTATACAGATTGATGGGATCATCTTGTAATCCTGTCAGATTCAAAACTCCTGCAACCTATTAAAGGGGCGGTATTACATATTTTCCAGGCATGTAGTGCCATTTTATGGCACAAAAAAGTAATCATGTAGCCTTCAGTTGTTATAAAAATGCTTCATATATCAAATAAGACTTTAAAGAAATTTCACATTGCAATTCAATGCCTTGAAATTGGGTCTCTGTCTCTTTAAGAAGCATTAAGAAGCTCCTGCTTTTTCTGAGACGCTGCCTTCAGGAAGTCATCATGTTGTTAACCCTTTACAACGTTTTTAAATCAGCATTTCATGGAGAAGTAACTCCTATAAAGGACATACGATGCTAACTGGTGTTTGCTAATTGCTGTTGGCTAGTCTGAAGGAGCTCAAAGGTTTGAAAGGTTGCCACGGGAAGGGTTTCTCAAACATGCATGAACAAATCAAGGCAATACTTCAGGTATGTTTTTGATGAGGGAATAACTTTAAAACACAATGCAAACCTAAACGTAGTCAACTTTACATGACATCATTATAGTTGTTAGATAAAAAACGGGAATCGGCATAAGAAAAAAAAAACTTGGAAATCAGTTTAGACAAAGAAAACCTGACCACATGTAATGTGGAAACCACTTACTGGTGCAGTCTTGTGCAACATAAATGACCAGACTGGGGAGATCCACCGAAGCCGCCACAGCTTTCCTGAAAACAGGACCACATTCAACGTCAGAGTCCGAGGAACCTCCGGCTCTGACGCTCCGACGGCTGCGAGGGATTCGTTCACTTCTCACTTCAGGATGTGAGCCACGATGGACGGGCCGTACCAGTCGCCGGCCTTCTTCCCCGAGCTTCGCCCCAGCTCCACCAGCTTGTGTATGCCGAACGGGGCCGCGGGGTGGTCCGCGAACCAGCCCACCACCCTCCTGTGCGTGGCTTCCAGGGGTCTGTCCAGGAGGGAGCCGACGCTCAGCTTCCGCCCCCTCTTGCTCCCGAGGTCCCCTGCCGTCCGGTCGGCCGGGTGGAGCAGGTCCAGGTCGTCCTTGACGGCGGAGTACCGTACAGGCCAAATCCAGTCTAGAAGAAGTTCAGAGACTTTTTTTTTTTTTCCCCCCTCCAAAATGTTACTTAATTACACAATGCACCGTCATGGAAGTAAAACGCTTTTAAGCAGTTTTGCAGGCTGGTAGCTTCAGTTTTTGCTGCGACCATTTTCACATGTTATTAGTTTGTGAAAGAGCAGACGCCTGCGAGTGGTCGGTGTGACAGTAGCACCGTCATGCTTACTCACTGCTACGTGTGACTCTGCGATTGTGTCGCAATGACAGTTTCAGTGAGGTTCTCTCCATGAGTTGAAAGGGTTTCATTTGAACGTCGTAATGTTTAAGTGGGCAGCGTTTCAGCTGCTTTCTGTGCGCCTCCTTCCTTCAGCAACAGCAATTTCAATCAAATTCAAAAATACTTTATTGAAGGGCTGCAGCTAATAACTATTTTAGTTGTCGATTAATCTTTTGATTACTCTGATTAATTCGATTTTTGAAAACCGGCACATTCTGCAGATTTGCCATTTAAGCTTTTTTATGAAATATGAGAAACGCATAAAAAAAAAAAATGCAAATAAACGAATAATTCAATTATATTTTTTTAAAACAACAAAGAAGGCTTCTTAATCTTGAATGCAAACGTATATATATTTTTGGCTTACTTACTGCTCTAAATGTGTTTTCAGCAAATGACGTATCGAGTCTGTACACTCCAATCAACGATTATTAAATTAATTGACAATCATCGATTCGCCACGATTAATCGAATCGATCGTTTCAGGCCCGACGACAACGTTATTATTTGTGGATACTTGAGTGCAGATAAATAAAAGTCATTTCAACTGTGAAAAACATTTAGATTGTTATGTAAAACTAATAGTTAACAAAATACCACGCCTGGCCAAAAATACCCAAAAAAAAAAGTGTCACATCAACAGTTTCATCAAAACAGCTAATTAAAAGAGCATGCTTTTCATTTTCCTTCAACTCTCGTATTAAATTATATTAGCGTGTTTAATTGTGCGCGTCGTCACCTGCAGGCATCAGGTGTATGAGCAGGCCCTGCGCCAGCAGCATCTGGCCCGTACGCAGAACGCACCCCCAACCGCTGTCTGTGGTGAGAGAGGAGCCCGGCAGCTGAGGGAAGCCCCGTCTGTACGTCAGCCACAGGAAGGACGCGAAGGAGCGGCGGAAACGCTCCCTGTCCCCTGAAAGGGTTCAGAGACGGAATTGAGAACTTTTTTTTTTTTTTCCTCGAACTGCTACGAAAAGCCGCGCGGTCCGAGTGTTTGGTTTGGTTTGGTTTGGTTTGGTTTGGTTGGACTCACCGCTGTCTTTGAGGTCGTACGTTTTCCCCAGCATGATGAGAGGCGAGCTCTTGTTGAATCTGGATTTCTGCTTCAAGGACCAGCCTGGTGAAGTAAAGAGAGGGGTTCATTTAAAAAAACAAAACCAAAAAAAAAAAAACAACATAACTAAATATGTGTTGCAGGAATGCAAAGTATTGATTGGTAAATCAATCTGAACTTTGTCATAACATGTACTTTTGTCATGTTGTGACATTCAGGATTTCATAATATGCTGAATTAAAAAATATCTGATTACATTTTAACATTATCTTGTGTCAGTTGTATGACAGGATTTTTTTTTCTAGGAAAAGAACGTTGGTTTTTTTTTTCTTCCCTGGAGAATCTCAAAATTTTTGAGTTAATTGGCGGAAATTTTACTTAATCAATAATTAACTGTAAGTAGATTAATTGTGTGCGTCTCTAACATGTAGGGAACAATAATAATATTAATAAAAAAAAAACAACTGACCATATTTGACGCTGTTCCATGCTGAGACCAGCTTGGATTTAAATTTGCTTTTGTCCTCCGCCACCCGGTCCTCGTAGAACATCTCCTGGCCCAAAGAGCCAGCGGACACAGCGGGGAGGAGGTCCCAGTCGTCCAACTGCTCGACAGCGGCGGACCTGCCGTAAACATAGGTGGAGGACGTGGTGGGGTCCATGACGGCAGCCGATCACCATGTCCGGGTGTGTAGAGCTGCTCCCATTTCTCCTGATCGCCACGGAGACCTGTGCGCCATAAAACACGCGACATAAAACGTTAACCGTTGCCGTCCGCAACGAATCCCACTGGCACAAACGAGCTCCTCTCCCACCGCGTCGGATCAGCCGATACAAACCAGCGCAAATCATCTGGCGAGATGATTAAACAGAGACATGTGACCGCACCCTGCGACTACTAATGGAATTTCAGGTATGTCACTTTAACTGCTGCTGCAGCTGCTGCTGGTTTCCCAGCAACACTTGCACAGTCATAGTTGTCACCACATTGTGGTTGATGTGAAAGACATCACACACACTATCGGAGAACTCTGCCGGGCCGGGCCGGTCAGCTGCAGTGCAAAATGGTGGAAAAACGGACAAACAAAATGCATTAAAAAAAACACAAAAACAAACAAACAAACAAAAAAAAAAAACACACCAAAAATAAATAGATTAACTTGTTTGTGATGGTTATAACAAAGATGCTTTCAGTCTGCTGATTTTCCAGCTCAGGGTCAGGAGTCTTTACAGTTAAGGCAAACAGAACATGAGCTTATCATGTTCTGTTTTTTTCTTTTGAAGCATTTGTATTTCCAGCAATACAAATGCTGGAAATAAAGCATTTTATTTCCAGCATTTCTTCTGCAATTTTGCTGCATTTAGTCAGATACAATGGATGGGTGTGTCTGTGTTTGAATAAAAACATGATAGATGTTTGTGACACAGCATATTGTGAAAGAAAAATAAGAGCAAAAAAAAAAAAAAAATTCTAAGGAAAGAAAAATTATCAGTATAATTTTCAGCTTAAAAAGTGATGAACTTTGAATGGAAAATCTCATCCTAAAAATTTACAAAGAGTGTCAGAGGGCTACATGTTGCGGATTGGAGCCGCATAAAAATGATTCCAGGGGCCACCAATGACCCCTGGGGTCGCACTTTGGACACCCCTGACCTCTGCAGAGAAAATCTAAATGATGCAGAACAACAAGGTTTGTTCCTGTTCAACCCTCACTTCACCAGCTCACGATGGAGAATCGGCTGCTGGCCGGATGAGCACACCAAGCTCCACCTCCAGCCAGTCCATGACAGGCATGTGACCCGACTCTGAAGTGGTGGAGCTCAGTGTTTTCAAAGAGCTTCGAGGCGCAGCGATCGCAGCCCTCTGGCCGATCACCGATCTTTAGAAAGCCTGACCTGCCAACTTCAGCTGACACTGAATTTACTTTTCATAATTGACGGTAGCCAAGTTGTCAAAGTCTTAATCTGCATGACCAACTGTGCTGGCATAACGCATCTCTATAGTTCTTCTATTGTTGCTGCGGCAATTGTTGCACTTTGGACATTGCTCAAGCCTGAAGTCTTTTTTTTTTTATTAGAATTTGTTTCAGTATTTCACCTGCAGATCAACAATCATAACTAATCAAGAAAAAAAAAATACACACACACATATATATATATATATCACTCTCTTTCAATTATTGGACCGCAAAGTTACAGTCATTACAGAAAAAAAAACTGAATAAAGTTATATTTAGCAGGTAAGATCATGATCTACCAGCAAAATTTTCTTGTTTTTAATAAATTTATTTGCTTTTTTTTTTGTCTTAAGTATTATGAACATTTTCATTTTCAGAGTGAAAACGTGAAAAAGTGGGTGAGAGGAAACACAATCTACTTCTTGTCATCATAATTAGTTCAATGATGTAAATAAGCAGACTGACAGCAAATAAAAAGTGTAAGCGAAGTGACATTTCAGACATGCGGTGGCTTCAAAACATTGACACTTCATCGTTCTGGGGTCGAGCACGTAAAAATCCAGAGGAAACATGACTTTGTTAGGCCTGATCCCCGGTTTCTACTCTGAGCAGCATGCAGTAGATGCACTCTGTGCTCTTAAATGCAGGTGACTCCCAACAGGGCCAAGAATTTCTACGGGGATTCGCAACGACAACGTATCGCCACGCGACCCTTCTGACGGCCGACGGCCGTTACAGAACACGTTCAACGTCGGTGAAACGGCGCTGACCTTCTCTGCGGCGGCCTCGTTCCTCCTCCGTCAAACTGCGACACTTTCGGACTCCATTTACGACGCTGGGTTCTCGCTGCGCTGCTGCTGGTGCTGGTGCTGCTGCCCCCTTCGACTCCAGCCCACGAACTGTCGAACGTTGAAATAGCAACAAAGGACAGGCAGCGTCGTCACTTCCTGTTTGCGGTGGTCACGTTCTCGCCCTTCTGTGATTGGTCAAACGGCGGGGGGGCTATGGCAAGCCGTTTCGACATAAATTCGGTTTCGTCCCGACTTATCTTCATCGTAGACATTTTTGAATTGGAAAGCACCTGTCCCATTTTATAGAAGCTGAATCATTTTATCGGGATTGTTTTTCTTTTGATCTACCCTGCGAGTAATTACACATATGCAATATTTTTAATGAAGCAAAGAGGAAGAGAAAGAGCATATTATAGTAGGTCCATATAAGATATTATGTATTTTTGCCTACCAAAGAAAACTGTGCAAAAACATGTTTAGTTGGAAGTGATCATGACTCATGAAAGAAAGTACTTTTGCATCTTTCCATCCAAGAAGACTGGAAAATCTTCTTAAAGATCAGCTCAGATGGCTGGAGGGCCAAATTTAAACTTGCGTTCCCAGGGCCAGGCAAGGTTTTTGAAAAATATTCCACTGGTTGTAACACAACAACTATTTGGACCAACATGATCGCGTAACTGAAATAGAAAACAGCATGGACAGAGATGACAGCAGACATGTAGGTTCTTCGCTCAAGATGAGATCTAAACAGAACTTTTTCACTCAGATGCGCACCGCAGAAAACTAACAAAATAGAATATTGAAGAACGCACACACACAAAAAAAAAAAATCTCAGATGATACCAAGGGTTTCTGACACATTTTATTTCCTTTCTAGTTGGCATTTCATTTGACATTGGTTATTCACAAGAGCTGATGTAAAAAAAAAAAAAAAAAAGAAAAAAAAGGTCAAACACTTGGACAAACATGGACATGACAGCAATGTCAGCAACTTCGAGACTTACAGAGTGATGGGTCAGAGAAACCACGCATATCTGGTGGGGGTATTTAACGACCTGTTTCAATATTGCGCTGAATATTTCCAACAGCGCATCGGAATCTTAAATAAATAAATACAAAATTCAATAAATAGAATAAAAAGAAAAGAAAAAAAAAGAAATGTAAAAAAAGCTGGAACTCTTCCCACATAGACGCTCGAAGCCAGATGTTTATGTTCGCTGTATGAAAAAAGAGAAAACAAACCAGTTTTTTTGGAACTGTCTGACATTATCTCAAACGACGTTTCCTCCTTTCGGTCAGTTATGATTACCGACATTATTTGTGTTCGCTAAAAGTTAAGAGATTTTTAAAACTTTGCTTTATAAGACATGAAGACTTTATATGCCATATAAAGTATTGACTTGGTCTTTTTAAGCTTCTGATAGGTTCATTCATGCCGACTTTAAGTTAAGAGGACCAGTGGCTTTTATGGCAATATATTGCTTGGTTACATGAAATCACAAGGAGATCATAGTAAATAAGGACATTTTCTGCGCACATTTAATGGGACACTTTGAAAAAACTCGTTCTTTTGATTAATAAAACATTTTGCCAGTAGGATATGAGGTGGTTTTTGTCCATTTTGAAAGTAGTTTAATTGCAATGGAAAGCCCTTTTCCAGCATCAACGACTGGCGCAAACCACGAAGAAAACGAAATGGACGATCGACCTACCGATGGAGCCCAGTTACAAAAAACCGGCTAAAACGTTTTGTAGTGGACATCATAAAACATCATAGTAATTTTAGGCTGAGCTAAAAAGGTGACCTACAAATCCAGAGCAGGACACTGTTTGGGGAAAAAAATATATATTTTTAATCTCAATTAGCTTTTTGTCCCTGGTTAAATTAAAAACTGAAAATCCTGACTCCGTTGTATCAGTTCTGTCAAGAGTAATGGGCCAAAACTCCAGAAAACTGTCGCTGGAGACGAATCTAAATCTACATTTCTCTCATAATTGCAACATATAGTTAATAGAGATCATTTTAGTAATCTCGACAAAAGGGAACTTGGCGGAAACCAGAGCAAAAAACAAAACAAACAACGACTCTCTTTTCATACAGTGAACGTAAAGTTCTGGCTATAAATATATCGATGAAACGCAACATAAAGTGCAATTCGGTCACACACGAAACACTGGTGTCTTACTGTTAAAACCACATCATGAGAGCTAAGATGAAGATTGCAATAGAGATCAACGTAAACATGTCTGCCTATGCATAAGAACTACAAACTATGCACAAAACAAGTTCCACAGAGTGAGGATATCGGACACTGAGGTTCCCGCGTTCCCTAAAAACTTCTGGCTCTACGTCATGTTGCCCACAAGGTGGCAGTCTAAGACAAGTCTGACAAACTACCGCCCTGACACTACATTTTAACACACAACAACAAATCTATGCTCTTCTCACAGACAGTGATGCTCAGTGCTAAAGGACTGGGCACTGATGGGATTGCATATTGTTTAACATTTTAAGTAAGAAAAAAACAAAACAAAACACAAAACTCCACAACAACAACAAAGATGACCACCTAACCTTTAAGTAAAAACACTGGCACTTCCCGTTTCGCCCAGTACGACGCCACAAACTGTAGCTGAGTGAAAAAGCGTGACTGAAAACGGCTCTCTCCTCTAAGTGCTACTTTCAATGTGCGTCTTTAATCGCTGCCACGCTCTGAACGGACACAGTCTACACACTTTACTCTAAAAATGTAGAATTGCACATATCACTATCGTCAGCAGACGCAACTTATCAAAATGAAACGGTGTATCTCCGCTCGACTTATTGTACGCTGCATGCTGTTTTCTGTATTTGTCTGGAGCACGATGTAAACGTAGACGCCCGGGAGACACACAAAGACGGGACAGTAGTGGCATTTGGCAGCACATTGCATAGTGTCCCTGTGCAAGTTCATCGAATTTCTTCCTCTCAATCAGCCCTTTACAGATCTGAGGGAAACTATCTGCTCCGTCCTTCAACTCTGTCACTGCAAGCATTTTGGTTTCTTGGTCCAGTTTCTGCTGTGCGCGGCGAATCCTCAGCCCACCATACATGAAAAACCCATTCTGTCCTTCAATCACTTAAAGTACAAAATGCCATACAAAAGTATTTACACCCCTTCGACCTTCTGTGATGTTACAACGTCTTTTATTGAAATGTTATGTGACAGTTGGCGTTTTGATGGTTTCGCTTGTTGGCGACGAAGGTCAAGCCCAAAAGCGGAGCTCGATTTTTTTTTTTTTGTTTCGTGCGTTTGCCGACTTTAAAACGTTAGGCCCGTTCAGCTCCCCTTAAATGAAGATTTCCAGATAAACTCTGAAGCAAATTCACGTGGATGTTTTGTAAACTCTCTGAAAAAAGCTCAACTTTGGTCCAAAATCATAATATTCCAGTCAAAGGCGGGTACTCTAATTCGCTAACACGCTAACAGCGGAGCTAATTTTTTATATTTTTTTTTGCTAACTTTGAAAACGTTAAGCACACTTAGATTCCCTCAAGTCAAATTTTGCAGATAAACTCTAAAGCGATAATTTACCTGGCTGTTTTGTAAACGTTCAGTTGAATGAAGTTTGACGTCTGAGTCAAAGTTTTGGTTATTGACTTTAAGAATCCTTCAAGTAGTTAGACATTTATATTTACCACATTATTGACATTTACCATATTCACACTGAACAACATAAAAAACCTGTTGCATTTATGCATTTATGCAGAGAGCAGCATAAACGCACTCTGTAACGTCGAAATTAAATCGGTGCTTGAGGGTTGTCGTCTTTTGAGGACAGACATAATTCGAAGTACAGAAAAAATACTACAAGTGTCGAATGGTTCAGCTGAAAGGACATGGCCCAGTCAAAGTCAAAGACCTAAATCCAATCTAGAATGTGTGGCGAAAGCTTTAAAAAAGTTCAAGGGGCGTTTTTTTTTTTTCTGCAAGGCATTGAAGGCATGAAAACTCACTCTATTGGTGACACGTTTTAGTACCTGAACTTCAAATAAATACAGCATAGAACTAACCGACAGCTGAAATGTGAGTAATGCCCTTTTCTGCCAGAATCTCACTTCCACACAGTCAAAAAGTCTGCTTGTCAAGTTGAAAGGTTGTTCACAGTGTTTTCTATCTCAAGGTCCGCAGTATAGTATTCATCTTCTGCTTAAATAGTCTGTCATTCTCCCTAATCAGACATGCATGAAGACATATGCTTTTCTTTTTTTACAATATACACAACATGAGATGAGCATACAGTACGTACACAGGTCTACATCAAAACACCATGTGCACATTTTCACATCAGTACTTGATCATTGACATCTTTTCTACTTTTCGATTTGGTGTGTTTTTTTGTTTTTTTTAATATTTCTGTTCAGGCGTTGTTTTCTCTGCCTCATACAAATTTCTGATGCTACGGTTAAAGGCATTACATGGGGGCAGTCTCTGTGTCTCCGAAGCTTTCGCATCACGAGTGATGTTTAGCGCTCCGACTGTTACCTTTGTCAGAGTGAGCGGAGGCCGTGGTGAAGCCCTGGGCCCCTCGGCGGCCCCCTGCGGACGAGGCCTCCGCTTTCCCCGCCGCGCTTCCCTTCTTCTCCTCACTTGACTTTGAGGCGTCTTTCACTCTGCTGCCCTCTTGAGACCCTCCTTTCATGGGGCCCAGGACCGTCTTGGCCACACTCGTGAGCTGGGTGACGAAGCTGGTCTTGTCCCCCGGGGACACGGCCCGCAGTTTGCTCGAGCACGGCGAGGCAGCGATTGAGGAAGGGGACGCTGGGTTTTCCTCCAGGACTTCCAGTGGAGCCTTCTCCTCTTTGACGCCACGGCTGCCGCTTGCCGACTTCTCCGCTCTGTGCCTGGGCGCGGAGAGCGTTTTAGCCGGGGGTGGGACTGGCGGCGCGGGTACTTTGGTCTTCGTCGTATCAGTTGCCCTGTCGCCTCCACTGATACCTCCTTTGTCTCCAGTCTCTGAGCCCATGCGCTGCTTGACCTGCTCAGCGGTCAGTGTTTTCTGGAGGTTTGCTTTCTCTACACCTACGGCGCTTTTTTCTTTCTCTTCCGTCTTCTCCTGAGTTTTGGTAACATGTAACGCATCTGTCTGCACGCTGTGCTGCTTTGTGTCTTGTTGTGGACTCTTGGATATGTCTGGAGTTTTCTCGCTAGCTTTGGTCGGAAAGTCTGTCGCCTCCAAAGTTGACACTTTTGAACCTAAACGCTTGACCCCAGCGCCTGTTCTGACGTCTGCAGGTGAGGTACTAGTCTTTGTTTCAGCCGCCTTCGTACTTCCACTGCTCCTTGCGACCTCCTTGAGTGGTGCCCTGCTTGCATCTCCGTTGGTCTTGGACTCTGTTGGAGGAACTGACCGTACGTTTGGCAACCCGGAGAGCTCAGACGCTGACGGATCAACATCTTTCTCCTTTACTGTCCCAAGTGTGTCTCTGCTGAGCAGCGATTCCTGCCTCCCCAGCTTCCTCACATGGTTCAGCGATCCAATCTCTGCTCCCATAGGAGGAGAAGGGGAGGAAGACGAGGACGGAGAGGGTGGGGCGGGTCCGTTCTCTCCTTCTATCTCCAGCAAACTCTGCAGACTGTGTTCGCAGTGGAAGGACTCTCTCCTGTAGTCCCCGTGAGACACCTCCAAGCTATGCTTGCGCAACGACACTCCTCCGGTCAAAGGGGAAGGTGACGGCGACGAGGAGGAGGAGGAAGGCAGGATGGGTGCCCCGAGCTTTTCTGCGGACTGCACCCGCTGCAGCAGGGGAGACCTGGGTGGCTCGGCACTCTTGGGACGGGGGCGGGCGACCGGAGGCGAGGAGTGCAGCTTGGCGGGGAACATTTGGGTGGTGTTGGAGCTCCCCACCGTGTGGCCCGTGAGAGGCGGGGGGGAGGAGGTGGTAGGGGACGGGGTGTGAGCCAGGGGGGACAGCGGGATGTTGCCGGCGGATTTGCAGCGTGCCGAGCGGTACTGGCGGTGAAGTTTGGGGGACAGGCCGTGCAGGGAGCGGGCCTCATGTGGTGGGAAGTCGCCGGGGAGTTGGGAGTGCTCGATGCCGGGGAGCTGCTCTGGGACGACGTACCTGAGGACACAGTCATGTCATCACTGTCTTTGATACTAAGACAGTAGGTGCATCTTAAAAAAAAGACAATATCGTTAAAACATTGTGTAGTACCTCTATGAAACTGCGACTGCCTTTTTGAGTTTTTGGAATCAATTTCACTGACTTTTTGGATCTTCTTTAGGGATATTTGCAAGAAATTTTGCAAAGCAAACGTTTTGATCTCGGACTTGACATTAAGGACGGCTGAGGCAGAAATACTGCCGCCTGCAGGTGGGGGTTTGCAGCCTCTAGCTGTGTTTCCATAGACCACATATCTGTGCAATTGGACATTTTGTAAATAAATTTGCTTAATTTGGGAAAAAAAACTATTTTTATTAAACGTCTTGGCGATAGGATGAGGTGAGCTTTCTTGGTCGTATCAAAATGTATTTATTTCGCGGAACTGTCACGCAAATGTTTTTTTTTTTCCCACATCAAACGAGTTATATGATAAAGAACCGGACTTTGCCGGTGGCTTTACTTTTACAGACAGTTGTCTTACTAACCCAGATAAGGGGACTCCAGAGTGGAGCGGTAGCTCTGCGTGGGGGAGCGGGCAGAGAAGCTGTGGGTGGGGGACCCCGGCAGGCTGTCTCCAGACGAAAGAGAGCGATTTAAGGACGAGAGGCTCCGGCTGGTGTGGAGCAGGTTGGACTGCTTTGTGATTTTCCTGAAGAGCGAGCTCCGTTTTTTACTGAAAAATAAACAAACGCACACAAAGAAAAAAGAGCCGATAAGGTGAACAAAAGCCTCCTCGTAGAGTCAGAGGAAACAAATCTGTTGTTTTGGGGGACGTACTCTTGGCCCTCCTTGACGCCGGACCTTTTGCTGCGACGCGCCATTTTAGATTTGCAGCTGGTCTTGCGGGCAGGCCCCACCTTTATGGAGGTGTTCTCAAAGGGAGTAGTCGCGACTGTAACTTTGTTTCCACTCTGTGGATTGCACACATTTTAAATCAGTTTATTACACAAGCAGGGTAATAGCAGGGTTTTCCTCCCAAATGTGGTTTTTGTTACCTTCAGGATGAGCTCCACTACTTCTGTATGGACTAGGCCATGGACCGACTCCCCGTTTACATGAGTTATTAGGTCTCCAGCTTTCAGACCAGCTTCCTGCGCAGGACCTCCATCTTCAACATGCTGCAAAGAAGTGGACAGTATAACATAAATGTAAATCCCTTTTCGATGCTTTAAACTCTTTTGCAATTTGTTACAGTACAGCCACAAGCTCAAGGGATTTCATGTGGGTTTCACGCGACCCGCTCTTACCCAAACCATGTGATGCACGCTGTAAACGTCACTGTCTCCTATGTAGACCCGGATCGCCCGGAGGGTGAAGCCGTACTTCTTCCCGGAGCGGTGGATGGTGATGGGAGAGTGCAGGACGTTCACCATGGGACAGAAGTCTCTGCTTGGAGACGAGTCGCGGGAGGACGGGTTGGACGACAGGGAGCGGGGCGACATGGGGCTGGGCAGCGGGGACGCACCGTGCTGCTCCACTGCACAGAAACACGACAGAATAAAAGTTACAGGATGTCACTTTTATAAAACAAAATATGTCTTTTTTTATATATTTGTTGAAACTGTAACCGTGCTGTGACAGTATGGTATGACGCAGATAACCTGTGATTTGATTGAGCTCCTCCACCTCCAGATCAGAAACAACCAATCAGAGGAAGGAGGAGGGTCTTAGCACTGTCAATCACCCTGGTGTTCATGCGTGGAGAAACAACTTACTGTTCCAGGAAAACTGTTTGTTGGTAAAACAGTCGCAGTGCGCAATAAATCAATAAATTAATTAATTGATAAATTAAAGCAAGCTGGATCATTTTCATTTTGTTTTTCTTGTGTCTTTGTTTCTACCAAAGACTGTATGAAGAAAGGCTTCAGTCTGATGCTTTGGGCCCCACCGTCCCCGTTCTGAAGGGCAATTTTGTTTACTTCAATATCTATGTCATTTGTTGTTTTGGTTGTTTAAAAGGTCTATTCCGGTTAAACACTGCTATTGGGAAGAAGCAATGGGGAGGGAAGTTGTGGCCAGCGCGTGTATAAGCTTGATTAACAGCAATAAGACCTGCCTCGTAGCTCTGATTGGTTGTTTCCAGTTAGCACTGGAAGCACTGCAAGAAGGCAAAGAAGCTACATTTATTTCACAGATTATCTGTGAAAATAATCTCCATGTTGTCACAACTTAGAGGTAGTTTAACAAACGTGAATTAATATTGTTTGGTAAAAGTTACGTTCAGCAGCTAAAGTGATGCGAAGCTTCACCTGCTGGAATGATGACAGACAGAGCAGTGGCCGACGCAGACTTGATGACTTTAGATCCTGGCCGCGAGTTTCGCTTGTCTCCTTCGGACGAGAGCTGCTGGTGTCGGACCCTCCGCAACACCAGGTCCGTGGTGGCCCCACGGGGCCCCTGGAGATCTGGAAGGCCCAGACTGCTCGCGCTGCCTGGCAGCGACGCGTCGGCAGGCCTCAAAACTTTGTCTAGGACAAAGCAGAACCATGAAACCAAACGGCGCACAGGCGCTCCAGGGGCCTTACATCGATGCCGTGTGGCCCCTACCTTCTTTAAGGAGCGTCCTCAGGTCTCCGTGGGAGGGGATGGCCCCTTCCAGGGAAGCGCCCCTGGTCTTGACGGGAGGCTGCTTCCCCGGACCCGGCGGCTCGGCGTCCACCTCCTGAGGTGAGGCGAAGCGGCTCATGTCCATCAGGGCGGAGAAACGCCTGCGGGCCCCGGACGGCGGGCTGGAGTCACTTTCAGTGAAGAAGGACTCTGAACAGGACAGGCGCTTCCTAGAAAAGCGAGGCAACCACACTTAAGAGCATCAGCAGCAGAAGGCAACATATATATATAAAAAAAAATAAATAAAACCATAATTTGGCCGGGTTTTTTTTATTTTTTTATGTACATTTCCGGTGAACTTGTCCTCCAGCTCTTGTCTCGCAGGGTGACGCTTCCCAAGCTTTCTCGCTTGGCTACCCGGTCCTCCCTGGGAACCTTGTGCTCCCGTAGAGTCACAGTGTGGGGTTTGTGCTCCAGCTGGGACAGATGCTCCATGCTGCTGTACACCTGTTGCAGGTTGGTGCAACAATCCGGTCAGCGGATTAGAAATGAACAGAACATCTGGTCAGAATTTTACATCCACTCATCTTATTTTTGGCCTTTTTTTTAAAAAATGTTTTCCTCAAACTTCTGCACACAAACTCAAATACATATACTTCTAAAAAAAAAAAAAAAAGAGCATTTATATGTCTGGGAAATACACAACCATCTGTGTTCTGGGATATTTGACAACTTTTCTTGTCGAGAGGAGTTCAATTACCTTAGCAATTTTTCTGCCACAAACATTTAATAGAATTATGAATTGAGTCATTCCAGAAGCCTCTCAACCTGTTTTATCCTCCTCAAAAGCAGTTTTGATTTATATTTTAGGGATGTGCTCAGTTAGACATTAGGAGGCGCTAGAGCACCTGCCCTTATTCCTCTGGACACAAAAAGTGCCCTTCTGAAATCATTCTTTTTTTTTTTTTCTGGTGAATTTGATAGTCTCTATAACAAGAGCGCCGCATTATTTCTAATTTTGCTTGACACGACACCATCACCCCCGACTGTACTCGCCCACAGAAGAGGCTTAGGGACACCGAAAAGGAATTCCAACTTTAAAGTTAAATTCAAACTATTTTTTTTTTTCCTGACTTCAGAAGATTCTGAGATGCTCATAACGAGCGGACGCAGCCGTCTGATTCTGACGGGTTCAGACCTTGCTGAAGCGAGGCGAGCAGGACGAGAAGCGATGGATCTCCACCGGCTCGTCGTCGTTGGTGTCGTCTTCGTCGTAGGACTGGACGTGATGGTAGCGTTCCGACCGAGCTGGGGGGGAGGGAACGAGAAGGAATTCATTTGACGAGACTCGCCGGCACGGTCCGCTGATCCGTTTCAGCAGACTTTCAAACTTTCGACTTGAATCCCGCTTTTCCAGGAATGCAACGCGGGGGCGAGCTTACTGTCAAAATAACTGGTGTCTTCTTCCGACTCCAGGTGAGGGATGAACTCCGCTTTCTGTCTCAGCAGGCTGTTCCAGTCCACCTCCGCGAAGAACGAGTGCTGCTTGACTTCAAAAGCACCACCTGCAGGGCAAGACGGACAGTCAGGTGGGCGATGACTGCGGCCCGAAAGCCTGCGGGCGGACTCTGACCCCAACAGAAGCGGACTAAACTCAGCTGACAGGCGCCTGACCTGTGCCCAGTCGCACCAGAGGATTGGTCTGCAGCAGAGAGGAGATCAGGAGCTGGGCGTCCACAGGAAGAGCCTCGTCTCCGTCTGGCCACACTATGTCATCTGCAGCGAAGACGCAATGTGAGGATGAGGACAATTTACATTCGGAGCACGTATCCACATGCTACCGTCAACAGCTGCGTTTCCATTCACTGTGTAATTGCGCAATTTGACGTTTTGAACTCTTGTGTTTGGATAAATGGTTTGAAACGGGACGAGGTTTTTGTTTTAGGTCACATCAAAACTGGATTCTTTTGCAACACTGGAATGGAGTCACTTCTCACAACTGAATGTTGCCACTAGCGGAAACCACAAAGAGGATGACGACAGGAAGTAATTGTAGGATGATGTTTTCTAATAACATGTCGCCTGAATCCTCTTAGTCACATGTGATGTTGATCCAGCTTCTCAGTGAATGGAAACGCCGCAACCGGGAGGTCGTGTTCTTCCGACATCAGCGGAAGATCGACGACGCATTTTCGATGGCGGCGCCGCTTACGGACACGTGGGGACCCCTCACCTGTGATGACTTGTCCAAACAATTCCTCTGGCGTGTCTCCAAAGAAAGGCACGCAGCCCACCAGGAACTCGTACAGGATGATGCCCATTGCCCACCAGTCCACTGGCTTCCCATAACCCTGACGCAGGATCACCTCCGGAGCGATGTACTCCGGGGTTCCACACACCTAAAAGACGAACAACACTCGACTGAATCAGTTATTGCCTTATTTTGTGACCCTTCCTCTCCGTCCTAGAGGTGTGTGCATTTCCTTCAACCTGTCTCCGACTAATGTGTTGCGGTCGAGGTGCAGCACCTACAGAAGCGGAACGTCTGGTCAAGTAAAATCCCCTCGCAGATGCCAAGAAGAGATGAAAGCCAAGCTCTCCTCCCCCCCACACCCCCAGTGTGCGTTTTCATGTGCAGATGGCCGCGCGTTGAACGCTAACAGATTTTTTTTTTTTTTTTTTTGGCTGCGGCATGGGAAATAATGAGGTGTTCAAAGCAGGAGCGGAGAATAAAAGGACATAAAGCCGCGCTCAAAAGAGACGGCGCGCGATTGTGACGGCTGGCGGAAATACTGCTCTATTGTTCCGCCGGCCGCTAAAGGTCTCATTTCATCAGGCTTCAGATATGCCTGGCGCACAACGAGAGGGGAATAGCTTTTCACAGAAAAAAGGAAGACATCAAAGCATCCCCTTGTGTGTAAAGTTTGACTGGGCCGTATCGAATCCGTCTACCGCTGTGTTGTTGGCAAAATAACAGAAATGGCAGTGACGTTGTGAATTTGAGTTATATTTTTTAAAGGAGCAGGCAATTCTTTGAGTTTGATATCATGTTATAATGCTATTCTCTCATCAGAACCGTACCTGGATCGTTGCCTGGATTAATCTCCCATGGCAACCATCCAGCTGTGCAAAGCGCCTGCTTGGACTTAGCTCCACCTTCAGCAGCTCCTCCTCCTCCTCTTTTTGAGGCGTCGCTAACGGTTCCCAAGCTTCCGCCTCACAGAGCAGCCCTCGCGTTTGACTCCCCCACTCAGCTCCTTCAGACTAGCCAACGGCAATTAGCAGACGTCTGGTTTACTCCTCAGTGAAATGCTGGTTGTTAAAGGGTTAATAGAGGGGCGATGTCATAACTTTCTTAAGGCGGAGTTTCAGAAAGTTTTTAAAGAGGCAGAGGCCCAATTTCAAGGCGTTAAATCAGGAAGTTAAATTTCTCTCAAGTCATCTATGATTTTTAGAACGACTAAAGGTAACAGAGTTACTTAATTATGCTATGAAATGTTATTATGCGCCAGAAAAACACATACACAGAGAAAAAATTACTTAGATTTCTTCTGGATTTTTCTTTTTTTTATGTCAAACCTTAAAAGTTTATAGGTTTTATTGGATTTCATTGTGCACCAGTGAAACATTGGAAGGATTTTTTATTCATTTATTTTTTTACAAATCCAGTTCTTTAGCTTTAATAAAATTATGAACAAGTGGACGAGTTATGTGACTTCCCGGGCAGCTGGTTGCAGTTCACTTTTCTTCAGAAAAAAGGAATTCCACCTTCAAAAACATGGATTTCACACATTTGAGATGGTCAAATTACACCATTTGTCAGTGAGATCGCATGATTTGCTTTACCTACTAGTGCTGCATTAGACAGATTCTCCATTTCTCTACACGTACCTGTTTATCCAAAAACTCCCGCGTGTCCTTCTCTATGTGCCCTTCATACAGGTTGGTGGTCAGACTCATCAGGCCGATCTTAGACAGACCGAAGTCAGTCAGCTTGATGTGTCCCATTGACGTTATTAGGAGGCTGTGAGCAGAAAACACACAATCAAGCATCTTGAAACTCTTCAGCGACGTTTCGAGGCGCAGCAACGCCACCTCACTTGTCAGGCTTGAGGTCTCGGTGGACGATGCCGTAGTTGTGCAGGTACTCCAGCGCGAGGACTGTCTCTGCGAAGTACATGCGCGCCATTTCCACCGGCAGAGCCCCGATGTTCTTCAGCAAAGTGGCACAGTCCCCTCCTGCAAACAGAGAATCCGGAGTGTAATCCGTCTCTCTCCCACCTGGTGAGCAACCAGAGCAACCAGATGTTGCTCACCAAACTGCCCTCAATCAGCCAGCGAATCATCAGCTCCCAGGCTTTATCAGAGGATGACGTCGAATGAATGTGCAGACGAGTTAGAGACAAAACTGCTTTTACTTCTCCTAATAAAGGGTTTAACAGTGATTCTCGCAGCGTTGTTGAATATTGAAGACTGTTGTGACTTATCAGCCCAAATACCACATACTTTACGATATTCTGGAGTTAACAGGAACTCTTAAGTCCGTCTCTCCTCACTCTCGTCAAACATTGTTTTATAGTCGTTTTGTTTGTTGTTTGAAAAAATAGCCCATATTTGGATCAAGCAGGTTCCTGTTTCCATAGTACTGATGGGGTTCTCCGTATGGGGGTTCTGTAAGCTTCCCTTAGTGAAGAGGGTGGCTGTAAACTCGGTTCGACTGGAGACTAAAGTTGCAACACTTTGCTACACTTTCAGTGGCTGGGGTTCACTTTCACTCTGCACTGTGTCGAACGAAGCAAACCCTTTGACAAATCTGTTCCCCTCCTCGCCTGTGGTGGCGCTGTACCACGAAGAAGACATGAGTGAAACTTCCTTCTTCATGAAATGAAAAACAAAAGAAGAAAGGAGTAGCTTCAGATTTTACGGATTGTAGGATTTCTCTTTTGTCTTTGGTCAAAGACCGCGGTCCATTTCTCCCAGACTCACACGTTTTGTTTTTGTTTTTACCCAGAATGCCATGTGCTATTGTCCCCTTCCTGCTGTTGAAGACATGTCCAGTGCGGTTGCATCGACATATTAACTTGTACCACTTCATAGTTTACTTCAATAGAATCAAGACCTTGGTTTGCAGGCGGACCAGAGTTTGTTTTGTTCAGAGTTAGAATTCGCATTCACACCTCTTAAAACGAACTGGACTTTCTAGGCGAACAGACAAGAGACAGACACCTCTTTACCCAAACCTTCACGCCTCCCACCGAAGAGAAAGTGCAACAGTCCGAATGCAGGACAGAAAAGTGACTAATTATTATTCTATAAGTGACGCCGGCTGCTCTGTGAGTCAGCCTGCGTGGAGTGACTCCAGGATGTCCGGTACATTATCTGGTGTTCAGACGTTAATAACCCAGACAGTCACCTGTGAATGCAATGGAAAAACTGCTCACTTTTGTGTGAAGAGGTCGGAATCACTGTTGGCTCATTTGCAGGCAGCAATAAAATAGCAGATCTGTAAAAGCCTCACGAGGATTTGTCTGGAGGTCTTAATCTGCCCGACAACGCTTCATGCTAAAATAAAACGGCTGCAGAAAGTGAGCACGCCGTGTCAGCTTTTCCGCATTTTGCCACGTTTTAAACATATACGCCTTAAGGTATTTGTTGTTTTTCCCTCCTTCACTGGCAAAAACGGTGCATAACAGTGACTGCTGAGAAGAAACATATGGGCTTGTCCTTTGTAAAGTTACAAAATCAAAACTTAACAGCAATAATTTGGGTTATTTAGCCTCAAAAGAGAGAAAAAGAAAGTTTTTTTTCTCTCTTTTGAGGCTAAATAACCCAAATTATTGCTGTTAAGTTTTGATTAACTGAAAAAAAACAACAACAAAAAACCTAGGGTTTATTTTTCAGTCATATTTCAGTGTGTTTAGTTAGCTTGACAGAACGCTACCTATTGAGCTAATTAAATATTTAGCTCTATTTAGTTTAGCGCTAAATGTGTGGAGCAAAATATTTAGTTCCAAAACTTTATTAAACCTAAAGCTAAATTACTTAGCTTGTAATTGGTTTACAAGCTAAACTAAATTAAATAGTCTGGAGCTAAATATTTAGTTTCCAAACTGAATATTTAGTTTGATATTTAAATATTTAGTTTTTACTAAATATTTGATTTGTTAATAAAATACTTAGCTTGCTAACTGAATATTTACTTTGAACCTAAGTGTTTGTTGAGCTATTGCATAAAATCTAACTGATATTGATTAATTTGGTTTGGTTCCTCCCTAAAAATGATGCTCCTATAGGTTGAAATTTTAGGGACAAATTCTGAAAAGCTTACAAATGGTTTATAAACCAATTACAACCTAGAATTCTTTCTCAGACGCCTCCAAACGCTTGTACCTCCAAATCTCCGTCTCGCAGCGCTCACCTTCCACGTACTCCATGACCATGCAGAGATGGCGGCGCGTTTCGAAGGAACAGAACATGGAGACGACGAAGGGGTTCTCCGCAAACGTCAGGATGTCCCTTTCCACAAACGCCTGCTGGATTTGGTTCCTCAGGATCAGGTTCTGCTTGTTGATCTTCTTCATGGCAAACCGCTGGCGCGTCTCCAAATGACGCACCAAGTACACGGCGCTGGTTCACATGAACACACACACACATACACACACACATACACACACGCCTGATTCACTTCTGTTTAAGGCAGACGGACTCCAGAGGACGCTGCGTTGAGCTGCTTACCCGTACGCTCCGTTACTGATCAGCTTGATGGTTTGGAAGTCCGCTTCTCCTGGAGGCTTTATTGCTCTGATCTTTCCCTGTGGATCACAGAGGAGCAGCTGCTGTGATGGAAGGGATTCAGGCTGAGCAGAAATTATTTGTATAAATGCTGAAAAATGTTGATTTGGAATGTAAAAACATTGGTTGGAAGCTTGCCTAATGCTGAAAGGAAAGCCCAGAGTGATCCAGGTTTCTGCATGTCAGCAGGAATTAGCTTAATTGGCTGCTTCCATGAGGAGTCATTAGGAAATGGGGCAACGGGGTACTAAAGTTAATCAAACAGGTCTGAGGGAAATAAAAAGAGAGGAAATTCAGAGGAAACAGATGCCTCTTTTTTTATTTTTTTTTATCTATTAGCCTCTTTGTGCAAAATGTTTCGTGAATGCAAAAGATGTGGACGGAAAATGTCTTTACGCCGCAAGGATGGAAGAGAATGCAAGGACCAGTTAAGATAAGGAGACATGTTTCAATTTACAGAGTTTAATACTGAACAATTATAATCCATCCATCCATCCATCCATCCATCCATCCATCCATCCATCCATCCATCCATCCATCCATCCATCCATCCATCCATCCATCCATCCATCCATCCATCCATCCATCCATCCATCCATCCATCATCACTAACTCCACCTCCCTCCTCCAGATCTTCAGCAGTTCTGAGAAACATTTTGGTCTCACCTCTGTGGAGTCGTCCGTTTCAGGCGTCACTGGTCCCTCGCTGTCGTAACTTTCCAGGTTCACCATGTCTGATAGCGGACAAGTCAGCGGTCAGTCATTCTCTTTCCAATTTCAATTTTTTTTTTCCACAATCTTTTGGTCCCCAACCTTCTATCGGGTCCCTGGTCAGTCCCAGCTGGCTGATGATGTAACGGGGAATGTCAGTTTTCATCAGATGACCCTCCTTGGCGTGGTCCTCCGCTGCCTCCAGGAGATGGTAAAACTCTTCTGGGTTGAACTCCTGGGGACCAGAGCCGTTCAGTGAGCTGCTGTAAACTAGCAGACATTCTTTAAAACACAAAGGTGCAACAAATTCAAAGCTTTCTGAAATCAATTTAGGGGTTGAGCTTCCTCTGAAGTGATACAGTTTTACTTAAATGTATTTAAATCCCCTGTGAATTTTGGCCAGAGCTCAAATTATGAGGGATAACTTCATGAAATGCAAGAGGTTTTTCCCATTTACATTTTAAGTTCATTTAAGATTTGAAACGCCTCGCCAACACAAATGGTTCCCACACAAATGCGCCGACGCTAATAAGTCGCGAGCGTGTTCCTCTCCGCGCTGCCGCTCTTTTTTCCACTGCCAATCCGAAACCAATCCGGCACGGAGCGCAATCCTGCCGGGCTGCAGCGTCGAGACGCAGTCCAACCGCGCTCCACGGATAAACGCACGCCTCAAACGACGCCACAGTCACGGCCCGACCGACTCAAGACTGGAAAGCAGCCAATCAGCAGGTCTGCTGGAATTAGCTACACGGCAGCAAGACGAATTTTAATCTAAATGCAAATGTCTTCTCTGGCTGCACAAACAGCCCTCCTCCACCCACGGTGTCCCCCCCTCCCCTCCCCGTTTTTGATTTTCCAAAGCCTCCCCTCTCCTCACGCGTAATAGATTAGGGTACTTAAAAACTCGTAATGGGCTTAGAAATCAACACACGTGCTCGTGTTTATTTAAAAAAAATCAATTTCCACCTCAAGCCTGGGGTTAAATGAAACTCACCAGACACTCCAGGAGCCTCGCAGGTCGGGAAATGATGATCAGAAGCTTCTTCACCAGCTCCGTCACAAAGGCCACTTCAGAGCTTTCAGAGCGCTTGAAAGCCTGGCGCACAGGGACAGAGAAAGTGGCACAAACACGTTGATGTGGCGTCAGAAACAAGCAGTCCGTGCAAAGGGAAGCGAAGAAAGGCAAGATCCAACAAACGCAAAATAACAGCAAAAGAGAAAGAGTTACGGTGTGCGGATTTTGTGGAACAGTGGGATCTTCAAATTGTGCATGTGTACGAAAGCTTATGTCTGTAACATCACCAAATAAAACGGAGCAAAGAGCGCTTCTACGAAATACCCAGTACGATCCGTTTTCACTCGCTGCATGCCAGTGGATCATGCTGAACTCACGTCATGAAGCAGCTTCTCCAGGTTCTCCTGCAGTTCAAAGAAGTAGACCGACGTGATGAGACCCTCGCGTGATTTGGCCAGGCAGTCTCTGGCCAGCTCGGCGATCTGGTGATGGATGAAGCTGAGGACCCCGTCGGCCAGAGGAAGGACGCTCTCGGGCGAGAAGGCCTGGGTGAACTCGGCTAGCCGCTCCTCCATCTGCGCCGTGGCCTGGCGACAACCAACACGGGAGAGAGAAACACGGACAATGACGAGCGGGAAGATTAATGAGCCAGGATGTGGTTTACAAAAAAAAAAAAAGCAATAAAATGAATAATATTTCTTTCTTCGTGTTATTGAATTTTCTACAGTATATTTTTAAGAGTGTAAATCTTTATTGGGTTTTACGTTTACAGTATGTCTTGATTAAACAAGATGACTCCGTATGCCTTTGTATGGCTTTAACATTATTCTCTGAGGGGGCCGACGTGTTTTTTGAGAAGGGGGCCATGGGCCCCACAGACCCTGTTCAGGGCGCGCCACTGCCGACCCACAGGAGGGAGCAAACTTAATATTCTCCCTGAATAAGTAGCATTTGTAGCATCACTCAATATGATTTTATACGGCTTTATGTCTGACGTTCAAGCAGGAAGGATATGTGTTTGATAGGATTTGTCCTACTGAAATTCTGCTTTATTCCTTTAAGATAAAGCAATAACTCTGGAACAGAACCAATTTTATTCTCAGTGAGAAAGAAACGTGTTGTGGAATATGCGAGAGTTACCTTCGGAAAGCGCTCTTTGTACACATGGTTCATCATGACGATCTCATTGTCATAGCAGGAGGAGGAGCGTCCCGGGCTGGAAGAGAGAAAGACTGTGTGTTTTTTTTTTTTTAGAACTAGAAAGGAACTGGCAACTCTAAGTTGTGAGGGTTAGAATATCAATTTTTGGATATTGGATAATGCCTCACAAACTCTCACAGTCTTGAGTTCAAGTCTGCTGAGATAGAAATTCTCAATCCAAACACAACTATGGATTCAAGTCCATTGGAGAGAAACCTAATCAGCTGCCATTGGCGCAAAGGCCAACAAAAAGCCCAGATCTGAAATCCCCTGCAGCGTTCTGATTGGTTCATCTTCTCATTTATAATCTTTAATCCTGAAAATATGTTTGATCATGGTTAGAAACAGATCAAGGTCTTCGTTGCCAAGCCAAATTGTTGCCGATGCATTGATTTGACTGTGATTTGCGGTGATTGACCAAAACTACAAAAAAAGTGGCTCAGGTAAAATGGAGGGAAAACATTGTGGCGAGGCAGGAATGTGTATTCATCCATTATGAATGTAATCAGATTAACCACACTGCCGCTGCGATTCATCACGATTAATTGCGATGCTTAACTTTGTTTGTAATGCACGTTTTAAAAAAAACAAACAAACAAAAGTTTAAGAATATGTTCTCTTTGTCTCAAACTAAACATCTCAGTTTTCCAAAGTACTGACTGAATGCCACACTTTACATATTTTTATTTGTAAAGAAAATGTATATTAAAAACAAAACATCCATAATTTTCCTTTCGCTATAAAAGGATGAAGTAGTCTGTTGGTCTGGCCCATAAAATCCCAATAAAACCCACAGAAGCTCGTGATTCACTGTCAGCATCAGAGTCCAGAGAAGGAAGCGAGGAAGGAAGGGAGAGAGGAAGGAAGGACGGATTTGTGAAGATTAGCAGCAGAGTTTCGCCTCGTTCCCATTCTGACGTCAGCTGCTACTTCCTGGCTGCTGGCCTTGACAGACGTAAACAAGCGTATTCATGTCTGTGCAAACAAGCACTGCTCTCCGTCTCTTCACAGCGAGGCAACTTAGCGTCCCGTTCGCGCCGGAACGTCCCTGAGAAAGAGAGAAACAGAGCGGACGGGGGGTGTTTCTGGTCAGCGGGCCGCTGACTCCAGCTGACCTGAGGCTGCGGGAGCGCGGGCGCATGTGCGGGGAGCAGCGGCCCCCGTCGTCGTCCGTGATGCTCTCGGTGCTGCCAAAGTGCTTGGATAAGAAGTGGAGCTCGTCCATGGTGGGCTGGGAGGGCAGCTGGTGCAGCCGCTCCTGAGAGGAGCTGGACGACTGGATGGACAGAGAAGAAGAAGAAGAAGAAAATGGAGGGTAAGAATTGGCAGAACACGACGCAGCCCGAATTGGAGAGACGGGAGAAATGACGGGCCAGAAAATGAGCGGCAGCTCTTGGAAGGAGGCCGAATAGACGAGGCTTTGAAAAGTATGTAATTACAGCGTCTGTGGCCCCCACAGCAGCTGAAACGCTAACGAAGTCTTCCTGTGAGCCTCAGAGCCGACCTCACATATCTGTCCGTCACCAGCCTTTTTCATATTCATATAGAATTTGTTCGGCCTCGTCAGAGCAGAGACGCCGCACCTCGTCCAATTATTCGTTTCGCCAAGAGATCGATCGCCAATTCATCAACAGTGACAGGCAACTCTTTTTGAGAGAAACACGTTGGAGTTTTACCTCCAACGGGGCAAAGGGCGCACGAATCCTGGGCGCCAAAGTGGCCGCAGCTTCGATTTGACTGTAAAGAGACCCAGCAGTTTTATGAGTCGGTGTAGATTCATGGTCTGTTCTCTTTGAACGCAGAAGCGGGATTCTCCCCGCTTCGTTTCGATTCTCATTTTGGCGAGCGATTATTCTGCCGATTAATCGGACAAAAAGATTCGCCGTGTTCTGCGCATTTTTCATTCCACCACTGAAATCTTCATTGTTGAGATGAAAAATGAGAGGAGATAAATTATTCCAATCCTCTCTCAAATGAAAAGCATAAACGTCTTATTGGGTAAAACGCAATGAGAGCGTTACTTTCTTTTGGTGAACGCTTCGGACACTAGCGTTGAACCTGAAGCAGTTGATTCATTTTTAAATGAACCATCTGAATCGTAAAATGCGCCATTTTTGTTTACAGAACTTGAGCGAACTGAAGCTAAAATAGCCACTCAAATTAACGCAAAAAAAACAACAAAAAAAAACACCCCAAACTACAATACAAAATGACAGAGCACACAAATGAGTTATTCTAAATCTCATTATGCCAGCCACCATCTCATAGTAAGAGGAGACCAAGCCACTCATTTAGGAGTTTTTGGTCAAATAGAATTACAGAAAAATCTTAAATGTTTGTCCCTTGTACAATGTCTTCATATTTAGGGCTCTATATGTAATTTTTGAGTCTGTACCAATTATGAAATTAGCTGACAGCAATCGATTAATCGCGATTAATCGATTCAGCCCTAATGGAAATACCACACCGATGCCCACTCAGGTTGGACCTCCCCAAGTTTAGTCTTCAGTCTGGGGTCATGAAAATAATCAAGACTTCAATTCAATCAAAACTGGAGAAGCGAGTTGTTCAAAGATGCTTGGTTGTCTCAAAAATAATATTAGACAAAAAAACAAAATATATAAAAATCTGTTGCACTTCTTCCAATAGTTGCCAGAAATGTTCAATTCTGCTAAGACGACATAAAAACCCACACGTGACGCATTTCAGATAAGGAAAAACAAAAACATCTTCCAGCATCAAGGCGAATGAGCACATAAAGGAATCGAAGAGGATGAACGTCACATTCTTTGTGGGAAAAGAATCGAAACATTTTAGCCAAAGATGGCCGGGTTTTCTAGTCCCGACAGCCATTTTGGATTTTCACATTGGAGTCTGAGCCGGCATTTCAACTTGAACAACCGCAATGTGACGGATTAGGTAGGAGAAAAAGTTACTACCGTGGAGCTGGGCGTGTTGGTGCCATATCCAGAGGAGGGTAAAGACGCCAAAGACCATCTCCTCCCATCCGCCCTGCAGGGGAACACAAATATCAGCGCCGTCAAAACTACAGCCAATTAGTTCATTAATGTGAGGGTTAATTAAAGTACATTTTTACCCATAGTCGTGCTCTTTTTTGCGTTGCTTTATCACAGAAAAATATAAATACATTATTCCAGTGATACATTTATATGTTGCTCTAAAGCCCGTTATTTGAAATCATTTGATCTCAACGCCTCAAGTGTAAAAAAAAAAACAAACCCCAAAACAAAACAAAAAATCTTTAACAACCTCTGATGGCGTACTGCAAAACCGCGATACAAAATTACGCAGCAAACAAACGAGTCGTTCCAAACGAAACGAGGGCCGGCCTCTCATTTAGTGAGGTCTCAGTCCAACAGTGACAGGCAGGCGGGAAGATTTGATAAACGAGGACCAAGTCAGCGTAAGCCGACTTCCTTACACACATCTCTGACTTCAGAAAGCTTCTCTGCGTGCTCTCATTACAAAGTTTCTTTTGCTCATCCATTATAAGTCACTCAACCTCCATTAGAAAGTTGCCTGAGCGATATTTCCATGCCACACACCAGCGAATGCCTATTTTCGGACTGAAAAAAAAACGTGTTGAAAGAAATTTCACTGCACATCTGATGGAATGTGAGATAAAAGGGCTGAGCAAATCTCTGATGACTGGTTGTTGCTTGCCGACACGTGTTTGTGAACAAGCCGAGCTCAAAGAAAATATTAAACCGGTAGCATCAGATTGGAACCATGGCAACACAATCAAATAAGGAAGATCATTTTCCAAAGTGAACTGGCTAAATTCAAGTAAGTGTTGAATTAAAATATGGATATTTTAATGAATCTATGCTGAAACCACCAAATAAAATTGAGTTGCGTTCCCAATGTCGGCAAACAAATATGCAGTTTTTGGTGATCTGTGTTCAAATTGAATCATTTACAGGAGCCCAGAAGTGGATTCGTTCCCTTTTGCCTCTGTTTGCCAGACGTTCTCCAGCCAGTATGCAGTTCGGCTCTGGTTAATATTTATCTCCAGTAAGGGCCCTCCAGCCACCCGACACACCAAAAACGACAATTTCCTGCCTTCAGCGTCGGGAATTTGAGGGCTGGAGCGACAAAGTCGGAGCATAAATTATAATCGTCCGGGCTGAAAAAGAGCAGATGTTCTGTTTCTCCAGTGACAGTAAAGGAACCCATTAATAGTTACAGCTATGTTTTCAGTGATAACATTTTCATTTCGATATGTAGACACATATGATGCGCACTTTGATTCAAATGACCCAAATCTGGCATGCAGGCGGTGTATAAGTATCTGTTTTAAAAAAATACTTAGTAAAATATTTCTGCTTTTAGTACAAGCACAGTGACCGTCATATCAATTTCATTCTTACTAATTTAACACGAGCTGCGGTTTAAACAAACCGTAAGATAAACATACTGACAGCAGTGTTCACATGAAGCCTCCTTGTCTCAACACTGCAGAAGGCTGAGTAAACACAGAGGCGCTGTGATTGTAATTGGGCGGTCCGGTCACACATGACTCAGCTCGTCGTGTTGTGATCGCCCGCGACGTTCCGCGGGACGCGTGAAACCGCCAACAACAACAACAACACGCCAAAGCCGCTAGCAACAACAGATCAACGCCTCTGGTCCTCCGAGGCTCATCTGATCCCCGGCTATTTTCTCTCTAAGCTAAACTGACTTCTGTCTGCCTTTTTTTTTTTTTTTTTTTTTTACATACATGTTATACATCTGCTTCTCAAGGAATGAGAATATAATTTAAAACGCAGTATTTTGTGACCTTTATGTACCATACAGATTCATTTTCCTGGGGACGATGCATTGCAGGCATTTAGTGAATCATAAATCCAGTTTACAATTTATATTCTTGCGATATCTTAATGACAAAAAGCATCACGTTTGATCGTTTTCATTGTTTCATTTCATTGCGTTCAGGGAAAAACAACAATAAAACAGCAGGATATTTTTGCGACAGTGAAGTCAAGAATTTGACGACGTTAAAAAAAAAGTGAAGGGCACAGAAATGTCAGACCTTCTGGAGGAGGCGAATGAGAAGTGAGCGGGGTTGCCGGGGGAGAAGTTTCTGGGGCTGTCCAGGGGGCTGCTTCCTGAGGGGACAGCGAGAAGAAAGCAAACATGAGTCAGAGAAGGTCACAGAGGACAGGGCAACGGGGGACATTTTATCCTGTAACGCGCGCTGAACCTGTGGCTCTCGATGGCTATGTGTCATAGTCGGTACGGAAAACTGCGTCGGACAAACGATTGGGAAGCTGACGGAGTTTAAGGCGCAGATTGTTGATTTTTACAGCTCAAAGTCCTGGACTAGACAGCCATAACTATCCCCCTTTTCTCCTCTCACTTTTAGCTGTTGTCACAGTGTTTCTTATCTTTCCATACTTGGTGACATTTTCGTTTAAAGAAATGAGGCTGATGTTCTGAAAAACATCACCCTTTGCAGTGACCGGTGCTTCGCTGCAAAGGGGTAAATCAGAGTTGGGTTATATCACAAATCCCACAGTATCAGGTATGTAGCAGGCAGCAGATAAATGTTTTAATAAACCAGCGTATGTTCAAAAGCCGTCAGAGACTGTGGGTGGTAGGAATAGTAACAGTGAGGGCCAATGAAAGTGTCCTTTTTCGCAAACTAACTGGATTTGCTGAAACATGTGTTATTGATCCGCTGGAGGACGCCGTCGCAGATCGATTTCACTAAGCCAGAGGGGTCACGCTCATTTTCATTTCGGACCAAATCAAGTTCATGAATGTCCTCAAAGGGCCCGTTGTGGTAGAACGTATTGAAGAAACTAACAAACTGTCTCTGGGTCACGAAAATATAACATGACACAGATAATCATTGAAAAAGAACAGAGCTCCTCTGCCTTCTCCAAGTGCAAACTAGAAACAACCAATCAGAGCCAGGAGGAGGGGCTTAGCGCTGTCAATGAAGCTAGTGTACACACTGGTCACAACCTTCTACGCTACAGATTCTTCCCGATAACAGTCTACAAGGAATGCTAATGCTAGTTATTATAGCCACTTATGACGGTGGATAAACAGTTTTTCCTGCAAACACAAATTTAGCCCCCTGCTAAATGAGTATGTGCACATTTAGGACGAAATGCCCAAGCTTGATTGACAGCGCTAAGACCCGCCTCCTGACTCTGATTGGTCAGGTCTTGACCAAGAGCTCTGCATTTCTTCAGATGGCAACAGTGGCAGGAGGGGGAGCTGAATATTTTCACACATTATCCGTCTCATGCTGTCACAACATAGTGACGGTTTTAACAAATATGCACTTTTTTTTTTTTTTAACAAGTCACATCCTGCAGCTTGAAGGTGGTGAGCGTACCGAGGTGACCCGGGAGAGGGGAGTGCGGGCGAGGCAGCGTGGGAGACGTGGTTGTCAGGATCAGACTCTTCCTGTTGCTCGTGCGGCAACTGCAAAGAAAGAGAGAGAGAGAAAAAAACCAACATAAAGACAACAACCGAAGGAAAACGTGCGTGACGTTCCACCAGCAGAGTTTAGTTGGGATACCTCGCACCGCGACGGCAGCCATGAAGAGAATTTAATTTCCTCGCTCATTCCGGCCGGTCGCCTCGGAGCTGACATTACAACGCAGGAGAAACGGGAGGAGGAGAAAAGTGCAGGACGGAGCCGCTCTTCTGCCACTTCAGCTGAACATATTCAACAACTCGTCACGTCAGATCTACAGAGATCCGACTCTCACACGTAGAAAAACGTGAATGGCTCGATAAGGTAACTCATCTGCCAAATATCACATCCCACAAATGAAAAAATAAGAACTTTCCCAATAAAGAAAAACATTAACAAATAAATTACAGTTTATTATTTTATGTAGTATTAATATAGCATCATAGTTATTAATTTTACTTCCAATCTTTTTATTATATTGAATATCTTTCTCTTACTTTCACATTGTGTTTTTATTTATTTTGACAATGTCATAGTTTCTTATATATATATATATATATATATATATATATATATATATATATATATATATATATATATATATATATATATATATATATTTTATCTATTCTGCATTTATTTAAATTTTTTAAGCAGGAGGGGAAGAGGAGCAAATAAATAAATCTATGATTAAAATAAAATCATAGTGCATAGAGAAATATTAGAAAAAATTCTCAATAATAGAGAAAAGTTCTAAAAAACATGTCGGTAAGTGAAAGAAAATTGTATTAAATAAATATGCAATATAAAAAATTAAACTATTAATAAAAGAAAAATAAATCAATAATAGTTGTTCATGAACTGAGAATATATTTGTTTAATGGAGCTAAAAAAAAAAACATTAATGAAAAAGCAAACACACAAATTCTTTTTCAATCTTTGGATCCAGAATAAAAATTTCTTACAAAAAACAAAAAAAAAAAAAGCTCACTTTTTTTTTTTTTTAAAGATTTTTTTTAAGAGTATATTCAACCCAGCTTCTCTAAACTTTATAAAGCTTCTCCACGGAACAAATAAAATATCAAAAAACAGAGTAGTGCAGAATGTTACTCTTGTTTAATGGATTGCCGGCAGAAACCGGCTGAAAACCCACAGTGCCGTCCTTGAGCCGAATAACAAAATGCTCTCAGCACAGCAGCACACATTGAGACAGAGCGCTGCCGATGCAAGCTCCAAACTCTAAGCGTGTCGCCCGAGGCCTGCTTTCCGCCGGACCGTCGGTTAAGATAGAATAAATAAATAAAAACGGCAAGAAAAGCACTCCGACGTACTTAGGAATGATTTGTAGCCCAGGGATCTGGACTGATGTTTGAATGATGAAGCAAAAAAAAAAAAATAACAAAAATAATGGAGAAAGAGAGAAAGTCTTGTCTGGAACAAACAGCTAAATAAACCAAAATGGTAGTGGAGAGTCAGTAGAAGAAAAGAAAAAAAAGTTGTGTTGGAAAAGGTTAAAAGTGCTGCTCGTTCGACCAAAACCGAGTAAACATGGCCCAGATTTCCTTCTCCGGACCCAAACGGGCCCGTAAAGTGCCAGCTGTAGGAACAAACGAGCCTTAAAGAAGGAGAAGCTTAAAAAAAAAAGAGAAAATTTGGTTTGGGTTGAAATCAAAAATTTAGGTCATTTAGCTCAGGAGAAACAGAGAGGCGGGGAGGTGGGGGCAGAACATTTTTTTTTGCCACCCTCTAAAAGCTCGGAGGGGATGTGGCGGAGAAAAGGAGGAGAGTTCACGTGACGGCTTGTTGCTACGCAGAGAGCATCGGGGGAGACCGCCGAGAATGCCAACCAGGGAGCGCAGGGGGGAGAAGGAAGAGGAGGAGGGCGAACAAAAGAAATGATCTAATGGTGACACAATGTAAAACGGCAATGAGGTCGCCCGCGTCAGGAAGAGGAAGCTGGCAGCAAACTGTCGCGTTCGGAGACGAGTTTGGAAAAAAGGGGTTGAAATGGGTTTCCTGAAATGAAAGAGTTTGGAGGAATGAACTGGTTTGTTCTGATTGCGAAAAGATTGGCAGCAACAGAAATAAGCAAAGCAAAACAACAAGAAAAGAAAGAAACGAGGATGAGAACTCAGAGTGGCTGACGGGGTCGGTACAGAACAAATTATTACCGCGTGTAAAAATGTAAAAATCATGAACACGCAAACAACAAAGAGTTGCGGGAGGAAAATGACTCTTATCCCCATGTACGACATAAGAGTTTTACATCGGTCGTTATTGATAATCATTGATTAGTTTTATTTTTTTAAATATCTGAAATACTACTAAACTGGTGTTATTTTGTGTTTGTAAGCCGTCAACAGAAACGGTGGGAAAACATGAAACTGCTGCTGCGCAAGATTCAGAACAGGTTGTTGCTAGGTAACCAAAAAGCAACTGAACTAGTTGATGGGACCGGCTCAGCTGGCCGTGAGAGGTTGAGTCGGTAAAGCTTTTCTCCTGCCTACGTCTCCCAGAATGCTGTGCAGTTCTGGATCGGAACGTTCCAGAATATATTTCTAGGGTTAAAACCACAGCTTGTGAAGTGTCGTTTGGAAATGTTCGGTGAAATAATACAGTTCTTCTGACTAAAACGTTAATTATAAGTTCGTCCAAATAAACCTTTTTCGGTGCAGAAAAATAAAAACTCAGATGCAAATAGAATCTTGCTGGAGAGAAGAAGGCAGAGAGCTTTACTGGAAACAACATTAAGTAATGGAAGATCCCGCGCGATCCGCCATGAAGCGCCGGGGAGAAGCTTCAGCTGACACACCGGCCTCACTTCGACCTCGCTTGGTTTACAGCTAACTGCTCGGCTTGTTTAGTTAAAGTCCAGGAGTGTTTATGAGTAGAGAATGTGAACACTTAGCTTTCAGGTGTGTGAAAGATTTATAGCACACACACACACACACACACACAAAAAAAAACTACAGGAAGGTGATGTCTTTGTGTTTGTGCCGTTTCCACAGACGCACAGCACACCTGAGCCTCAGCACCCGAGGGACAAACAAACACACACAAACACACATATATGCATATTTTTATTTCCTATTAAAACATCTGTTTTTTTGTTTGTTTTTTTAATTCTTTATTACCATTTTACTATTTTACAATCGTCTGGATTGGCTCTTAACCAAGTTAGACTTAGGTTTAAAATAATGTCATCAAACAAAATAAAAATATGCAAAAAGCTGGTTGGAAGCAAATATATATATATATACATACACTTTATGATGTGCAAAACTGAAAAAAAAAAAAATAAAAACCTTCTACTACTGTAGGACAGAATTAAAACAGTTTTTAATAATACAAAATCCGAGGAACCTCTTGTCCTAACAAGGAACTTAATTCAATTTTAAGTGATTCAAGTCCCTATAAAATGTTAAAACAAATTTATGTGCATAAATGCGTTACAGAAAATGAACTTGAAAAGCAACACTAAACTGTAGTTTAGGTTCAACCACGTTCTTGAAACGTCCTGTTAAAGGAAACTGCACACAAGCCAAATGCTGTCATTCACTGGATCTAGTCTCCAGGTAAACAAAACAACAACAACGGAGTCGCAGCTAGACGTGCGTCTTCCACGCTCTCGTTTCTCAGTAAACGGCTCCCTAATGGAAGAGCAGAAGGCACGACATTTCCAACACCTCCACCCATTTCCCCTACAGTTTCCTTCAGTGTCACTCATCATTTAAGCTCCTTACGCCTCCACATCGTCAGGTTTAGGAGCTACAAACATTTTCTGACAGATTAAATTATGATATTCTCATTCTGAAATGATAAGACACTCCTTCTTCAATAACCTTAGAGTGGTTTAAATCATTTATTTTAAATCACAACATTGGGTTGTCACAAGCAGGTTTTGGATTATGGTTACAAACAGTTTCTGCAGGTGTACCACAGGGCTCAATTCTTGGTCCACTTCTTTTTACTTTGTAAAATATTTGCTTGGTGCAGGTTTCCAGATGTGTGAAACAAAACAAAACAAACAAAAAAACATTATTTTTCCTCTTGTGTCAACTCTTGTATTTGGGAATCTGCTAATTATCGAAGAAGTTTAATAATTTTAATAACAACATTAGAAAGTTGAGAATTTTGTCAAGACGTACCGCTGAGGTGCAGAAGCTAACTCTAACTCGCATAGGCATAGAGTAATTCAAACTAAACAGAAGCATAAAGTAACAACTGTGTGATAATGAATGATGACATTTCTTATTCCTTAAACACTTTGATGGAATTGTATTGTGTTTTTATGCATTGTTGGGTCATAATGGATTTTATACCATGAACATTTATGTTTCATGCTACTGTTGCACATAGATAAAGCCAAATTATTGCGAATGGAACAAAAATAAACTCATAAATGAAAATGGACTCCCACAGGTCATAGTGACTTTTGTTACAAATCACGCTGGATTTGAACATCATTTCGGACAGTGAAGCAGCTCAGACGTTTCTGTTCACGTGTCAGGCCACAGGTGGGCATTGGCAATGTCTCACAAACAGGGAACAATGGAGTCACTCAGAAGCTCAGCAGGACATCCACTGGTGACGGAGCCAAAGAGGAAACCCCTGGAGCTCAAATGTCAGCTTTAGTTTCATTAAAATGAAATTAAAGCGATTAAAAATATAGGCTGCACACATTAACGGAATTAATGCGTTTCATATTGTAATTTAAATTATGGTCACTACTTTTTTTTTTTTTTTACCACGCGCCATTGAATAAGTGCATCAGAAAAATCCATCTTTCACTTGATCCGTCTGACTCATGTAATCATTAGCTGACTTTTAATCGGTCAACCTGAAGCCGGGCCAGAAATGTCTCTATATATGAGTCACCAAAGCCACGTTTCAATAAAATACTCTGCTACATCATTCAGAGTCAAACCAGGCAAAATGTCAGAACGCGGGCCAAACGTTCGTGATGACGTATCATTTTAGCCTACATGAAAAAGACTTAAGGACCTTGCTATTCCTCTGTTTCTACGTCTCAACCAAATCCCTGTGTACATTTTCAGATCCCTTCAGCACTGACAGCCTGTCACCGACCTGCAGAAACTCTAGTTTTACTGGTTCCAGCTAAGCTAGCTAAGATGTAAACAAAGTCAACATGCTAACTACATTCACAAGTGTCTTCAAATTCACACCAGCACTCGTCCGGACAAAACCCCCCAGACTTCACTGTAGTAACACTTTTATAAAGCGTCACCGTTTAAGTGAAGCTATCCCCCTTGAGTTAACGTTTGTCAAAATGGATCCCTAGCTTAGCCTGCTAAGAGGAAAATGGTGGCGGAGGGGAGGTAGTGCTGGAAAACAGAGACCTCAAAACAATTCCAAAAAAAAAAAAAAAAAGTATTTTCATCCTTATCCAAATTCGTTTTTTAAAATGTAATTTCTCAGTTTTTGACAATATGATTAGGAATGTATTCAGCCCAGATGTTGCATAAAAAAAGTCAGTCAACCAACAGGCAGGCTAAAACCATTTGGAAAACCTTGAGAAGCTTCTTCATTGTTAACTAGTTTAGAAGCTATTTCTGCAAAAGATAGAAAAAAGAAAAGGCAGCAGAGATGTAATACCAGCTAACCATTAGCTAGAGATGCTAAAGTTAGCGCCTGATTTGGAGCTCCCTATGTGCTGTAAACTGAGGCCTATTTCACGGGTTATGAGTCTATAATTATTCACCTCTAGTTCAAAATCTAATTGTAGTCATTAATTGTATTTTAATTAATTAATTAATTGTAGTTTAATTATATTTAAACTGCAATTAGATAATTCCACTATGAACCAGGATATTTTTTTAACACAAGCTAGCATAGATTAGCCTATACAAAATTAAAAACAAACATTTTTTATGCCATTTTCTTCATCCACATACAACTTTACAATCAGGCAAGCATAAAAATCAGTTTTTATTTATTCACACAGTTAGATGACCTCCTCAGCAGGTATGTTTTTATGGCCATTAATTTAAATTGGGTGTCTTTAATCGGGGAGCCATGAAGGACATCAATTGCATCCACAGCCCTGGAGCTTACCCAATGTCATTGAATTTTCCTTGAACTTAACTTCTTGAGCAATAAACACGTTTGCTTAATGTTGACCAGCGAAAACTCTGGCGACAATGCACAGCCGTCGCTAATTCCTTCGCAGTCAGTGACAACAGTAATGCTAAAAAAGTGATGTCATGAGTGGGAGTCTTTGCAAACCACTTCCTCTGGTTCATCATTAAACTGGCCTGGATGGATACCACAAAAACAGCCCGTCCAGAAAAACAAGAGACGTCCACTCAGCTTTAGGACATGTAAAATAAACAATTCATCCCACATCAACACTTTCAGACCTTCGGCAAGATAGTAGCAACTCAAACTCACATGGTTATTACCTCACACCTTTAGACTTCACAACAACAACAAAAAAAAACCATACTGCTAACACATTCACTATCACGAAAACGAGACAAAAATCCTCCCCATTCGATATGCCAGCCCTTTGCGGTACCTTTTAGTGCGTCGGAACATGCTGCCGGTTGGATTTCTGCTGCGACTGTATCAAGGCACAAAACACAGGCTATAATTTCAGCCCGCTGTGACACATACGGTGGGTCCCACATCCTTTGGCGACTGCGTGTCTGAGCAAGTGAGTCAAAGAAGCAAAAGGTGAGGGAGGGAAGAGAGAACAAGAGAGAGAAAGAGGGAGTGCTGAAGGGAGGAAGGGTGGGTCGCGCTTATAGAAAGCAATAACAAAAGACAGCAGGGGATTATGGGCCGTTTTATCCAGGCTATGATGCACTTTTGCCATTTTTGCTTTAGACTCTGTTCAAAGCTCTCACTGCAAGGCATGAATGAAGGAAGCAGAGGAGAGAGATGCTAGCTTTTCACAATGACAGACGGGCGGCCGTAGTGTGGAGTGTTACGCAACAGCGAGAAAGGGCTTGAAGTGATGGAAGATTAAGAGAGCAGAGCTAATTGGGAGGTAGGCTGCGTACGCAGACAAGCTGTGAACGGCTGGGTTTACCCTCGAATGGATGCAGCAGGCGGACCGAGCGAGGAGCCAACTCCACTCAGCTCATCCATAATAGAGGGCGGACTAATGGCCTCCGACTGAGGGAGACGGCACGTGATGAGCGGGAGAGAGCAGCAAGCATCTCAAATTTAAAGATGACTTGGTTCAAATTTTGTTTATGCTGTTTTTTGCATTTCATTTTAAAGCACTTTATAAAGAGAAGAAAGAAAAAAATCCCATATTTGTTCTGGCAGGTTTATGTTTGGGAGGGAGATTCCTTCATGGACAATGACTTTGCAATTTCCGTCCATGAGGTATTTTGTCGGCTTGTAAAAACGAGGCCTTGTTCCACACCGTTTGCTTCGCCCAGAGGGTCCGACGGTCTCCGGGAAGCCATCGTTTCCTGGAGGCGTGGACTCTGTTGAGGTTTTAAATTGTACCCAGCTGCTAACATCCACCCGTGACCCATGAAATGCATTACTAACTCGATGCTAAGAAGCTGGAAATTGTCTGAGCTCTAAACAACCATCCTCCAATGCTAAGAGAGAAATGCTACAGTATGACACAGACAATCTGTCAAAAAAAAAAATCCAGCTCCTCTGCTTTCTCTCAGTGCTAACTGCAAACAACCAATAAGAGCCAGGAGGCGGGTCTTAGCGCTGTCAATCACACCCTCTCATCCCTCCCGCCTTACTCTGTGCTACAACGCAGCTTGAGCCTGCCATGAATACTAAGGCTAGTTAGCGTGGCCACAAATGTCGGAGGACAAACGGTTTTTGTGGAACAGTAAGTTGTTTCTCCGCCATCAGCACATTTAGCAGCATATTCAGAAGGTTGATGGACAGAACAAAGACCCTCCTCCTCCTAGCTCTGATTGGTTGTTTTTGGAGTGGTGCGTTTTTTTTTTCAGACGGCCACAGTACCTCATGGAGGAGGTGGAGGAGATGGATCTTTTAGCAGATTATCTCACTCATCTTATAGTGTCACGACATAGCAACAGTTTTAACAAATCTGTAAAATTGTACGTTTTATAAAAAATTACATGCTTTAAATGTTGGAACGAGCGGAAAAGTAGGTGGAGGGGAAAAAAAATGAAAGTGAGATGGATGAATGACCAATAAGCAGTGGATATGAATTATTTTTCAGCACCATGGACAGAATCCACAGACCTCAGCCGGTCTTAATCAGAGCCTCACACACACACACACACACACACACACACACACACACACACACACACACACACACACACACACACACACACACACACACACACACACACACACACCAGAAACCTGCTGAAGCTCTACTGTTCGTTTAAGGAGAGGAGGGGAAACAGCGGCGAGCGGAACAGGAAGTAAACAAAGGGAAAACACTCACCTGCTGTTCTTGCGCGGCAGCGGCAAGTCCTGCTGGCAGCATCATGGAGGAGCAGGAGAATAAAGAGAAAGAGATCAGGTGCGAGAAAACAAAACAAAAAAAAAACAACAACAACTCACCCTGCGGTTACAACAAATGGAGCTGGAAGATGTTAATCCAATGCTAAAGGTGGGAAAAGTTGAACTTCTAAGGCAACAGCAGTTTAAAATAATACATCCTGTTTACTTCGGGTTCAGGCTTTTAATTAGAGTTCATTAGTCGGATCGGATTAGCACACAGTGTGTACGACGGGATCAGTTTGGATTTCTGGTTTTTAGGCCCAGTCTGAACACTGCTTCCTTGCCTCTGCTGCTGCCACTGTCATGTTTCGTACCGGATTTTTATTTATGGGTATCAGGGAAAATGTGGCTCGACACAGATTTCTGAATTTGTAAAATCTGTCACCGAAAATTCAAATAAAAATACACAGAAGTTTTTGGGGTTTTTTAGCAAGACGAGACGAAGAAGAACTCAAAACACTTTGCTCCAGCCTTTTCTAACTCTCCTCGCCTCCGGGTCAGGAGTCCAAATCAACCTGGGACGTTCAGCTGCGTGGCGACGGGGTTAACTAACACAGAGCTCTCCTCACAAGGTCGAGTGAATATTCAACTCATCGATCCCTCTTCACTTTGTCCTTCATTGATCTGGCTAATTGGCCCTGGGCTGTCAAAGCCAAGAAGAAGACGACTTACAAGAGCGAGACGCATTAAGAGAAGCCCACGTTAGCAGGACATGCTAACATGCATGTCAGTTTTAACGCCTCAACTGGAGTGAAAACTGTGTCAAAGCAGAGCTGGCGTTACACACAGTGCTGGTTAGATTTTACTGTGATTCTTATTACATCTATATTATTATTATTTTAAAAAAAGAGAGTATATTTAGTTAAGGAGGTTTGAGGTTTACTCACAAAATTAGGCAAAATGCGAAAATGGGTTCATACATCCCCACTGATATTTCGTTATCCTCCTAAAACAATAAGTCACTTTAAAAAAAAAACAGTGACTTATCATTTTAGGAAGGTGACAATTTGGGGGAAAAAAAATGTGTCTTAAAATTTAGCGTTAAAATTCAAAGTGTTGACGTCTTGGAGCAACGACCTTCAGACGCTCCAACCAGCGACGCAAATATCAGGTAAAAAGGTCAAGAGCTGCAGTAAGTTATCAAAACAGATACCAAATCTAATAATATTTTTGACCTGATCAGATCTTTTTTTTTTTTTTTTTTTATTAATTTATTTATTTTATAGATGTTGAATAAGCAGCAACCAAATGACTGTCATCTCACATCCAGGTAACCGTGTCTAAATTTTTTTACAGCAAGGAAATGAGCTCTGAGCGTATTACAGCCGCATGTTGATACATTAACCCCGGTGGAGCAGGTGGCACAGGGCAAACAAGATGTTTCCATCTCTACCTCCTCGAAGCAGACCTGCTCAGTTTACATGGACGTAATTAACTCGCTAAATCGAACCGAAGCCGTCCTTCAGTCGTGCCGGCTTCCTTGTTGACAACATTTACCAGTTCAGAGCGTAGGGAAATAGCATTTTTTTCCTTTACAGATCTCCTCTGTTTTTGCTTTGTTTTGTTGTTTTTTTTGTTTTTTTTTCAAACTGAAATGTTTCATATCGTTAAATTTCAGTATCAAACACAACCAACAATGACCTGAATTTGTTAGAATCAAACATGTGCTTGGTTTGTTTAAAGGGGAGTGTTATGTATTTTTCATTTTATAGCACAACTACTGTTATCTCCAGATGCTATAAAAATATTTTGCTACATGTATCAAAATCTGACTGAAAAGAAATTTGATGCCTTGAAATTTTGCCTCTGTCTCTTTAAGAAGCTCCCGCTCCTTCTGAAAGTTCAGGAAGTCATCGCAACAGGTAACGTTTCACTCAGAATTAGCTCCTGGAATGAGCGAGTATTGAGTGATCATTTCACAACTGAGATTCTGTGACAGTGGGGTTGATTTACAAAAACAACATCAAATAAAAAAATTAAAAAGTGGAAAAAAAATTATTTTTGCAACAATTTAAAAAAATCGTTTCGTCACTGATTTCAAATGCTTGTGGCAGAAGTTGTTGCTCACAACCAGTTGTTAGGTTGGGGGTGTTAGTAACTTTTCGACAGAGGGCCAGGTTGGTTTAGATAACCTCTCACACAGTGATTTCATCCTGAATAAAACATAAATAAATAAAAAATGAGTCACATTTCGCAATACTCCCACAGCTGCCGCTGCTCAAAGTCTCACTATTTCAATAAAGGGAGGATAAAAATTCAATATATTACGACTGTAACCAAAAAAAAAAAAAGAGCTTCTTTTCTCATATGTGGGTTTGACCAAATATTCTGAAGGCCGTGGCTCAAAGCAAATTCTCCTGTGGTTTAATTATCTCACTGCTCACTGCCTTTCCCACGTCGCCGCGTTCACAGATGCAGCCCGGAAAAACGGCAGACCAAAAGCAGATGTGGGACGCCGAGGGATCCGCGCAGCTGAGACTAAACGCCAATGAATCTCTCCGTTGATGTAGGTCGACTGTTTTCACAAAGCACCTTCTGACCTCTTGCGATTCCTGACCACGTTTTCCGAGTTGAGCATCGGCTCGCGGTTGATCCAGGGTTGGCTGGATCCTCGGGGGACCAGAAAGCTGAGATTTGAACTAATAAGTGATGGTCTGATCCCTTTAGCTCCAGGCTGTCGGCCCGACAGGGTTAGCATGTGTTCCCGGGATTGAACGAATAAAGAGAGGCAGTGAAAACATCAGATAATCTTAGACGCTCTTAAGTAGAGCTGTCTTAGCAAAAGTATTTCCATGTACAAACCAATATTAGGGCAGGAATTTCATAATTACTAACGATGCTACACTTATGTGACACACGACTCGCAGAAACGTTAATGCATGAAGTCGCGAAACAGCAGTGACACCACTCAAGAGTTTTTGTTTTTGGTGTTTTTAGTCACTGCATTTTAGCCAACGGTATTGGTACGCAGCTGCGTTTCCATCCACCATAACAATGTGCAATCTGATGTTTCGAAAGTAAATCAGGAAGCACAGAGATGTCAAAGTAAGCTCAGCTTTTTGGATAAAAAAAAACAACGATGTGCTAGGATTAGTTGGTTGTTTTGGATGTATCAAAACTGCAATGGAAATTCTGTTTTTGGCATCACAAGATCAACAATCGGACGTTACCACTGGCGTTATCTACGAAGAAGAAGAAGACAGGAAGTGGTTGGAGGAAGATGGCGTGGTATGTTTTTTTTAATGACTTGTCACATGAACAAACTAATTCGTGAATGATTTTAATCGTGTTTCTTATTTCACAATTTCATCATTGTATGTCTTTTTTTATACCCTGGCGCAATGTTGACAAAGCTTTGAGCACATTTGTAATCGCACCACAGCTAGCGTTGAGCAGGAATTCTTCGGTTGCAGTGTTGGAAACGCTTCTGCTAATAGCGGAGCAACTTTCTCACTTAGCTTCCAGATAAATGCCAAAGCTCTAATTTACTCGGCTGTTTTCTAAAATTTCGCTTTCATCAAGTTCTACATCTGTGTTGGAGTTTTGGTGATTATCAATATGGTTGAATTTAGCATGTTAGCATTAGCTTCAGCTAAATACCTTGCTTGTATAGCTTTGTATTAGCTCTGTGGCTTTAGCGCAGCTACCTTTCTTACTAACGATGCTAGTTGGTAAGATCATGAGTAATAGCACATGATCAAATAGAGGCAATTCTGTGAAAGAACGTTATTAACTCAGGGAGGTTTGTTCTCTTTCCACTTTATGACATAAAATCCAAGTAAAACATTGTTGTTACAGCAAAATGGGAACAGTTAAGTTTGAGCACATTCCTCATCAGCTGGGGATTTACATTTGGACGTTTTGTGTCAATTTACTAGCAAGCGAGAATGTGACGAGATTTAAGGTGTGCTACGACATGAGGTATGGCCAGTCAGGGAACAAACACTAGGAAAGCCAGTCGTAAGCTACAGCCATAAAGGCCTCTGACGACTGAAGGACACAGAGGCTGCACTGAAGAAATGAGACGAGAAAAAGGAAAGGAAAGAGAACCCCGGTTATGAGAAAATCAGATTAGCTAAGCAGCATGAATATAAAGTGCTCTGCTCAGTCAGGACGGCGAGGCCGTTCATTTTGTCAGACTTTGCGCTCAGCGGTACAGTGGAGAGCTGGCCGGGAGACAAACGACGATCAATCGGAGAGGGTTAGCCTGCCAAGAGAAAGCGGCCGGACCAGGAATCACCTGCGGCCGCGACTTACTGACCGCTGAAACAAAAAGAAGCTTAACGAGCTGCACGTTCACAAGCTGCAGCCAGTGCTCCACGCAAAACCGTCGGCCGTTTTTAGCAAGCAACTTTCTGAAATACGGTTCATATATTGTATGCAATTATAATCCAAGCTTTAATGTTTTCTTTAAAGATCTGATAATCAACTGGATCACTTCCTTGAAGATAAACAAGCAATGCGGTCTTGTCTCTGTGTTATTAGGTGGCATAAAGACCGCGCTCTTGTTATGCAAGTCATGTCAGAGAAAAAGCCTCATGGTTGTGACCCCTGACCTCAACCGCAGAGAAGAGGGGTGTGTCACCATATGGTGCTGAAAGAAGGGATGTGTGTGTGTGTGTGTGTGTGTGATGAGGGGGGTATTGGTGAGAGAGAGTGAGCCCCGAGGGGCTGACATGGCAGCTTAACAGAGCCTGCAAAGTCAATCAGTTGTCATCAAACCGTTTCATACACACGCAGCCATAAAGTTAACATGTGAACATGAAACGTGTGTGCAGACGTTAAATGCCTGCATGCTTTATACCATAACACCAATTCTTACGCAGAAAGCGTCCAAACTATTTAAACTTACATGCAGGTAGATGTTTCCATGTGTCAGAATGAAACAGTTCAAGTTCAGACCTAAGTTACATCGCGAATCTTTTAAAAGACTTGTTTTTTTTAACAGCTAATCAATCTGAGCGTCAATTGTTTTGCAAAAAAAAAACAAAAAAAAAAAACAGCGTAGCCTCTTTATGTTTGTCGCATGACGTCCTAAGAAGATCCAGTTTCAGTTGAGGTTGTAGCAAAGTACGCAGAAAATGGAATATTTCAGCTAAAGATGCTTTTCAAGATGGCCACCGTGTTTGTCGTCACGGCGAGCGAATTTTCTCGCTGAAACCGGCAATTTAGGTGCATGTGTTCGGTGTCGAGTCGTAGCACATCGCGATTCCTTGAGCTTATGTTTCCTTTTGATGGTGGACGTTTTTCAAAATGGCCACCACGGTCGTAACGGAGAGCATGTGTTTGCACTGGTGGGCTGATGGCGGAGTCACGATTCTCCGCTTCAGCAAAACAAAACGGCGGCTCGCGGTGTCGGAAATGAAATGCGTCGCAGCGGGAAGGAAGCTGCGGTCTGCGTGGCCTGCAGACCCCCCGGCTCATCTCTGCTCAGTTCACTTGACTGAACCGCATAGTGGCGGAGGGAGGGGCTGAGGGAGGAGGCGAAGTTGGGGTCGTGACCCCGGGTTGCCTCGGAGTAGATGAGCTCAGTCGTTTGGACACATCATATCGACACGCTTCGGTGCCCATCCGTCCATCCAGTGCGGCAGACGGTGCCGAGTGGGGGTTGGTGTGGGGATGCGGGGGGTGGGGGAGGCTAAACCCCGACGTTAGGTGAGCGAGAGCAAAGCCGAACGCATCAGAACATTAAAATGTGCGTGACCTGAATTACGGCACACAGAAACTTCCTGCCTTGGAGTGAAATCGGGTCACGTTGTGGTAACAGGCTCAGCAGAGAGTCCGTTACCAGAAAGCCTTCTTTTGAAGAGCTTTGTTTTCTTTGTGGTTTCATAATCAGCTTGTTTTTAATCTAGAGAGAAAAAAAAAAAAAAACTTGATGCAAACTCAGTCAGAAGTCAGTTTGCAAACTGACTCCAAGGATTTCGGCTGGATTTAGTTTAGGTCAAATAGCCATGAAAGAAGTTTGGATTTGAGTCTAACATTAACATGACTTTGTTTCTTTTATTGTTATCCTGTTAAAAAAAACATATAGAACTTATTTTAGTTTACCAGTAGATCGCTAAATTTTCATTGAATGTTAAAGGGGCTTCATTATTTGATTTCCAGCCAGACACTATCATTTTTATAGCATAATCAAGTAACTATGTTGACTTTATTTGTTATAAAAATGCTTATACATCACATATGAGTTAAAAGAAAAATGTACTTTGTAGTTCAGCGCTTTGAAATGGGGCCTCTGTCTCTTTAAAACCTCCTATTTCCGAATCTCCACCTTCAGGAAGTCATCACAACATGGCTCCTTTAGTAACCCTTCAGCAACGTTTTTACCGGCGTTTCACTGAGAAGCAGCTCCTATAATGAACTCAGCAGATCCGCAGTTTCATCGGGTGTTTGCTAATTGCTGCTGGCTAGTCTGAAGGAGCTCAGTCAGGGGAGGTGTGGGGGGAGGGCTGCTCTGTGACACAGAAGCTTGGAAACTTCAGCTCCGAGTCTGAGGAGGAGCTTTGTCTTCGAAGGCGGGGCCAGGTCCAACCAGGCGTTTTGCACAACTGAATAGTTGCCACGGAGATTAAAGGAGTTCTAAAACATGCAGTTAAATCTGCTACAGTTTCCTTAATCTTCAGCTGAACGGTTTTCGATCCCATCTCCCTTTGCAAGGGTCTAAAAAATAGAAAATAGCCACTGTCTGCATTTGCTCTACTGTGAAAACGGACCCACCCACCAGCAGGAAACGGACTGCGGTGCAGGGCATTCTGGGTGAATACAACCAAAACAAACGTGCCAGCCCTGGCACTAGAGGAACGGCCTTTAAAACCTGACGCCGCTTCGTTTACGTTTACATTTTGAGAAGAAGGAAGTTGCGCTCTTCTCCTTTGGAGGTTTTTCTCCGCAAAGTCTCCTCAAGCGGTTTGTTATGCGCAGCGCCACCGCAGGCGTGGAGGGGAACAGTTTTTTTTTTTCTTTTTTTTTTTTTTCATTTTTACAAGAGCATCATGAAAAATTTTGGTCCCCAAATCAAACAGAGTCTATCAGGATGTGAACACAACTTAATAGATGGATAGCAAAATAAATAAATAAATAAATAAATGTTTGTCATGTTTTTAAAGGCAAACGACTGGCCAGAGAACTGCACAGATACATTTGACCAACCAAAACTTAAGACTTGGAGGAGAGAGAGGTCTGCTGCATGTTCACTCCATGCAGCAGACCTGCAGCCTGCGGCGGTCGGCGGCTCACCTGCAGCCTGCGGCGCCTGATTATCCCCGAGTCATCCATGGCGTAATGAGGCGGGCATGCAGGGCTTCCCCTCGCCCCGCTAAATCAATCCTTTGACCCTGAACCGACGTGTCTCTTCGAGCAGGCAGGGCGAATGCATCCGAGCCGTCCAGCCCAAAAACGCACACACACACGCACACACACACACACGCACACACACTCTCTGAATGAGACCGGGGTCACGTCGAGGAAATCCGCTTGTCAGGCGTTGCCATTCGCCCGCGCTGTCTCATAGAAAACGAAACAGAACAGTTATAATCTCTCCTGACACCAAACGAGCTGCGGCTCCTCTCAGGTCGCCGGCGGTCTGCGCCTCTCCGCGGCCGGACATGGCTTGCCCAACGACGCGCCGATGGATCCGCGGGGCGTTCGGCGCCGTCCAGCGGGGCCTCAACGCGGGTTCGGTCCGAACCAAAGTTCGTCCCGTCCGTCCGTCCGTCCGTCTCTGTCTCCTGTCCTCTTTTTGTCAGAGTCGAAAACGCGCCGGCGCGTTTTCCGCGTCTGCACACAAAGGACGACGCGTCCGCGATCGCCGCCGTCCCTCACCGGGGGAGGCGGGGAGCCGCGCTGCTCGTCCTCACTCTGCTCCTCCGCCGCGGATCCGCGTCTTCCTCTGCCGCAAACATTTAGCGCCTCCTCCCGCAAAAAAAAAAAAAAAAAAACACGCGCCCACGTCCCTCTCTGCTCTCTTTCGTTCAGTCATTCATAGTTTGTCTTTTGTTGTTGTTGTTGTTTTATGTTAACTTCCAGGGAAGCGGATGGAGTGACAGAAGCGAGAAGCAATTTCTAATGTTTACTGGGATTCCCCTCTCGCCCCTCCTCCTCTTTGTGTGTGTGTGTGGGGGGGGGGGGGGGGGGTGCGTGCATGTGTGTGTGTGCGTGTGTTGGTGGGGTTCCACTTCTGTGACTGTGGTGAACACCCAGCCCAGATCACAACTTTCTGCAGGGTTCATGCAGATGCCAGATCAGAGATCAGGGATGCTGAATCTGCTGATTGGTTTTCTTAAAAGAATAAAAAATAAAAAAATCAACAGAGAGACATGAGGGGGGGGGAGAAAAATGTGGATGAAACGGTCTGGTCTGGACTTCAGCACCACAGACAGTTACCATGGCAAGGCAGCAAAGGTTACCAGCTCCTTCACTTGTCAAAAAAAAAAAGAAAAAAGAAAAAATGAAGAGCAAAAGACTCAAACTTTGCAAAAATGATCAACATCTCCTTTACACGTTCACATTGTGTGGCAACCTGGAACTTTATGTTTTTGTTTTTATTTTATTTTTTCAGCAAAGTTTTTATCTGATAGATGCAGCAGGAAAAAAAAATATACCAAACTAACCGATCACAAGTACAAAAGCTGCAAGAGTAGCACTGCCTCATGTTTACTCGAGAACAAAGCAGGACACAGTGAGGAAATGAGTCAGAACATCAGTCTTTTAAGGTTTTAAAATGACAGTCAGACCAAAGTATGAAGTCAATAATTCATGTAAATAATGTGGTGACAAAATGACAAAATCAAAAGAAACATTTTTTTTCCAAGTCAAAAGTGCAATAAACTGTATGAAACTTGTGTGTCTGGTGAATTTCTACTTAAAGGGGCAGCATTATGTAAAATCATACTGTTTTTTTTTGTTGTTGTTTGTTTGCTTTGTTTTGAGCTTCACATCATGTTGTGATGTTCCCTCATCAGGCAGACGGGCGGCCCTTTTGGCAGGCGCATTGCTCAACGCCTTGCTGGAGATCACGGTTTTCACACGGTTTTCACACGGTTTTGAGGCAGCATATGGCTCAGGCCGCGATGACCTCATCAGCGCCAGACGCAGAAGGAGATCTTCAGGGGAGCGTCCAAGAATGTGGAACCAGCCCACGCTGACCCATCTGAGGGGAAGAGGCAGGAAAAGCTGTTGCTGTTGAGCTGCGAGCAAACAGCAAGATGATTTATGCTTTGTTTTGCTTTTTTTGTGGCAGTGTCTGCTTTTCTGATAAAAATATACTATGGATAATAAGACAATGTATACTGTAGGAAGTAGAAGGAACAGACCGCTAGCTATCTGACTGGCTATTCAGCTAGATAGGATGCCGACTAGCTAACTGGCTATATGTCTGACTCTAGCTAGCTAAGAAGCCGACTGGCTAACCACCTAGCTAACCAGCTAGCTATCTGTCTAACTCTAGCTAGCTAACAAGGCAACTAGCTAACCAGCTATCTATCTGTCTAACTCTTGCTAGCAAGGGAGCCGACTGGCTAACCTGCTATCTATCTGTCTGATAGACAGAACTAGCTATCTGTCTGACTCTAGCTAGCTTTGAAGCCGACCAGCTGACTAGCTATCTGTCTGTCTGTCTATGAAGGTTCTGCTATTATGGATACAGCTGTTAAATCACAGGGTGTATTGCTTTTTTACACCAACAGCTTTTGAACTTTGGTTCCATCTGTCACTGATGAAGAACTGACGGAAAATCAGATCATATTTCATAATCAGAGGGAGTTCACTTCCTTTTACTTTTTTTCACGCCAGTTTCCTCGAGTTAACGAGTTAAGTTCCAGCTTCCCACACATGCTTTTCCCGACGACTTCCTCGCGATGACGCGTCAGAATCATGTTCAACTCACACAAAGCTATTCTTGTGATCTCCAGAAAACAAACTTCAACCTGTCTCGAGAAAAGCAGATGGAAACCACCTCGTCATCTCAAGAAAACCAGAGGAACTGACTCACTATCTCCAGAAAGAGGTCATGGCTTCTGTACACTTTTGTACTTTTTATAGTAAAAAAAAATCCAGAATTTTCGTATTAAGAAAAAGAAAACAGCAAAAAAAAAACAATGAAAACAAAAGAAAAAAGGAATCATTTTTGTTAAAGAATCTTTAAATCCAGAACCCTGAGTTGCTGCGTCAGTAAGTTGCCCAGACTGAGCCAGGGGGGGGAAAACAGCCCCAGTAAGCAGGCTGTGTTTTAGCCGGATTAAATGTGTGGAGCCGTTTGGCCGTCTCGCTGCTGATGGCAGTGGTTTGTTCTGCTGCTTGCTCGCTGTGTAAACCCTGACCGGCAGACAAAACTCTCCGCCCGTACCGTCGGGCCCCTCTCGTCCACACAAAGCCTCGCCGTCTTTGTGATCCTGTCGCTCCTGCGAACGCTCTCTGAGCCGCTGGACACCCGGCAGGAAAACGGGGCCTGCTGAATTCCAGGTTTCCTGCACCGTCTGGAAAAGTCTGTAGTTTTATGTCGATTGTTTTAAGACCTGGGTAAGAAGGGGGTGAGAAGATAACGCAGCGGATAATCTTTCTGTTTCTACACTTTATTCTCAATCGGGATTGGTTTTTAGACAAACTCACAGAAAAGATATGTGAAGAAACACCAACTTCTCCAGTTTCTTTCTTGCGTTTGTTCATTATTCATGAACTATTACATTTGTTTACTGTAAATGTGGCGTCCCATGAATTCTTATCTTAGGGATTCATTTTGCATTAGTTTCCCTCACAGCGGAGCTACCGGTTGCTTCCTTCTGCGTTTCTCTTGTCAAAAACCTTTCCGTCTCTTGCTAACGATGCTAACTTGATGAGCAAATAACATCTCATATTTTTCCAAAATGATTGAATTGATATTTTGTGATTGAAAAAAATTGGATTAAAACATTTATTAGCTTCATTTGCTTTTTTTCTCATCTACCCTCCGACTTCCTCAGGCCCTCCCATCGCCCCCGGCGGCACCCCTGAGGGCCGCGGCCCTCGGTTTGGAAAACACTCCCCTATTCCACTCTCTAGATCAGTATTCTGTGAGCTGCGGGCTCCGGAGCCGGACACGGTTCTGACCATCTTTCACTACAACTGGTGAACAGCTAAAGTTTTTTGTAAATAGAAAAGATTTCATATTTTTCTGTATGTAAAAACTTGGAATTTGGAATAAATATTTTAAATTTTTTTTTTTTTTAAATTAACAGATTTAGTGTAGTAGGGCTTAATCAAACGTGCTAAATATGAAGATGGTCGCCGTGGAGGTTTAGAATATAGTAGAAATATGAACGAACTCTTCCTGTCTGCTGCGGTGGTCGGGTGGGGAAACGCAGCAGTTTCTCCTGTTACGGTATTTGCTGCAGAATGAGCCTCTGCTGCTCAACACAAACATCACGCTGCTTTCATATCCTCTTGCGTAATCAAACTGTAATCCCTTTGAAGTTGGGAGGCCAGCAGCTGCTCGGCTTGGTTCAGGACAAGAGCTCATGTCCTGCAGTCCCATTTTCGGTCTTACTTCTTGCATTACTGGGAAAATAATGGTTTCTAACTACGCAGAAACATCCTCAAAAAGAAAGAAAATGGCCCACTTGGTCCCGAAAGGAGAAGATGGGAGCAGGTAGATCGTGTCCTGCGTCTCTCGTCCAGCTCCACCGTTTCCTTGTGTTTTAGTTCAAGAACAGACAAAAACTGGAGGTGCAACGAGGGAGCCACAGCAGCGACTTTTCTTTTTTCTTTTTCCTCAGTGTCTGAGCCAAATGAATGACTGTTCAGTGGGGGGAAAAAAGCATTCGAAACAGATTTTTCAAGTTTCTTTACAGAGGATGGAAACGTTTGTACATGTAAATCAACTACGAGAGAGAATCGAAAGTGAATAAAGTGAAATATAAATGAGTAATTTGTAGCGCTGCGGTTTTGATTTGCAGATTTTGTCGCAAAAACTGAAATATGCCCTCAGATATTTTCAAAAGGAAGCCGCGATGAAGCATAATCTTGTGACCTGCTCAACAGGGTGCAGGAAATTCAATGATCAACGATAAATAAAAAAGTGTGTCCAAACAGCAAAAACAAAAGAAATTCTGTAACAGGCCAAACACGTTTTTCTTTGTGGTGTATTTATTTACATGTGACGCCGTTAAATCTTTTGGAGAAAAATGACTTGAAACGACAGATGGGCTATTTTTGATGAGCCCATCTGTCATTTTATTTGTTCCTTCATTTGACGTTCTGTGCTGACATTCCAGTCATAAATGCACATTTGTGCTTTATGTAGTAGAGGTTTTTCATCTCTAAAGATGCGCTACGTCGACAAAATGTACTTGCTCAGTCGTTGCACACAGACATCTAGGCCTAAAGTCTTCTTGCACTAAGTGGATGACTCAGTGCAGGAGCAAACAACTTGACTGACGTTTTGCAGTGAGAACACACTGAACCAATGTGTGTGTGTGTGTGTGTGTGGGGGGGGGGGGGGGGTGTGTGTGTGTTTGGGTTTAGTTTATACCTCATTAGTCTTGTTTGCTCTGTTTTGTTGTTTTCCAGCTGCTGTTACTTAAATGCACATCAGCAACGTCCCACTCCATGTTTTCCGCATTGTACTCCATCTTATGAGCAAACTCACTCTGCCCTCTGCTGGTGAGATCCAGGTAATGCAGCACAGAAGCGACTCACGACATATTATTTATTATCACTTAAATTGTTTATTTCTTTAGTCGATGATCGAAGCAGAAAATAAAAAAGATGACTTGCATTCATTTTCACGTGAGATCAGATATGCCGATATAATATGTCGGTGTTTTGTATATTTTTGGCTTTATCTTCACATCAAAGGTGTAAGTTTTATAAAACTATTTATTTATTTATTTATTTTTTATCAAAATGAAACGAGATTTTTGCTACTTCTTTCAAATGGAAAAACTTTAAATGCACTAAGGCCACTGTGCCGTTAACAGATTTGTGAATTGGGTTAATTAACTTAATCTGAGGCACAGCTGTGGTTTTTCAAGGCAAGGCAACAACCAACAGAGTTGAGTGACATCACGGAAACCTCCACAGGTCAGGTCAGGTCAGGTCCATCGTTTTGGATCTGTTTATAACCTCTTCATTTCAGACGTTGACATGATTTTTTTTCCTCAGTATTTAAAAAAGTTTGAGTTTTGACTGTAATTTTGGCCCATTCCTCCAGACAGAACAGGTGTGTAACTGAGCCACACACACACACACACACACACACACACACACACACACACACACACACACACACACACACACACACACACCCCCCCCCACACACACACACACACACACACACACACACACACACACACACACACCTATTCAACTGTTTTCTTAAAAATATGTTGAATAATAATTTCATTTAAATGCTATTTAAATCACTGACACGTCTTCCTGGCTAATGTCGTCAATTTCATTTAAATGCTATTTAAATCACTGACACGTCTTCCTGGCTAATGTCGTCAATATTTCCACATTATGTTCTTCCCTCCCATGATGTCATCACTCCGTTTTAATATCGATCAATACTCTGAACCGAAGAACAAAAAATAAAAAGTTTAATAACACGAATGAGAACAGAACTGCACAGACTTATTTTTTTTTTAAGTCTGTGCAGTTTCCAACTCTCAGGTCAGCTTGTAATTGGGTGCAGCTTTAAGGCAGACGATGCTAACATTAGCGTTTCCCCCTTTAGGCATGAGGAGATAAAGACGCACCTGTCAGAGTGCCCAGGTAATCCAACTGCGGTGACGCAAACGGTCCTAAAACAGAACCTGGCTGGATCCAGAAAGCAGGAGCCACAAAATCTGCTGCTTTCTGCTCGGCCCGATGTGAAAAGTCACAGATGTGATCGGATGTTCTCTATTTTTTTCCTCTTTCCTTTTTTCCATTAGCACCACGAGCCTCAATTTATTTTATTGGTATTCCTCCGACTTCTCATCAACTCTGACCAGAGTCCTCGTCTCTGCTGAGGAAAAACATCCCCACAGCATGACGCAGCCACCGCTGTGTTTCGCTTCACTTGCAGAAAAATCCAGTTATTTGTATGAAGGAGGCTGACTTGAGTGGTGAGTGCACAAGCAACATTTGTTCTTATAGTACTGTTTGCATGACTGGACTAAAATGGAGGATGAAATATGGCGCGATTTGATGCTTCAGGCACACCTGAGGACAGAATCGCTGCTGACAAAGTGAAAGGAGCAGCATGATTTGTCTCGGCTATTGATCTGCTTCCCCTCTGCAGGTGTCATCTCTGCAGCAGAGTTATGGAACAAACAGAGCCGTCTGACGGGATCCTCCTGAGCCATTCGTCTACCGCCGCCGCCGCGCCGAAATGAATCTGTCTGGGCGTCTGTCAAGTCGTACATCTCCCCAAAGGTGCACCAACTCGTGCTCGAGCGGTGAGATCTGTTTCTTGTTCGTGCCTCTCTTTCCCGTCCCTATTGTCACAAAATAGGTTGGATCGTGACTCTGTGTCTCGTTCTCTGCCTGCTGATGTTAGAGGAGAAAATGAGGTCAGCTAATAGGACACTAACTTGGATATAAAAGTGATGACTGTCAAGATAAAACATGTTGTCCCGAAAGGACTTGCTTTGGGAACGGGCCCAGATCTTCTGACATCGAAATGAGATGGTTTTAAATGGTTTTAGGATGTTATATATTTGGAGCACACTATTTGTAAGGTTTGATTCATTGTTGACCTTTTGTCTGACATGATGAAAGGTCATCTTTGACCAGATCTTTGCATTTGTCTGTCCTGGGCAGATGCTGGGTGTTGGGGTTAGGGTTGGGCTTTCAGGTGTTTGAGGTGCTGGTCCCAGTTCTGTGCAGTTTTTGGGGCTTGGTGATTGTCTCTGGGTTGCATGGAGCTTGGTGACGTGGGTGCCATTGGCCCCAGGGTGGATGTGCCAAGACCAAGGGAGGAGAGCATATTACCGCCCTACAGTCCTCCTTTCCCCATGCTTCACTCGCTCCTTCACGCCACCACTCTTGTAGGAGTTTGGGGGTGCAGGTATGTCGGGGTTGGAGGTGTGGGGAGGCTTCTGGAGAACCTCAATCCTTTAAAAAAAAATCAATCGGCTACCAAATCGACCAAATATTCGGGTAGAATTATACCAGGAGCAAACGACTTTAAAAGGAGCTTTTAACTAAACACCAGCAAAGGAGTTGTGCACACAGATCTTCAAAATCATTGTATGTGAAGTTATTTCGCCTTGAGAGAGAGAAAAAAAAAATGAGTTCAAACAAATGGATAAAAGCCTCTAATTATCATCGTGCCCGTGATAAGAGTGCATGTAAACGTCTGACTGGAACTAGAGACTTAATCCTGCTCCTAACAGGTTAAATGATCTGCCTGAGCCGACATCGATCCCCAAGCACAATTAAGGAGACTCAATGACTTTGGTTTGTTCTATTAACGAGTCCTGTCTGAACAGCTTGCACCGGGGACAGGAGACCTAGTTTGTCCTGTCGACCTCCCACAGCTGCCGCTGACGCACTCCGGCGTCAAGCCGAGTCTGAGGATTTGACGTGTGCAAACGAGGCCGACTAGATAAAGAGGCGCGTTTTTGTAGGGGGGGGGGGAGAGAGAGAAGCATCGAGCTGCAGCGAGAAGAACACTGTCTGTCTCCCTGACAAAAGAGACAGAAGCAAAGACATTTGGATCCATCTTGGAGTTGCTGTTTTCAGCGGCCGCCTGTCCGAGCAGCAGCCATGGAGTCGGTCTCTCAGACGGTGGAGGCGACGGACGCCCAGAGGCCACCAGCGTCCTCTCACTGGAGGTTCGTGCCGAAGCGGGGAGCCTCGTCTCAGTTCGTGGGGAGCACCATCGTGATTTTATCCACTTACGCCGTTGCCACCATGACCATGAATTTGGGGAAAAACGTCCAGGACAGAAGAACGAGACCAAACGGCAGCTAGAGTCTAAAGGACCTGGACACTGCCTTCACTGCCGAAATGGTTCACCCCACCGACTCAACCCATCAAGAAGAGGCGACGGTTTCAGTTGACCTTACACTCCACAATGGAAGTTCATGGATGGGGAGTAAAATGGAAGCAGTTCCGCCATGAGGCCATGCGGTGGCGGTGTTGGACCTCTTACTGTCTCAATCTGCTGCCCCCAAGGAGGCTGTACCTGTATTGGTTCGGCTTCTGCTTTGGCAACATGGACATTATCCAGCAAAAAAACCCATGAGAAGATGCAACAAGTCCTATGACCAAAATAACCATCCAAACTAATTACCCATCTGTTTTACACTGCCTTGAAATTTTTTTAGGTTAATGCATTTGTATGATTTTGCTTGATGTAGATAAAGAATGATGTGCAGATGATAATAAAAAAAAAAACATTAACCGTGGAATGAAGCACTGTGTTTGATTTATAGTCACTCGCTTTGCGAGAAATCTGACAAGGTCACAGAAGTTAGGTTTTTGTCAGAAAACAGACTCTCGACACATATATGCAGCACCTTTTGTTGCCATTTCTCTCTGAGTGTGGTGTAATAAATGTCAAAAACAGATGAAACACACTTTAGTCATGAATTCCTTATAGTCTGACAAATCGCAAATGTGACGTTTGTCCTGACTGAAGCTGCTTGTGGCCTGAGATCCGCTGGCGTTTCGGGTCTTTTGAGGCATACGAAGCTGCTCCCCGACGGAGAGTAAAGCTCAGCGTAATTTTCCAAATGAGCGGGAAGCTTTTAAACAGCTTAAGGAGCATCCGGCGTTAAGCATGTGTAGCGTCAAGGAAGCCTGTTCTCAAGCCTCCTCGACCTTCGGATGTTATGTTCAACGCTTGGCACCGTGGCTAATCCGAAAATCCCAGGAGATAAACCGAATGCATAATGGGTGTAGCTTTTGGTAAAGATGTCCCACCCAAACTCATTTTACTATTTGTGACAGGAGTACAGTGGCGTGTGACCAAAACGGCAAAAACAGAGCAAATGGGTAAGAGAGGCTTCAAGGCTGTTTTTGTTGAGGTCACCAATGATCTACTTACAGCGTCACTTTCTAGGCACGTCAGTTGGTTTCTTCTACTTCTTCTCTTCTGCTATTCCCAACCTCCAAGGAGTTCCCCAAGGTTCTCACCTCGAACCACTCCTTATGCTCCATACACAAATTCTTCCCCAAGAGAAAGCCATCAATGCTGGTGCCAGTGTTGTCACCCCAAACCGCACTTCTTCTGCTGATCTACAACAACAAAAAACCCCCCAAAAAACAAAGCGAGAATCCGCAGAGAATCCCTTCTTTCTTTGACTTTTGGTTTCCACTAAAGAGTTTGCCATTTTGGAGAAATGGGTCAGTGGATCAAATCAAAGAGAAATACCAAACAGGGGAATCAGTCACTCAAAAAGGACGAGAGAGGCCACACGGCAACTGAGGGCCTACGCAGGGTCTAAAGACAGTCAGAGCCCCAATCAGGCTAAACGAGAAAGAGGGTACACACACAGAGATCTCTGTTGGCCTGCTTTGTCCTCTTTCTCTCTCTCTCTTCCTCTTTCTCTCACTTCCCTGAATAGCTCCCGCACAAAGATACCGTTATTTTGTCTCTAATTACCAGATGAAGAGCTGTTTGTCTGTATGCCTCTCGCTCCACCGCTCTCAGCCCCAGAAATAAAGTGCTCAGTGGTGATGACCCTGGACAGTTACAAAACAGTCTGGCGGATCACAGGGGCCATGTGAGCCTCACAGAAAGTAGCTGGTTATGCTAAGGGAGATATGCATGCGTACGTTAGTTTTTTTTTTAGTTTTTTTTTTTGCCGATACAACACGTCTTGCTTCGTGTTGCGAGAAGACGAAAACGGAACCGTCAGTGGGTCTTTTCATCAGCTTTCTTCCCTTGCACCTCTTCCATAGAAGTTCTATAAACAGGGTTATGGGAGCAGAATGTAAAACGCTCTGACGCTTCTTCGTTGTGCTGTTAAAAAGTTTTAAGGAGTGCGAGGCGTCGTATCTAGGCCACAAAGATAGTCCCCCATCTGCCATTAGGGCCAAAAGCCTCAGGAGTGTTCTGGAGCCAGAGAGAGAGAGAGAGAGAGAGAGAGAGAGAGAGAGAGAGAGAGAGAGAGAGAGAGAGAGAGAGAGAGAGAGAGAGAGAGAGAGAGAGAGAGAGAGAGAGAGAGAGAGAGAGAGAGAGAGAGAGAGAGAGAGAGAGAGAGAGAGAGAGAGAGAGAGAGAGAGAGAGAGAGAGAGAGAGAGAGAGAGAGAGAGAGAGATGGGCCCAGACAGGGATTAGGCTGGCACAACAGGTCCAAGAGGATGTGAGATTACACGAGAGGAGCAACAACAACACACACAAGGGGTAAACCTGCTCACATGTTTACGTAACAGTTCAGCTCCTGTACCTCAGCATGTCTGCAAAACAACATATTAATGTCCTGTAAGAACTTTATCTGCTTCTTTAGAGGGGGGGGGGGGGGGTGAACGGAAAAATATGACCTATGTGTCGGGTGAAGGGGACTGCTGTTTATTTTGTTTGTTTTTTTTTTTGTTTTTTTTTTGCAAAGTGCAGCAGATTCTCGAGCTTTGTCCCGCAGAGAGCTTTGTTCTCCGCCCTCAGCATATCATCCAGTATTAAATCTCATCCGCGACCTCCTCTGGCCCTGTCATCTGGGGGGGGGGGGAGATGTCCTGACCTCGGCAACGGACAGGTGTGACTCAGCACCTGTTTGTCACCCTCTGGGTCTGAAGGGCGAAGAATCAGTTTTAAATCGAATCTTCTGGGTGTGTGTGTGTGTGGGTGGGTGTTTTTTTTTTTTTCTGGCAGCCCTTGGACGGGTGGAAGGAAAACTGTCAACAAGGAGGATTTGGAAAAACATCCTATTGGGAGATTAGCAAGGACAGAGCCCCGGTCCTTCTCTGTGCATGTGTGAGAGCTTTTGCGTGCAGGAGAGAGAGAGAGAGAGAGAGAGAGGGAGAGAGAGAGAGAGGGAGGGAGGGACAGACAGACAGACAGGACATCCCAGCGTGTGACAGATGGAGGAGGGAGGTGGGGGTGAGGAGCCTGGTAGGAGGCTGGCATGTTTTCCCATCTAAACCGGTGACAAAGTGGCGAGCAGCGTCTCCCCGGAGCAGAGGAGATCACAGCCGCCGCACGGAGACGGACGTGGAGCGGGAGGAGAGCCGAGCGCCGCGCAGCCTGCAGCCGCCGGAGCCACAGCATCGGGGCGGGGATCAGAACCGAGTCACGTCGGAGGGAGCGACGTTTTCTTCTTTTTTTTTTACCCCCCAGCCCCTTTTTAAACCCGGTGAACGGGTGAGTAAAGAAGCGCGGGGTCGGTCATCGCCATGCGATTCGGTTGGTTTTCGGTGAGGAGTGACGCCGAAGGGCGTCACGAACAATCGACTAAAAATGCATTCGAAAAAAAAAAAAAAATGAATCAGGTTTAAAGGAGAGAAATGCCCGTTTAAAGGTCGTCGGGTCACAAACTCGCAAATTAAAAGCACTTTTAAGTTGGAGTGTTTTTTTTTTTGTTTTTTTTTACTTTGAAAATCTCCCCTTTTTAGAGATTCGCTTTTTATGCTGTAGTTCAGTTTCTGGCAAATCCCAACAGACACGGGTTCGTTTCTCCATCATTCTTCGGGTCTAAAAACGAATTTTGCAACATTTGACATTTTTTTTTGCTATTGAAAACATTTAATTATGCTGTTCAGTAATGCCCAACCTATAACACTTTAGGTGTCTCAGCTGTTTTCCAGGCAGCAATACTGATTCAGACATGCTATAGGTGTAACAATAAGGGTCCCGTCTGGAGTTTATTTCGGTCAACAGATTTGTTTAAGTCGCTGCTATGTAGGTTAGTCTGCACACTGGTCAGCACCTGGTCAGATTAAACCACCGTGCATGTCATCCAGTGCCCCAGTGTCACCTAATCAGGTCCACCGAGTCTGGGTCATCTGCTTGTCCCTGCCTATGGAAGTCCAGACGTGCCACAATTCAATAAAGATGGAAGTTGTTAAATTAAAACTGCAAGCGGTATGATTAATGTCTATAATTAGTTAAACAGGTTGGTAATAAAATTTGGTACGAAAGGCACATGTTGTCATTATTGCAGTAGGTAAAGGCTGCAGGAACAAATTTTCTTCAATTTAATTCTTAAGTATCAACGTTAGTTGGCAGGGCGATTTCTGAATAAATCAGTTAATCTGTTATTGAAACGATTCTCGTATCTGCATTACATAGCAATTCAAATTGATTTATTCACCATTTGATCTCGTGAATAAATATCTAGTTTTAATTTTTGTCGTTTTTTTTTTTTCTTTAAGAAGAAAAAGCTGTTTTGAATAATCTCTACTCGGCTTTTGACTTTCTGTTGCAGCTTCTAAAGTGATCTTCATCGACTTCTGTGTGCTTCTCCGTTTTAGGCAGCGATCTTGACCCTGTGCCCCTGCTGAGTTTTGACGGTAGGGCGCGTCGTCTGCCGAACTTCCTTCCCAACTCCTCCTCCGGCTCGGCAGAGATGGGCGTGACTTCTCCCCCGCTGCTGCTGATATGCATATACCTGACGGCGGTCGGCCGGGCGCGCTCCGAGGGCGTCTGCCTCCAGGACGGCAAGCACAAGGCCGCGCCCGGCGCGGAGCCGCGCCTGTCCGAGTGCGGCCTTTACGCCGACAGTGAGTGCACGCCCTCCGTAAGGTCCACAATCGCATCTGTGAGCAAGGCAGAGGTGACGACAGTGGTTTGGTGTTTATTTTCATCCTTGCTGCTGCAGACAGCTGCTGCACTGAGGGAGACATCCAGGATATTGCCTATGTTCCTTCTGACAGCAATAAGAACGAACCCTGGGACAAATGTGGCCCTCTGAGCTCAGAGTAAGTCCCCATCTGTTCTTGCTTTCTAATAACGTCCCGTTTTAATTGTTCCTCCGTCTCGTATTGGAATCGTGCGTCACAGACGCAGGTTGTCTCCAGGTGGAGCTGCAAACGGTAAATTGTAATTCCGACTAAACGGACCGCAGTCTTGGATTACAGCGAACCAAAGTTTTAACCGAACAAAACCACGTGGATGTGGTCACACACTAGACTGTTTAGCTTAGCTTCACTGTATATCACTCTGTTTTTAGCGACGTTACGCTGACTCTGTTCAACTAATCGACTTATTAAAGAGAAATTATTATTGTTATTATTAACAATAGTAAGACTATATGTTGCAAAAACTGATGGAAATTAGCCTCATGAGGTTAAAGCTATAATCCCATCTTAAATGTTAATTGATGTGATGGTTTTTTTTGTTGTTTTTTTTTAATAAACATAAATTTTAGACTTTGAGTTTGGGCAAAAAGCTAAGCTATGTAAAATATGATATTAACAAACTGACATTGGTGGGTGTGGCCAGGTAAGGTGGCCAATCAGAGCTGTCGACATCCCTTTGGCCACACCCCTTTTCCATCCATCCATCCATCCATCCATCCATCCATCCATCCATCCATCCATCCATCCATCCATCCATCCATCCATCCATCCATCCATCCATCCATCCATCCATCCATCCATCCATCCATCCATCCATTTTCTAACATCCTTGTCCCTGGTGGGGTCAGGAGGTGCTGGTCCCTATCTCCCAGCTAACGTTCCGGGCGAGAGGCGGGGTCACCTGGACAGGTCACCAGTCTGTCGCAGGGCAACTCAGAGACAGACAGGACACACAATCACACACACACACCAGACACTCAATGAGAATTTAGAGAGACCAATTAACCCGACAGTCATGTTTTTGGACTGTGGGAGGAAGCCGGAGTGGTGTTTTTTTTTTGTTTGTTTTTTTGGGGGGGGCCATATCAAAATTTGTTTATTTCACAACATTTTTGCACACATTAGTCATGAAAACGCAGCCAGTGGCAGGTCAAGACAAAGTCCTGCACATGGATCCCAGTCGAAATTCCTGATTGTGGGAAAATCTCCGAGATGGCGAACACTTTTGAAAGTCTTTCGTTTATTAGGAATATCATTATTTTTCACGTGCTCACATTTACCCTCGCTGTCGTTTCTTTCCCAGTGACACTTTGCGGCCTTTCGTCACCCTGGTGGAAAACCGTTTGCTTCTGTCTCCGCAGGCTTCTGTCTCCGCAGGTGCGAGGGCTATCTGAAGCGCGTGTCGTGCTTTTACCGCTGCTCCCCTGACGCCTCCCGCTGGCCCCATCCTCACCGCCGCTCGTACATCCAGGCGGTGCCGCTCTGCCACAGCTTCTGCCGTGACTGGTGAGGCCGCCTGAACACGACGCGGTAGCTGCTCCTGCAGAGCATGTCAGACTCCGGGGGAGAGAGGATACAGTTTTGTAAAACAACCCCCAAGGCAAAGTGCCCTATAAATAAAACTGCTGTTTTTTTGTTTTTTTTCTCTCAAAATTTCTGGGTTCAGAGAACATTAACAAATCTGGAGGTTTATGGAATAAAAAAAAACAAAAAAAACCCCCAGAGATAATCCTCTAAATGTTGGAAAACAACTAATGCAAACACAGAAAGATGATTTGAAGAGGCATTTGAGAGTTTGAAAAGATATAATACATTTCCAAACTTCCCCGCTGAATTTAAAAGTGTAATCTGCTTTCATGCTTTGGGAATTCGCTCCGACAGACGGCATCTGAACAAACAGCCTGAGATTATGGGAAATACGGTCGCTTCTGTTCCCAGGACCGAGAAGAGAGGAAACAATACCCTGTCTGTGCAGATTATTTGAAGGGATAAATCCGCAGTCCGACGGCGGATCGAGCAACAAAATTGTGCATCAGATCCATCCTCTGCGTTCTTAAAAACCGCGATGCTAAAGACAAAGCAATTTGCTAATTCGGTACTGTGTCAGACAGAGAGCCATCCAGGTTTCGGTTGGTTAATTCAACAAGGTTAGATAACATTTAAAACCCTAAAACAGGTTAAAGTGGCTCATGTGATACGTTAAGGTTAATATCAAGTGGGACGGAAAGAAAACATGATTTCTAAACACAAAGAATTTGGGTTTAAATGAATTATTTTGATTTTTGGCTTAATTCTGTATTATTAATTACCAGATGACAAATAAAAACAACCTTATAACTTGTTAAAAGTGTCTGATTCACCAGTAAATTGACTTTTGCTAATGATTTAGTTGTAATTCTCTCCCTGATTTAACGCGCCTGGATCAAATAATGGCCCGTTAGAGGCCTAAGAAGAACATTGACATTCTGAAAAGGTTGTCACTACCACAAAGGAGAGAAGTGAAATGTGCAGGATGCCGGCCCCCGAGGACCCACTTTGGGGACCCCTGCTGTAAAGAAACAAATCTACAAACAAATTGTAAAGAAACAGGACTCTCATCTACCAGTGTTTCTTTACATACCACCACGCGTGCTACAAAAATAAAACACCACGCCAAATTATGCACTTAAGGGAAGCTGCGAGCTACATCTTGAGCCCTAACCCATGTAAAAATATAAAAAAAAAATAAAAATGGACCTTTTAGTTTTAAAAATGGGGCTGTTTGAGAAATAATGAGCAGATAGATTTTTGCCGCTTCTGATGTGTCTTTTGTGTGTCTCCAGGTTCGATGCCTGTAGGATGGACATGACGTGTGCTCGCAACTGGGCCAGGGACCCCCGGGGCCAGAACTGCACCGGGACCTGTGTTCAGTATCAGCAGGTAAACACAATCCTTGCACAGTTGTCATCATTTCTGTGTTCTTCATTGAAAGACTAATCTTTATTTAATTAATATCCTTAAAAGGTTTTTGCTGTGTTACCGTGTCACAGTCTAAAAGACGCACCATAGCAACAGCCGCTGTTCCTATTATTATTAGGCTACGTGTTTGGCTTGCATGCCAGCTCCATAGATCTTTCCGTCCCCGTAGCATAATGACGCCACCACCGAGTTTCACAGTATGGACAGCATGTTCATCCTCATGCACTACAAAAAACACAAAATTTTACCAAGTATTTTTTTTTCTAGTTTCCAGTGCAAATATCTTTCACTTATGACATGGGAAAAATGTCTTGCTATAAGTGAAAAAAATCTGCCATTGGAAATGGTACCCTTTTGTAGTTTTGTGGCTGCAAATTTGGTGTAAAAAAAATAAAAATCCAACAAATATGTACACATTTCAATGAAAGAAATAAAATAAACCACCAAAATATGCACCTTTTTTTTTTAAGCACTATCAGAGTTCCATACGACATATTTAAAACAAACACCTATATTTAGCTGGAAATATATTTGTAAGTTAGTTTATAAGTCTTATGAAAAATTTACACTGGAAAATAGACAAGAAACAAAAACTTTGTAAGATTTAGTGCGTTTGTGGTGGCAAAGCTCTGTTTTGCTTTATCCTGACCAGAAAGCAAATGGAAGCAGCGGCTTCCCTCTGGCACAAAATGTTAAGCTTCTGGTTCCAAGAAATAAAATTTTAAAAAAAGCACTGTAAAATTAAAAAAAATTATTTTTTGAGTCTATCCAGCTTTTACTTATTTATTTTTTAATTTTTTTTTTTAATTTTTTGCACCAACGTTTGTCTGGCTGAAAGTTTGCGGAGAACAATTTATTAATTCTCCTTGAACTTTTGGCACAGGGTGGACGGTGTGAGAGCAGGGCTGGCTTCGGAGCGTGAAAGAGCCTGGCCCCGCTCCGCTGGGCAGGGGCCAGCTGGGTGATTAAAAAAAAAACAAGCGGAGGGCCGGTGGAGGCCTGCGGCAAACTGAACTCTCACACGTCACCGCAGCCCAGCGACGACCTGTCTGTCTCTCCGTCTCCCCTCCCTATCGCCTCCATCCTCTTGCACACACACCCACAGACCGCAGATCTAATAAGGCAGCTCGCCGGTTATTTGATGATAAGCAGAAATTGCAGAGTGTATTAAGAGGGAGAATGTGCGGATGTGAGGATCTCTCTGTGTGTGTGTGTGTGTGTGTGTGTGTGTGTGTGTGTGTGTGTGTGTGTGTGTGTGTGTGTGTGTGTGTGTGTGTGTGTGTGTGTGTGTGTGTGTGAACCGCCTGCATAATTCCGGGGCTTTGTGCGCCTCGCCTTGGCCCGTCTTCATGTAGGGCAACGCTTAACGCCGCAATTAGGCTGCAGGAAATTTAAGCCGCTCTGAAACAGACGAATGCAATTAGAAAAATGTGAGAGCGAATTTGACAGATCGACTATTTTTCTATTTTTTTTTTTCAGCATCTTATTTTGGGAGGGAAGGGTAAAAACGAGAGCGCCGGTGAATGCACGACTGAACGCCAGGTGTGCGTAGGTAAAAAGCGGCTTGTGAGAGCTCAGACTGTGGAAGGTGTCAGTTCGTGTGTTAATGCAACCTTCAGCAGGAAAATCAAATCAGCTCCGGCGCTCTCGGTCTCGCTCCTTGTTTTTGTAGTTTTTGGTTACATCATTCGCCCGCCAAGGTCTTCGCTTAGATTTAGCGCTTCTGGTTATGCAAGAGAGAGGCATATTTCTGTTGAATACAAAACAAGTTATTTATTCTCCTCCACTGAGCCGTCTGCATGAACCCGCAGGTCAGGCAGGGAGGAAACAAAGAGACGAATGAAACTCAGGTGTGGAGAATCTGTGGATGGACCAACTGTTGGCTTTGTGCTTCATTAATCTGAGCTTCATGGAAAAGTGGCAGGAAGAATTACTGAGTTTGAACTTGGGAAGGAAGTAACCAGGAACACTTCCTGACGGCAAAATACCAAGTTAGAATGTGTCGCCAACGGCAACATCAAAATTCAATATGGCCGCTGCAGGGAACGTATGGATGGCTGCAGCATTTTGCTTGCGCCTAAATTAGTCGCACTTGTGTGGTGGAAATCATGTGTCAGGGTTCAACTGGAGTTTTTAAATGCATACAACGCAGAAATACACTGTTATTAGCTCATGTCGCTAACAGCAGCTAGCTAAGCACTGCAGAGCGTCATAATTCATTTTATTGGTTGTTTTGTTTATTTATTTTGGATATTTTAAATGTGTCCCAGTTCCCGGTGTTAAATGTTCATTATGATTTAAAGTTTAATCATCCTTGTTGCATACTTGAGCCGTGAACTTTGTTACTTGCGTTTACCGCAATGACCTCTGGGACAATTTATCACAAAAGCTAAGTCTGTTGTTGTGATAGGCCTATGCACCGCATTAACAGGTTTTGTTAGATCTGTGCTAAATCTCTCATATCTCAGGTACTGCACATGCAAAAGTGATTTTCCAAATATATATATATATATTTTTTTTAACTCTGTTAAAAGAAAGTCTAAGGCAGGACTTTTTCTTTCTTCCACGGTTCCTGTCTCGGCATAGTGTTTGTGGTTTCAGGACGGGAAGGCTAGAATTAAGCGAGATAAGGAAGGGAAGGACAGCGCATGGCGCCGCAGGAAAAATCTCTATCTGGCTTATTCAATCCCAGCATGTCGTCTAGAGCTTCTTGGGCTTGTACCGAATTAAGTTTGGCAGCAAATCATGGCCGCCCGGGGGAGGACTGAACTGAAATGTGTGTGTGTGTGGGGGTGTGTGTGTGTGTGTGTGTGTGTGTGTGTGTGTGTGTGTGTGTGTTGGTGTCTGTGCTCCCGTGGGTATTATTGGGTCGATGTGATAAGACCAAAGCGTCACGCAGAGAGCATATGTAGTTAAGAGACACACCCATCGTCCTTTTTGTCCTTCAAACTCAGTAAACACATCACATCTTTTTCTTTTTCTCTTTTTTTTTTCCAATCAAATTGTTGCGAGGAAATGCTATAAAATAATTGGAAGAAGCAGGAAATGCTTATCTGGGGGATGACTTAGCATCCTAAAGACTGCTTTGTAGAGAAGGTAAGTTTTCTACATTTGTACACCGGGTGTTCTAAAGGAAACAGGAAGTGACCAGAGAGGGAAAAGGAAGTGAAGGCTAGTGCTCTCCGTCGTGAGCTGCTAGCCTCCCCACTGCCTTCCCACGCAGTCTAGCTCGACTCGTTTCCCTTCACTTCCTTCTCCCACTCATTTGGGTTTCTCAGGTGGACTTCCAGACCAACAGGGGGAGAAGTTGTGAGCGACGGCGTCGATTTTCTGCGCTGTTTTAGAACTGTGGGCTATAGTTTTAGCAACGGCAGCGGCAGGAGGTGAACCGTCCATCTTGGCCACGTTTCCAAATATCAAATCAATGTTAACAGCCATTTCGTTCGGCTTCTCTCTTCACAGTGGAGGATGTTTTTTTAAGCGCAGGCAATTTAGGGTAAGCTTCATAGCGTTGAACTGGCGCATTACATTCAATTTCCGCCTGTGAAAAATTAATTGAATTGAATAAATCGTGAGCTAGCTGCTGTTGATCTGAATTACACAAATTTCTAGTTGGACGGAGTGAAGATTGCCATTTTAATGTGGAAAAAGTTAAAATGTGCAAGAGGTTCTGGATACTTTTTATATATTCTAAAACAAACAAACAAACATAGATTGTGATTTTGCAAACATGGCTTGATTAAGGTTGATTAAATGCTTGTCAACTGGAGTTTTAATCGTTCTGGACCGGCTCAGAGCTGTTCATCTGCTCTCCAGGGCCTCGTGAGATGCTGCTATGCTAAACCTGAAGGTTTTTTTCTTCTTTTCCTGTTTCTTTTTAAGTGCCGTATTCAGATTGGCTCTCAAGGTCGGTGCTGCAGACAAGGAGAGGAAAGCAGCAGGGGCCGAGCAAAGCCACCTGAGAGAGAAAACACCTGGCAGAGGCAAAGTGTTCTCAAGGCCAGAGCCGCCGCGGAAAGGGCAAAATCAATTATTTCGCTGAATGTCGTATGCGGAGGGGTAAAGCTCAGGCAGGCCCGGGGGGCTGGCGGGAGGACGGACGGACTGGCGGGGAGGAGCCAAACAAACAGGCGTCCGTTTGTTCCTGGGGCCAAGAAGATAAAAAAGAAAGAAAGTTGCACGACAACAGGAAACAACGGCAGTCGTTCCGAATATTTTTATTACTACAGCTCATGGCGGCGCAAGCGGCGCTGCTGCTCAAATCCAACCCGTCGCTCTTGTTTCCGGCAGGAGTTTCGCCTCAGACCGTCTGATCCCGCTCCGACAAGGACGAGCGGTCACGATAATTTGTCGTTCGAGGTTTTGTTAGAAATACAAAATGGCTGCTGTGAAAAAAGTTGAAAACCATCTCCCTAAAGCAGGAGCCATGTTGCGATGACTTCCTGAAGGCGGAGTTTCAGAAAGAGCAGGAGCTTCTTAAAGAGACAGAGACGCAATTTTTACATTTTGATTGCCTTGGTTTAAAATCTGATTTTCAAGCTAACGATGCACAGAAGCTCAGTGATGCATACGTGGTTCACACGCAGGGTGTTATACAGAGGCGAGCGTTTAAGAGCATCAAAACTCAGATCCCGCCTAAAACCCAGCAAAGCTTCGTCAGAAAAAACAATAGCAAACTTGCGTAAAGATCAATTGATTTGAAAAAAAAACAAACTTGCTGACGAATGTAGGACCCAGAGGCTAAGAAGATGCTAAGTTAGTGGTCGCTCTGTCATTTATTTAATAAGTGTAACAAGATTTCTTTGAATTCATTATTGATAAAAAAAAAAAAGAGAAAACAAATGAAACATTCTGGTTTATCGTGGCACGAATTCTCGTTTGAAATTAAGAATAACTTCAACTTAAAAAAATCACATTTTAGTTCAGAGGCTGACCAGATCGATCCAAAGCCTTCGCTCTGTGGACTCGGGTAAACTCAAGTTTATTTGTACAGCGCGTTGCTGCGACAAGCCAATGAAGAAGTGCTTCGCATGATAAAACATCATACAATCAGTCTACGTTAGGAATACGTGCACGTTTTTTCCTCATTAAACCCCTTACAAAACCTACGCAACAAAAATAAAGACGAGACAGGAAACAATATGAAAAAAAAAAACCCCAAACAAACATTTTAATTCTTTAAGGAACTTAAATGTCTTGATTTGTGTTGGTTGCATAGAAAGGCTTAGGCAGCAGTTTGGTAGAAGAAACACTGCCACCTGCAGGTCGGAGTTAACAGTCTACATTTTTTGCAAAAAAATAAAAAATAAATAAAAAATAAAAATTGCAATAAACAGAAAGCTAATAAGTCAAGTTGAATAAATGCTGGCAATTTTCTTTTTTTTTTTATACCTAATTTCTGAAATTGTGGATTCTCGGAACACTGGAGCGACTCACTGATGTAATTTGTGGTCTGGAGTCTGCAGGGAAATCTAATATATATATATATATATATATATATATATTATATGTTGAACCGACACATGCTTTAAACGTTGATTTGGGTTCAACAAATTAAGCAGCAATAAGAAAAGAAACAGGTACGGGCAAATTCACAATCGACACATTTCAGCTGTTCTCCAGTTTACTAGATAATCAAGCGAAACTGTGAACATTTTTGAATTTGCTTCATTTAAAAACGTTGAATTAGAAAAGACCAGCTCAACTGGAGGCTGAAGGGAGTGACGTTTCGAGTCCGCTTCTGATTGATGGATCAAAAGCATTTCTGTTTGCCAGTCTCACTGAGGATGGAAACGCCTCTCTGCAGATGTATCAGCACGGCAGGGATCTCTGCGAGAGCCTGTGGGGCGACGCCTTCATGACGGTGGAGGACGACCAGCAGGAGGCGGGAGAGAACGGGGCGGAGGGCCGACCCTGCGGCTGCCTCACCCTCAGCCCCTCGGACAAGGACGTGATCGCGGCGCTGCGGGCCCAGCAGGACGACCCGGAGGAGCTGGACACCACCAAGGCCGGCCTGCCGCAGTACCGGGCTCCCTGCCAGGCCAAGGTGCCGCCGCCGGTGGCGGCGGCGGCCAAGAGCGGCCGGAGGGCGAACTCCGTCCTGCGGAAACGCTCGGTGGAGATCGACGACGTGGAGGGGAGCGGGAGCGGTCTGTAGGTCCTGTTCGGTAAAGACGAGTCACTAGTGTCCGATGCGTAACGCTAAACTGTGCAAATAAAAGGCCTAACTTTGTCCCTCTAAATAAAACAAACAAACAAACAAACAAAAATGACCGCATGGGCGTACATATTAAACAGCGGCGGGTCAGGGGCCGCCGGAGATCCAGGAATAAAAAGAAGTAAATTTGCAAGAGAAAAACTCTGAAATTTTTAGATCAAGCTCAGAAAAATTCTAGAAAAAAACCAAAAAGAACTTTGACATTTCGGAGCTTCAGAAGTTTGACATTTGTGTGGGAACTTTTTTTTTTTTTTTTTTTTTTTGTAGACATATTTAGGTTATTTTCACATATTCAAGAAAAAAACGATGTCTCTGATTCGGCAAAAATGTTTTTTCACAAGTCCAAAATGTTCGACCTTTTGAGCCCAGAAACCTCCCAAGTTTTTCCTCCAAAACGTTGGATTTTTTTTTTTTCTCACAAATTTTTGACTTTTCAAGCACCGAAGTTTACTTCTGAATTTAATGTGAACTTTCCCAAATTTGACTTTTTGAGCTCAGAAACTGTTTTTCGCTTCTTCCTATAAAATTTCTGAGATAAATCTGAAAATGTGAGTTCTGTCTCGCAAATTAACTCTTTTTTTTTCTTCTCATTTCTGTCTCTACGATGACCCTGAGAAGCCTCCGTAGAAACCTTAGATTAAAGGCGAACCTCAAAATACTGCAAATGCTTTGGCGTCGTCGACAGGTTGTCGGGCAACCAGCCGCGTTCTGCATAGAAACGGACAGCATCGCAACATCTGTAGGGATCCAACGTGTCGTCCTTCTACATCGGGTCGTTTCCCCTATAAACGTGTTGAAAACATAATTTCCCAGCCTATGAATCTCCGTTCTTCTGTTCTGTGCAGTCTCCTCGTCATTCAGTAGTAGAAACAGTTAGCGCGATCGTTATTATGAATGTAATCTAATGTTTTCTTTTCTTCCTTCCTGCCTGATCGTGGGCAGATAGTTGGGATGCGCTTGGCGGCGTTCGCGCCACACAGAGCCGGCGCTGGTAGCTTCACCACTGATGTTCTTGCGAGTCTTTTCTTTTATAATTCTGTGTGGAGTAAACGTACCGTTAGACGTAAATGTTTTGTAAAAAAGGCAACCTGGTTGGTCTGGCGTATGGTGAGCTTGTTGAAATTGGTGTTTTTGTGTTGTTCTCTTTACGTCCTCAATAAAGACGACCATTGTAAGGGAACAGAACAGCGGCCTCGTCTTTTGTCAACGCCGTTGCAAATGTGTGCAGAACTCAGTTGATATTCTCCCGAAATGGAAGAAAAACCTGTTTTGAAATGGTGCCGTTTCCATTAAAAAAAAAAGAAAAAGAAACTCAATTAGAGTCACACGTGAATTCGTTTGTTCACCGCACCACGATCCTCCGACTACTTCCTGTCTTCTTCGTCATTTCCATCAGCAGCAACATCCGGTTGTTGATCATGCGAATTGTGCAATAGAAAGAAGTGTTTCCATTGCAGTTTGGCGAAATACGCAGCGCCGTGTCAAGGCTGCTGGCATTGCAGCTACTGGGGGAAACGGTAAGGCACGTCTCATCCAAGCCGACCAAGACGTCTGCAACCACCGAACGTTTCCAGGAAGAACGAGGAACGTGTCATTAGCCCAGGATTAAATCTGGCTTCACTTGATTTATCCAGGGAGTTTTCAGTTGTCTCACCCAAGCGATGCCGTCAGGTTTGTTTGGGATCGTTTGGGGAAAATTCAGATCTTCAGAAGATCCATCCGCGACATGGATGGATCGCCGAATTCATTCGTTGTCGCTGGGACGGAGCTGAAGAGTCGATCCATGAAATGCGCTTCCTCCTCCACTCCTGTAATGTGCGATGTGTCCTGCAGCATGTCCTCAACCTCTCTTTACAGTGTCTCGTTTTAGCCCAGTGATGTCTCACTGCCGTCGGATGCTAATTTGCAAACACATCGTGACAAGTGTGTTTACCCTCCCGCCCAGACAGCTGCCACTCGCTCCGCTTTGGGGGACGAATCCAAATGCGTTCATGTTTACAGTTCACTACTCCTGCATCGCCCAGTTCTGTGCTGAAAGTATCTTGATTTTGCACATTATTTAGCTGTTTTGGAAATACAAGCGTTCATGCATTTTCCTCTGAATTTTATTTGAGAGAGCACAAACCATGTTTACAATTTGTGGTTTTCTACATGTAAATCTAAATTTACAATTTTTAAAACATTATTTTTTACTCCCCATTTTAATTCGGTGCTGCTATTCCAATTTCCTGTGGAAGTCGCAAGGGCTGATGATTAATCAAATGAATGAAAGTAAAGTCCTTGTGAAAATAAAAATGTGTGTGTGTTTCTCAGCTATAAGCCGATTCTTGGCGATGCTAGTCATTAGCATCTCCTCTACGAAAGTCACCAATGCAAATGGTAAACTGGATCAGACGGGGTCATAATTAAGGTTGGCTCCATATTATCTCGCAGTTTTGAGCCGAAAGCTTCGACCGTATCGACGGCTCACAAAGGAAGACGAGCTCGCGTCACGGTAACAGGCGAGACTGGCTTATCTTTGTGATTTCCTCTCGGCGTCGCTGCAGGGTCTGCAAGGCCAACGCTCTGCAACAAACTCAGTAATTGAGATAAGCTTCGTAATTCGCTTCTGCAAATTTCAAATCTGACCTTCGTGAGAGCTCTTCTGACTCTCTGTTTGTCCCTCGCATGGAAGGAAATCTCCATTGAGCAAGGCAGCTGGCATAACACGGCATTCGTCAAGTTTTCAGAATTTGACGTTTTCACAACATAAACTTTAATGTTTCATGGGATTTTTATGACACTCCAACACAAGGTCGTGGATAATTTGCTCTAGTTTCTTTGAGTCGAGGCTGAAACCAAACTGTCCAGATTTGCCTTTGACAGCAACATTTTGATGACATTTGACAAAATGTAATGTTTACTGCTTGCTTTGTGACTGTGTGTTGGTTTGTTTTAGCATTATTATTTTGTGAAGCACTTTGAACTGCTGAGTACAAATAAGCTTCACTTATTAGAGAACAAGCAAACGGCACAACGAAGGCTGCAAAACAGAGAGAGAAAGTTGTGGAGAAGTTAAAAGTAGGGTTAGGTTATCAAATATGAGCAAATGCACTCTTTAGTCTGAAAAATGTCTGTTTTATTATTCTTGTGTTATTGTTTTTGAATACGTACAAAACAATATATGAAGCATAAGAGCCTTATATGAACTCTAATATGTCATAATGTCACTATATTTTTTAATAAATAATTATTAAACCTTTGTATCATCATATAAAAACCCATTGAGATCTACATGTATTTAATAGCAGAGAAACAAATAGACGTTAGAAATATATAAAATATATAAAACAAATTGTGTAATATATGTATAATAATAACCTAAAATACGGTGGCAATTTAATATTTCAAACACAAAGACCAGCGACATTTTATTTTACTTATTTATTTATTTTGCAGAAAGCTTTCTGACAGTTTTAGTTCGTCTTGCAGTTACCAGGCGTTCCCAGCAGAGGGGGCAATCGGCTGAAAGCTTTCATTCTATGTGCGTCGCCATGCCCAGGGTGAAGCATGGTGGTGGCAGCATCATGCTGCAGGAGAGATTTTCCTCAGTGGGGACATGGAAGCCAGTCGGAGTTAAATACGAACCCAGAGAGAGAGAAAAAACAAAAACTGCAAGATGTTGGCAGAGAGCGATTGACCTTCCAGCAACACTGAAAACAGCCAGAGCTACGATGACTCGGACAAAAGCTTGTTTATGTGCTTTGAGCTGAAGTGTGTGAAGTCTAGACTGGCAATTAATGTTCTTTCAAGGCGCTGCATGAAAATCACTGTCTGATTGACATCAATATTTAATCTGGGAGTCACTTTATCATAATTTAACTGCTGTTTTATTAAACTGAGTGCTTTAATGAGTCACCACCAGAGAGCTTTGACGTGATAAACGAAGGATAGACGAGGCCTCCCAACAGAAACGACACGTCAGATGGTATTTGTTTGATGCCGTTGCTCTTCCAGCAACGGCATATTAAGATCAGGGCGATTGCAGATTGAAAAGAGAGGAGTAAAGTTCTGCCAAAAACAAAAAAAAATCTCGGAAAATTTCTAGAAATCTATATTTTGGAGTTTGAAAAGTCAAACATTTGCTTGAAAGTACAACGCTCAGAAATAATTGAGAATATTCTCAATTATTTCTAGAAAATCACTGATAATTTTCTGGAAATTTTTGAGATTTGGAGATTGACTTTCATTTCCACTTTTTTTTTTCTTTAAATATATATATTTCTGAAATCAATCTGAAAGTTTCTGAGTTTTCTTTTTGGGTAAAAATTTTCTCTTTTATTTTATTTTTTTATTTTATTTTATTTTTTAAATATTTGCAATGGAACTAATACGCATTTGAAAAGAAAAGTCCGAGATCAGATGAGAAGGACTACAAATTTTTAACTCACCACTTCAAACCAGTTAAGGACCAAATTGGACTGAACTGGTAAAACTAACCAGTCTCTCTCCATTGCGGTTCACCCAAGATACAACAGGAAGACGACAGGAAGTGCCTGCCAGACGGTTTTTGGCCAAACCATCTGATTATCCGCCATCTTAAAAAAAAACAAAAAAAAACAAAAAACAGGAGGGACAATAAAAAGGTCACTGTGTCTCTGTGCTGCACTGTGATTGACTGTCCAGGGTGTTTTTACATGTGCTTCTATAAAGTCTCCACTAGATGGCGGTGTGTACCCACAAAATCCACTCAGACGTCACTTCAAACTTCTCTGAGAGATTTTTATATATATATATATTTAATCTGTTGCTGTTGCTATAAAGGCCTACATATTTTCATGATCTATTTTACTGTAGGTCATGGAGGTCATTCTATATGTCAGATTCATGTGTGGAAAAACACACAACCTCAAAGCTTCAAGTGAACAATCTTGAAGCTTTCCCACTATTTTTATTTTTTTTCCCACAATCTATTCAATTTACTCTCCAACCACGATTCCACCAAACCCGATCGTCACCCCTTTTACAGAGTAATAATAAATAGATAATAATAATAATTAAAAAAAAAAAAGACAGCCGTGGCACTAACCACCCCGAGTGGTGATTCAAAGGAGCTCAGATGGCCGCTGCAAGGTGGGAGGAATATTCATAGTTCTGGAGAAGACAACAGAGGGTCGGGAACAAGTGGGCTGTGGGAGGGAGAGGGGGCTCGAGGAGAGGAGAGGAAAGTCAAACCCACCCAGAGCTCTTCATACGTCACCGTTCACATCACAGATGTTCCCACAGACACTCAGCGTGGGCCGTGGGCCGAGGCGTGTGGAGAGCCAGCACGGCTCGTATTGGCTTTTCTTGCGCGCATTGTGTTATGTAGGCCTGCTCTGTGCGTAAACCGAGATCTGGGTTGTTGGGGGGGTTTTTTTTAAATCCTCCTTCTTCCACTTTTTTTTCTTTTTTCTTTTTGTAAATGTGCGGCAGTGATATTTAAAAGTCATGCCTTTTCTTTTCAACGGTGCCATTTGAAACTGCTGAACACAGAGAGAGAGAGAGAGATCAGCTCAGATGATGGAGATCCCCTTTATCTGTTTAAAAAAACAAAAACTTTCTTCTCTTTTTGTTTTTAACCCTAAAAAAGGGGGCAGAATAAGAAAACCCTGCGTGGGTGCGCGTTCTGTTTCCACGTCCATTGGCAGAAAATAACAGGAATTGTTATTGATGGAAATCGCTCTATATTTAGCATATTTAAATGCACGAAAAGGACTCCGAGTCTCCAAAACACCTTGAGGTGAGAGCGCGCAGCGACAAACCGCAGCCTTCCCTTTCAGCGCGCTTTGAAGTGGTTTCTGAAGTCGTGGCAGCCCGGATCGGTTGGCTTGTTTATCCGAGCGTCACCCACTGGTGGTGCAGGACAGGAATCCCCCCTGAGCCTTTCCTGCCGTCTGCGTGGCTTCTCTGGGTCAGTGGTCACGAACACAGCGGCTGACCTTTAACTTTTGACAGCCTACGGGTCGCATTCATCCCATGTTAATACATGGGATGAATGTATTAATGTATTAATTATGTATTAAATGTATTGTTGAACTTATAGGGCTCGGCTTTTATCGTGCCCATTATCGTTGTTATCATTTATCGTGAAAAACGTCTCATGATCGGAGTTTTCTGATTGATCGCTGAAAGCTGTCGATATAATCGGGAACGTTTCCTTGACCGTTTCTTCCATCAAAAATGAGAAGATTCGAAAATGTGGTTGAATGAAGCCATCAATGCAGTGACATAAATCACACTTTTTTTTTTTTTAAGTAAGTGGAATCTTGAAGAAGCCTTTTTAAACAACAGAATATGTATTTGTGATGCTAAAAGTGCTGCGCCATTCAGTCACAGTCATACTAAATAAAAATAAATAAAAAATAAATAAAAACAAGCAACAAATTGTTTTTTGTTTTTTTTTGTATCACAATTTTTATCGTTATCACTGCACCACGATATCTCAATACAATTCTACGTTTGAACTGATCTTTTTCCGAGGCAAATCTTTTTTTCATCACAGTGACATGGAGAATGAGTGGAAAGAGCAAATGTGAAAGAAGCAAACAAACAAACGACTATAACTGCTCAACATGGTAGTGGCTGCATCATGCTAAGGGTCTGTTTTGTGAAAGTACAGAAACTTATTTGGTATTAGAATTAGATAATGAAACAAACACTCAGAAAACTGTTCAAAGGGGTAAAACCACAATCTCACCAAGTATTTATTTATGTATTTTATCTAAATACATTTTCCTCATGCTGCAAGTGAGACAATCTCCCAATATAATGGAATTATTGACTCATTTTGTCTTGGTGCTGATTTGATATAGTGGACCACTTCTAAATGCTTTAACTTTGCCTCTGATTCACCGAACGTGACTAAAACTCGGGTACAAATGTTTCAACGTACATCGACTGGTAATCAACACGTCAAAACTTTCGACATCTCTTGGATGGCTTTGCGTGTAAAGCCGCACGCAAAGTTGGTTGTTTATGGACTTCTCAAAGGGGAGGTTAAATCATCTCTGCCGGTTTCCACCCAGAATCACCAGGAAAAACACTGACGGCTGCACAAAACTGGTTGTTTATGGACTTCTGGCAACTTGTGTAGCTTCTGTTTTTACAGTGTGTTTCCACCCCGGCATCAGTTTCCTGTTCCTCCTGGATCATTGTTTGGTTGTAACACCTCACTCTTTCTACCTTCAGATAAGTTTGGGTGTAAGCCTGCATGAGCAAGGAGAAAAAAAATAAATAAAAAATTGGATTCTGAGGTGAAAAATGAAATTTGACGACTTTCATCCTCTTGTGTAATCCTCTAACATACAACCGCGTCTCACTGTCGACTGTGTTCGTCCAAGACTTTGTGGTGACCCTGAATAAACTGTTCCGTGTTAATCTTCCTTAATTTGGGGGGGGGGGGGGTTTACTGTTTCCTGTTCCTGTTTTGACCCTTTTGGTTTTGCACATATTTGGCCAGTGATGCGTCCCGCTGGAATTCAAACGCATGGCAGCGCAAATCCTCTCTCTCTCTCTCTCTCCCCTCGTGCACCGGACGCCCACTCGCGCCCTCTCCCGTGCCAAAGCGCGTGCGGCAGCGGAGAGACGCCCCCGGCATTCCTGAGGCCACTGTCACTTCCCCTGGAGTAAACAAAAAAAACAAAAAAACCCCCACAGAATTACACAGACACATTAACTATGTCTTTAAGTCTTCAGACTTTCGGTTGACCTAGTTGGGATTTGGTTTGTCTGACATCTGAAATTAAACTCTTTTCATCGATGCACTGCAAAAAGGGATTTTTAAATATAAGTCATTTTAGTTCATAAAGACAGTGTCATACTTTAGTTCAATTCGACCATCGACCACTTTATTTTCTTTAAAAGGAATTTCTGCTGAAACATGTCATGGGAATTAAGCTGAAGAATTTGCCACAGGTAGCCACAGGGCGGATTTGTTTATATGGGCCGTATTACAAATGGGTGAATCAGCTGAGTCGGAGCCGTGCTGCAAGACTTGAGGTTGAGAAAGTTTTTTTTTTTTTTTTTTGTGCGTTGGAGCAAGAATTCAACCTCTGATCCACCTTTTACTCGTTTCACAACAGCGCTAACGCTCGCGTCGAACTGAGGTGACGCGTCAAAACCCTGGGAACGTTTTGCTGTCGGAGCCAGAGATTGACCTCGGATTCACATTTGGCTGATTTAGCAACGGTGCTAATGCTAGCGTCAAACTGACGGGACACGCTAACCCCGACTGCAAATGCTAGGACGTGTTGCTCATTGCTAACAAAGGCCCTCGTGGTTAGCATGTTGTTTGCTAACCACGAGGTTAGCAAACAACATGCTAACATGTTGTTTGCTAACAAACATGTTAGCATGTTGTTAGCATGCTGTTTGATTTTTAACCATTGGTGAAAGCTGTGAACTTACATTCCGACGCAAAAACCACCGGTCTTTTACGACACGAATAAAATCCATCCACTGTCTTCCGCTCATCTGAGATCAGGTCTCATGGGGTCAGGGGTCAAAGGGAGGATATCCGGATGTCCTTCTGTCCCATCGACGAGGCCCAGAGAACGGATCAGCCTCGCCGTTCTCAAGTGTACGCCGCAACTGAGCCAACATCTCCAGTTAAACTCCAACTGAAATGCAGCAACGTCTAAATGCTCGATGTAAACTTCAATTATTTTAATGTCAAGCGTTTAACACCCCTGAGGTTATAACTTCCCATTTCACTTTTCGTCTCTTAATTGGAACCTTCTCTCCCTTTCAGCGTGATCCAGGTCACGTGACCTTTCACTGTGTCACTGATTCAGTTCAACACGTTTTAAAAGTTCTTCATCGTCCGGCTGTCAACCCTGTAAACTCACACCTGTTGCAATGTAACGAAATGTCATCAAATCCACACCCCCTCAAAAACAAATGCCACACTATTCTGAAAACCAATAGATGGAACTTTTCCTGCATAATATTTCTTTAATTTCCTTCTTAGCAATTGTTTATTTATCTCTTTTTAAGTGCTTTAGATATTTATTTATTTTTTTTGTTATTGTTGTTGTTGTTTTTTCGTCCTGAATTGTTATTTCTAAACTCTCCACGGTTTGGTTTTGATAAGGAGCTGCACTTCGCCCGCGGCACTTCCCTGTAAACTTGTTGCGCAACCAGGAGGAAACTCCGCCGCCCTGCTGGACTTCTTATCTTCTGAGCGCGAGGCGGGACTCGGGGTGAAACCGGTCTGCGTTACCTGGGCGGGGGTTCCCAGAAATCCTCCCCGATGACGAAACAGACGCCAACGTGCCCATATTTGGGCATGCCCGTGCGTAATTCGGAAAGGCACGGTTACGTGCTGTGCGTAAAGAAAAAAAAAAAAAAAAAACACGGAAACCAGAAGTCTGGTTGTATAAGCGCACTCTGGAGGGATGAACGAATAACTGTTTGAATTAAAAAAAATCCCTCTCATTTCCCCATTGATTAAGTAATATGTATATATATATATATATAAAAAAACATTAAAAAAAGTAAAAGACCACTCAAGTCGTTTTCTTTCGTTTCAAAGGACAATTTACTTAAATACACGTCACAAATAATATTTTTAAAAAAGAAAAAGACATTGTAAACATTGGACAACAGTTTGCCCGGATCAACCGGGCAAACAAAAAATAACTTATAAAGAAATAAATGCAGCATTGCAAATAAAACACACAAAAAAACAAGAACAAACAAACAAAAAAAAACAAGGTACAAAGTAGTACAATAGTCATTCCCATTTTTCTACCATTAGTAAACCCGACTTAATGTGGACCAGCGCCCGCCATGCTGTTCAGCCTGGACGCTGCAGTGTTGATGGTCCTATGAGCGGTGACCAGCATCCGACAGTACCATTTCAGATCAGTCCCGATCAGAGCGCGCCGCGGTCGGCTGCGTGCGGCGGGCCGCGCCGCGTCGCGTCGCGCCGTTCAGCGCAGGACGTGCCTCCAGTGTTTATTACTTTTCAGTCATTTCGCAAGTCCGTGTGTGAGTTCGCGGCTCTAAAACGCCTCGAGCTTGCTGGTGAGCATCAGCTGACAGCCGCTGCTCACGTGCGTCAGGACCTTCTGCTTGAGCTGGGCCACCTGGTCCCGCAGCACCGACGCCGTGTTGGACAGCCCGGCGTTGTCGCTCTTCAGGACCTTGACCTTCTCCTCCAGCCGGGCGATGCGCTCCAGCTTGCGCCGCCTGCACTTGGTGGCGGCGAGTCGGTTTCGCAGCCGCTTGCGTTCCGCCTTGATGCGCTCTTGGGTCTCCAGGTCGATGGGGGACATCGGCGGCGAGCCGTCGCTGCTGAGCAGGTCCGGCACGGTCTGGGGCTCCTCTTTGAGGGCCACCATCCGCTGCTGGTGCATGCCGGAGCCCAGGTGCGCGTGCTGGAAGAGGTGTCCCGCGGGCGCCGAGGTGTGTGTGTGGCTCTGCTGCTGCTGCTGCTGCTGCTGTTGCTGCTGCTGCTGCTGCTGCTGCTGCTGCTGCTGCTGGTGAGGCGGCAGGTAGCTGATGGTGGCGGTGGGGTAGCTGGAGGCGGAAGAGAGCGTGCTCGCGTTCGGACAGTACGCGTTCAGCGTCGTGTAGATGGGCGCCTCGGGCTGCAGCGCGGAGCCGAAGACGCTAGAGGCCGCCGCCGAACACGCCGCGACTCCGCTGGCTCCGATGGAGACGTTGGGAGGGGGCATCTGGTTCATCTTGTGGAGCTCGTCCAGCGCCTTGACGAAGCCCTCCGCGAAGCCCTCCTGCTCGTCGGTGATGCCCCGGTTGTAGAAGTACTGTCCCGGCGTGGGGCTGGTGATCACCCCGTTACTGTTCTGGATGATGAGCCGCTCCAGCTCCGGGGAGGCGAGCTTCAGGGACCCGACGTCCGGCTGCCCGCTCTGGTACGGGTCAGCCTCGGCCCGCAGCTGGGACTTCAGGCTGCGGTAGGGCTCCGTCAGGTTCAAGTTCATGCTCTGCTTCAGCACCTTGTAGTCGTGCATGGCTGAGTCGGAGTGGCCGTAAGCCGACAGGAACGAGTCGTCGTGGTAAAAAGGCTGCTCCATCTTTGTTGACATAAAGTCGTTACAATGAAAAACGAAACAAAAATAAGAGGTGGAAGCTTCCCGGCTGCTTCTAGGGGGGGAAAAAAAATTAAATCAATCTCTGTTATAATGAGGAATAATCAGTTTCTCTTAAATGTCCCCAAAACTGTCCGAAAATGAAAACAGGATTAAAAAAAAAACAGAGAAAGCGAATGTCCAACAAATCTCTCAGTGTCAGCAGGTAAAAGTGTTCTTCTTCTTCTTCTGTTTCTCAATTTCTGCTGTGTACACAATCCTGTCAGGTTCTCCTCACTCCTGTCTGCTCCTGTGGCGAAGGTGTGTTCGGTCCCGGTCGGAGCCGCTCCTTATATATATATACTCACACACACAAGGCACGTGCTTCACGGAAGCGCTCCCATTGGCTGCTCCCTCCGTCGCCACGTCACTGCGTCGCCGGGTGACGCCAATGCCGGGAAGAGGCGCCTGTAAACAAGCCTGTAGGCAAGAAGAGCGGCGCACCGAGGAGGGCACGGCGACGGAGAAACGACAAGCGGACGCGGTCCCCCGTCCACGCGCCGCCTCCCGCGTCCGGACGGCCCGCATTAAATGTCCGGCAGATAACCGAGGCTGCGAGGTTGTTAAAATCACAATTTCCCTCCCTCGTCCGGCTCTTTCATTCATCTGTTTACCGTCGCGCCACAGAGGAAGTCGCCGTTTCTTTCCATTCCCCGTCGGGGCATCATGAAACATGCTCCTCCGTTGTTCTTTTTTTTTTGTTTGTTTGTTTGTTTGTGTGTTTGTTTGTTTGTTTGCCTGTTAGACGTAAAATACGCTGTAAATATCGAGACTGTTTGGCTGTTTATCGCGAGCGCTCGCCATAGAGAGGAAGTCGGTGGAGCCTTATATGGGTATACCCTTATATGGTCATGGTGACGAGTTGTTCCTCCAGAAGGGCTCCCAAATAAGCCACGCCCCTTCAGGCGTCCTGCCAGCAGCATTCCTTCTCCTGTGTAAACTCAATCCGTACTGGTGGGAAGCTGGGGACTTTTTTTACCCCCTCGGAAAGGGGAGCAAATTGGCTTCGAGTCAGAAGATTGAGGAGACAGAGTGAACTGGAATGAGAGATGCAGATACTTTGAAACGTATTTAAACTTGAATGAAGCAGATTCTGAAGTTCTGCTCGAGTTCTACAGAGTGTCTGTGGTCTGTCACGAGACACCTCCTGCTGGCCTCCTGGCAGGTCTGTGAGGTGCTGCCGACTCTGGGCACGCCGCTTTGATGAGGGGACAGGAAAGACAGGAAATTTCATCCGACTCGAGCCAAACGCCAGCAGTTATCTTAAAAACCCAAGATTCATGTTCATCTAATTTCCCCCTTTGATCCCTAACGCCGGTCTCACAACAAAGACCCGCTGTTCTGTGGCGATAAAGGTCGGGAGCTCGTCAGCGCGCGGGGAAAGGAAACACGATTCCTCTCTTGTGCACCTGTCTGGGTTTTTTTTTTTTTCCCCATCTTCTTTTAAGAAGGGCACCTTTGTCTTTTGTTTGTACTTTTTCCGACGCCCACGCGAGCACGATCAAGTGCCTCCGCAGCAGTATCCCATATGCCGGAACAGGCCGCGTCCACGAGACCAACCGACCGACACCAGGCCGCGCGCGGTTGGGGACGTGTTTGTGAATTCAAATCCGAAAATCTGTGTTGTGCATTTGCATTTAGCCTCCCTTTTATTCTGGCAACATAAAATCCAGCAAGATCAATTTCTTTCCAAGTCAAACTGAGAAAACTTTACAGAACGAACATCGTCATGAAGACTAATGGGAACAGAAGACGAGTCAGGGAGAAAGTTGACTGGAGGATAAACGTGCGGTTAGGCTAGGTGGGTAAATTCTCTCTCGACGACTCCCCCTACCCTGGTAACTATGGAGGAGCTGCAGAAATCCACTGCTCAGGTGGAGGTATGTGCTCGGAGGTCGAGTATTACTGCCTCGTAAATCTGGGCTTTATGGGAGTGTGGCAATAAGGAAGTTGTTATTAAAGGAAAGTCCAGACTGAGACACCGAGATGTATGTCACTAAAGGAAGGTCATCTGGTCACAAAGAAATCGACATCAGAGGTGGGAAGGTTGGTCCAAAGTATCGACACCAAGTTGGTAATAAGTATCGGGAAGATGCTGTTGTGGTAAGATTGATACTTTCGACTCCCATTCCATTTTGAAATTTTACTACTTCGAACAAAGATTTTTCAATATAATAGGATACAACATTTTGCGTATACCTATAAACATTATTCAAATTCTGTGCTAAGTTTCAACAAAATATTTCAAAGGGAACACCCAAAGGTCGGAGGTTTGGTGATTTATTAAACTTGAGCAAAGGCATTGGTGTATACTGTATTTACTTGGTATCGGATACCAAAATATATTATATTGCACACCTCTAGTGAAAATATTTTTTCTTGGCAGGAAAGTCAAACGGCATATCACTGTCGCCATGGTGAAGCACGGAGGTGGCTGAATCATGATGTGGGGAGGCTTCAGTGTTTGGGAGGTGATGCTCTGGTCAGATGAAACGAAAACAACTTTTCGCCCATTATGGAAAACATCTGATAACCGAACACGTAACTTTATTATAGTACTATAACACGTGTTATAATGGCCTAGTCAAAGCCCACAAATAAATTCGTCTAAGGATTTGAGGCCAGACTTGAACATTCAAATTGAAATTGGACAGAGTTCCCAACCTTTGGTTCATATCAAATTCAAGGACTTCCAAGGACAAATTTTCTCAAATTCAAAGACCATCCATGGTCACGTTTACCTACTGCTACCGGCGAATATGTTATTGATAAACGATTTTAGTACTATACAAATTTGATGAAGCCTCCTGTGGGTCATTTGGACCCCATCACTCTGTGCAAAGTCCAGGAGGATCACAGTGGCTCTGCTTGCGCTTTTACAAGGTTACAATTATCCGTGTCGTTCTGGGAACTGACAGTTTGACGGAACGTTCTCTCCCTTCGTCCCTTCCCCACTTCACCCACATCTGTCTCGTTTCTCCTGAATGCCGTAGAATTGGTTTTTATCTTTCAAAAATCTTGCAGGGAATTGAACTTGGTTTTTCAAATTCCCAGACGGCCGAGGACTTCAAGGACCAGTGGGAGTCTCGATTGCAGTAAGATAGAAAGCAGTTAATGATTTGACTTTAATCAGAAATGACTCTAAAACCAGACGTGATCAGAGGGGGGAATTGTACCTTAAGTCAACCGCTTCTTCTTACTATTCTCTCGCTGGACATTTCCAAGGTCCCGTATCTCCTAACTCCCTTATCTCAGGGAATTCTCCACCACTCAGACGGACTATTATGATTCCACGCTTTTTTTTGTTATTTTTGTCGGTATCCAAGGGAGTGCAGATAAACAAGAGAAAAACAACAGTTCCTGGCAGCGTTGCGCCTCCTCTCTGCCGCCTGCCCTATAAAACCTCCATTCTGTGTGCAGCTGCCGCGGCGCTGATGCTCTGCGCGGTGCAGCTCCGGTCCGGTCCGGTCCGGTCCGGTCCGGGGGTTTGCTCTGAGCTGCGGGTTGGTGGTTCTTCGCCACAATCCCAGTGACATTTTGGCTCTGAACAGAACAGCAGCTCACGGTCCCGGCTGTGGGGAAGTGTTTACGGGAACACTCGTGAGGTGGCACCGCGCCAACCCCGGCCCAGTGCTAGTGGAAAACAAAGATAGGGGACAGGGGGCCGGCTTGATGAATATGTGGTATTGTGTTTTCCCCTGCAATCATCTCTATTAATCAGCCTTTTTTTTTTTAAAATGAGGAATACAATGGAGTTGGGGTAGATGTGTGACGTACTAGTTCAGCACATCACTTATCAAGTTATACTATATGCATAAAAAAAAAACATTCAGAACTGTCAGCCGCCTTAGTCACATCTTGGTTAGTCATGTCTCTGTTTAGTCTGTTTAGATTTAGTTGTTCTCTCCTCTCCAGTTCAGAAATTCCTTTGTCTGACTTCTGCTTTTTTTTTTTTTTTTTAAGAGGAGGTATAAAACCTGCTGCAGGACATAGTCCAGCCTTTTAAATGTTTTTTTTGTTTGTTTGTTTTTTTGATTTTTTTTTGGGTAGTCTTTTGAGGGTTTCAGGATGGAAGGAGCTGCTTGCAGAGTTTTAACAGTCAGGATCACATGGATCGGTGCCAAAAACCAAAAAGTGTTACCTGTTTTGGTTCCCTGGGTGAGATTGTGAAAGGCAAAGCCTCAGGCTGGAAGGAAGCTGTTTACCGTAAGATTAGGAAACGTCCGTGTGCATGTGTGTGTGTGTGTGTGTGTGTGTGTGTGTGTGTGTGTGTGTGTGTGTGTGTGTGTGTGTGTGTGTGTGTGTGTGTGCGCGCACAAGCGCATATGTAACCGAGGGTGGAGTACATTCATGGATCTTTTTTCTTTTTTCTTTTTTTTAACCACAGATTGAACATCTGCATGAAGGGAGAAGATAAGAAAGATAAACTACTGCTGTCGATTTTCTCCTACACGTTTTTCTTTAACTAATGCATGTACCGTCCCTGAACCTTTTTACATTTTTACTTTAGATATTTGTGTGTCTTAGATATTTGTGTGTCTTACCAGGTTTTTGGGGGAATCAGTTGCATAACTGCAAAGTGGAGAAAAATGATACGCACGCGTGGTTTTCAAGTACTTTTAAAAACAAGAAAACTGACAAATGAGGAGCGAATATACATTCATCTCTTCCTCAACAACGCCTCTAACACAGGGGGCCCAGAACCTTTTTGCCTTGAAGGCCAAAATTATAAAATTGAAAGAGACAATTATGACAGCCTTGCTCAGTTTTTTTTTATTTTTATTGTAGTTGCTTGTTCAGAGCAGCCTGATAGTGACGAAGCATCTGATGTTGACCTGTCGGTCTGAAAATCTGCTTTGGGCCACGAAAAGGTTTGGGCCGGCCCTGCTGGAAGGACTCCGGGATCACAGCAGGTGACATTTATTATAAGTGTGTGGGGGGAAAAAAAAAAACAAAGAACTGTACAGATGATATATGGTTTAGAAACAAACCTACAGAACGTTCTGGTTGGAATCCCCTGCCTGTGTTTCCTCTATTTTCAGTGAGCTGCTGAGAGCTGCTCTCTCCTCACCTCCTCCTCCTCCAAGCCATCTCATTGTTCTCCTCCACCTCTGCTCGGCTCTCTTCTTGCCAGAGCAGGGGGCTCACGGCCTACTTGTCGTCTGCCTTTCCACAACTAACTGCCCTTTTCTGCTTGCTGCGACGGCTCCATCTGTGACTCAGAGCAGCTTGGAAACCGTAGGGTGTGTGTGTGTGTGTGTGCGTGTGCGCGCGCGCGTGTGTGTGGCGAACCAGAGGTCAAAGCCTGAAGCCTCGCAGTCTTTCCCCCTGACCTTCACAACTCCATCTTACGCCCACTCAGCAGAACCGGGTGGAGGTAGGGGGGGAGGGAGGGTTGGCGCGGCGGGAGCTGGTGGGCGCGCGCGCGCGTGCGGCCGCCTCCATCAGATGCGGTTTGTTTGCGACTCGCCCTCCTGACAACAGCGGCTGACTCCTTGGCTTGGACATAATGGGGCCTCTCATCCGTGGCCTTGCTGTCCTCCTTTGTGACTGCGGTCACTTCGTCGCAAGGTCTATTAATAGACGGTACATCATCGTGAAATCATCATCATCATCTCCCTTGTCAACAGCACATGACGGTATGCTGATGTTTTCTTCCTCTCCGCCTCGTCGATCCCACAGCGCCGGAGTCGATCTGGATTTTGGCGTCTCACCACGCCTTAGAGTGGAGCTGGTTCTAAGCGCATTAAAGAGACGTTATAGGGTGCGTGAACTCCGTTACACGGTGGTGGCACCATCATGCTGTGGGGACGCTTTTCTTAACAGTCCAGGAAGCCGGTCAAAAGACTCGAAACCTCATGAGCGTTTGGATCAAAGCACATTTCAGTCAGCGGTCGGTATTTGACTTGTCGTTTATCGTGGAAAAACCTTGTGCGATACAAATTTGGATTTATCGTCTCAATAAATTTGAATTATCAGAAATGTTACTTTTACAATTTTGTCCCCCGTTTCACAAAAGCATCTAAAAGTATCAGTAAAATTAAAAATATGATTAACTGCAGAAACTATGTGACGTTTAGTGCTATAAATCGCATTTCTTTCAGTAAGTGGAGTCCTGCAGAGGCCTGTTTGTCAAATGGCAACTTTCCTCAGGAACAACATTTGTGTTTGTGGCGCCATGAATGCTGTGCCATGCAGTCGCGTCCACACCATACCTAAAGAAGACGCAATAAATTGTGTCGGATTTTGTTTTTCCATCACGATTTTTTATCACTATCACTCCTCATTTAAGTGTTTTACAGTGCGTCAAAGTTCAGTCCTAAAGTTGACAAAAGACTGAAAGGAGGGAAAGAGGGACGTTCTGAAATGTAAGTCCATGTAAATGTAAAGTATATAAGTGTAAATACTCACTCATTTTTCAAATGTCATGTTCCAGTATAATTGTGGTGGGATGTCGTTTGCAGAGTTACACTGTAAAAAATGAACAGCAATACTTTTGGTTTATTTAGCCAATCAGAGAGCAAAATAGGCGGAAGTTCATTTTTCAGTCATATTTTCACCATGTTAATCATTCAGGTAGACGGTAAGAGGAAGGAGACTGCATTTCCTCAGTCTGACATTACAGTACCTTGATGTGTTCTTACCCTTTGATGTCTCTGATGCGTTACCGTGTTGCAACCACAAACCCCACTGTTGTTCTTTTTGCATAGCAGTGCACCGTTGTGAAGTAAAACGGGGAAACGTGAATATTTTTTCACAATGTTTTTGTGTAATACGCCATGCATTTGTATCGCAGCCCACCATGAACCTCGAGGCATCGCTCTACTGCCACCGTGTCTTTGTGTTTTTGGTAGACGGACGGCTTTGGTGCTGTTCTGGGTCATCGGTGTCGTTTTGCCCTGCCACTGTCCCCGTTGATGGCATGTTTGCGCAGTCTCTCTTTCTAATTGTTGAATCAGGAACACTGATCTAAACTGGGGCGAGCGAGGCCGGCAGTGCATTAGATGTTGCTCCGGCTTCCTTTACGGCCTCTTCGATGAGTCACCGTTGTGCTCCTGGAGCTGTTTTGTGCCGTCCTGAGAAGATTTCTCAGCTGTTTCGCGTTTCCTCCAGTTGTGGAGAATGGCCGTCACTGTGGTTTGTTGGAGTCACAAAGTCTCTGAAATGACTTGGTTACCTTTCCCAGTCCGATAAATGTCGGTGACTGTCGCTTTTTGTTCCATGTGCGGTCCAAGGGGAGGGGATTGCACTGACGCCGTGTGCGCTTTTCCGAATTTTGTGCGTGTGCGTGTTGTTTCAGGAACTGACGGTCTGACGGTACACCCCTCCACTTGTCGGCTGTCCGGCCATGACATCTGCAGTCACGCTAACACCGCAGCAGGTCAAGGAGAGATAGGCGGAGCTCTTTTTTAATGGTAGAACATCCTTCAATTGATCAAACATTCAGCGAAAAGGGAGATTTTCTAAAGAACCTGGAGTTCTGTCAGAGACTGTCCGGTTCTGTTGAAGCGGTTTCTTCGTTCTCACCAAAACTTCAGGCCTGGGTGTGGACAGAGTAATTGAGCCAAACATTTTGATTCAACAAGGATAGCAATTATGTTTTCACACAGGACTAGGTGTGGGCTATTATTCCTTCACAAATGAAGCCATTATTTCAAAGCTGTCTTCGTCTGGCCCTTTGTTCTTTTAAGATCTGGAACATTTGAGTCCGATAACAAAGCAAAAAAAAAAAAAAACTGCACCGAGGCAGAGGTAGATGTGACTGGATGCCAGGAAGAATTACTCCACGGGCAAAGGAGGATGAAAAGAGACGAAGCCGATGGCACACGTGGAGATGGTTGGAGGGAGAGTGACTGTGCCCACGCCCCGGGCCCTGAGGCACAGCAACGCCGAAAGAGCTCCAAACCTGTTTGCCGTGACTCGCTGGAACGTTTGAACTCTTGCGTCTTCGCCAGACGTCTCAACAGAGACTCGGTTGAATCCTGGCAAACAAACTTCAACATGTGAGTGGAACCTGACATTCCCTCCACCTGCAGAACTTCTGAGTCATGTTCCTGGCTTTGGGGCAATCTGGATGGCGTCTCGTCAATCAAAAGTAGGGTTCATTGATTCTAGGGTCAACGCAAATTTTTGATACTTTTGCGTTGTTCTGCCCCCGTATTTCACCTCGCCTTTGGTTTATAGCAGATAGTTTACAACCACGATGTTGACAGTAGAACGAGTTCTTGATGGCGTTAAAAGTCAGAGCGCCTGTAGCACAGGAAGACATTTACTGTAGGAGAATCGCGGGGTTGAGGGTGCGTCTGCGTGTCTCTGGAGATTTAGGACCGCTGACATTTTCTCTCTTTGGAGTCTTGAAGTGGCGCTGCTCGAAATCCTCCTCTCCCAACAAAGTCTCTGGCGCGTTTTGAACCCGATGCGCTCGCCGCCTTGCCAAACTGCATCGGATCGTTTCTTCGAGTGGGTCTCCACCAGCTGCGGCTTGGCTCAGTCAGACAGCCGCAGCCGCCCGCCTCAGAAGTGCGTGTTTGCTTTTGCCTCTTCATCTGCCACATGGTCCAAACATTTTTGGCTTTTTCTCAAAACAAAACCAAAAAAAAAAAAAAAGCGTCCCCGGAGTACAGCCAGGGCGGCCTCTGAAGAACTCCTGATCTGTTTCGATTTTGTTGTATATAAATCATCGACCCGAGCAGGAATCTTCTTTTTGCTGGTTTTATTTAAGTGTCAGCATACTGGAAAACAGCTGCTGTCATTTTTATCATGAAAAAGCCTGTGTGGGAATAATCATGTTTGCTTTCCACATTCGCCTGTCAGCGTTTGTTTCGGGTCTGTGTTGAGTCTCATCCTGGGTGTCTGCTCCGCTTCCTGGTGTCCCTCCATTGTCTGAAACCAAATAAAGTCAGAGGAAATGTTTAGGATCCAGACACCGAGTCGTCATAGCTGCGCTGAAGTCAGACCAGGGAATCCCTTCTGTGGGGATAAAGGTGGGGGCGAGGAGCGTTGCTAGACACAAAGCCAAAGTCGGACGCAAGACTGTGTATAAATAAGTCCAGACTGAAACTTCCTTAGATTTAAAGAACGGCCGGCCTGAGTTTAAGGGTGATTTCACAGCTGATAGTCCAGTAGGATGGTTTTGATTAGAGACTAAAGCGGCAAAATTTGTTCCATTTCCAGCTGGCATGGTTCACTTTCACGCTGCAGGGTCAAACAATCCAAACAATTTGAAACAGCAGTTCCCCTCCTCGCCTGTGGTGGCGCTGCACTTTCCAGGGAAAGACACCGAAACCTCGGAAGACGTGAGCACATCTTCCTTCTCGGCTTCTCCACAGAATGCAGATAAAAATGGAGCAGCATCAGATTTTAGCGGCTGAAGGGTTTCGCTTTAGTCTTTGTAAAAGACAACCATTGCATTTCTTCAGCCAAAACTAAACTCACACGTTTGTTTTGGTTGTATTTACCCAGAATGCCCTGTGCTATGTTTCGATTCCTGCTTTCGGAGCGGTCTCTGGTGATCTTAGCGTTCACATACACATTCAAACCTTGCCAGAGTCCACTTCAACCGAACCGAGATCTGGGTTTTTCGGCCGACCAGAGTTCACTTCCATCGTCCGCATCAAGAGTTCGATTACGCACCTTTCGTCTTCACGTTCCTTGAATCGAGCCCATTTCGGCTCCCGGGTCCAGACCCGTCTTCGCAAACCTCTCAACTAAACGAGCTTCCCTTCGCATAGGCCTGCCTGATCTCACTCTCTGGATCCGACGACTCACCTCAACCCACCTCTGGGACCCGATCCGCGTTCCCCTGGCTTCTCATCAGAGCCTCAAACTGCGTCACAGTGCCTCAAACCACAGTTAGTGGTCTCCCTGTGTTGAGCTCAGTTTCTGTTTCACTAGTCATCCTCAAAGCCCAAATAACCTCTCCTCCTTCGGACATTCTGGTATCCACTGGCTAAAAAATTAGAACTTCATCAATAAACATTTCTGGGAATATTTTTTTTTTCACTCCCAAAGCTACTTCCCATCACGACCGACTCACTCCCAAAGCCTGACCCTACGACCACCGTGTTTTCTGGAAATACAAGCATTTACTTTACAAGCCCAGCTTCATCAAAGCGCTCCAAGCACATAAAACAGCTACACTGAACAAGGCTGCCCAGTGTGATGTCATCAGATTTAGACTGTTTGGTCTGAGCTTTAATGCAGAAAGTGAAAATACTGAAGTTCCATCTGACTGCTGCTTTAATTTTGACAAACAAGATTTGATTCGGCTGTCAGATTAAGTTTCTTCCAGCTTCGTCTCCTGGCTGAAGTGTTTTATCAGTCGCTGCAGCGTCAGCTTGAGATCTGACTGTGGCCGTGCCAGATCCCTTTTCGCTTTCCTTCAGCTAGTTGGAAATCCCGCAGCTGTTGTTTTGACAGACACGTCCGCATCAACCCGGAGCTTTTATCTCTCCGCAGGCATCCAGTTCGTCTAGAATTCAGTTTAATATCCGAACGCTGGTTTTTAGTGCCATAAGCGGTCTCGGCCCGCGTTATTTCTCAAAAATGGTCCCATTTTGTGTGAGACTGAGGTCTTCAGATCGACGCCTCGGAGAAGTACGAATTTCAACGGACAAGCTTTGGGTTAGTTTTTATACAATCTTTTAAAAAAACGTACAACTTTGCCTGTGAAACTGTCTTTTAATACTTGCGCTCTGTTTTTATGTGACGTCACATTTGGTTTCATTTTGGATCATGTTGGTTCCCAGTTTTGACCTGCATGAAGTGACTTTTTTTTTTTTAAATGTTCCAGACTTAAGACATTGTGATTGGAAATTTCTTGTTGTCACACTTTATCTATGGTTAAACTTTAACCGTCAATCGTTACAAACCCCATAAAACAGCAGTACGGTAAGGACTCACATTTGTACTGCTGTTTCCCCATCAAAAAATATTAAAAGCATCTATTGCATCCTGTCCAGCTGCACAATTGGACTATTTAAAGTAACGGTGGACAGAAGACGCCTTTTCTAGGGTTTGTCGGGTGGTGTCTGACGTGCAGCCATAGCCGCGCAGCACTTTCAAATTATTAAGAGTTATTGTTTTTGCAATAAATATCACAAAATATAGTGGTATCGTGTGTATACGCTGGTGTGGACATGATTATTGGAAGAGGACCCCCCGGGCACGCTAAGGCCCTCACACAACCTGAAAAGCAAACCATCAGAAAACACTAAATGTTTGAGTTTGTGTCTCTCTCATGCTGAGATTTAAAAACCAAATAAATAAAGTAAGATCAAATAAATCCTGACAGATGGGTGACGGTTCAGAGAAAAGCTGCATCACCAGCAGTTTCTGAGGGCCAACTCTCTGGCGCGACCTCAGAGGCCGCAGAGTCTCTGACTTTGTCAGCGTCTGCAACTCGCGCTAAAGCCTCAGGGGGAGTTGGGGAGAGGGGGGCTTTGCGTGATCCCGTCACTGAGCCTCCACGGGATCCAGCGCTTTGCTGGTGAGGACCGGACATGGCTGCCCTGCAGCGAATCAGTGCCTGTATAAAAATATATATATATATATAAAAACTAAAATGAAGTAGAAACAGACAGAAGCTTCACAAACTCCTCTGCACAAGCTCCCACGTACTTCACCCACGTATACGCGCTATCGCGCGGTCGAGTCACGCGCCTGCTTACTCACGTATGTAAATTGCGCTGCGGCTGCTGCGGCGCCTCGTGAACAGTTTGGCTCTGCGCTGCGCTGCGCAGAGCTGCGCCAGCTATCAGACTTGTTTTTGTGTCACGAGCCCCACACCGCGGGTGTTATTAGGAGCGAGCACGAGCAGCGCAATTAGCAGTTTGCGGTCGACTCTCTGCGCACTAATTACCTCTGCGTCTCATGCAGTTTACACTGAGCTGCTGCTGCTGCTGCTGCTGCTTTTAGGAAGCCCTGCGCCAAAAATAGACTCCCGTCTGGGGTAAATTAGGAGCCTTGTTGGGTCACAAATTATGGTGTAATTTGTTTGCTCGGCTTGCAGTTGTTTACTTGCCTACCTGGGATTCCTGGAGTTTGAGAAAGTGATGAGGAGTTCAGTATGAGAAAAGACCAAAATAGGCCAGAAAAAAACCAGGATCAGCTCGTCCCAGCGGGATGTCGGTGGGGCTTTGCGGCCTTGTTGCCTCACGACCTGCAGATTCGACTGAATTTCATTAGGATTTGAGGAGAAAACTCTTTACCTTAGAGCAGCCTTTCAATGTAAGAATAACTGGAAGTTCCTCAGTGCCAGCTTTGCACATTTATAAATAGCATTATTTATTTATTTATGTATTTATTTTGTCAATTTAGTCTCTGCAAGATCAGTTGGCCTCAGTCAGATGGAAAACGTCTGTGACAATTCTTTGTTTCAAATCTCAGCGCAGATTCAAAGCCTGAACTTTGACTAGGCCAATGCAGCAGGTGAAAAATGCGCTGACCGATTCATTGTGTCTGCAATTCTTGGGTCAACTTGGATCCGGTGTTCCCCTACATGCCTCAAACGAATCTGCAAACGGGACTTCTTATGACTTTCTCCGCATGGTGAGATGGAAGCCATATTTGTAGAGCACCCAATAAAATTTGATAATCAATCACTGCTTTGTGTTGATTTATAAATGGGGCTGTCGATCAAATAAACGTTTCAATCAGATCAAACACACTGTAGCGCTGCGATTAATCACGATTAATCACTGTGCCTAAGTTTGTGAGCTTGAAATATAAATGTGGACGCAGTTGCGGTTCCTGCAGGAGTCGACAAGCTCCTCCCTCTGCCTCACTGCAGCCAATTAAAATGCAAACAATTATCCGGCTACAATGTTTTTAGCAGAAAGCCGATAATGTAGTCTCTCGGCACTCAATAGCAATGAAGTCGTGAACTTGTTCCGGGGATAAGTGACAGATAAAAAAAAAAAAAAACATATTTTATTTTCTAGTTCTTGGCCGCTACACGTATTGCTGATGCTGCCCTGGGCAACTGCCCATATATGTGGCCCGAATCAAAAGCCGCCAATCTATGCAAAGTGTTATTGTCTCAAACCAAACATGCCTGAAAATTCTCAGTTTTCCAGCTTTTTATACTCAGGAAAGATTAAAAGAAGTCATTTAATTTAGAAATGCCTCTCTCTCTCTTCGTCCATGGGTCTTGTGCAATGACAGCTGCTTGACAAGTGGACTCACAACGCAATGCAAAGTTGAAAAACGATCAACTTCAGTCGCTCTCCATGCCGTCGCGGAAGACCGTCACCTTTCAGGCGATCGATCCCCGTTAACGCCTATTTACAACACAAAATCCCCATGAAATTAATTGAACCGTGTGGTCTGTGCATCACAGGGAGGAATTTTTGAAGAGATTAAACAAGCAAGACGCAGCACCACATATTTCCTGGTTTGCTGCAGGGCGACTCGCAACACGTTCATGGCACGAGTCCGGAGTCACTCCTCTCATCTGATTTTCTTTTAAAATTCTCTTTGTCAAGATTTGCAGCACAAGCAAACCTGAGCAACGCTAAAAGCATTCACCTTCCAGAAAACTAGCGTTACACACACACACACACACACACACACACACACACATTGTAGCATTTGAAGCCTTTGATAGTTTATCCTCATGTCAAGAAAAACTCCATCTTCCCCTCTTTCATTTGTGACTCTGAAAGCCTGGACTTAGTCATCTTCACAGTGCCTGTCAAACAGTTCACTGCTTTGTCATTCCTCATCACAGTGTCAGCCTGAGAACAGAGTCATTTATTATCACATCTACGTCGCGGCACTTAGTCGTCAGTGGAGTTTTTTTTTTTTTTCATCAGATCGAGAGCGGCCTTATGTCAGTGGAGCCGACGACTGTTCACTGCAACCGTTTTGTTTTGTTTTTTTCCTCCTTTCTTCTTCTTCTTCTTCTTTTTTTTCCACATGAGAAAAAAGGGGAAGAGTGTGATGTTTCTTGTGTTTTGAAGCGCAGGTCCTGGTCCTAATGGGGCTTTGCTCTGCGTTTTACTGTAAAGCGCGAGGACAGAAATAGCCGAGCGATGCCTGGCGGCGAGAACGACCCCGGCCTTGTGATTGAAGAGGCCCCTCTAAAAAGGCAGAGCAGGTGGGAGTGTAGGTGGTCTCCCCCCAGCGCTCTCCTCACATGGAGCGAGCGCGCGCACACACACACACACGCACACACACACACACACACACACACACACACACACACACACACACACACAGGAACGCTGCTGGTTATATGTACCGCTGCTTCGCTCTTCGCCTCTGCTAACATTGATTTGATCCGAGAAAATCTGCCGTTCTCTTTGTATTTCTCCGTTTTTGTCTGATGCCCCCAACTTCTTCAATACCGCTAGGGTCCCGGACACTCTCACTTTAGCTCACTTGCGGACAATTTATTCCAACATCTCAGTCTAACGGCAGCGTCTTTCAGGCACCATCAGCTTTCCTCGTCGCTGTGACTAATAGCGAGAGCTTCACTCCCGTCCCACTGATGTTCTGAAGCGACGGCGCGATTCCAATGACTGGTTCAGAGCGTCTTAAATCCGTCCGCTTGAAATGCGGCGGCCCTCTGAGAGGCAAGCGGGGAAAACGAGTCCCGCGGCAACTTTTTGGAGAAAACCAGCGCGTCGTCAGCGTAATCAGTTGTTTTGATTGAGCCACAAAACATCCGATAACCGGTTCATCAGCTCAGCGCTGACAGTTTCTCAAACGGACTCTTACACTTTTGCGTCTGCAATTCCTTGGAAGAGTATTCGTGCTTCTTGATCTGCTAGTTAAGGTGGATTCCCATATCTTTGCCCTCGCCCATTTGGGTCATTCTCACCATTTTTAGATGATGGATGACCTTTCACATGTTGCGGGGTTTGTTTTCTATCCGCAGGCCACAAAGCTCCATTTTCGGCTCTTCTGAAAATGTACCTTCTTCCATGTGTTCTGCTGTCACTCCTGTAAGTTGACTTTTTGTGGCTTTCCCATCAACGGTCGCTGCGTTTCCATCGACGCGATTTTAATCGCATCTCCTGTTTCGTGGAAACGCCGCAATTGTTCAATTGACCAGTAAAATTTAATAAACTTAAAGACACTGAAACACTGAATGCAGAAACTAATAACAACGATCCATGTTGGTGTCAGTTTTATGGAGTGGGGTCCCAACAGGGACAGCTTTCCATCGCTGATAACCAGTGAAGTCTGAGATGTTCTCACTTGTTGCCAAGGAAGCTCTTGGAAAATCTCCATGAATACCAGAACTGGATCTTAAAGAAGCACTCGGGTCATTCTGTAGCAGACATAAGAAGTGATTTCCTCCGACTTGATGAGTTGGAAACGTTAATGCTGGACAAGGACTGGAGGCTACAACCTCTATACATGCATACTTATTATTTCCATTCCTGTTTTAGAAAGGGATTTTTGTCTCTCGACACATTTGAATCCCACACTGCTTCTTTTTGGTGCTTCCTCTTCTTTCTTTCTTTTTTTTTTTTCCCCCCCACTTCCCACATGTCTGGCATAGTTAGACGTCTTTACAACACGCACCTGTGCTTCCCCTCTCCGAGCCGGCCGCAGTCAGGCCTTTGTATCTGTGGTCCATCCCACGGATGTGACAAACCGACTCGCCGATGGTCTTGATCAGAGGCGCCATGTGCTTTGAACCATGCACGCTCACAGCCGGGGCAGCGCGTCGGCCCGATGCGTGCGTGACTGCCGACCCTTAAACCAGGCCTGTAAAAAAAAAAAAAAAAACCCACATGCAGCCAGCAGGTGCGTTTTCTCTGCATAGACCAAAAACCTCTTTCTTCCTTCATCTCTCCGCCCGCCCCCTTCTTTCACAACACGCCTTGGCCACCTGCCCACATGTGTGTATCAATTAATAAAGATCACAGAGAAGAACAACGGCCCGAGGCCAATCATGTGCAGCTTCAGACCGAACCACGTACTGTACGTTAGCACGCTTGCTCGACCCCGTAAAAAGTCAAGCAGTCGCCCCTGCGAGGCCACTTCCCGACGTCCTATTAAGTGCTAATAACCTCCTCGACGGCGACCTGCGCAGCAGCTTCTCGTTTGGCCCGGCTGGCTGCAGTCCTTCGTCGCAGACGTGACATCCTGTGCTTCTGCGATAGTAAGGTTTTCACACAGGATGTGGAGGGGGCAGAGAGGATGTTTGAACTCTGATCACATCCGGTGGTGGTGGTGTGTGCGTGCGTGCGCGCGCGCGTGTGTATGTGTGTGTGTGTGTGCGCGCGTGTTGATGCCTGCCTCTTGCCGTTTTTCACTGGAAGACACGCATGCTGGGCGACAAACGTACATTGCGATTTTTGTCAAGAGATAGCGTCGGAAGTTTCCAAACCTTGTTGTCAGACACAGCTGATGACAAACATGAAACGGTTCATCACATCCTAATAAGCGCTGTGTGAGGGCGTGTCGTCCGTGGGTGGAAGACCGTCTATTTTCTGTACCGAGAGCTAAAAGTTCACTTTTTCTTTCCGGTTGATTTTGCCCTGACTGGACAAACAAAATAAAAACATCATGGTTAGTGTAAATGATTTCAGAGCAGTAGTAGATTAAATACTTTGCTTGAAGTTGCTCAATTATCTCCTCAGAAGTCCCAGAAAAAAAGTCTTGTAATGATTCTGCAGACGCCAGAATCGGCTCTCAAGTCTGGATCCCATCTTGAGCATTGATTTCTGCAAGACAAAGAATTATGTAATGTCATAGATTCAGGTGTTTATCATAAACACTCAACATTAGGCTGCAGCTGCCAGCCTAACTTGTATTGTTCAGTGCTTTTATAATAGGTATTTTACATGCATATCGTTTGTTGCCATAGTTTCTCTTTGTTTTCTCTCTTCCTGCAGGAGAAAAAGGAGAAATTCTACAACCGCTAGCCCACATACGTTTTGCAAAGGGGAAAGTTGCTGTTTCCTTGTTGTTTTTCCTCAGTAGTTCTTGGAGATTAGGTGAACAGCTTTTTCATGGGGCTCCGTTGTCACGGTGCAGTGTGAAAGGGAACCGCACCAGCTGAAAATGGAGCAAACGTTGCAATTTTGGTCCCCAGTGGAACCGAGTCTACCGGGCCGTCAGGTGTGAAAACACTCTACAAACATTTCGGGGCTCACGTCGACAACAGCAGCATGATGGGAACTAATCGCACACGACGCTGGATTGTTAAAACGCTGTGATGTTTCTCAGCAACGCTGGGAAATAAGCGAGTGGGAGAAGCATCGGCGAGGGAGTTTCCTCTGGTCGCTAAGCTTAAAGGCTGCTTCACCTGTTCTAATAATTCTGAATTCACAATCTAAATTACTCGTTGGCCTGATCAAACGTCAGCCGAATATTTCTGCACTGCTGTCCATTGAAGCCCTTTGCCATCCACCACCTCAGCACTTCTGATAGTTTCACACCAACTTTTTGATACCACATCCGACCACAGGATGCTTTGTACCCTTTTGGTTTCAAAGTGCTTTCGTGTATTCCACCCAGCAAACACTGGCCTCTGTGTTGGTCTGATTTGGGGTGGGGCTACAATTCATTAGAGGCACCGGACGTCTCCTTCCTGACAGAAACAGAGACTCTCTGGCTCTCCTGAACTGCTTCCGTCGAGATCTTTCGGTCACTTGGACCCGGTGAAGCATTTGTCTCGACCCCGTCGTGAGGCGGCTATAAAGTCATTTTGCTGCTGTTTGCAGCCCATCCGTCAGCGCCAGGCTGCGTGCCGTTGCTAGATGGTTGTGATTGCTTATTGATTTTATAAGACGAGGTTATTGTTGCCGTGCCTCGGCAGCCACATATCAATCTCGAAGACGTCGTCAGGCGGGAGCGCCGACTCCCGCCGCACCAATCATTAGTATTGTTTTTGTTTTTCACTGTTTGAAAACAAATCTCGGCATCCTGGTTGTTGAAGGTTGGTGAAATCGGAACGAGAAACTTCCAACGTATGTCCTTGACTGTGGTAGATCCGGCGGCGCAGGTCATTTTCATGTCTTACTGATTTCTCTGCAGCGATCTCTCCCCTGGGATGTTAGATAACTAGTGCCTCATTATCAGGGCCGTGCAGAGAGCTTTGGAGGGGCGGGGGCTCAAAGTTAAAAGAAAAAGGGGACATTGAACAAGATCTTAAAACACCGTACAACAGCATAGCAACAACCCATAATAATCAAGAATCTAATTGGATCCTATTTTGTCATCGCCATCATGTGGGGACAATGCAAAGCAAATGTAGTATGGCATCGGGTCCTCACCATGGATACGGTGTCTGAGCAACATGGAGGCAGAAACTGAGTCATTACTAGACTGAGGGCCAGACTATTTAATTTTACTAAATTATTATATTTAGTTATTTATTATTGCTGAGGGGCACAAGCAGGCCTTCTGACATACAGATAAAAAAATTATTTGAAAAAAAAAAAATCAAAAATCAAAAAGGACACTAGGGGCATCAAGGATAAAAGGGGCAGGGGCTCAAGCTCATCATTCATGTAAATATCTGCTTACTGTTCTTTTGAAGTTTATGGCCTACTTAATCAATAAAGGGCCAGTATTATGCAAAATTGACTTGTTTTAGCTTTAGCTCGTGTCTTAATGTTTTTCCCGCATCTGAAACATACCTGGAGTGTCGCTTTGACTCCTTCATGAATGTGAGACAGATCCTTCAATTTCCCATCCCGTTCAGCTGCGAAAAACACGTGGGTGGACCTAGCTCCGCCCTCAAAGACGAAGCTCCTCCTCTGAGCTGCAGTTTCCAAGTTGTCCCCCTTGTCAGCTCCTTCAGACTAGCCACCAGCAATTAGCAAGCACCTAATGGAGCTGCGCATCTGCTGAGCTCATTACGTGAGTTGCGTCTCAGTGCAATGCTGGTAAGAACATTGTTAAAGCGTTAATAGAGGAGCCATGTTTCCATGACTTCCTGAAAGCGGAGTTTCAGAAAGAACCGGAGCTTTTTAAAGAGACAGAGACCCAACTTTGAGGCCTCCAATTAGGAAATGGCATTTCTTTTAAGTCACATTTTTTACAACAACTGAAGTTAACACAGTTACTTCATTATGATGTAAAATGGAACAGTGTGCCTTGTTCGATTTCCTTGAACAAACCCAGCATGATAGCTGTCGTCTTCAAAGATTGTTTTCCACACCTGCAGATGGGATGAATAACTCAAAAGACGCTTCAGTCGCCACAAGAAATCAGGAAGAATTAAGCACACAAGCAAAACACACAGGAATAACTGGCGGGGCTTAATGCGCAACAGCCGGACAGGAAGGAACCAGTAATTGTTCCGTCAAGGTGCCCGAGCGAAGGATGGATAAGTGGGAAAGAGGTTGTGGAAAGAAAGGATGGCACGCCGACCTCAAGACTGGGATGCTTGGCATAGCTTCCCATTTAAATCAACTCTCTCCGAACGGCCTCATTGTTACTGGGCCGATGCCTGAAACACCAAGGGGAAGACTGAGTGCAAAAACAGCAGCGGGGTCACGCGTTGTTCTCCGACAACAGAGCGCCATTCAGTCAGAGGTGACGGCGTCGCGGCTTCTCCACGTGGAAACGTCCAAACCGCCTCATCCCAGCTGCTGGTGCGTCGGTGAGCCGCTCGGTGAGCCGCTCTCCCCCCTCCTCCCTCCTCCTTCCACCCCGCCGGTTGTTTCTGCGTTTCGTCCTGATTGTGCGTGGGCGGGACCGCGTATAAGGCCCCCCGGAATAGCGCGGTTCGGGGGCCGTAAACGCGGCGTTTAAAACGATCGATATCCAACTCGAGTTTTACACATAATAGACGTGTTTTGTTTGTTTGTTTGTTTTGTTTTTTGCTTTTTATTATTTTTTTCTTTATCTTTTCTTTTTTTTTCCGGTTGGGGGGCGGGGAGGAGGGGGGTGAGAGTGCGTGAGCGTGTGTGTGGGCTGCGGGGGGGGGGCCACCCTCTGATCGTCATCCCGGCGGAACAAGAAACGCACGCACACACGATAACCTCCTTATCAGAGCTGACAGCGTCTATTTCTCCTCCGCAGCCTTTTTCTGCATCCCTGCAACTTTCACGCCATGTGGATGCGAGCGAGCGTGCGTGCACCGTGCGCGCGCGTAACGTGCGCGTGAGTGTATGTGCGCGCGCGCGCTCCCTCCAGCCCCCCTGATGTTTGATGTGGTCTCTGGAGAGAACAATGTTTAAAGAAATTCTTCTCCGGCTTTGAAGTCGCGCCGCGTTTCCTCTTTCATCTTCCGCAGGACTCCCGATACTTACCCCGAGTTCTCGATTTACCGCCGTGCGGTACCAGGAAAATCGTTTGTTTCTCGCATCCTCTCCTCCCAACCGAAAGCCTCGAGACAACACGAAGAGCACTTACAAAAAACAAAAACCTCGAGACACTTCTCAAAGAGCGCGTGGGAGAAACGCCTCGTTTTTCGGTATGTCTGGTATGCGCAGACAGACATGCCAGGTGTCATCGCGGCACAAAGAGCCACTTACTTCAAAGCTTTCATTTGTGGCTTAATGACTCCCAGCTTCACTCGTGCGGGAAAAAAAAAGAAAAAAGAAAAAAAAGAAAAGAAAAAGGACGAAGAAGGAGAAAAAGAAAACTTGACAAGTGAGGATGACAGAACAGAGTGGAAAACTCCGCCTGCTCATGTGGACGTGTCCTTTCTCAGAGGCCGGAGCGATGACACAGATGCTTTGGCGAGAAATTGAATGCATCACGTGAAGCAGATGTTGCAATGACTTTTTTTTTTTTTTGGGTTGCCCAATGAAGAGTTGATCCTCAGCTGCACGGTGTCAGCGCTGTTTTCAGGTTGATGCTACGGGTTTCATTTGGGATTTTAAGTTCCGACTTTGACTGGGCCATTCTGACACTGTCCTATGCTTTAATCTGACATTCCAGTGTTTGTTGTTGTTGTTGTTGTTTAAGTCTTCAAAAAGAAACAGTGCACCTCACTTAATGATAAAGTTCCTAAAATAAAAGAGCTTTTCAGTAATATTCAAATTCATTGAATGGGTCTGTGAAATGCCTTGTGATGATTTATGAACTTACACTGAAACACATGGAAGATTGTAGTTGCAACATAGCAAAAGTGTCCAATAGACTCGGGTTCTGATTGGACCAAAACTGGAGCGTTTGTGACACGTTCAGCGCATTCACGCGTCTCAAAGCAAACCGGACTTTAATCTGCTGTGGCTTGATTAAAGTGGACCGAACGGGGCTGATGGGAACGCGCCCAAAGTCCTTGTAATGGATTTTCAAGGAAGCTTGCTTTCTAAGAAAAGCCCAAAGTGACCACTTCAGGTTTCTGCGGTTGTCTTTGTCCTCCATGTGGCGTGTCAGAACAGAAATAAAGGACATAATGGGCCATTGCCGAGTGGATTTCCACGCTGGGCTCTTAAACAGTGATAAAGAGCACATTCAGAGACGAGGACGTTACCTTGGTTAAACAGAAAAATAAACATCTACGGTACAACAGCCTCCGACATGAATGTGTTAATCGTTCTTCAGAAAGGAAGGACGGCAATGTTTACCTAACCCTATCCTAACCCCATCCCCGTTCTGGGAAAACGTTTACGACGAGAGCCTGGCGTCCACTTCACGGCCCACTTTTAATGTCGTTAGCAAAAGCTGCCCGCTCTCACCGACCTCCCCTCTCTCTCCCTGCTCCCCATCCTTTCCTCCATGGCAACAAAGACAGACAAACAGGAAGCAGCTGTTGCCAGGGAAACAGCCAGAAGGTCTGCGGTGCTACACAGCGGTAAAGTGTGAGCGAGGTAAGAAAAGAGAGGAAAGCAACGGCGAGGCGATGGAATCTAATTAGACGGCGACAAAGGAATAAAGCAGGATATTTCCATCTTCTAGCAGGCCGAATTAGGAAATGCGTCCATTTGGATGTGTGTGTGTGTGTGTGAGTGTATATAAATACTCCCAGTTTGCGCAAACACTGTAGGCTACCTGCGTGTAAAGCCTGGGAATAGGCCGACTGACGCACAGAATGACAGACAAGCTCTGGAGTCCTGGCAACCCTGCTATTTCTCTCTCCCGCCGCCCCCTCCTCTCGTCGCGCGCCCCCACGCCTCCTTCTCATCTCGCGTCGCTCTGCATCCACTCTGCATCCACTCTGCCATCTCCTCCCCGCGTCTGTCTTGTCCCTTGGCGTAGAGTGATTGCATATGGATTGTCACATAATCCGATTCTGTCACTGAGAATAGCTTCGCCTCCGCGGGGGCCCCTTCTCGTCCTCCCCCCACACGGCCCCCAAAACCTCCCCACACACAGCCAGGATGTGGGGATTTGGATCACTTATCCATATGAATTAACAGCGCGAGCTGCGAAGCGGTTACATTAACATTCACGGAGACGGCGGCGGCTCAGCGAGGAATTAAGTTTTAATGGGAGCCGCCACGGCTTTCACCTGTGAAATGGTGTTACAAAGTGGAAAGTCTGGCTTTTGGATGGGCTTTAAAGGACTCGGGTCTTTGCTCAGCGATGACACACAACAACACACCACACACACACACACACACACACACACACACACACACACACACACACACACACACACACACACACACACAATGCAAGCCCCTCAGAAGTAATTTTAAGTCCACCTGACTTTGATCTGGTGCCCAGAAAACAAACAGGAATCCATCGAATGGCATGAGCTTTAAAGCATTCCAGGCTTCGGTTTGCACACAAATCCAGCCCCACAGGCAGCGCCTTGCAAAAAGTCTTCACAGCACGTTTGCACGTTTTCACATTTTTGTTACATTACAACCAAAAACAAAGCTTACTATCCTATCGTTCCACAGCATCTGATCCACTCAATTGACAAGGGAATAGGCTTGGTTAGCTGGTTTCCACTTCCCTCTGCCTCCACCGCCTCCATCTGATTTCATAGAAAGGAGGAAGCCGTCATACTTGACAATGTTCTTCCTTTGGTTTTAAATTCTGTTTAAAAAAATGAGTCAAATTAGTTAAAAGGTCGATTTTATGTAAAATCGACCTTTTTTTTGCATCGTGTTATAATGTTGTTCCCTCCTCAAAAAAAAAAAGAAAAAGCTGGAGTGTTGCCTTGTTTAATCTCCCATTTAATCAACCGTTCGGCCGTCCATCACGGCTGAGTGGACCTAGCACCGCCTCTGGGACGCAACTCCTCCTCTGAGCTGCACTTCCCAAATTTCCAAGCTTCCGTCTGACCATGAAGACCAAAGTCAAGGATAAAGGTGTAGAAAAAAATTAAAACAGAGTTAAGTTTGAAGCCAAACACACAATATCGAGCGCCAAAATCCCTCTAGACTAGCCTTGTAAAAACCAGCTCCTACACTTTGCTTCGTCCAGACGGTCTGGGCTCTTGAGAAACGATTGCTTCCTGCAGAGGGGTGGACTCTATTGAGGTTTTAAATTTGACCCAATCGCTAACATTAGCCCGTGACGTATGCAATGCGCTAATTCGAAGCTAAGTATCTCACAGAACATGGCCTGCGCTGTAAAATCCCTAACCTCCAAAAGCAAAGAGAGACATGGCGAACTGAACAAGATGGCTGCTCATGTTAAGCCAATACATGGAAGTATGGCCAAGTGAACGGCGTCGTGACGTAGCTTTTTTTCATCAGATGTACTTGTGTTTTAACCCTGAAGCAGATGAAAACGGGGGACTAAGCTCCCAGAACTTCAACTCGGCAGATTGCCTGTTCCTGCCCCCACCACCACCAAACAGCAATTCGTCATTTGCTCGTTTCTTTTCGCTCTCCGTTGTTTCGTCGGACTCTCCGACGCTTTCGCAACAGATTAACAGGAAAATCCCAGAAAGGAGCAGTTCCCCCCACCCCGCCCGCGGGGGTGGGTAAGATGCCGAGTGCACCGACACTTTCGCTGCGCCCTCAGCGGAGGCAGCTGCAATTCTCCGAGTTCAGAGTTCTGCACAAGAATGGATCAAATATCCTGAGTCATCTCACACATCAACATATTTTCTTGGCAAAACATGGCATTGACAACAACAGCAACAACAAAAAAAACAAAAAAAAGCATAATCTCTGGATTTATGCCTGAAGACCAGAATTTCAAACAAAACAGGCAGCTTATGAGAACTGCTTTGCTCGACTCGTTATGTGGAATGATCACACAGTGAATGCTTTTCACAATAACCGGCGTCGTCTTTGCCTTTTACGTTTTGTCACCTTTAAACGACAAACATCACAAGCTAACGTGGAAAAGTATGTTGGGTTTTCAGAATGCTTTCACACGTATAATTAAAAAAAATATTAAAAAAAAGAATAGTGCTGTGAAAAAGGGATTTACTCCCCTTCCTAAGTTTCTTCAGTTTTTCACACTTCCATGCTTTTCAGACGACGTCTTGATTCGTCGAGAGAAAACGCCTATTCAAATGTCAGAAAGCCAAATTCAATTGAATGTGTCTCGAAACAAAATGGGCTGAAACGCCTCATGCCCAAATTTGAAGCAAGTCAAGTGGACACAGAAAACAAGGTGACTGGCGTCCGGGAGGGGTCCTGAGGCCACGGTTACAGGAAGTCGGTTTTCAGGGAAGCTGTAGCGTTCTCGCTGCGGTCTGGCCGCGCGTTTACATGCCTCCAGTGATGGGAGTCTCTCACGCCGACATTTCTTGAAACCCGGACTCAGAGTGAAACTCTTCAGTAACACCCCCCCACACCCCCCACCGAGGTGTGAAGTACTGTGCAGGTATGCAGCCACTGTTTTAGACATGAACCGTCAGAAGACAAGAGAAACAATGCCTGGCAGCACGGTGCTGTGTGTAACTTTTCTTAAAAAAAAAAAAAAAAATGTTTGTCTTTTACATATTTGAAACTGTTGCTACATTGTGACAGTACAGATTGAGGTAGATCATCTGTGGAAGATATGAGCTCCTCGACCTTCTCCCGGTGCTCAGGACGAAAATACACAGCTTGGTCGGAAACAACCAATCAGAGCCGAGAGGAGGGTCTAAGTGCTGTCAATCACTCTCACGCCTGCTTCTTTGCTCCCTTCCACAACAGAGCGAGCTACTTAGCACAAATGCTGGTGAATAAAAAGGTTTTCTGGAACAGTAAGCTGTTTCCAACTTGGTGTACATGCTGCACATTTAGCAGCATGTACACGAGCAGGATTGACAGCGGTCTTGCGTGCACATATCCTAGTGCTTTGGGACTCCAAAGGACAACGACCCACAAATAGAGAAATCATAAAACAGTGGTGAAACGTACCAGCCTTTACCGAAATTACTCTAAATACACATCCTCATCAGGAGGTCAAGAAATGACCTCGAACAAAACCTGAGACGCCGCAAACGCCTCACTTAGATTTCGTCGTGATCAAAAAGGACCCAAGGTCTCTCTTCACGTTACGGGAAACCAAAAAGATTCTGTAACTGATGGGACTTTGACTTGAGCCAGGATACCGATGTAAGGCCATGAGACTTTTAACGAATTTGAGTTTGGTCAGTGACTCAAAGCTCGCCCGCTTTCGACCTGCTCAAAACAAACTCAACATTGTAATACAGCCGAGATCTGTATTGCAATGAAGAACAACGACCGAGCAAAGAACTTCTTCGGCAGAGAAATAAAAGACTCATGGCCACGTTAGTCGATATCGTCGTTGAGTTTAGGGGTTGGAAAACCAATCGCGGCGGTTCTGACTATGATATTTGACCAAAGATGCCAAACTACTAGCAGCACCGCAGAGAGAAAAAGACAGCAGCTAAAGTCTGCCAAAGCCAAGAGGACGTCGGTGTTTGGAGGGTAAACCTCGGCAGAGCTTTCAACAGTGCAAGGTAAACAGTCAAGAGATAAAAATGGCTCTGCAGCCTTTGGCGAGATGCTTCTCTGCTACTTTCTGTGTCAGAGTGAGTCTTTTTTTTATTATTATTGTGTTGGCAGAGTTCCTCCAAAGTTGCCCTCTGCGTTGCCCTGGTTTGGCCCAGACCATGTCACAGATCTATCAGCTGATGTTCCTTGTTTTTGGGGGCACATTTCCTCTATTTTCCTCATCCCCTCATTTCTAGACGTTGTTACTCTTCAAAACAAGATAAAACACGTCACATAATTTCAACACCTCGACCTTAAACCTAAGCCATAATGTCTGAGGTCGCAGGCGGAGATTAAAGCAGGAGTCTGGTGACACTACTTCTCACTTTTTGCGAGAAAAGTGTCAGTAAAAGTGCTGACGTTGAAGGAAGCAATCCAGCGATCTACTTTTCTTTCTTTTCAGCTACATTTGAGCAATTTTAAGGACCAAAGGACAATTTACGCATAGTTTAATTGAGTTTTAGACCAGATTAATTGTTCAGATATTGAAGCAGCTGATCAACCCCAGACCGTCACACAACCACTCGCCCTCTAAAATAACTTTTCGGCCGTTTTTACCCAGTCTCTTTATAGAATCATGAACACGGACCTTAACCGAGTCACGTTAAGGTCCGAAGCGCTCCGGATGTACTTTGTGTTTTTTGAGTGGCCGCCCTCCCCCACTGTCCTCTTTACTTCCAGAAGCTTCACCAATAGTCTTGTCGCGTTATTTGATATATGGAGCATTTTTGTAACTCAAGTCAAAACACGGTACACGATTGTGCCATAAAATGGCACTAAGTGCCCGGAAAACACATTACAGTTCTCCTTTAAAACCTTCTGCTTTGTTTCACGTCTGTTCTTGAGTTTCTGTAGAGCGGGGCACGGCCTGTTAACTTTTCAAGACCTTTCAGCCTATTTCACGTCGTTAAACGGGTTTTACTTAATGGATTTCTTGATCCTACAGGTCTGGTGGTAACCAGGCCTAGGCGTGGCGAGTGAAATTGAACTTAACGAGGTAGGAATTACTTTAAAGCAAACAGTGCCAGGACGGGCGCGGCCGCGGCGCAGGGGTGAAACGTGCGACCTGCAAACGGAGGCCTCCGTCCTCGAGTTTGAGTCCCGGCCCGTTGACCTTCGTCTCGCGTCTTCCCTCCTCTCTAGAAAGGACGCCAGAGCTGAACAAGACAGATTGGGTGCATGACTTAATTATATTAGAAAATAAATCACCCTTAAAAATCAGTTTGATCTGGTTCGGTTAGGGCAAGGAATCAAAAACCACAAAAAGAATCTGAAAATCGACGAACATAAAAAACAAAACAAAAACATTTTTCTCCGTCCACTCTCAATAAAAAACATTTCCCTCGGCTTCGAGTGAAATAATCTCACTGGCTCGTACGTTTGTTCCTTTTCAAAGGAGTCGCCCTTCTTGTCACACACACCAGGAGTTTTTTTTATAAGCCGACTCATTAGATTTTGCAGCTACGTACGTCAATGAGCAACGTTGCTCAATCATCCTGCAAACCACAAACGATGTAAGCTGTGATCTCAGCAGAGCTTCTGCTCTGTGTGACTTATCAGGGAAAGAGGAATCCAAGAACAGAAAAGATAAAAAAAAAAAAAAATAAAAATAAATAATCAGATGATCAAGAGAAAAGTGACACCAGGAAAACAAAGAGTGCGTAAAGTCACAGGCGTCGGTGAGTTTTTGTTTTTGAGGCGGGATGGAGAGTCGCCGATGTCTCACCGGGAATTTTTTTTTTCTGATCATTTCGATCAAAATGACAATGAAGTGCAAATCATTGAAACGTTATCTGTCACTTGTTTTTCTCGGGAAGGCGTCGGCAGGGACCGATGAGGAAAGCGCGTCGTATTCTCAGCCTGTTTTCCACAAACGGCGGGGCCTCGCCGACACGCAAAGGTCACAAGCGAAGTGGATCTGACCGCAGCGCGGGCTATTTATGGCAACATCCATGACCAAGTGCGCTAATAATAAGCGCCAAAGGGAAGTGATGTCTCCCCGCTTTGGGCTCCCGACGTCAGCATCGAGAGAAGTTCAGAGAGAGAGAGAGAGATGGATGTCACATTTTTTTTTAACTTGTATCGAACATTTTTCCACCCCCCCAAAAAAATCTGAAATTTAAAAAAAACCCAAACTTTTCCTCTGAGTATCAGAGCAGTTATTTACATCAGGGCTTTCATGACTTTCCTGGATACTCTGTCTCTCTGTCTCTTTAAGTATGGATGTAAACAAGAATGACTTCTGTGACCCTCTGCAGATATAAACAGCATCCAAATGTCAGCGCTTCTATTTGCGCGGCGGCCCACTCAGCCATCAGGCAGGAAATCTTTGAGTTCCTGCCAGTCGAGCTCAATTAGGTAGACAAAGCCTGAGCATCGTTACCGATCGTGAATCACAAATTGACATTAAAAATAACTGCACTGACATTAGGGACTCGCGCTGCGCATGAGTAACTTTCTGTTCGCCGCTTTTCGGTTTTGTTCCGAGTCCCGGGCTTCCTGGCACTTACCGCGTCCTGTTCTTACGCCATTTTTAATAGTTGTTATCCAATTTTCTTTCTTTTTTTTTTCTTTTTAAAATTAAAGATCATTTCCTGGTGTTCTGAAAAAGAAACGTTGCTCGATGTTCTGCCAGGAGGTGAATCTTCACCCCGGTTAAAGGTCTGTCGCAGCCTCTAACCTGTTTAGTTCAAGGTTCATGTATGGGATTCCATTAGAGCCAAATATATCAGCTTCTCATCCCATGATGCTGCCACTACCGTGTCCCACTGTAAAATGAACCTTTTGCCAGATGTTTTTTTTTTTTTAGTATTTGCCACAATATTTTTTATTTTATGACAAAAAAATGCACTTTTAAAAAAAAAAAAAACGTATTTATTTTTTATTTTCTTTTTGTCACATTAAACCTCAACCTGTCTAATGTGCCACAACGTGAAAAAGCTTCAGCAGATCTCCTCTCGCTGCTTGACGAGCGAGAGGAGCTGTTCCGTGTTTTCGCCGACCGCTGCCGTGGGGTTTTATTACGTCCGGATGAATTTGCCCGAATCTTTAGACGAATGCCGCAGCGAGGAACCGGCTCCATCTGAACATGAAAATAACTTTCTTAAAAAACAAATCCCAGCCAGGACAAACAGTGCCGTTGAGGACTTTGTGGTTTCAACGCGAGCAGTTTCGTTTCTCCTTTTATTTTACACATTTAGATTTTTTTTTAAAGCCACATTATAAAGTGATGAGTGTGGGGAAACTGCTGCGCGACCGGTTTCCCTCTTCTTTTTTTTTTCTGTTGTGTTTTTCTTTTTTTTGTTTTTTTGTATTTTTGCAAAAAACAAAAAAAGTCATTGTGAGTCTCAAGTGTTTTATTCCAGCAATCTCTGCTTGTCAGTAGCCGGTTCCAGTTCACAAAACAAAACAAAAAACTTTATGCAAATCCACCTGAACAGCCTGTGGAACTTGTAGCGACCGGCTCTGCAGAATTTCTTTTATTGCTGTTTATAATAAAATTGCTCAACCATTTGGAGATGTAAAAACACTGTGGTTCAAGATGAAGGACTGAGTGTTGCCTCATCCGGTGTTAGCCAACAGCTCCATCGGGGTGCCAGGCACACACACACACACACACACACCTACAGAGCCTTGCATAAGGTTTCATACTCCTTGAAATATTTCACGTTGTCACAAAAACAAGTACGGCGTCGGCTTACCGGGATTTATCCGACCGATCGACATAAGGTGAGGCGCAATTCGGAAATAGCGGCTTTGTCAGATGTTTTGAAATGAAGCGTCTGAAAAGTGCAATTGTGGCAAAAAAAAAGAGAAGGCCCCGTGAAAACCTACCTAAAAGAAAAGGAGAGATCTGACAACGAGAGAATCAGAATCAGCCTTTAATGTCACTGTGCAGAGGCAACAACAAAGTAAATCTTAAAATTTACCACAGGCCATGTTGGGACAACGGAACCAAGTGGAAGAATTTGTTCTGCTCCGATGAACTGCAGCGCACGAAACCTGTTGGCAACAGCAAAACGCATGAGGCTGGAACGTCAGGTCACTTCCCAGCAGAGGAACTGTCTAGTTGAGAGCATGTTCACCTGTTGGAATGGTCTAGTCAAAGTTCAGATCTTAACCCAGGTGAGAATCCCAGGAAGAACTGCTCACACACATCCTCCGGCCAAGCCTGCCCAGCTCCGGCGACCTCGCAAAGACGAACTTTGGCTAAAGTTTCCGTCTCTAGACATTCAGCGCTTGTGGAGACGCGTCCCAGACGTCTGGGCTGCTGCAACGGGGGATTTTCTGAAAAACATTTTCACTCGAGGAAACTGAGGATTTGTCCTTCCTATTCCCGGGACACATTCCAGCGATACGGTTTGCCGTCCGCCGTCACAAGCCCGTGAATACGAGCTGGTCGGACTCGCCGGCTGGCCCAAATGTTCGTGTCGTCGCCACTGCTGGAACAAAACCCAGCAGAAGGACGAACGCAGCCGGAGACTTTTGAACCGGCCGCCTTCTGGCTTCTTGCCTTCTGAATTCATCTGCGAATTTATCAAAAGTCAAAATTTGGCGATATCTTAATTTCCCGCCACAGACTCTTTTGTTTTTACGAGGATGACTCAGTGTTGTTCCCGGTTCCTGTGACGATCGTCGGCTCCCTCGTCGACCCTTACGAGCTTCACGCAGCAGAGCACCCCTCCCTCCCTCCCTCCCTCCCACATTGAGGAGGAGAGGCGGCGGTTTACATATCTGCGCCTCGCTCTGAAAACTTTAATAAGTGATTCGGAAGCGACTGTGATTAAGCAGACTAATTGCTTTTCAGGCCGCTGTGAAAGTTGTGACTCACGCTTGCACCTTTTGGTTTCCAGCGTTCAGCTGTCTTAACAGCTCTGCTTTCCTCAAAATTCAACCGACACCAGGATGTTTGTCGAACTCACTTCCTGTTCTCTGAAAGAGAGAGATTTGATCAAAACCACCATTTGATGACATAAATAGAAATTCGGGTGAACAACTGTGTGCTTAGAGACTCCTTTGTCGCTCAAATCAAATCAGTTTTTACTGCTTTCGGGCCAAATGACAGCAGTGCGGAAAGAGCTTAAGCGTGATTTCACTTTAAGAAATGCAACCTGAACACAAAGGAAGCCACAAGTAGTTTTATGTGGATTTTCTGCCACGGCTAAAACTTTGACGATTTTGACGCCGCTGCTGGGAGCGGTGTCTTCTTCTTGCTTTTTTCTCTCCACTGAACTTTCCACTGAGTGCAGCGGTCTGTGAGCAGCCGGCCTCGTCAGCAAAGGCCTCTTGACTTTACAGGCCGCAGCAAAACATCTCGGTATCTGTTGTTTAGTCGAAAGATCTGAGAAAGTTCATTTGGAACAGATGAGGCGACGCGACGGAGAGGCGATTTAAGTATTTGCCCCTTCGTGTGTGACGACTGTGTGAAGCAGTTTCGACTGCCGAACTGAGCGGCCGACACAAACGGACGTGTTCACACTCATATGAGCGTGTTACGGTATTTTAATTTCGCCAAAAAGTGACGTTTTTTGGTTTCTTTTTCTCTTTCCTGGCGATAAAAAGGGATGATTAAGAGAAATAAGAGAATAAGAGAAAAAGGGCATTATTTTCAGAAGGTGGCAACATTGCAAATGATGACTTGTAGTTTGTCATTCCAGCGTGCTGCAGACCGAACGGTGCTGCGGCTGCGTGAGTTTGCCTTGGCCGACACGCCGTGGCGTCTCATGCCAGAAGAAAGAAAACTCCTCTCTCTCTCTTTTCTTCCCAGCGCTTGCTGACCAAAGTCAGTGTCTGTGTTTTGTCCATAATTGACCCAGAAGACCACACAGCTGTCAGGCCACCGCTGTGATAACGCCGGACCACCGGAGGAGTCGTGGGGGGTTAGGGTGGGAGGGAGATAGGAGCGCACGGCCAGTGAAAGGAAATGAAAGGCAGCCATGCAGAAGGTGAAACAGCAGAGAGCAAAACATCAAATCTAGAGCGAGTGGAAGGGAAAAACCCACCGTGAATGAAGTGGTTTACCAAGCTTGTGTAACACAGCCGTCTGAGGATGGAGGTGAATTATGTAGCTGCCTTGAGTGAGAGAAAGTTACTCTGTGATTTATAGTATTCTGTATTTTTTATTTTTATTTTTTTTGGGGGGGGGGGGCCTCCCGAAAAATTCGGGTGAACAACTGTGGAGCGAATTTGTTTTCCGAAACGTCAAATCACTCAGACGGAGCTGGTGTCGTACCAAAAGAAAACAACGTTTTGAACGTGAAGTCAACATAAACGCTTCTATGCTTTACTGTAAACAACCATCGTACTATCACTCGTATTGATGACACACACGCTATGTACTGCGTCTGTGAGAACACGGATTCGAGTCGCCGATGAGTCGTGACGTGCCGCTCTGTGATTCGCTTGCGATGAGTCACGTAAAAAAAAAAGCAAAACAAATAAAAAGTTGAGTTTTTGTCCCCGTCTTGAACTTCCAGGCTCCGTGTGAACGAGATGAGGCCGAGTTGCAATGACTCCTGTGGAGAACGTGTGCCGTCTTTTCCAGGCAATAATCTCACACCTCACTCACAAGGAAGCTCCAGAGGCTTGAGCAACACTGTAATGAAAGACTTCATCTTAATCTTGTAGATTTATATTAAATTAAATCACTGATTTTGACTAATCGGTGTTAATCAGTGGGATCTGAGAGTTTTATCTAAATCAGATCACTTTTTTCTAATCACTTTTTTTTATGTTTATTTAAGAAACGAGCAAGAACAACGAAAAAAAATGACATTTTCTCAGATTTCAGCATCCAACTCGCCGATACACTGATTATCGATCAATGTCCCAGTTACCGCTAATCGATAGTGACTCTAAACAGGCGGGGTTGCAGCCTTGATTTGGAGGAAGTGTCAAACTTTAAGGCGGAAAATGTTTTCAGCAGCACAGCGTGAGGTTTTCTAATCTAATCTGAGGTCAGAGTGCTGCCATGATCAGTTCGACAGAAGGACCTAAAGCTGCAGGTTAATGTCAACATTGTGTCTCGATGACGTCTGTTTGGGGACAGACGTGTGCGCGTGTAGGTTTGTGTGGTTTCGCAACTCCGTCCAGACGGGAAGGAAGTAATAAAATAAGATATCTGATTGTGGGGCTCATGGATGATGAAGCAGATAAGACGCTACGACTTCCAGGAGGAAACGCAGCCGGTCTTAGAAGTTGCTGTGAGGAAGAAGGTCTTTAGTAAAAGTTTTTGGGTTTTTTTTTTTTTTTTTTTTACACACTTCTCCTTCCCTGCTGGCAAATCACAAGAATCCATAATGACCTTCACATGCAGAGATATTAAAACCATTACAGCAATCATGCGGCTAACCCTGCTTCTCGTTTTTCCTCCTCTCTCAAATCCTCTGAATCAGCCACTCGAGGCTGCAGCTGCCAGCCCTTTTCTAATGGCTTCCAGATCTCTCCACATCTCTTCCTCCCGTCATTTACTCCTTTTTTCCTCCGCCCCCATTCTCCCGCGCTCTCCGGCTCTCCCCCCGTGCCACTCGCTCCGTCTCCGGCGGTTTGCTCTCAGAGCGGAAGTGGAAATCCGGCGGGCTCCAAGTGAGTCAACTCGCGAGGCACCGGCTTGAAATCAAAACAACCGGCGAGGGTTTGGAGCGGCGGCATGGACGCTGGTTCACATCAGGGCCCGGCTCGGGGAGTTTCAAAACGGAAGGCTGCTGATGAGTGTATTAGTGAAATATGTGTGTTTGTGCGCAGAAGGCGAGCATTCAGAGGAACCGGAGCTGTTTACGTTTCCTGGAAGGATGTTTTGCTGGTGGGGGACAAACTGGATTTATGGTTTTCGACCCGAAGCCGCATTACTGGATGAATTAGCCTTGTGGTACAGGGAGCTCGGCTAGAGTGTTCCATGACCTTATGACCTTTACGGTGATAAGTTGCTCCATATTTAGAGGGATTTGTGTGAATAAATACACCCTACACACACACACACACACACACACAAAACAATAAAGTGATAGTTTGAAGTTGAGTGTCGCAATACGGCAAACACTGACCTAAGTAAACTACTCTTAAAACTGGATGACAAAAGTCTTCAGTCTGGTGCTTTGGGTTCAACTAGTCCCATCTCTTGAAGACTTCATTTTATTTATTTCCTGTGGTTTTGTGTAATTCTAGATAGTTGAAATGTCTTTCAGTGTTAAACGTTCAATAGAATTTAAAGTTTATTTATCTTTGAGAATTTTGCTTGAAAATGGTCCGAAAACATCAATAATATCGTTTATCGCAATAACTTCTGGGGCAATTTATCGTCCAGCAAAATTTGTTATCGTGACAGGCCTACATATGTGTGTGTGTGTGTGTGTGTGTGTGTGTGTGTGTGTGTGTGTGTGTGTGGGGGGGGGTGTGTGTGTGTGTGTGTGTGTGTGACAGGAATCATTATTTTTAATTTTGCTGTGTTTTAAAAAAGGTCCAACTAAGGACACAACAACAGTTGCTTTTAATATCATCTCCTTCCTAAAATATTGGCCCCAGTCGTCTTTTTCTTCTTCTTCTTCTTCTTTTTGTCAAAATCATTTTTGGCCAAAAAAAAAAAAAAAAGAAGAAGAAAGTATGATACAGGCCCTTATGATAGGAAAGTGATGACATGTAATGCGCTGCCTTTAATTACATCTGGCCCGAACTGACCTAGTAAAACTTGCCTATCCGTCCTGAACGCTGTCATCTGCTGCGTTTCGATTTGCCCTCCTGCTCTGACACAACAACACACGCTGATCACGTCCCGCAGCTGCTGCAGCCGAGCGCGGAGGGACGCTTCAACGGCAGCGAGCATCATTGCCAAAGCGGCTAAGTTTCTACGACTGCTTTGATTACTCAGTGTTAGTCACCAGTGGCATTAAGGCCCCGCGTGCCAAATATCCACGCTGGCACAGAGGGGCCCAGTGAGGCCGAGGTCCACCAGTCGCTTTGCGGTTCGCTGCGGTCCAGCTGGGAGAAGTGTGGGACTGGCTGCCCTGTTGTTGGACCTTGTTATGCCGCGGCTGGTGACATCACCCCTTTGTGGAGTCTGTCATTAAAGAGTGATAAATATCCTGAGTGTGTGTTTGAGAGGGACAGATGAAGCGGCGGGGAGAAAAAGCTCCCAGAGGCCCCAGAACAGGAGGTCTGTGTGGGGGCGGAGAGGGGCTGCTGGGGAAAGTACCTGACCGCAAATCAGTCAGTGCAGGCAGAGTCCAATACGGTCACCCTGAAAGCAGCTGGCTCAAAAATAGGGGGAATAAAAGTCAAACTGAACAGCCTGTGGTCTGCTCAGTGAGAATTTAAGCACTTTCCATTGTGGTGTCGCTCGCTGCCCCCAGAAAACTGCTGTAAAAGCTCCTGCATTCGAGCCGCGTCATCACTTTTACGAGGCGTTCGTCAGCGTGTTGTTGTGACGAGAGGCGGGCGAGTTCTGAGCTCCTCGCGCATGCATCCATCGACTTACTCACCAGTTCGACCCGCAAAAAAAACAAAACCAAAAAAAAAAAAAAAAAACAGTCACACCTGCAAGAACGAACCTGAGTGGCGAAGGGCGTGAGTGAGCCGGCGGGGGTTCAAGTCGTTGCACGCTTCTTCTTTTTTTTGTTGTTGTTGTTGTTTTTTTTTTTTGTTTTATTGTCTTCTCGTCTGCCCAGGTGTCGAAGACACGCGTCTCCCGGCGGCGTGTCGGGGGTCACAGCCGGCGCAGACCGCTGTGACCCCCGACTGCACGGCCGTGTCAAAGGGGGCCGTTGAGATCTGCCGTGGAGGTATTCCAGCTCCGCCGCTTGATGCCGAGAGCTGGTAGAAAAGAAAAAGTGATGAGTCACCAAACTTCCCAAAATCCCCCCTCCCTCCTCCACCTTCCTGGCTTACTGGAAATTGAATGCTGCGTTGTTGTTTTTTTTTGTTTTTTTTTTTACCCCCACTCCACTCCTGTCGTGGACGTTCATCTTCTTGACAGGCTGCGGGGTCAGGACCAGGGTTAATGCTCGTCTCAGGGATCGTTTCATCTTCCTCCTCAGGGGCCGAGCTGCCGAACGGGACTAATTATGTCAGTTAGAGATTTGGACGTCTGTCAGCCCTGGTGGGGGGGAGAGGAGGGGAAAAAGGGGGAGAGGGTGTAAATTAAAGGGAAATTGTGCAACAGATGAACATTTGTTGTGCGGCATAAATAAGATGATTAAGATATCAGTGATTCATGCTGGTCTGGTTGAGATTAGTTCATTGGAGATCGATTGAAAACACCTCTTTGGTATGATCTCACTTAAAGGGACAGTAGTATTTAAAATTTAAATAATGTTGTTCCCTCGTCAAAACCATACGTGAAGTGTTGTTTTGGCTCTTTCATGCATGTTTGAGAAATCCCCTAATCTCCCATGGCAACCGTTCAGCTGTGCAAAACGCCTGGTTGGACCTAGCTCTGCTCCTCCTGACTCAGCTCCTTCAGACTAGCCAGCAGCAATTAGCAAACACCTGGTGGACCTGAACATCAACTGAGCTCATTACATGAGCTGCTTCTCAGTGCAACGCTGACAAAACCGTTAAAGGGTCAATACAGGAGCCATGTTGTGACGACTTCCTGAAGGCAGAGTTTCAGAAAGAGCAGGAGCTTCTTAAAGCGACAGAGGCCCAATTTCAAGGTGTGAAATTAAGAAGTCAAATTTCTATTAAGTCATCTTTGATACATAAGTAGCATTTTTATAATAATTTTAATTAACATAGTTACTTGATTACGCAATAAAACGGGACTATGTGGCTAAAAAAGACATAATACTGAAACGTCCAAGGAAATCTAATGATAAAAGTGTTACAGCAACTTGCAGAATGTTTTTCTTTTTCATATGTTGTTGCAACCAACAACTTTGGTGTATTTTATATGGAACGTATCTTACAGGCCAACACAAAGTAACCAGCACTGCACATAACTTGTGCTGTAGTTCCACTTGATTCGTTTGAGTCGAGTGAAACCCGAGACGCGGAGGTGATGACTTTAGACTATGTGATTGAAATCACAAGAAACTTGGGGCTCGACTGTTATGCTTCACCTGGACTTGAGCCAAGCGACCTGAGCTTTGGAAATACGTCACACCAAACACAAAGTGGGTCACAGTGCAACCATGCCTAGAAAGCAAACCTGCCTGCTGTGCATGCCTGGCCGTTTGCCAATATGTCCTCCTCCGTTTCCACCAGATTGTTTACCTGATTTTTGCTGCCATCTTCTGAAGGCAGCAAAGAAATTGAAGGTGGTAAAATGTGCTATGTTCCAGCGGTACCACAGGGGTTTGCGTAAAGCATCACCCAAGCATTATGTGGGCATAGGTAGCATAACTGTGCATAGTAATTCACTTTCAGTAACATTCCACAGACAGACGGAAGCAACACTGGGGCCGGTTTTTAATTGCAAGCCTGGCGACAGTAACACGAGTGCTGCTTGTGTATGGAATTCAAGAGGTGCCAAAAATAGTTGGGCAAGTTAGTTGTGTTGCATAATTAGAGAGTAACCCATTCTGCAATCCCTGAATTCATGATGGGAGTCTGACTTTGTTAAATAAAACTGAAAAAAAAATACAGTATATCTTGTCAATAGCTTATAGTAACTTCTCAAAATCCAAAGATTGACCAAAATAGAGGGAAATTGCAGGGGTTAAAAACATGTGGACTGAAAATTACAGCAGTGCGGCAGCAACTTCTGACTTCCAACTCGATATTTTAAACTTACACAAACAATGATGAGTCACACTAATCGTTAGCTTAATTCAATTTGATGTGTTTTTTTTTTTTCTCTTTCATTCCGTTTCTCAGTAATAAAATGATAGAGGTTGGAAAGACTCAGGTTCTGACTCAGAGGTAAACTCAAAAAATGTCTTCTGATTGGCTTCCACATCCACCGGTGAGCTCTATAGTCCGTTACGTGGTAACAGGACCAGAACGTCCCACGTTCACATGGAATCATTTGCGTGCGAAGCAACTGTCTGTGCTTCGAGCCTGAAGCCAAACAACGTCGGTGGATCCGAGTTGTCAGGATACTGGGTGTTAGTTAACAGCGTCATCTGGTTACCGATACGGCAACCCAGGTTAGATGTGACACGCCAGGCGGCAGCATCCTTGCTATCTTGGGTGGCCTGCGCTGGAAGCCCCATTGCACTCACTGAGAGTGTCTGTAATCAGAACTGTGACGATGATAATAATAATATTAAATAATAATAATAATAATGGAGGAACTGGGTTCCTGTCTAAGAAAGAAATTCAAATAACTGACTTGCTGTTGTTACGGTGTCGTGTGTTTGTTGCTGTTTGTGCCGAGGAGTTGATCTGACCCCCACTTTCCTAATGCTCTTTTTTTCGGGTCTAGTCAAAGGGCAGCGCCTCCCAGGATGGTTGCAGCCTCTGGCTTCTGTCCATTCTTCGTTCTTTGGACTGGCTGTCTTTACTTCTAGGTATGAAACCTTGCTCTCCGTCTCGCATAATGACGCATACAAACTGAAATTCAGTTTGAATTTGCACCATTTTAATGTGTAAAAAATTGGACTCCAGTTCAAAACTTGGTGTGTTGTACCTCGAAGCCAGGTCGACTCAGGACAAACTCTGCAGCAGAGATCGCTGGTGAGACCGTCCTGGTTTTCAGAACGCAGAAGGAGTTGAAAGGTCACGAGAGTCGCCGCTTCAATAAGGCTCTAATCCTCCATGACGACGCCGTTTTTCAAGCGCCTCTCGAACGCGACCTTTTATTCCCTCTCCTGTAATTCTCTCCCAAAGCCAAGGCTGCCGCCGTCGCTCTTTTGTAGAGGCAAACGCGCGACAAGTGCACACCTTTTTTTTCCCTTCTCTTTATTGCGTTGACCCAGCGACAGCATCGACTCTTCGGAGGACTTCTCGGAGAGCTTCTGAAGTTGGCGGATGTGGAAGAAGTGAGACATCATGCGGGGTCAGCAGCTTTCTCGCGCTGAAGTCATCGGCCCCCCGTCCGCGTCTGTGTTTGGTTGTTTGGAGCCCGGTGTTCTTTGAGGGCTTGTCTGAAGGGATCAGCTTCAACTCAGGGACTTCTCTCAAACTTTGTGCTGACTGTGCAAATGAAGAGTGAGATACAGCCATTCGATTAGAAGGTCACTTTTATTCCATGTTTAAAAATTTCCTTACTGTTGTGGTTTTTTTGTCATTAAATTGTGTCGCTAACGCAAGTGCTTAAAATATTTGAATTCATGCCTGCAAATATTTCAGATTCAGCGTAATAGAAGAGGGAATAACTCACCCAATATTTCAATATTTGACTTTTCGAACTCGCCGATGCGCCGATCCACGTTTTTCACTTCCGATATCAATGCAGATGTCTGAGGTTTAGACATCGGCTGATACCGATACCGAGCGCAGAATTCGCTTAAATGTGCTGAAATGCAAATTTACTTAACATCGTTGCAGCACATTTACATGCACCGATATTTGACAAGCTCGGTCAAATGCGCAAAAACAGCTTTAAGTTGTTCTGTCAGTGCAATTAGGAGTAGAACGGCCAATGTAAAATGAATGTTTTTTTTAAAAAAAATGAACTTTTTGGTCAAATATGTAAAAGCAAACCTTCTTTCAAATGATTCGGAAAGTGAAATAGGAAATTCTGCATGTCAAATAAATAATAAAGGATGACGTCGCTCAGAGCCCAAAGCATAGAATGAGGTTGAATAGATCTGCCTTTACCGATGCCCAATCTGGAATTTATTTACAAAGATACGGGTATTAATATCGGATCACTGCGACTCCAGTTGTGGGAAATTCAAGAGTTATAAATACCTTTTCAGTACTCTGTGTGTCTCTGTGAAATTTCTGCTGAGTTTGTCTAAATGAACACATTCTGATGTGGATGAGGACAGACAAAAGCCTCCCTTCGTTCTCTGTTTCCCATCAGCCGGTCTGCTCTCCCCTCGGCGCTGCGATAAGGGCGAACAGCAAGCCGCTCACTGCAAGGCCAGATGTAGGAGTGTTGATTGCGGCGGACAGGTCCAGTAAACACTGCCCGCGTGATGCTGAGTCAAGCAAACTGTCACTCGGCATAAAGGGCCAGGGCTTCGCTTGTTGACAGCCCACTGCGCGCCCACTGTGCGCCCTCAGAGGCCCGGCCGTGTAATTAAGGCCGTTGGGGATGGGCGGCAATTAAAAGCGGGCTGGCAGCAGAGGGCCGAGACCGAAACGCTCGGCTGTGTTTGCGCTGAAAGGACGGGGAAAGTTGTGCAAGGCTGAAGGTGTGGTTCACATTTCTTGGCACGTATGTTGCCTAGAAGGGACCTGGACTCACACACCCATCAAACGGTCAAGATTTGTGGCTTCGCGGCGAGAAGGAAAAGGCAATGCGGTGCCGGGAAGCCGGCTGGAGCGTTTCTCACTCCTCCGGCCTAAACCGCGTCCATAAGAAGCTGCTGGGAATGTTACTGCAGCAATAAAGACAGTGGGAACGTTTTCTGATTCCAGATACCTGGACTGTGTAAAAGAAAAAGAAGAAAGACAAAACCATAAGATTCTCACGATATGCTGGACTTTGGCCTCATTCCTGACAGAACCGGTGGAGCTGAGTTTGCTCACACGCCTTTTCAGGTCTGGCAACTAACTTTCAATGAGAGACTGAGATCAGGGCTTTCTGACGGCCACTCCAAGACGTTGAGCTGGGTTTGTCCAAGAATTAACTTCCTGGCTGATCATTTCAGATGCTTCTTTAATATTTTCACCCAGTCTTCTTTTCTTATGATGCCATCAATTTTATGAAGTGGACCAAACCCTCCTGCACTTAAAGGGACGGTATTATGTGATTTTCAACAACATATTGATATTTTATAGCACATTCAAGTAAATTTTACCTTTAGCTGTTACGAAAAATGTTGTAAATGTCAAATATGACTTAAAAGTAAATTAAACCCTGGAAATTGGGGCTCTGTCTCTTTAAGAAGCTCCTGCTCTTTCTGAAAATCCACCTTCAGGAAGTCGTCACAACATGGGTCTTCTACTAAACCTTCAACGATTCACCAGCCATGCACTGTGAATAGCTTATAGCTTATCATGAGCTCAGCAGATCGCTCAGTTCCACCAGGTGTCTGCTAATTGCTGCTGGCTAGTCTGAAGGAGCAGAATGCGGAAGGGCTGATATGTAAGGCTTAAGCTTGGAAAATAAAGCGTATGTCGCTTTTGGCATGATGGCTTCTTTGTCCATGGTTTCTAGCTCTTTGCTTTTGGACCAGCATTTGGAGATCCGACTCACAGATGAACCGGACCTGATTTCCCATGATGCCACGCAAAAAAGTTTGAGGTGTACCGTCTTAAAATAGATCCCTGCTTGTGTGTAGTGAACTCTAACTTTGTAAATGAATCTTTTTAGAAGCTTACAAAGCCATGACATCATCGTCTAATGACTTACTTACACTTTCAGTGTGTGTACTTAGTGTGTGTAAACCGCTGGGTTTGAAGGTGGAACGTAACAAAACCTCTTTTATCACTTTGACGTTTAGCAACTGGCAGAATAACAAGAACAGATAAAAGTAGTTTTGGTAAATCATAGAAGAGGAAAAGTGAACAATAAAAAAAAAAAAGGTAACATCTCATTTTACATGTGAACGTTTGGTTTCAACCGCTTTGACAGTTAATTTGCAAATTTGACCCTCACCTCACACACACACACACACACACACACACACACACACACACACACACACACACACACACACACACACACACACACACACACACACACACACACACACACACAAACAAACACACACACACACAGTGGGAACAGCATCGCTCTTCGTTTCGAGCTTTGACTGCAGGCTTTGTGGGGAAAACAGAACCTCCTGCAGGCTCGGTCTTGCAAAAAAAAAAAAAAAAAAGTCCCACACCCTGTCATTTTTCAGTCCTGCCTGTTAACCTGCAGGACCAGGCCACTGTGTTCTTGCACATGCAGAGTGCACACAGGACACACTGCAGCATACCGGCAGCAGGGCGTGGGCCAGTGTGTGCACTCAATTTTAAAAAAAAAAAAAAAACAGGACACAAGGTGGAGGTTATATATCCACCTGACTGGCTGCGCTCGGCTATTGTTCGTGCTGACAGTGTGTGTGTGTGTGTGTGTGTGTGTGTGTGTGTGTGTGTGTGTGTGTGTGTGTGTGTGTGTGTGTGTGTGTGTGGGTGTGTGTGTGTGTGTGCGCGTGCGTGCGGGGTGCGTTTGCGAACATGTGCTGGGCGGAGCGGGCTTAAACGTGCTCCACCAACCTGTCATTAGCCCTCAGCGGTAATTATTGGATACATAACCACTAAGTGACACTGTGTTCGAGAGCCTTTTAGCCTCTCTTTAAGAGTTTATATCAGCAGGTGTTGTCTAACACATACCTGATGACAGCGATCCGATCAGCTCCCCTTTGTGGCCCGCAAGATAAACAAGCACGCACTCTGCACGCATCAAAGTGTCTCTGAGCGAGGAGTCACATGCACAAGTGAGAAGCAGATGCCGTTTGCTTTTCACGTTGTTTATTTTTATTATTGTTGTTTATTAAATTGTGCGAAATACTATATCTGGTCCTGTGTTTAATTCAGATTTTATAGAAGGCTTGTTTGCTTGTTTGTTTGGTTTTTTTTAGGTGTAATCTTGAGACATGCTCACTCTGTAACCAGTAGCCACCTTGCTGGTATGTTTGTGGTTTGTTTCTGAGTGAAAATGACAGCTTGCAGTCAATGCGTGACAAGCGAGTGGCACTCAAAGCTTCGTGGTCTGCAAAGACTCTTCTCCTGCTCTCGTTCCGTCACCATGGCGACCAGCTCTTCGACTGATGGCTTCCAGCTGTTTTATGAGCGTAGCCCGAGGTTTGTAATAACTTTAGCTTTAAAAATGACAAAGTTTATTTGTTTAGATTGATGTTTAGATTGAAATGGAAAGTTTAGCTTTTTTTTTTTTTTCCAGATTATCATTTCATTTTACACAAATATCAACATCCCAAATGTATCAATCCACTGTAGAAATAGAAATATAATGACAGCAAACTTCCTATAAATATTGATCTTTTTTTTCTGGAGGCTAAAATGGCTCTTTGGTTTGTAAAGGTCGAGTCAAACTTTCACCACAGCATCAAGGAGCCGAGTTTTGCAACAGACTCATCACTTTGTTGTCTGGCCAGCGGTATTAGGCCATCTGACCAGATTCGGAATAGTTGCTATGGAGATAATCAAAAACAAAGACTCGGCAGCCTTGTACCTGCAGGTGTGTTTACTGCACGGCTTGAGGGCAGTTCACCGATTTGCCCGTTCATGCCTGTATTTCAAGCGACATTTTATCTCTTTGCTTTTGCTTCTATAAATTATGGAGCTAAATTCTAGTAGAAATGATTAGATCTCTTCGGAGATCTAAGCATAAATGAGAACAAATCATAAACCAGATCAAAGAAACGGGAGTCGTGCTGGCACTTAACATTCATTAGTCATAGAGCTACATTATTACGGTAAACAACAAGTAGAATTGAGACAATTACAAAAATCAATTACATGAATAAAGTAGTTAAATTATTATTATTTTTTTTTATGTCAAGCTGCATCTGTGAATTATTATAATCTTTTAATGAACAAACATGAGTGGCCGACAGCTGCTCTAACACACCGGTTCTGCCCAGCCTCCTTATTTAATCTGACTGCACTTATCCTGCTGAATCAGCCCCCACTCCACAACATCCACAATCCTCCATACATCATCGGAGGCCACCCATGACTTTGTTGGTGAAGGAAGAAAAACAAACCAAAAAAAAAAAAAAAAGAAAAAAACAACAAAAAACCCCGGTTCATTTTATGCCGCTGTAGGTGTTTTCACGTAGCCGCTGCGAAAGTTAAAAGCATCTCCTTAAAGGATAAACACACTGAAATTTGTGGCTTCCTTAATTCAACTCCTGATGACACATCCATGACAAGCTGTTTGCCTCTAAATGTCTTGACAGCGCCAGCAATTTAAGTCAATCAATTTAGGGGAGGGAAAAAGTGCAGACAAATGCTGTGCTTTGAGAACCTTTCTGAAAAACTGTTATCAAGTCATTTTCACGTTTTGCCGTGAAAACAAAACGACGGACTGTAAATGTAAGGTTTCTGACATAAGGTTTTAATCTGTCGAGGAATGTCGAATAGGTGGATCCGGGGAATACTGAGCTGGAAATTGGCAAAAATCCATTATATTAGAAATGAATTTATCTACAAAAAATTAACAACAGTCGGTTGAGAAAGATTTGACCTACAGCTCAAACTAGTTTAGCATCTGCGCTAAATTATCGCATTAGATGGAAGTAAACTGATTGGAGCTGAGATTTGTTGCTCTCTTTATGAGTTTTTTGTGCTTGTGCTGTTTGCAGTAGGTTAGCAGTTTTATTGTAACTCTCAACTGAGGTTAGCAAGGCTAACATAACTCTCAATTGAGGTTAGCAGAGTTCCTATCGTCTCAGCCGCTGCCTGTCCAAAACTCCTGAACTCTTTTCCAAGATGGAGCCCAAAAATAGTTCTGTCTGTGCCGAGGCAAGCAGGTAAAAATGTACCCACATAAACTGCTTCTCCGTTTTTATTAATCACCTCCCAGGAGCCTCTTTTATCTGCCGTGCCTACTTTTGAATCTCCAGAACCTCTAATGTCTTACGGGGCGTCGTCTTTCTACTGGTTTTGCTGGCACTGGAACCAAGCCTCGCGTTCCTCAGAGGACTCGCACACCTGATACACGTCCAGGGGATTCGCCCTTTCACAAGGACGCATTGAGGGACTCTCCCTGAGAAGAAGCACTTGTTACCCGTCTGCTGTGACTCACTCGTGTTGGCCATGTGCTGCCTGTTTTGGTGAGTTAGACAGAGAGAGAGAGAGTGAGAGGGGCGAGGCCCTGAAACAGAAAGCAATACCGAGAGAGGGGTTTATCAAAAACACAAACAAGAGGGGCTGAACTGAAACCTGGAGTGAGAGTGAGAACACACTGATTTTTTTAAATTAATTTATCTATTTTACAAACTGTTGTGGCGTCTGCTGACACAACACAGCCCATCTCTCCTCCTCCTGGCCTCTTGCGGGTATCTAGGTTATTTATTTGGCGTTGCTCATGTTGTAGCTCTACAGGCGCAGACACAACAACTGGGAGTCACAAAGCGGCTAACTGGTCCCACATTCCTACTCTTAACGTATGCTGTCATGTCTAACACGACATTTTTTTTTTTTTTTTACACAAAGTAAACACCCTGTTAATGGATTAACAGCCGAGTTGCTGTTTGCATGGGCGGATTATTAAACGTACACTCCCTGCCAGGTTAGCAAGAGAGTTGTCACTGGAGATATAAATCTTTGGTTTGAGTGGGAGGAGGACCACAGCTGATAAAGCAGGAACAGTCGTAAATCTTTTTTTTTTTCTTCTTTTTTTTTTTCTCTTCTTGTTTTGCATGTTCAAACAGAGCGTAGTTGCATGCGTGACCTCATGTCTGGAAAAGGAGCTCTAGAGTCAGACTGCTGGGTGTTTCTCACCTCCAGCTGCGTGCCCTTGCTTATTTTTGCGGTCTGTCCATCTCTGTTCTGTGGGTTTGTTGTTTTTCCTTTTTTTTTTTTTTTTTTCCTCCCTCAGTGACACCTGGGAAAGCTGTAGGGGAAACAAATTGCATGCCAGCACATTCCAGCTCCAAGTGCCTGGGATCAGCCGTGCTTAACAATGGTCTGAGGCTGAGCTGAGGAGCCCGATCAGGCCGGAAGGATCTGCAAAAACACGTTAGGGATCATGTGACCCGCGACTCCAATGATGCGTTCAGTATAAGATTTTTCTTCAAAAGCCTCCAAGAGTTTTGCTTAACATTTAAAAATGATTTTATAGAAGGCCAACAGGCGCTTCTGGATACACAACTGGACACACTTCAAAATGAAATTTTCCAAGTTCAGTGTTTGTTTGCACATTTAATGAAGGGAATAATGTAAAATTTATGGGAATTTTCTGTTTTAAGGTAGTTTTTTTTTTTTAACCAACTGTTTACAGATATCTGTAGAGCGTGCATTTATCTGGAAGAAGCTTTAAAATAACTTGATGTTCAATTGCAATAGCATCACCTCAAACATCATCCTTTAATTTTAATACATGTGTTGTGAAAAAATCATATGTTTGTCTGGGTTCATATGACACAGAGGGTTATCCGAGGGAAGACCTAATTTATCCTGCACCCACACACACAGGGAAGGAAGGTAAAGGAGATGAACAAACACTCCAAAGCTCTGAACTATTAGCAAAGAGTGACCACTAGGGGTCACCAAAACACTATAACTATTAGACATTTTTCTGGAAGCCAACTGAGGGTCTGCATGATGCAGAGCTGGCTTTGTTTCTTTGTCGCTATTCTAAAACAAAACAATACAATTTCACAACTGCTGTGTTTCCATTAAATAAGAAAAGCAACTAAAATCACCCATGATGAACTTTGACAGATTAACGCGATAAGTCATTAAGAGACTTGCACGCCATCATGCTCCCTCTGCCTCCTGTCGTTTTCTGCTTCGTGGCAATGTCTGGTTATTGATCAGGTGATGCGATGCGAGAAAAAAATTTTTTTTTGCAATTTTTGTGAAACAAACCAATTTTAACACAGCCAAAAAAGAAAGAAGGAAAAAAAAAAACACTCCATTTTACGTATAAAATTTTACATTTCTGGAATTGGAGTGTTTCCATTAAGCAAATGTGTTCCCAAGATGCCAAATATTGCAAATATGTGATCAGTGGAAACACAGCTACTGTTGCCTTGCAGTATGAAGGTTCTCTCCATTGGCACTAGAAAAGAGTGGATTTAACTTATCACCAAAGCCCACTCAACAACCATTAGACCCTTTATAAATGGCAACCAGATATTTGTGGGTGGCGCCAACAAAAAACCTTTTCTGTCTCATCAACACAAGTGTAAATATGTGGAGTTTCCAGAGCGCCACAGGCTTAGTGGGCAGAGCAGGCGCTCCATGTTCCAAGAACGTTTTCCACAGCACAGTCATCATAGGTTTGACTTCAAGTCTAAGGTTACTTGCTGCAACGCCTCAATTTCCTGTCATGTTATTGAGCAATAAAAGTCACAAGAGCCACACAAACACAGAAAAAAACCAGGGGTTGCTAAATGTTCCTGGTACTGTAACCAGGTGCTTTGGTCAGTTGAGACTAATGAGGCTGAGCTTTAAGGTAACCGTTGCTCCACGTGGGTTTGGTGTGAAACTAAATTTGAATATGTTGGAAAGCACCATTTTTAAGCACGGTGGAGGATCTGTGATGCCGCCAGCATTTCCATCCCAAAAGCTCGGTGGAACGTTGATAAAGTGCAGGGTATTGTGAGCCTTTCCTCTACCGGGTCAGTTAGCAGGATATTGATCCATAACCTACAGTCAAAATCATCAGAGAAATTGATTAACAGACACAAAAGCCAGGTTTCTTACATTTAGAGGATGTTACATCTACTCAGCAGACAAATGTAAAAACATCCTGCTGGGAGAACGGTGATACAATACCATTTATCGTATCGTGATACATTTCTTAGCCTGATAAAAATTTTGATTTGTTGTCACATCTAATTAGAGCTGTTTAACTACCTGCACTGTCGAGATTATTTTCACTATTTTCTCTAATGTTTATTCAGTAATCATCAATAAATACCAATGAATTTGAAAATGTGAAAAAAATACAGACACTGTGAACAGAATAGTGATAAAATCACACTTCTTTATGTCATCTCAAATACAGTAACCTAAAAAAGAACGAGTAATAAATAGTTCTTATTGTCATCTTTACCGTTATCACGGCAGTATCACAAGATATCGTCATAAAGCTTTAAGCTCATATCACTCACCCCCTGTTCTACACACTGAGAGATATTTGTTTATCTCTTAAACAAGTGGCTTAGTTGTCATTATTATGATGTGAAAAAAAAAACGTTGATTCTTTGCAGCTTGCTTTTAAAGAATGATTTTTTTATTTTTTTTAGAAGAAGAAGAAGAAGAAAAGCGGAACCGTCCTCATTTTTTCCCCCACACTACAAAACCGCAAACTTCGAAATAAGAAATAATTGCTCAATCTTAGCTGCTGGCCCTGCTACCTCCACCCTTCTGGTTCCCCCCCCAGAGGGAAGCAAGTGCGTCAGAGAGGGGTTGGAAAAGAGGAGAAGTGCAGCTTTTCGACTTTCAGGAAGGAAACGCATCTGGAGAATAAGGAAAGAGAGAACGGGTGAAAAGAGGAATTAGACCGGAGGAAGGGGTAGCCGGCCAAAAATAGTGAGCCTCTGCCTTGCCGGTGTCCCTCCCTCACCTCCCGCTACTTAAGACTTAGTCAGCCTTGACCTACTCCTTAGTGGGTGACTAAGTTCTCCACTGCACCCCTCCACCCCCACCTGGAATCATGAACCTCAGGGTGCTCCAACTTGAGACCCTTCATTCTTTTGAAACTGCTCTTTCTGGACCCCACTTTTGTGTGCGTGCGTGCGTGCGTGCGTGCGTGCGTGTGTGTGTGCGTGTGTGTGTGAGACTCAAAATGAAACATGTCGTTGGCTTAAAATAACCAAACATGTACGAACAATAAAACCAATTCAAAGAATTTTGGGGCATTTTCAGCGCACCAAACCCAGAGAGACAGATTGAAGACAGACACTGCAACCAGATCCGGTGAAAGACATCGGGTTAAACGTTGGCATTCCTCGGGTTACAGAACCTTCTGGAAAAACAGGAACTCCAGCCACACAAACATGGTAAAGCCAGATCCGAAGCCACAAACCGACCCGACCGGTTTGGACGGCGAAGGACATTAAGCGAGGTCGACAGTTCACCTCGCGCAGGTGTTCACAACGCACGGTGGACTCGGCGCAAACTTGCGGTTTTGGGGTTTGGCAAAGCAAACAGGAAAGAAGTGGGCAGAGTTTCAACGCGATTGGCTGCTGCAGTTTGATTTGTGACAGGAGCTTAAGACTGCAGGAAGGAGGCAGGAGTGGACCGTGAGATACAGAGACCGGAGTGGAAAGGGTGTACGTGTGGAACGGCATGTTGGTATTACAAGAGGGGAGGATTCTGACAGAAACCTGCGAAAAGTCAGCCGTGCTGGAACTCACAAAGTGTTGTGAAACAGTCAGGAATTTCAAAATGAAAACATTTTTAATAATTCTTAAAGCAATCCGAGATATCGTTTATCTATAACACACGGCCCTTTGCAAAAGACACGAGCTTTAATATGTATTTCATCAGAACTTTCTGGAATAGACCCACACAATGTAGCAGAAGAGAGTGAAGTGGATGGAAAGTGAGGCACGGTTTCCTTTTCTAATTTATTTTTCCAAACAAAAAAATAAATAAAAATGTGTGTCTTGGATGTGTATTCAGAGTCCTAATGGTGATAATCCCACAATGAAATAAGAGTGGCTAATTAACATCCAGCCTCAAACAGCATCATGAAGCCCAAGGAACACACAGGACAGGTGGTGGTAGCATCATGCTGCGGGGGTCATTTCTCCAGCAGGGACAGGAAAACAAATGCAGCTAAACGTCCAACTGGGGAATCTAAAATGTCATGTTTGTTTAAAAAAACAAACAAAAAAAACTCTGCACAGAAAGAAAGATAGATAGATAGATAGATAGATAGATAGATAGATAGATAGATAGATAGATAGATAGATAGATAGATAGATAGATAGATAGATAGATAGATAGATAGATAGATAGATAGATAGATAGATAGATAGATAGATAGATAGATAGATAGATAGATAGATAGATAGATAGATAGATAGATAGACAGACAGATAGAAGTTGTGCAACATGCAGCTGTGCAGACCCACTGTCAGCTAGAGCCATCCAGTGGTGCTTTAAGGGAATGAAAAAAACATGAAAAGACTTAAAACACTTTGGATTTGGCAACAAAATGGTATCTGAAAATGAAGAGTACGTTTGTCGTATTTTAATAACATACATCCCCATCTCATCCAGATCTTCTTGAAATTTGGCTTTTGCTGACTGAATAGAAATGTGATTGTATTTCCAGTCTTTCATAATTACTGCACCTCCTCTCTCTCTTCAGCCATTTGCTGGAGTGGATTGTATTATTCTAAACGTGTATTACATTTTATTTAAGTATTTAGGGGCCTAAATTTGATTTGGTAAAGTAGCCAGTAATTTTACTCAAGACTATCACTATTATACAGTGAAACTGCTTTTACTAAAGTAAATGTAATAAGTTATTACCCACCTCTGGTTGTAAATTAAGACAAAAATGTAGGAAGGTTCAGGGGTATGAAAACCATTTTTTATTACATTTTTATTTTTTAATCAGTATATGTGTGTATATATATATATATATATATATATATATATATATATATTTCAATTGACAAAATCTCGGTTAAACACGCAGGTAAAAATAAGACACGATAACGTTTAAATCCGCCTCATTTTCTAGTGCGTTCAAACCTGACTGAACCGACGCCATTACTCTCCAACTCCCATCCTTTTCTGTGACCAGACACGCTGACCCCGTAGCACCAGCCGTTTCCATGGGAACGGTCCTCATACGGAAGCTCGCGGGGATAACAGAGGGAGGGAGTGAAACGCGAAGCGGACGGTAGGCAGCGCTCGGAGGCCTGACGTGGAAAGGTGTCAGGACCGGAGAAACAAACTCCTGAGCAACAGAACCGGCCAGGGTCCAGTCGGCGTGTCGCTTCACGCCACTCGGCAGCATGAGCCTGGATAAAGCAAAGCTGTGCGACTCGTTGCTGACCTGGGTAAGTGTGAAGTTAGCGAGGCTAACCTGCCCCGGGGGCTAACAGGTGACGGCAGGTGTTCTAAAAAAAAAAAAAATTCACCGAAATAAATTCCTGAAGCGAAACAGAACGTTCTGTTTAACTCTCTGCGATAACATACAAGAGGTAACTAGTTCTTGGAAACGGTGTTAGCTGCTCTTCAGTCAAGCTAACAAGCTGTAAACAAATTGAGCAACACGGTGTTGTTGGTCTGCTTACCAAAGCAAAGTTAGCTGCTGAACCAACGAACCCAAACGGCTTGGCGCGAGCCTCCAACATGCTAACTCTCCTCTGAAGCTCAGAGAAAACCCACTTGTTTGGCTCTTCCCCAAAGAGTAAAGTGACACGCTGAGCACAAGTTGGTATTAGTAGCAGGTCTGCAGTCCATCATAAGTGTTTTAAAACCTTTTAGTTAAGAAGAATGTGAAGGAACTGGTTTGAGTCACTTTTATTAAGAACTGCTGTTTCGTTGAACCTCTGTTGCAGACTGAACTTCTAATATAAAATTAGATATATTTAAGCTTTAAAGAGAAATACATTTGGGGATTTGAGATTCATACATCTTTGTGCTTTTGCAAACTGATCTTTTGTGTTTCTTTTTCTTTTTGTTGTAAATAACTCAAATGTGCCCAAAGATTAAAATACTTGTTTTGTTTTTTTTTCTGATGATTTCTGGCTGAATTTTGTTTCAAACTTTGCATTTGAAACAAAATATACAGTTTGATTTGGTTCATATTTTGTAGGAACCAAATGACGTGGTAGTAATTTGAAAGCACCTGGTGTGCAGCAGTATGGTTACGTTTATGTAAAGCGACTCATGTCAACATTTTTATGTTTTTATTCTCAGTTGCAGACATTTCAGGTCCCGTCATGTGATAACAAGCACAATCTAACGAGTGGAGTGGCCATCGCTCACGTACTCTACAGAATGTAAGCATTGCGTATTTACAGACTTTCTGCTCTTCTGATTTGTGCAGAGGAAGTACTTAAATCAAATGTTTTAACAAAACAACTAATTTACAGTTCTGCTGAGAAGTTTACACATCCTCTCTTCATCAGTATAAATGGAAGACCGTCCCTGAATTCTTCCGCTTCCGCGCAAATCAAAAGTTAGATGTTAGGAACTTGGATACAATCAGGAGTTCACATATTCAGCTTCCCTCAAGATTTATGAAATAAGCTTTAATTAGGTTGGACCAAAACCAGAAAACCAACCATTCTAAGTGAGGTCTATCATTTCTCATAAAAGGTCAAATATCAGAATGTTGTTAATGACTATCAGATGTGTGTACTTGAAACATGTACATATATTATTGACCCAGAGTGGGATAGAATTTCTTTTGCATAGATTTAGAATTGCATAATTATTCAAGCCTGGGAAAAATGGTTCTAATTAGGAGTGCACCAATTTCTGGCTGATCACTGATATTTTTAAAAGCCTGATTTCGATTTTAGCCAATGCCAATTTTTTTTTTTTTTTTTTCATTTTAAGAGCGAAGTCGTTAAGGGTGTTTTCACACCTGATAGTTCGGTAGACTCTGTTCAATTGGGAACCAAAGTTGCAACATTTGCTGCATTTTCACCTGGTGTGGTTCTCTTTCACACTACATTGTGCCAAAGAGCCAGACCTTTTGGAAAAACCTGTTCCCCTCCTGACCTGCGGTGGCGCTGCACCAAGACCCGCTCCAGGATGTGATGCAAAGCTCTGTGAAGAAGACGCTGAGCACAAATTCCTTCTTCACCAAATGTAAACCAAAATGTAGTGGAGTCATATTTTAGTGATTGTAGGATTTCTCTTTTGTTGTTGGTAAAAGACAACGAGAATATTGCGTTTGTTTTGGTTGTACTTACCCATAATGCCCTGGGTAAGTACAGTACATTATACAGTGCATTATAGTCCACTTCCTGCTTTTGGATTGGTCTCCTACAATCACATATGCATTTGTGAAAAAAGTTGTTTTTGGGTTTTTTTTTTGATCGGCTTGTAGGAAAACCTTTTTTTTTTTCTTCCCTTCTCATTTTTCCCATGTAATTTCAATGAGCCTCTTGACTCGAATGCAACTGCGTTTAAAAGGACAAAGTCTGTGTTACTGCTGCTGCTTCCTGTGGATTATGATGTCCAGAGAGATGTATTGTGACTGCAGCTCTGCGTTCTCATTAACAGAGACCCCTCTTGGTTTAATGAGACGTGGCTTGGCAGGATCAAGGAGGAGAGCGAGGCCAACTGGCGCCTTAAAGTAACGTTTGAAGAGCAGCAGAACATCCCTTTTTGGTTTTTTTTTGTATTTGACTAAACCTAAAAAAAAAATAAATAAATCACAGTGCCAACTCCTCTTTCTGTTTTTCTAGGTCAGCAACTTGAAGAAAGTCCTGAAAAGCATGCTGGAGTATTACCATGATGTAAGACGTTTTTTTTCCATCGGTTCCTCTCAATGAATCAGAGTATTGTCAAAAGTTAATCTGGTTCAGTGATTTAATTCCAAACAAGAAGCTCATATTGTTTAGAATCATTCCAGACAAATTGATAATTGAAATGTTTATTTGTACATTAATCAAAGGTTTAGGAAGGCTTGCTGGCCAGTTGAGCTGCATTACAAATGTGCTCAAAACCTTGTTGATATTCCACTAATATTGAAAAAGAATCACAGTTTTGCAATTGTGGCGCTTTCGTTAAATTACAAACACAATTAAAATCACATTAGTATGTTTTTTTTTTTTCAAAGGGTTAGTAGTGTTATATGAAACTTACTTTTACTTAGCTTTAGACGGTACATTGTTATTCCCTCATCAAAAACATCCTTGAAGTGTTGCTTTCATTCTTTCGTGCATGTTTGAGGAATCCTTTAATCTCCATGGCAACCATTTAGCTGTGCAAAACACATTGGTGGACTGAGCCCCACCTCCTTGGAACTTAATTTTCTAAGCTTCTGCCTCACCGAGCCCTGCTCAGCTCCTTCAGACTAGTCAGCAGCAATTAGCAAACACCTGGTGGAACGGCACGTCTACTGAGCTCGTTATACCAGCTGCTTCTCAGTGCGATGTTGGTGAAAACTTACTGACGGTGGAGTTTCTTAAAGAGACAGAGGCCCAATTTCAATACTTAAATTATAAAGTCAAATTAGTTTGACTTTGACATAGACAGCAATTCTATCATTATTGTTAGCTGTGAGCCATTTTTTCAAATTGAAATACTGCAAAAAAAAAAAAAAAAAGCTTTATGACAATGTTCTGATTCTTTGAGCTGCGCCCTTGCTTCTCTAGTTCTGTTTGGTTCGTGGCTGTGCTTGGACATGTGACCTTTGACCTTCCCGTGTCGCGGCCAGGTGCTCGGTCAGCAGGTGTCCGACGAGCATTTACCAGATGTGAACCTCATAGGCGAGCTGGGAGACGTGACGGAGCTGGGCAAGCTGCTGCAGCTCGTGTTGGGCTGCGCCGTCAGCTGCGAAAAGAAACAAGGTAAAAACATGAAATAAATAGATGAAATCCACGCATCAACCTGTGAGAAATGATCCGCAAGGTTATTATAACTCCCAAACACATCACCGATGCTTCCCCCCCATTTCCCAGGATAAACTTTTAAAACAGTAAAGTTTGAGCCGTCGGTTCAATGAACCTGAGCTGGTTTCGTTTTAGGAAAGATTATTTGCGTTAATCTGCGTCTGGCTGCACATCGACAGCTTTTGTTGTCATCATTTCCCAAACAGAGCAAATCCAGCAGATTATGACACTTGAGGAATCTGTCCAGCATGTTGTGATGACAGCCATTCAGGAGGTGAGCGAGCTCCCCGACTTATCCTCTCCTTGCTCTCTCTTTTTTTTTTTTTTTTTTTTTTTTTTTTTTTTTGCTTTAATCCAGATGTTAGTCATGGCTCTAATTCATACGCATGAACATTTAGACTGAAATAATTCCCCCCCAAATCCTGCTTTGTGCAGTTCTAAGAATAGATTTGGTGCTTTTGAGGGCCAACGCTGTAGGAGTTGATTAATATTGAGCTTAGGAAGATTGCCTTCAAATCAAAGATATTAATAAAGCTGAGCAAACCTGCATCTGCCAATGCGGTTCTTGTCAGTTTTTATCTGTCAACTTGAGCTCATTTCCTGCTGCCTGGTTTCAGCTTTTAGCGAAGGAACCGTCATCTGAACCAGGAAGTCCAGAGACGTATGGAGACTTTGACTACCAGGTAAATATCACAAAGTCAGAACGGGAAAATTATGAAGCAGAGGATCGTCTGTATTTATGTTTGTGAGATGCCATATAGGCCTGTTACAATAAACGATAAACTGAAATTGAGAAAAACAAAAGGTTTGATCATTTGCTGTTTTTGTTGTTTTCTTAATTTATTTTTGGATATTTAAAATGTCTTCCAGATCCAGTGTTTAAATGTTCTTTAGAATGTAAAGTTTATTGATGCTTGAGAATGCGTTCTTGCATTTTATTGGCATTGTTACTATTATAAAGGTAAAAACGATCTCAAAGCAACTATGTTGCTTAGCGCAGTAAGTTCTGGGACAATTTATCGTCCAGCAAAATTTGTTATTGTGACGGACTTGGTGCCATTTTCAGCCAAACTTACTAAATTCAATAAAGGCTGATTTTGCTTTACTATTTATGGCTTCTCAGTAAAAGCCTCTGGTTCTACTCGTTAAACCTCGGGTATGAAAACACGAATACTTTTTGTTGTACTTTACGTTTTCTATTGTAGGGAAATAACGTCCATCGTAGTTTTAATCAGATTACAAATAAAACGTCTCCGTTTTCATTGAACATCTGTGCTGGACGCGGTAAATCAAAGAAAAAAAACATTTTTCAAACCATCAGACCTCACAGTTAGGCTCATTGTGTTGCGCTCTCAATGCAGGGAAGTTTGTGGTAGCGTGTGAAACTGTGAGCGCTCGCGTTGCTCTTCTGCCGCGCCGATCTCTCCTCCGATTCTCTGATGCGACGTCTCTTCTCTGCACTCTTTCAGTCCAGGAAGTACTACTTTCTGAGCGAGGAGGCGGGCGAGAAGGAGGACCTGACGCAGCGCTGCAGAGACCTTGAGCGTCAGGTCAGTCAGCTAGACGGAGTTCATGTGCTTTTTAGCAAACATTTCCATCTCTAGTAAAGTCAGAATCTGTTTTTTTTTTTGTTTTTTTTTAACGAAGCTCTTCTCTGCGCCGACATACTGCTCTCCGCCTGAGATTATCAGAACTTTTTTCACTTTGGCTTCTATTGGTTACCCTGCAGAATATCATCTTTCTCTCTGCTTATTTGTGATTTTTTTTTTTTTTTTTTCCCTCTTCCCCCTTTAACACACTTTCTTGTCAGCAGTTGCATAACATCTAGATGAAACTGACACATTGCCTTGGGATGGATCGGTAGCCAACAATAATTTGTGCTTGCTCTCGGCCCACCTGTTTGTTTACTTGCTCGGCCCACACGTTGGGAATTAGTCAGCGGTGTTGTTTTAGGAGCTATTTGCTGTCACTGGCCCGGCGCTGCAAACACACAATCTGTCCGAAAAAGTTCAGCGCGGGCTCATGCTGCCTGGAAAACGCGTCCCTTTTGAAAAGTTTCCACTTGCTTTTTTTTTTCTTCTGATAGTTAAAAGATCAAAACTGTTGGGAGTTGTTTCCAACTTAAAAAAATACAGCAGCAAGTCCAGTGTAAGCGTTCTTGTCGCATCTAATCTTAGCATGAGGATCTGGTTTAAAACCTGGGGTAGGGGATAAGTGGAGCACTGTGAGGGAATATTGAACATCAGCTGACTGAGCAGCAGTGACGACAGAGCATGTGAAGTGACAGAGAAGCTTGTGTTTTAAAGACCTTCTTTGCACTAAAGCGTGGTGAGTTTCTTTTGTGTCATCTCCTAGGTTTTCTCTAAATAAATCTGCTTAAAATTGAACAAATTTCTTCCCATTCACACACTTGGGAATATTGTGCCTTGAGGATTTTTGTTCTTTACTTTCATTGTCTTTTATGTAGTCAAAACCAGGAATGCACCGATCCACTTTTGGATCTCTATTGATATCTGTATCAATACAGATAACTGAAGTCTTTTTGTTTTTTTAACACCAAATGAACTGAATTACATATTTATGTCATAAATCTGCACACGTGTGTGTGTGTGTGTGTGTGTGTGTGTGTGTGTGTGTGTGTGTGTGTGTGTGTGTGTGTGTGTGTGTGTGTGTATATATACAAAAGACATCACAAGCTTGAACAAAACCTTTTGTTTTTCTTGAAATTGAGAAAAACAAAAGGTTTGATCAAACACGTAAAAATAAACCTTCTTTAAATAGTTCAGACAGAACAATTAGGAGTTCTAAAAGTAACGTAACATAAATATAAAGCACAACGTTGCTCAGAGAACAAAACATAGAGTTAAACTGAATACCTCTGCGCAGTGTCACCAATCTAGAATAATTTTTTTTCAATATTGTGACCGTTGCAGATATTTATGTCTGATCAGAGTATCTCAGGTCAAAACACCATTATTTTTTTTTTTTCCCCCCACTAAATTTCTCGACGTGTGTTTGCAATGTTTCGCATCACGTTTCTCTGCCCTCCGGCAGCTGTCGCTTGGAGTGGAGGAGAGGTCGACCCTCCAGGCAGAGGTCCGCTCCCTGAGGGAGAGGCTTGGCCGCAGCGACTCTCTGGATGCCGCGACCACCGCCATCACGGGCAAGAAGCTGCTGCTGCTGCAGAGTCAGATGGAGCAGCTGCAGGAGGAGAACTACAGGTTGGCCCACGCCGACAAGATCATTGTGAAAACTAGTAGCTTTTATACCCACATGTGGAGATGTGTTGGTGCTAGACTCGAGTGTCGTCTTGTTTCTCACCCACATGAACCGCCATGCGTCTCAGGCTGGAGAACAGCAGAGACGACCTGCGCGTTCGTGCCGACGTGCTGGAGCGCGAGGTGGCCGACCTGCAGCTGAGGAACGAGGAGCTGACGAGTCTGGCGCACGAAGCCCAAGCGCTTAAAGACGAGATGGACATCCTCAGGTGGCTCTACTATCTCGACTATCAAAATATGATCAACATAACTGTACATGTGCATAAGAGTAGAATTGTTTATCGCGATAACTTCTCAGACAATTTATCGTCCAGATAAATATATTAACACAGAACTGGACACAAAACTCACACCACCTTTCTTAATTGAAGGCGTTTGTTATTCATGTTCAGCGATAAATAACTTTCCCCAATTGTGATTATCCGCTACCCACAACCCCCCCGTCCCTCTGCTGCCCCCTCAGACACTCGTCCGACCGGGTGAACCAGCTGGAAGCGCTGGTGGAGACCTACAAGAGGAAGCTGGAGGATCTGGGCGATCTGCGCAGACAGGTGCGCCTCCTGGAGGAGCGCAACACCGTGTACATGCAGCGCACCTGCGAGCTGGAGGAGGAGCTGCGGCGGGCCAACGCCGTCCGCGGTCAGCTGGACACCTACAAGAGACAGGCACGCCGCTTCATCTGTTCGCCATCTGAGCGATGATAAACTGAGTCTGGCTGCTGCATGTGTTTGGAGAGATTTGCTGTTTTCCTGGAGCGCTTCTCGCAGACTGTGTGTGCTTTCTGATTTTATTTTATTTTTTTTTTTTCTCTGTGTGTATTTATTTATCTATTTTTTTTTTCCAGGCTCATGAGCTTCACACCAGGCACACGGCGGAGGCCATGAAGGCTGAGAAGTGGCAGTTTGAGTACAAGAATCTTTATGACAAGTATGACGCACTGCTGAAGGAGAAAGAAGTGAGTCGTTGCTCCTCGCCGGCACATTTGGAAAATGTTGTGTGGATCAGCACTTCTCTGCTGCTGAGACTGTTGCCAGGCAGATATTGTGCTGCAGACTCCCACCTGATCTGTCGCTTCTAGAAAAGTCTGTAACACGAACAGATCTGACGGCGATCTGTTACATAAAGTTTGATTGTCTTATGAAAATGAATATCCAATATTCATAGGTTTGTAACGGTAACAAATGTTAGCTGAACGATAAATTAACCAAGTTGTTATTGTGGTTAACGATAACATTGTTGTTTTGACACCATCTCCAAGTAATATATAAAAAAAAAAAGGAAATTAATTCTCAAAGATGAATAATCTTTAAATTCTAGTGAACATTCAACACTGGAACTGGAAGACATTTTAAATATCCAAAATAAACAAAGCGGATCAAATGAATTATGTTTAGTTAGGGCTAGTTGTGACCAAAGCACCAGATTGAAGACTTTAGTTATTCAGTTTTTGTAGAAAGAGAGAAAAAAGGAAAACAATAAATCATGCAAATAGACATTTTTTTTAGATTTATCGTGCAATTAATTGATTTATTGCAACAGGCCCAGATATTAATATTGCTATCATGGACGACAATATGTACTACTTTTATATAAAAATCCATCACTGTCAACTAATACTCCCCTCCAAAACAAACGACAAAGACGTAAATAATAAAGTATCTGCTGTGAAGTTTGGTCGATATCCAAACTAAAACTTGGATATCGACCAAGTTTTAGTTATCGGACCGATACCCAGATGTTTAAAAAAAATCAGCCAGTTCCGACATTGAAGATTTATAGTGCATCCTTTGTGTAAAATGCATTGTTTGCTGATGTAACATAACAAAACCTGGGTAAAAAAACAAAGTTCATCAAATCAGAACATGGAATATTGTGGACAGCGTGTTTCTAACCACCTTTTCTCTTCTGCAGCGTCTCATTTCAGAAAGAGACTCGCTTCGGGAAGCAAACGACGAGCTGCGGTGTGCGCAGGTCCAGCAGGGCTGCCTGAGCGGAACAGGTGGGAAAATCATCCCGAATATTTTTATTGATTGGTTGGTAACGCACTGAAACACGATGGCGTTTCGTAAACCTGGCTCATATGTCTTTCTTTCTCTCTGCAGGAGACTTGTCTGACGGTGATGTGACGGTGGGAAACCTTGCTGCAGAGATCATGCCCACTGAGCTAAAGTACGTCCAAGTATCCATGTACCAGAGCTTATTGGTGCTGTGTTCATTGTGGAGTTTTATTTTTGGAAGCTGAACGCTCAGCTGGCCAGTGGATCGGTAACACATGGCGTCACATAAGAGCCTCCGCAGTCAGTCCCACTGTTCCCCGGTCGGTCTGTCTCCCGTTCCTTCCCTTAATCCTGCTTTTTCTGTCCCCACACCCCATTTTCTGCCTTCGGCAGGGAAATGGTCGTCCGCCTGCAGAGTGAGAACAAGATGCTGTGCACCCAGGAGGAGACCTACCGACAGAAACTAGTGGAGGCCCAGGCCGAGCTGGAAGAGGCGCAGCGCAGCAAGAACACCCTGGAAACCCAGAACAGGTAGGAGTTTGTTCATGAATTCATTAAATGTTTTTTTCGCTCAGCAGTGTTGGATAAGTGTTCCCCCAGCGGGGGCCACCATATTGTGCGTTCCCGGGTATTAAACTGTTGATTTGGCTGAGGGAAGGAGTGCTATCTGCCTAAATGTCAACTCGCCCTCTGGACTGCGTGTGGAGCGGAGCTGTGTGGGCTGGGCTGGAGGACAGGCAGCAGAAAGCCAGATTGTCCCTACAGCGTGTGTGTTTACGTGCAAGAGTGTGTGTGTTTACATGCCTGTGGGCATGTGGACATGTGGGTGGACTGTGCGTGTGTGTGTGTGTGTGTGTGTGTGTGTGTCCAATGCAACACCAGGCTGAGGGTGTGGGAAGCATCCCCAGCAACAGTAACAGGAGGAGAGGAGTGGAGTGAGCATGCTCAGTAGGACGGAGCGCTGAATGGACGACAGGTGCTCATAGCAGATGCACAAAGTTCCACTTGAAACATCTTTAACCCACAGTGGAATTACTCGATAATTTAAACAAAGGTCATTTAAGGATCTTTTTTCAAAAGAGGACAATGAAATGCTCAGTTCTGTAAAGGACCATTACATGGTCAAAAGAATCCTCTACAGCAGATTTTAGAAAGTTCACTCAATGAACTGTTGGAGGGGAAAAAGGTTTAATCTAAACAGAAAGTTACATTTGGCTTAAATATTTTTGGTTTTCTAGCAATATTTTTTCTGGGACAACAGCTCTGTTTCTTAACTTTATTTCAAACAAGAAAGATACATAAAGGAAATAAAACAGACAATAGAGAACAAGTAAATACCACATTGATGTAGTGGCATTTAGAAGAAGCTAATGCTAAAGCACTATGCTGTAGTGCTTTAGCATTACAATGTACACTACATTGTAGTGCTTTAGCATTAGCTTCCCTTAAATACCATGTTGTTTGGTGCTTTAGCATTAGCTTCTTCTAATACTGTGTTAATGTAGCACTTTAGCACTGTGTGAAAGCGCTATAACCCGTTCACATTCCATTAGCTTTTGCTAACAGCTGTTGAAATAGTGCTTTAGCCTCAGCATTAGCTGTGTTAATGTAGCACTTTAGCTACATACCATGGAGGTGTTTTAGCATAGCTGTTGTTTGCGATTACTTCTGCAAGGTTAGCTCAATTAACTTTTTAGTTAGCAATGCGCTCCACTGCTTCTGCTGCTAACACGAATCAGTCAACAAATAAAATGGTCCGTAAAAAAAGACGACGGCGTCACAGAGTTGGTAGTCATTTCAGACTTATAATACTTTTTCATCAAATCCACATTAAAATCTTCCTCCCTCCCCGTTGTCCATGCCCAGGTTGAACCAGCAGCAGATCTCGGAGCTGCGTTCTCAGGTGGAGGAGCTCCAGAAAGCGCTCCAGCAGCAGGACAGCAAACACGAGGACGTGAGTGGAATAATCTCCCTCTCCTGCTCTGTTGCTGTTTGCCGTTACTCAGCATACTGTCCACAATCAGGCCGATGGAATGCTGACTCTTTATACGGCCTAATCAATTTGTCATGTCTGAAAACAGAAAAAGAAAACGAATCCTTTTTGCATGGATCATTGAGAGATTAGCTAGAAAGACCACGTGGCCTTGGAGCACTGCAGTGTTTGCTCTCCTTGTGGGACTTTAACCCATGTTTGCTGTGGTGATTCAGCGCTAACGCCTTGCCCCTCTCTGTTTGTCTCTCTCCCCCTCCTCCCCCCCATCCTACATCTGCCAAAATCAGGCCATCGTAAGTACGGCCCGTCCTCCGTCCAAGAGGCCCATGATTTCACTCTGCAACAGCTTGACTCTCTCTTCTTACACCTTTCATGTTTTCATCCTTCACGTAGCGTGAAACTTGCGTTAACGTTTTGTATTTTCTCCTCTTATCAAAGTCATCTTTGTTGAAGAAAAAGCTGGAGGAGCATTTGTAAGTCACTCACCGCCGCTGTTGCTTGACGCCGGTTTACCACCGATGGGATCCGTCTAAAGCGACTCCTTTGTTTCAGGGAGAAGCTGAACGAAGCTCACTCTGACCTCCGGAAGAAACGGGAGGTCATCGACGACCTTGAGCCCAAAGCGGATAGCAACAGTAAGACACTGTTTTGTTTTGTTTTTTGTTTGTTTTTTTTTTATTACCCCGAAATCCCCTGGCTTATTGGTTCACGCTGTGGAGTTCTGAACGCGCCTGTTTTTCTCAGTGGCCAAGAAGATAGATGAACTCCAGGAGATCCTTCAGAAGAAGGACGAGGACATGAAACAGATGGAGCAGAGATACAAACGCTACATGGAGAAAGCCAGAACGGTCAGTCCTCGTCGAGGGAACACACTCTCCTCATCAACACGGCTTGTTAAAGCCGCCATTTACAGCTTCAATTGAGAAGACATTTGCTAGATCTTTACAAAACAAAGCAGTCTTCCTAAAGGGAGCCATGATATCAGACTTTATTTGAGGAACATTTATTACAGATTCATTTTAAAAATACATCCTGCATGTAAACAAAATGTGTACAAAGTGCTCCATCAGAAAAGTAATTTTTGCGCTCCGAGTGACGTTCAAGCCTTTCAGTTTGAGCTCCAGTGCAGGAACGATGAAGGAAAGTGAAGATGAGCAGAGACTGATGGAAAGATTTTACGTGTTGCTCAGACTGGAGGTGAAGCCAAAGTCATCTTTGTTGAAGAAGCAGAAATGAGTTTTGGTATTTCTCCCACACAAAGTAAATACCGATACTTTTTAGTTAAGTTTAATCAAACTTTTGGTGTAACCCCATCCTCTGTCCGGCAGGCATTGTGGAAAAAAAAATGGCGACCCCTGCAGGTGAAAAATATAATCGCGGCGAACTATTTTGAAGTTATGAGATTTTGCTGTCGGTGCACCGACTTGTTGGTGCCGATTTTCTTAACTTTGGGAGATCAGTGATGGACCGATACTTTCATACAAAAACAATCTCATCTCCTTGCAAAGGTCTCGAAATGAACCAAAGTCAAAGTAGAAAAACTAGAACTGCAACATGTTCTGACACCAATATGCTGTGGAAACGCTAATCTGTGAACGCAGCTGTGTTATGTCAGGTAATGTTCATGTTTTTGAGCGACTTGACCAGAGCACCTAAAATCTATTCAAAATGAAGCAGCAGAAGGATCTAAAACCTACAGGCTTGGTTACAACCGCACACCACACTTTTCAGATTTTGTTTTCGACAGTTCCATCCCGTTAAAGCACATTTTCAGCGTGACGAAGCGTTTCCGGGGCGACGGAAAGGCATCACGAGGACGATGTTTTCTGTGTGCAGGTGATCAAAACGCTGGATCCCAAGCAGCCGGCTCCGACTCCCGACGTCCAGTCTCTGAGAAACCAGCTGACGGAGAAGGAAAACAAACTCCAGCATCTGGAGGTGAGCCGCGTTAAAGACCTGGCGACCTCCGTCCGTTTGTTTTTCAAAGCGTCGCTAAAAAGCGCCGGTTCGTCTCTCCTGCAGCACGACTACGAACGGAGCCGAGCCAGACACAGCCAGGAGGAGAAGCTCATCATCAGCGCCTGGTACAACATGGTCAGTACGAGGAAGCGACGCCTGGTTTTTGTTTTGTTTTTTTTGTTTTTTCCCAGCTCTGCGTCTCGCTTGACTCCCGCCGTTTCCTCCGCAGGGCATGGCGCTGCACCAGCAGGTGTCGGGCGAGCGGCTGGGACCCGGAAACCAGGCCATGTCCTTCCTGGCCCAGCAGAGACAGTCCACCAACGCCCGGCGCGGCCTGGTCCGCCTCCAGCCCAGATGAGACGGGACCGGACCACCTCTACCTCGATGCCTTCACTTGGGCCGCTGCACATATTTCCCTCCGTCTCTTGTGTTGCTGCTGCCCCCTGCTGGCTCAACCACAGGAGAGTATTGCGTTTGTCTGTAATTAGCGTCCAGCAGGCTTGTTTCTCCTGTAGCTTCTTCAACTCAGTCTTGTGTTTTAATCTTTTTTTATTATTACTATTGTTATTATTATTTAATATTAGGTTAAACGGTACAAGTTTGGATCATTTTAATGTGATGGAGAAGGGTATTAGTAGGAAATTTCCGGTGAAAGAAGGCGTAAAGTATAAAATCACTACTCTGTTTTTGTTGCGTTCTCTCGCGTCTTCGTCTAACATGTAAACACTGGAGGGAACCCGGTCGTCAGGGGTGGTTGGGAAATGTTTAGTGTTGACCTGAATGTTTTTCTGCAACGCAAACTTCTTAGAACTCTTTACACTGAAGCACTTTTATTGTTAGGAAGCTGGATGTGTTTAGTGCCTTGTACAGGATCAAAACTGTTTCCTTGGTGGAGCAGATCAGCGATGAAGATGATCAACCTCTTCTCTGTTTTATGCATCAAAGTTAAGATTTATGGGGGTTTTTATCAATATTGTTAATTTTTTTTTTTTTTTTTTTTTTTTTGGTCATCACACTAAAAGTTGAAACAGAGTATGTGGTTGTGGGTGCAGCCTAACGGCTCACCGCTTCCCGCTGCTGGAGTCACGTTAATCCCAGTTTAAAGCTGGATGATCAAACTGCTGATCAGTTTAAAGCTGGATGATCAAACTGCTGATGTTCGGCCATTTTCTGCTGCTGACGTCTCACGGAAGGAAACTTTGACGTAACGCCAGAATCTGACAGGAAGCGAGCGGCAGATAAAAGGCACGATCAAACACTAAATCTGGCTTTTTCTTTACCTTTACCCAGACTTTTGTAACTTGTTTGATCCCCATTTTTCTTTTTTGTTGCTCATCCCATGTCAGAACTGCGATCTTGTAACTTGTTTGATCCCCATTGACGCTTTGTGCCGTTTTCTCTTCAGGCCACAATCATGTTGCTGTGCACGTTTTTCTGCGTTCGTTGCTTTTGTGTTATTTATGGCTTGAAGCCGTAGCATGGTGTGAAGGGGCGTGGTTGTGTTTTCATACTGTGGTCCGTTGGATGACACGGTGCTGCGACGGGGATCTGAGGCACGTTAAAGAGCCGTAGTTCTGTTCTACTGCTGCACATCAAATAAACTGGATCCGAACAGGAAAATCACATCCGTTTGGTTTCTCTACATTCACTCTTTTAGGTTCATCTAGAAACTTGTGTGCATGGAAACGACATCAGGCCTTCAAACGTAATTGAAGAGGGGGAAGAAAACGTGAGAAAAACACTTGGGATAGAAATATTCTGGAAAAAACTTGGAAATTTCAAACAAAAACTATTGATTTCTGAAACTTAATTTCCAAAACATTTTCTTGAAAATTTAATGGATTCTTTTTTTTTTTTTTCAGCAAACTCTCCACTTTTGGATCTCAGATATTTCCACAAAAAAAAAACAATCTGTTAAATTGCAGAGATTAATCTCAGTTTCTGAGTTTTTAGTTGGAAATGTACTCTTGTACTTTTCTCTTTATTTTCCCATTTACAATGGCCCAAATACGCCATCATACTTATCATTTATAATATTTAGAAGTGTTAATTGTCTTTTCAGTTTTGTTGGAGGATATCTGAACAAACGGCATCGATGAAGACCGAGGGCCACACAAGTCAGGTGGTGGCAGAATCATGCTGTGGGTTTGAGCAAACGTGATAGAGGTTTCAAAAGACTAGTAGTAATTTACACTGAGAAAAAAAATGTTTTACAAACTATTAAATCAGTGGCCTGAAAAAAAACAATACCCAACTCTTCCCAGGATTTGGCTTAAAAAAAAAAAAAAAAAAGTTTGAAACCAGGAATTTTTTTTGTTTTTTTAACGTAACAAAATGTGTAAAAGTTTTGACTTTTCCGAAGCTTAGGCTCTTCTCTAGGAACGTGGTAATTCAGTCACGATCGCAAAGGTCAAGATGAATAATCCAAACTTCTCACATCCTTTGTGCAAGTGTCAAAACAGCCCAGTGAACTACGGGGAGGGCATTGTTTATCGATCGCACCAGATCACACGCAGCTGAACGTCTGCATATGGACTCACCAAAGATCATAATGATCCATAACACAAAGCGGCAACTCTGCTCTCTGTAGCGACAAATCCTGGATTTAAATAAATCTAGTTTTGACAAATCTGTGCTTTTCTCCTCTAGACTTCTGGCTGCATGAACTGATGTGATTTTTGTTCTTACTGTATGTCACAGTTTATGGCTGCTCATATCTTCTTAAATAAACTGAAGGCAGAAATCAAGAAGATTTCCACAGAGGTGATGAAATAACTATTGAAATAAGACGCTGTACATCCTTTTGAAGTAGATATGTACAGATATGCAGAGGAAGTAAACTCAAACTAAAGGTTTCCATTGTTTATTTTGACACTATGCTACTCAGATGTTTATTATTTTTAACAGCTTTTTACATATCTTTACCAGCGGTGTCAATTCACTGCATTTGGGATGTGGAGTTGTACGACATACCTTCTTTATCATTTTCTCAGAAATTCACATAGAAAACTAAAAAGGAACTTTATTTCATTTCAACAAGCGCTGGAGGAGCAGAATGTTTTTTTTCCATGTCTAGGGGATAAAGAAAGCCACAAAAACATCCTTAGTCACTTTTTTTAATGCATTTCCCAACAGCGTCTGAACAGCGCCCCCTGGAGTCGTATTGTCGAACGACCATAGAATGTTTTGTAACACCGACACAGTAGGAGGCGCTAGAGACACAACGCCGTTGGGGGGGGGAGAAACATAATAAACATGGCCGACCGACGGTAATGGGTGGCAGAAGTTAGCGACGATAAAGCTTTGAAGTTGCTCGTTATTCTTATCGGTCTTTAAAGCTTCTTTCACGTTGAAGACTTCGTGTACCGTGTTGACGCCTCCGGGAGGGGAGCTGACGGCGGAAGGTAGTTTGTTTCTCACCGAGAGGCCTTACAAGAAACGGATGTTAGCCACGTTAGCAGGCTAGCCTGCGTCTGCTTTTGTTTTTCTCTCCCGAATTGTAACATTTGCGGACCACAAGACGGACGCTTTCTGTTTCACTTGGACATTTGTGCTTATTTTTCAGTCGCTGAATTTATTTTTCTTCCTTTGCGGGGTCCAAGTGGTTGTTGGCAAGCCGCCTTGTGAGCATTTAGCTTAAAAACAAAAGCCTCGGTGAGCAGTGAACGCCGCTCGCTTTGCGTCGTCGGGACTGTGGGCGCGAGACATGGATCCAAAGCGAGCAGCACCCGGAAAACACAAGGCCAGCGGCGGCAGCAGCAGCGGGGGCTCCAGCCCGGCGTCCCCCTCCAGCAGCCCGGCGACGTCGGGGGTGGCCAACGCGTTCGCCAACGACGGCAGCTTCATGGAGATTTTCAAGAAGAAGATGGAGGAGGAGCGGAGGAAAAAGGAGGCGCAGGGAACAGGTGGAGAAGCGAGAGCCACCGAGCAAGGACAGACCTCAGTGGAAAAGAAGGCCCTCCCTGTGACCAGCTTTGTAAGGGGTTTAGCAGTTGTAAGACGAGATAGCAGTAGCTCAGCTCACCCAAATATATATATTTATTTATATATATATATATGTATGTATATATATATACAATTAGATACCAGTATCAATATTCAAATTGCTAGCTGAGTAAAGGTTAGGGTTGCTCTTCACTGGTGGTGCAGCAGGAGGCTAAATGTAGTCCCTCTGCTCTGGTGTAGTTTCCTTCATTGGCAATCCACCTGCAAGGACCCCTGTAACGGTGTCAGTCTTCTATCCCCTCACCCAGGTGGGGAAGCGCCGGGGCGGTGTGTTCCTTAAGACCGGAATGGTTGCCAAGAAGCAGAAACAGGACGCAGACGTAAGTATGATGTCTTGTGCTTCTCAGGCATAATCTAAGGAGAATGGAGGTCCAAAATGCAGCAGCTTTTGTGTAGTAGTATTAAAAAATATCTAACTGTTATAACGGGGTTGTCTTTCTGGGTGGTTTTGGGTTGCATTAAACCCTAAAACCCTCACATTTTCCCCGTCTATAAAACCATCCGGATTCCTCGTGTCAGTATTTTTGAGTTTATTGAAAATCAGTCAGCAAATAGCAAAACTATTTCTTTTTCTTTGTTTTCTTTTCTCCCCACAGGCTGAGGCAGGAAAGAGCGATGCTTGGTCAAAGTACATGGCTGAGGTGAAAAAGTACAAAGCCCACCAGTGCAGCGACGACGATAAAACCAGACCGCTGGTCAAATAGGCGACGCTTTTAGGAGACAAACCCACCCAGGAGGAGCTCCGGGGGAGACGACCTTTACTGACCTCCTCTTACTGCCAGTTGAAGTCACCTTCACTGTCGTTAAAGAAGAAAAGAAAAGAAAGAAACTGCTTAGGCTGACTCAAGTCTTTTCCTTTGTTTTTTTTGTTACTCTTTTGTTTCATTTGGTTTCTCGTGTCAGAAGCTGTTGACGGATCTCCGTATCATTTTTCATGCCTTAGATGTCATATTTGTGTTAATCCATGTATAACTTAAACAGATTACAGAGCCTACCAATGGTTTTAATTAAATCCAGCTTCAATTGTTTGTGCGTCGCTGTTTGGTATTTTTTTCCACGTCAGCAGATCAATGTCCTCATTCCTGTTTTAACCGATTGTCACTGAGTTTCTGCATCAACATCCAAGTTTGGTTTCCCAATTCCAGACTTTTCCATTGATTTTTCTAACATTTGATTTTTGTATAGAGCAAAATTAAAACGTTTAACTGTGCTTAAAATACGAAATGCCATGTGAAGATTTTTAGGACGTTCTGCCGACGTCGGTTTCATCCCAATATGTGGAGGGAATGAATTGGAGCTCGTTTTGTTGCGATAATCTGTCAACATCTTGATAACGTTTTCAGCGCTCAACTGGCTTTCACACTTTTACAGAGCACTATAAGAATAGACGAGTATATACATTAATTTTAGGAGAAAAATAACTTTTACTATCTTTAAGAACTGTCAAGAGCGCTAAAATAGACATTTTTTTACATTTACAAGGTGTACTTGAATGCACCGTGACGTTTTCAAACTCGGCTGAAGTATTGAACCACGGGCATCACGTTAGGGATCAAAGATTTTAATTAAAGGAGGCTTATGTACTATACAGAAACAAACGTATCGAAGAATTCAAGTACATTTGAAAACATGTACATCTCTTAAAAAAGCTCAAATTCAATTTGCAGTTTACATTTCTTACAAGTTTCAGTGATAATTACATTATGCCTTTTTTTTTTTTTCTTGTTTTCCTTTAAAAAAAAAAAAAAAAACAGCACCAAGTAGACAAACTGACCATGCATCAGAGTGGGAGACGTCCAGAAAGGCACACAGTCCGGTCCGCCGGACCTTCATGCACACACACAGCCACACTCGTCGCTGTCCCATTCATTACCTCTCCCTGTCCACAGTGATATAGGTCTATTATGTAAACATTGACAAACTATTTGCCTTCTCTACAAAGGAGCTATAAAATAGTTTTGTGTTTTTTAAAAAAGAAGTTCTTCGACCGCGGCGCTATGAGCTGATTTCGTGAGGTGAAGCCCACTCGATCCCACACCCTCGTCCAGCATGATCTGTTCCGCATTTCTTGGCGTCGTTGGTGGCACCGGTGGGATTTTGACTGGCGTAAAAATAAAAAAATTAAAAAAATCGAGTCGGATCATAGAGTCTTCCTCTTAGTGTCGCCTCCTTGGCTCTGACTGACGTCTGAAGAAGAAGAAGAAGAAAAAGTAGAAATGGTGAAGAAGAGTTGGATGCGATGCAAGTAAAGACATTTGGTAGCATTCCCAGTACAGATGTGGCAAAAACAGGTAAATGATATTACTGTAACATAGAAAATATATAAAATAAAATAAAAAAAAACCTTTAACTTAAACAGGTTGGTTTGGATTTGGTTTTTAAGTGCTGATATCAATATATTAATCCCGGGTTCTCTTCTCTTCGGATCACTCCACAGATTTTCTACTTCGCCGAAACGTGGAGGACGGTTGATGTGGTAAACACTTCAGAGCTAAATTGGCATTTCTGGATCATCCCATTTAAACTCCGATGATGACAATTTTTTTTTTTTTAAATCCCAAGAATTTTCCACGTTTCTTAAGCCTGCGTGCCAGCTTGGCGTCTTGTAGGAACCAGAGGCCGACAAACAGGAGGGAAGGAAACTGAGACGAGACGGGACATGAAGGAGGACAGGAAGAAAGAAAGCTCAGAAAGAATCAACGCAGGACGGAAAATAGGTAAGACACGGAGGTACAGAAAGAAAGGAGGGAAAGAAAATGAGAGGATAATCAATAAGGTGAGGACATGACAGAACAGGAAGGAAAGGAAAAGAAAAAAAAGAAAAGAAAAAGATGAATGCTGGATGTTTGGTTTGCCGGTTGCGGTACAAGACGAGTTTAACTTTCCACGTCTTGACAAGTTGTGCCAGTGAGGATGATCAAGTGAAGGGGACGACTGTGAAAACGACTCCGCCCAGACATGCTGCCACCGACAGACGAGAACAGAACCAGACGGCCCGAACCGGAACGCCAGACACTGAAACGGAAAAGGCTGAGCAGGAGAGACGGAGCGGGCGCGGAGGAACAGGAAGGGTCCGATTTTACCTGAGAAAGCGAGCTGCAAGTGAGGAGGCAGAGCAACCTGAGACCCTGACTGGAGACTCTTATACAGATCTGAGGAGACAGGACAGGGCGACGAGGAGGGGGAGGAGCAGATGCCCACGCAGACAGGAGAGATGGAGGAGAGGAGGGAGGAAGAGAAGGGAATGCAACAGCCGGACGTGAGGGGAAAGAAGCAGGAGAGGAGGACAGGAGAAGATGTGGGAGATGAAACAAAATGAAATATAGTCAAACATTAATTAACGTTCAGACAAACAATATGGTGATTCCAGCAAATGATGCCGACGTACAACGTTAAACGGGAGACGACAGCAGAGCAACACACTCACTGTCCCACAAACAGGAAATTAAAAAAAAAATAAAAAAATTTTTAAAAAAAGCCTTGGTATTTCTCATGGATTTTCTTAGTGCGCGACACTCACTCTGGGTCAAGGTGGAGAACGCTGCGCTGTTGCTGGCCGCCGAGCTGCTGGTCGCCGTATTGGAGCCTCCGGTGCCCAGCTGGGACAGGTTCAGCATGGGGGACAAGTGGAACGGCAGGGACACGGGCACCAGGCCCCCCAGCATGCCGAACCCCAGGGGGAGGGACGAGGCCGAGCCGAGCAGACCGCCACTTCCTGTCGTGGAGACCTGGACGGGAAGGACAGCCGGAAAGGTGTTCGGTTAAGAGAAACGCGGGATCGGGGGGTACGGGTAAAAGCTGCACACGGTTGGGGTGAACATTTCTTGAATGACCCTGACCTCTGACCCACTGAAACTCATGACGCAGCGGTACAGGGCTGGACGCACAGGAAGTTTCAGGTTCCCATGAAACGTGCACAATCCTACACAAAACTCATGACCATCCAACTCCAGCTAATCAACCGACGAATCAAATTTCGGGCTCTTGCACGACGCAGGCCGACGATGCGACGCATGAAAGTTGAAAAATCTTCCTGGGTTCAAACAAACCTGCAGAAAACCTGCTGGGTCAGGAGAGCGTTTCGCTTTGCTCCGACAACAACATGTGATGTTCTCACTTTGAACACCAGTCGACATTAATTTTGTAATTAATACAAAACAGAACATTAGCTGCGTGAAATGCTTGTTGTTTGTGGCGACTGTACAAACACAGACGCTTGAGGGGGGCGAGCGTCTGGCTCCATCGCACAAGGTCCATGTGAAAAGTGGTTGAGGGGGAGCAAAGTCGTGTCTCGGGTTTTGGGTTCAACCCCAATGACAGCAAAAAGTGAAGGTTTTTAGCCACTGGCGATCGTGACAGGCGACCATTTTCCGGCTTTCGCCAGCCCACAGACATTTCTACGACATTGACGTTTCCATGGATTTCAGCGGGAGGACAGTCGAGACTGTCCTGACTGTCGAGAGGGAACGACGTCGCCTCTCGTGTTTCGAGCCCTTTAGACGAGTTTTTAAACCGGAACACAAACCTGCGGTAGCTGAGACGAGACCGATGACAATGGAACGGACACGACCGGCTTGACCCCCTGAGGTGTCCCGCCCACAGTCCGCTGACGCTGGCCCTGGGCCGCCGCCGCCGCCGCGGGGGAGGCACCGCTTCCTGAATGCTTGCTCATAGACGAGGTGTTTATAAGGCTGGTGTTGGTGGCGCTGATGACGCTGGGGGTCTTTTGGCTGCTGGAAGGAGTGTAGCTGACTTGACCCGACTTGGCCACTCCTCCTGAAGCACCTGAGAACGGCGGGCGGAAGCTCGCCGGGGTTTTGGGAGTGTACTGGTGTATGGAGGGGGCTGCCTGAGATCGAGGACTCTGAGAAATGGAGGCCGAGGTGGGGACGCTGGAGGTGGAGGCGGGGGAGACGGTGGGGTTGGGGGAGTGAGCTTGACGATGGGCGGGATGCTGCTGTGGGCGGACTTGGTGAGGGTGGCGTGCATGGGGGTGATGAAGTTGGACTGCGGCTGAGGTTGGACTCCGGACGGGGTTTGCGGGAGGGAGGAGGGCGGCTTGTTCTGGGGCGTCTGTGGCAGACGGGACGTCTGGAAGGTTTTGTTGATGACGAGTGACGGGGACGTGAGGGTGTGCGGCCGAGACTGAGAGGAAGTGATGATGATTGTGTCTCCACCGGTGACCTTATTATTGCTGCCCTTAAGGAGGCCCGACGGGGGGATGGAGACCCCCGTCTTTGGTCCCGGGGCCACCAGTGGAGAGGCGGTGGGCGGAGGCCGTGGTTTGGGTGAGGAAACCGAGACGGGCATGTTTGCCTTCGTCACGCCCACGCTTAAAGGTCTCTGAGTGTTCAAAACAGTGTGTCTGTTTGGCTGTGGCGGGCCCTTGGCGACCCCCGGGCCCTCCACCCTCACCGGGGTCAGCGGAGACGGCGTGTTGGGGGCGGGCCGGGACAGGGAGGTGGAGGGCGATGAAGAGGTAGTGATGTAGTGAGGTGCGCTGGAGCTGGGAGTGCTGACGGAGGTCTTCTTCTGCAGCTGGAGGAGAGGCGAGGCGTGGAGGCCGGGGGGGTTGGCGGAGGCTTTGGGCCTCTCCGGGGAGGGCGGCATGTCCCCCTGGGCCAAACCTTTAGCCGCGTTGCCCAGGATGGCGAGCGCCTGAGAGATGGAGTCCAGGGAAGGAGCCTCGTCGAGGGAATCCAGGCAAATGGTCCCCGGCGGTGACGGAGGGGGTCGCTTGGCAACCTGAGTGGCGGGGGACGGCGCGACACCAGCTGAGGGCGCGGGGCGCTGAACCCACGTTACTTCCTGGAAAAACAAATGACACGCTTTTCAAAACGTCTCGGCTCAATTGCGGTGACATTAACAAGACTAAAACTTCAATGTGCTTGTACGATGTAAAAAAAAATTAATGAAACTGTTAAATTACCCAATTTGGATTTTTTAAAATTGAAAATCCAAAAATGATCCAAAGTCTGGACACAATTGAGTCACATGACTCAATAATACTGAACAATGTGAAATATTTATAGCAGATTAATACTCAAGTTGTTTGGATCAAAATGTATTTTTATAAAAGGTGTGAGGCATCGTTCAGAAAATATGCAAAATATTCAATTAGCTTCTCACTTTGCTCTAAAATCTTAAAGAAAAAAAATAAATAAAACTGTTAATGAACCTTTACAGGACACATGTTTATGAAAACAGCCAAAACGCATTGTCACACAAAATCTCAGTAAAACACGCTGAAGTTTGTGGACGTGATAAAAAGCTGAAAGGAAACAAAAGTCCAGGAAAAAAAAGGTGAATTCTGTTCATGTCTTACCTTTGGCTTGGCTTTCGGAGTTGGGACCATCTTTTTCTTCGCTCTGAAGGCAAACCGATCAAAAAAAAAAAAAAGTCAGCAAAAGCTAAAAATTAAGCTTTCGGTGAATAATAAGACAATTAAAAAAAAAAAAACATCTCACGTAAAGCCAGTTAGATGACCGTGGACCAGGGTGCTCTCTTTGAACAACATCCTACAAACAGAGATGAAAACAGCGGATCAGGTCCGGCTGTGCAGGATGCGACCCTGACGGGTTTCCCTCTCTCACCTGGCCTGCATCCAGCCCTTGGGCCACAGAGGCTTCACCTCCGACTCCATGAAGGCTTTGAGGTAATCTTCCACAGACAGAGAGTTTTTTCCCTCCAGCTCGTAGAAGCCCAGCTTCACCTGCACCAGGTTGCACAGCAACGACCTGCAGACGACCGAAACGACGAAAAGGAACTTCAACTTTCAATCGGTTTCTGACAGCTGTGGCTCTTGACGTTTTGTGCGCAACGTCATGATAAGACGTGGAAACGTTTGGCCGACGTCAACACTTTGAAATTGTTCCGACCTGAGTTTGTCGTCCCAGATAAACTTTTTCCTGGGCCCCATGACCCTCTTCCCAGGCTTCTCCTCGTCGTCGTCTTCAGACCCGTTTTTGTCTCCTTCCTCCGACTGCTGCCTGTGACGACAAGCAACAACCTGCGCTATAGCAACCAAACATCCTAGAAATGTTGTTTTTTTTGTTTTTTTTTATTCATCTTTTTTTTAAGCGGGACTGATTTGTTACTTTGCCACTTTGGCGATGCAGTCCATGTTGTAGCGAGCGATCTGCTCCGGCATCACGCTGCACACGGCCAGCTTCAGCTTCAGGAGGGGCGTTCGGAGGCGGTCGTCCTGGGCGACAAGAGATTAGAGATGTCAGAAGTCACATGGGACGCATCCAGGCCAGCAGACGGGCGCTAAATATAGCCACGGTAACGGGGCACACGGCGAGCGGCTCCACACGCACATCCAGACACATTAAAGGTGCACACACGCAGTTCACCTCTTGCTACTGTACGCAAAACACACACACACACACACACACACACACAAAAAAAGTTTCATTTCCGTACGATCTCACCTGAACGTTGAGGCTGAGCTTCTTAAGGCGTTTGAGCAGAGCCTCCTTGTTGCAGGGCACAAAGGCCTCCAGGTGAGAGTAGACAGCTGAACGCACCTCTGCAGGCTGTTCCTGCACCTGCAACTCAATGCTGACGTACAAACACACACACACACACGCAAACACACACACACACGCAAACACACACACGCACGCAAACACACACACACGACGGTTGGCGATACACTCGCTTTCCACTTTTGATTTAAAAAAAAAAAAAAAAGACACTGATGGACTGAGAGCTACTAACTCCAGAAGGATGTTGTTCATGTCCAGCGTGAAGAACTTCTTCCGGCCTTCTTCATCGAACTGACGGGACGCCTGGTGGAGAGTTTTCAGAAACTGCTTCAAATTATGACACCAACTTTTCCAACCCTTCGAAGAGGTTGATATGACATATGTGACATATGCTCTGATCAACTCCGTACCGCTCTCAAGTCTTCGATGCGCTTCGCCAGCGGGCCTGGCAATCCGCAGGGCAGCGGAGGAGGCGGGGTCATCACGCTGCCCGGCAGCAGCCGCCCCGTTTTCTGCCCCGCCCCGAAGGCGCCGTTCTCCCCCTGCGAGGGGCTGCCGGGCTGCGGCGAGTCCAGCATGCCGAAGTCCAGGTCGCCCATCATGTCCTGCAGGATGTCGTTGTTGGCGGAGCCCAGCAGCGACATGACGGCCTGGTCTTCGGTCAGGTCCGTGATGTTGCAGTCGTTGCCGCCGGCGCCGGCCTTCGGGTGGGCGCCGACGACCGCGCTGGGGGCGCCGGGCGCTTTGGTGCTGGGGCGCGGCAGGGGGACGGCGCCGGTGGCAGCGGCCGCCATGTTCTTCTTGCGCATCTCCTCCTTCTCCCTGGTGAAGCGGCGCAGCATGTTGGCCAGGTGCAGCGAGTCTTTCATCTCTTCTTCTTCTTCTCGGGCCGGTGAACGTTCAGAGCCGAGACGCTGCCGGCGGGAAACAACACGGGAGTCAGAGATGACCAAAACTGAAAAGGGTTTGTTTCTCCGCTGGGCCTCATAACAGCTTAAAAACAAAACAACTGGATGAAACGGTTTGATCGCCACCGGTTTGGCTGTTTTCGAGATATTTAAAACAAAAACCTAATCAATACTTATCAACATCGACTGATATGAAACGCTTAAATCATCTTACGTTTTTCAGCCCTAGTTTATTTGGCAACCCTGGATGTAAAATACTCGCTCATGGTTTTTGCAGCGTTGCAGAAGCTCACCCAGGCTTTGGCACTTTGTTTTTCTTGGTTTTCTTGTCCTCCAGGATGCCGCCGTCTTGCTTTTTCCGTCGCTTTTTAATCGCCCGCTCGTCGCCGTCCTTCATCTTCTGTAACGAGACGAGAGAGTTCACAGGCCGCCGCGGCGTCGGGGCCTTTCTGAGCGCCAACGCCGCGGCGGAAAGGCAGCCGACCTTGAGCCGGTGATCGTCCGCGGTTTCCCCTTCGGAGTCGGACGCGGCCCTGAACTGCAGCGTCCCGGTGTTGATGTAGAAGCCTCCGTGTTTGGTGGTGAGGGAGGCCGGCACCAGCTCGTCGTACTGGGCAAAAAAAAAACAAAAACAAAAAAACATCACAGTCCGAGTTCAGTTCAGCTTCTTTTAGAATCCAGTAAATATCAAGTTAGTTTGAGCAAAGAAGATTGTCTTTTTTTTTTACACTAATATTTCTATTTAGCAGATTTGAGCTGATTAAGGAAAAGACTCACGGCCTCTGAGTTGTCTATAAAGGGATCGGTTTCATCGTAGCCGTAGCCGATGTCGATCAGATCCTGCATCCTGTCTTTTTTCTTCTTCTTTGTGTTGCCGCCCTACAAACACAAGCAGGTGGCTCAGAAAAGCATTGACAAAAAAAAAACAAACTATAAATCTCACAACAAAACTAAAAAAAATAAAACATTTTACCGTGCAGTCGCATTTTTAAGCCGCTTTATTGTCTGCAACTATTAGATGATATCGGGTGCTAAATTATCGGACCAGTTTACAGAGAATCGGTCCAATCATCGCATTTTTTTTTTTGGGCTTTTTTTTTTGTATTTTTTGAAAAAATACAGACAAAAGAAACGAGGAAACTAAAGAAAAAGAAGAATAGAACACAGGAGGAACGAAAATAAGGAAAGAAATGGAAATGAGGAAGAGAAAAATAAAAGGAGCATGAAGTCATATCAGGAGAGAAACGAGTCACTTCCGCTTCACTGGATCTGTTCAACTCAAATAGAGCAATATATATATACATATTTTTTTATTTATTTATGGAATTTGATGAACATCAGAAACACTGAGCCTGAGGACGCAGAAAGCAAAACGTCATCAACTGATCAAACTTTGCATTCACTTATGACCAATTAAACTAACTGATCCCACTGTAGTGTTGCACTGGTTCAGCGCTAATTTCAGTCCCCACACACACACACACACACACACACACACACACACACACACACACACACACACACACACACACACACACCTCAAGGTTAATCTGCTTACATATTTGCTCTCAAACTTCCTGGCCAGCTCCTCTACCTCCCTCCTCTCCTTCTCGTCGTCGGCAAACGGGTCGCTGGGATCGAGCGGAGGGGCGAGGCCTTTGGGGACCGTGGGAGCCGCCGCTTTTACCTGACCGGAGAGGGAAACAGACGAGCTTTCAGTTTGGTTTTTGAAAACATTGTAAACAATGAATACTTGCTGATCTCATAAGATTTGAAACACTTGGATCCTCGCTGGTTTTGACTGAATGTGGCTGCCGGGCGTCAGGGAAACACGCCGCCACTAGAAGTGCAGCGTGGAGCTCTGCTACGTCAGAATCTGATTGGTTCTTTTTCCAGACTTCTCCCTTCATCGCGCCGTTTGCTTTTGCTGCGTTCGGACCCGGTCCCGGACGCCACGCAGCTGGAAACACGTTGCTCTTCTTTGTTTTTTTTTTAAATATTTTTTATACTTTAGGGCGGTCAGAACGACGCGTAACCATGGCAACGACGTCTCGTTCTTACAACCGGTCAGCGTCTCAAAAGCAAAAGCGACGCCTGGCCGTCACGGAACCGTCGCGCAGCAGCCTCCAGTCAGAGGCTTCTTCAAACTCGTTGCGGAACAGACTGCTGCTGGAGACAAACAACTTCACACACTGAGCTTTAATAATGACTTCTAAGGTCATTATTTTTAAACAGGTTTTTTGTTTAAAACTAAAACTGGCTTTCTTCCATCCGTGTTTAAAAAAAAAAAAAAAACACACTGGATTCCTGTCCTGGCTTTAGATAAGAGGCCCCATATCATGATGCTGCCAGCACATGACATGGGGCCTCTCCTGACTCCGAGTTTCCATTTTCAGATGCTAGGCGACGTCTGAAGGCGACTGTTTGGGGTAATCTAGTCCGATATTACAATGCAATGTCCTCCTTTTCAATTCACAGCAATGCACAACGTGGTCACGCCCTCCAACCACAAAGTGTACAGCTTGCAGTTGTGGAAATGTGTTGAAAATCCAAACAGAAATTAGCCTCTCGCTGACTCAGCAGCACCATTTGGACAGCTGGCTGGTGAATGGAAACGGCATTATTATTATTCCTCGTTAGAAGTGCAGCAGGGGCTGACATGTTTGTCAGAAAGCAACAAGCCGGTAAACAAGCTGCACGTTTCGACATGACAGCGGCCATCCATCCCGGTCTGCGTGACCTCCGACCCTAACCTGTCTGCGGAGGATCCTGAAGAAAAACAAAAAGCCTCCATGGAGTCAACAAAATGACTCATGATGTAAAGACTCAGAGTGAAGTTTCTTCAAACTGTTCAGTCTCACCGCGCTGTTTTTTCTGCTCTTCTCTGAATACGTGAATGCTTTACTTTTATTTTTTGTCGCTTTCATGAAACTTATCAAACACAGTTGTTGGATGTCTTCCGCCCCATTAAGCAGATAAATCCTATTTAAAACAACAGCGCAGTCGAGAGGACGGAAGCCTCGCGGCAGAAATGTCCCTGTTGCCGTAATGGAGTCACGTTTGTTGGTGTCTAACCTGAGGAGGAGTTGGCTGGACCAGCTCGCCGTAGTTGAACTCGGAGGAGCCCTTCTCGTTCGGCTCGCTCAGCGTCAGGCTGAGGCGGACGGTGGGCTTCGTCTCCCCGCCGTCGCTGTCGCCTCCTCCCTTGGCGTTGCCGAACAGAGCTCCTCCGGAACCTCCCGACCCGACCGCAGCTGCACCTCCACCTCCATCTTTCCCCAAACTGATGTCGGCGGCCTCGTCCTCGCGGCGGCGCTTCTTGTTGGACTCCGGGGTCTGCTGCTGCGGCTGCTGCTGCTGCGGCGGCGGCGGAGCGCTGAAGGAGGAGATGGTGACGAACGGCACTTTTCTCGGCTCTGCCATTTGGCGCTCTGCGCTCCGGCGAGCGGGCACGCCAACCGGGGAAGTGGGGAGGGGAGGGGGGGGAGCGAGCGGCAGCTGCTGGGAGAGCTCAACCGGGGAGCCTCGACGAGCGCTGCTAGCTAGTTAGCTTATTCGGAATGAGTGCTCCGGGGCAACACAGCGACTTTATTCCCCTCTCAACTCGCTGTAATCCATGTAGTATTGTCCGTGGCTCTGCCCCGCCGCCTACGAGGGTCTTAAACATAAAGAAATCGCAATTTGGAGTATTTCCATGGAACTGGTGTTTAGCTACAACAGAGAAGATTTTGAAGTAGCCATCTTGGTCGTTATTATCATTATTCAGAGGCAGGGCGTATGAAAAGAAAGAGGAAGGGGAACCGCCATTGGCCAATGGCAGCACCGGAACACGCCCACCTGACAGATAAGCGCGAATGTGGTGGAGATGATCGTTCTGCGCAGGCGCAGTGTTTGGGAGCCTTCCGTGGGCCGCATGGAGGATCTCTTATCTGGGAAAACATTCTGCCAGTAATAATGAAACATACTTCTCTAGTCTTGTATGAATTGCGTAAGTATTGACTGTACAATGAAATGAATATGTGCTCATTTACCAAAACGTTCAGCAGTAACAATAATAGTTTTATTCAAACACACAGGACTGTTTCGGCCCTTCAGAGAAGTGAGACAGAGGCACCAGAGATATAGTGGGTCAAAAGGTTACAGCCCAATAAAAACAATGACTTACTAACGTGTATAACTATTGAATAAATAATTTTTTAAACACCCAAATTATTACATGTAGAATAAATATTTTAAAAAGCGCTTTTTGTTTGTGAATTATTCTAAGCTGTCTCTGATCCTAAAATCTGACTCATCAGTTGTTTTTTTAATTAATACATAATTAGTTCTTAAATGTATTATCCAGTAACTGAAATTAAAAGATGTGTTTGCATGCATGTGTAAAAAATGATGGATCGGATCATCTATTTTATCAATAAAAACGAAACGAAATGAGTATTTATTCCACTGTATTTGTTTTCACTAAATGCTGTGATGATTAAAACATGTCTGGTGGAAATTGGTAGACCAAGAACAGCAGCTAGTTTACACCAGAGGTCCAAACCTTCTACCACATGGGCAATAATCTATTACTGCTCTTTGATAATTGATTACTAGGTGCTTTGTTGCTCAATATTCTGGGTACAATGTTCGATCACCAAGGGTCTCAGTTACTGGATTACTGGACATTCACTGTTATCTACTAGTAGTTTACACTTTTTTCAAACTATGGATGCCTGGGTGGAACATTCAGCTGACCCAGCAGGACCAAGATCACACGATTCACCATGTGACTCATTTACACTCCAGGTTTTACTGCCAAGTCCAGATCGGGACAAATTCTACCAACTCGACATCTTTATGCCAGCAGCTGGGTTTCTTCATTTCACTTTATTAACAGGGTTAAACTGGGTTTGGCTGCAAAGTTCAGAATATGTGATGAAATGTTGATCAATTATTGACTAGACTCAGTAGCTCACTTTAAAGGAGTAAAAAAAAAAAAAAAACTTATTTTTGAATCTGCTTTAATTTCAATTTGTTGTTTGTTGAAGCATTTTGATTTTTATCTTGAAAGTTTCTTAATAAATCAAGTTTTATCGCTTTTTGTGCCCTGATACATTTGGGTGGCAAAAAATATGAAATGCAGTGAGAAATCTGGTCAACACTAAACTGTCAAAACCAGGAAATGATCCGTTTTTCTTTCATTTTGTCAGCAGATGACATCACACTCCGATCATTTCTGACAACCTCTCTAGTAAAAAGCTTCATTTCCCCACCAGAAATGACGGGACACTTGAACTTGGCTGGTTTTAGAGGACAAAAAAAAATACAAAAACACGAGAGTCAAAGTGTAACACTTTTATTGTTGCTGTGTTTGCTGGTTTAAGACCAGTCGGAGGTGGTGCCGCCCCAGTCAGAAGCCTGAGCGGTGGGAGCGGTGGACCAGTCGTCTGTGGCAGGCTGGGTGCTCCAGTCTTCGGCGGCTGGGGGACAAAGGTCAAACAGGGGTCAGAGAGCGGCAGGAAACACTGATCGACATGTGGAGGAGAAGCTCTGAACTCACCGGTGAAGGTCTCTCCGGTCTTGACGGGAGCAGCAGCTGCAACGACACAACCGGTTTTAAACAACAGAAGAAGAGTCAAAGGATCAGAACGAGGACGGAAACAACTCGTTGAGATTTATCCACTATTGAAACAATTGTAAACTCGATTTAGTTAATTGTCCAGATCCTATTTAATAATTAACTAGGAAATCTAAACGTCAATTACCAGATCAACACTGTTTTGATCACAAGTCAAGCAGAAGAAGCTGAGCTTTTCACATGTTGATGTTAGGATTCTTTTAGCTGCAGATGCTACAATTTAGGCTAAAAATGTATTTTTTAATACTTTACTGAATTGTTTATCTGTATCTATGAAGTTATTTCTAATACTGTATGAAAACTGGATATAAATGAATGATTTACAAAATGTGAAGATGTTTTTTTGTTGGTTTTTTTTACTATTGTCATGACAACTGAATAATAAAATGGAGGTTTAGTTGCAGGCCTGATCAGAACTCGTTTTAAAAGCAGGCTACCTGCAGGGAACTGCTGGATGGGCACAGACGGAACGGCGACGCCCTCGGACCAGTCGGTCACCTCAGGCTGGGTGAACTCGGCCTGCGGGGCCGTCCACTCGCCCTGGAACTCCTCCTTCACCACCGCCTTCTCGGCCGCGGCCTGCTCCTCCTTCTCGATCTGAAACGGGTTTCAAAGCAGAACGTAGCTCAGCTTCGCGACGCCAAGTTAAGCTGAGCGACGGTAGCGGGGGCGAGGCGCTGTGCTCCTCCTACCTCCTCCGGGTCTCTGTAGAAGTACAGATCGGGCATGACCTCCCATGGGTGTTCCCTGGAGATGGTTCCCCTCATCCGCAGAACCTCCCTGGCCAGCATCCACCACATCAGACCCACAGAGTGGTGACCCTGAAATGTAGAGAGAAAGTAATTAACACGTCGTCAGACGCACTCTGCAACGCGTAGCATTGTGCGCGGGTGTAAAACGTCTGAAGTGCATACAATAACACTTCTCCAAGCTCCGCCCCTCACCTTGTTGTTGCAGGGGATGGCGATGTCCACGTATCTCAGTGGGGAGTCGGTGTTGCACAGGGCGATGGTGGGGATGTTGACGTAGGACGCTTCGGTCAGCGGCTGGTGGTCGGCGCGAGGGTCCGTCACGATCAGGAGGCGGGGCTCCCGGAAGGCCGCCTGGATCTGATTGGTGAACGTGCCGGGCGTGAAGCGGCCGTGGAAGGTGGTGGCTCCGGTGGCCGAGGCGAACTTCAGCACCGCCCTCTGCACAGGAAACGCAACAACGCTTCAGGAAACACGACTTCTGCTTTCAAATTCCAGACTTTTCTGGTCTTAATTTTTTTTTTATTGTATATAATTACTGACAATTGAGATAATTTATCTACTGTGGATTTAACATGCACAGCAGCAGAATAAAAATTGTGAATTTCACCCAAGTCTATTCCTGTCACTATTAGTTAATAGCATAATAATTTAAAATGAGCTAAATTTCCAATATGAGGATTTAATTATTTTTTCTGCTTACAGGTAAATTGAAATAGTTCTTATTTTATTTTTTAAAAATTTTATATTATAATCAAATTTTATGTCTAACCTTGTATATTTACATGATGAGCTGTGGCTCGGGGTGTTATCAAACCCCAGTCATCGGACTGGCGTTAGCGAAACCCCCGATCCGCTTTACTTTCGCACACTTCCGACACCAGAACGCTCACATCAGCGCCCGGCTTTAACAGTGTGCGTTCACTCTCAAGCTCGCGCGTTTCGTTGCTCATTTTATTTTACTTGTTTGTTTGTTTTTTACCTGGCCGGTGTTCCTGGAGGAGATGACGCACACATCCGCCGGGTTCTCAATGGCAACAATGGCCCTGGCCGCCAGCAGCAGCTTCTCCCAGGTCTTCTTCAGGTTAATGATATAAATACCTGAGAAGACAAAAAAAAAGAGACAAAACTGTGACTCTGGACAGTGTTTGAGGTGACCACCGTGTGCGTGGCTGACGGTTTCTGGCACGTACCGTCGCTTTTCCTCTTGTAGACGTACTGCTCCATCTGGAAGTCGAGGTTCATGCCTCCCAGGTGGGTTCCTGCGGCCAGGAACTTCAGCACATCCTCCTCCTTCATCTGAAGGACATCCAGACCTCCGGACATCGTGACCACTTTCCCTGCGTTACGAGTTCAGTGGGAGAGCTGCAGGAGAAAGACGGGAGCGTCTCGGGTCACGTCACAGTCTGAGGAAATTTACTCGACACTCAAATTAGCAAGCGAAGGGTTGTTCAAAGCCATTTGGGTTTCATTTCATCACAAGCAGTAATAACTTTACAATTTTGATCATTTAATATGCAACTTTTGCAAGAACATAATCCAATTTCATTCAGATTTATCCTCCAATTTGTGAACCTTAGACTGACGCATCGCATTCAATATTTTAGCATTGTAAGAATATTCAATCATTACTTTATTATAGTACTGTAACTATTTACATTTATTTCATGTGGGTCAACCAGTGACATCAAACTACTGGTCTGCGAAAACAGGACTAAACTGTTAGCTAAACGGAGGTAGCCATTCAGCACCTAACTTTTTTTTTAGTTCAATAAAATTGGAACTATTCTCTATGGGAACATATTAGTGCAAAGAGGAAGTCACGTAGAGGGAAAATGTAGCTAGAGCTGCTTCATTGAACGCGTGTCCGTGGCTAGCGGGTTAGCCTAAGGCGTTAGCATTTTTCGTAACAGTGGAAATAAATAGTTTGGTTGCGCACATAAGTGGCATCGAAGTGGTCGCGTCGCTTCATGATAAAACAACCCAGCACCCTTTTCGGTCACTGGTCTCATTTTGTGCCGCTTTATTGATGAAATGAGGCCGTTAACACTCACCACGAAACAACGCCGTATGGAAATCTGAGCACACGGTGAAAAAAGAGGGCGCTGGGAGGAAATGACGTAGCTTTTATACTAGGTTTCCAGGTACGTGATTGGTCCGTTTCTTCTTCTTCTTTTTTAAGATTTAAGAGTTTTAGGATGGACAAGTTTACCTTGGGAAGCGATGCAGTTCTGTTTTATTTTTGAAGAGACAGCTTTTTATGCACCTTGGAAAAATTAATGGCAATTCTGTACAAATATTTTTCTTATAGTTGAATCGACAACACATACCTAAACAGACGGTAGGCGGGTTATTCACGTGTCTCATTTCTATCTAGCTTTCTTAATTTAAACCATTATTTTAACTTTATTGGCTTAATGTTTTTTTATGTGTCAGTTGAAAATAAATAAATAAATAAATAAATAAATAAATAAATAGATAAATAAATAAATAAATAAATAAATAAATAAATAAATAAAAATCACTCACAATATGGCGGCACAGTTCACGTAATGCGACGTCTTACCGCTATATGTCTATGGCAGCCGTCAATGGCAGAATTGCACCACGCCACTTTGGCCGCTAGGTGGAGCCTGTTCACTAACGCTGTAACGACAGCAGCGGGGGTAACCAGAGGCCGTTCCGCGGGGTCGGATGAATATCCCATATTAAGACAATGGAGATGGAAAGACCATATTAAGACAATGCTGAGACGCTGACTCCTCGGTGAAAGACTGACCTGTGTTGAAACCATGTTTGCCAGAGATAAAATGTTCCAGGCAAAGGGATCATAATATGTACACGAGGGCGTCGTGTGTTGAGAAATTATTTATTGGAAACATTGACATGTGAGCAGAAAGTTGACCAGAAATATTGTAATCCCGTGGTGACAAAGCGCACATAAACAGACTAACTGGTACCAAAACAAGGTTTGACTAAATGCCCAGGAAAGTTTCATTTACTTTAGATCCAAGATGGACACCCAGAGAGTAAAAAAAAAAACAAAAAAACATTGGGTCTTAGAAGAAAAACCCTCTGATGTTTACAACTCATATTTCAACCACGGATCTTTGAATTACGTCTGGCAGAGAAGAGTTGTATTGATCCAAAACTTCCCAATGCCTAATGACGACACAGTTGGATGACCTATGAACCCAAGATTTAGATTTCAGCTTCACTACAAAAAGAAAAAGAAAGAAAATCTACTTCTACAGCTTTAAAGACTGCTCTGTGTCCTGATGAGTGGTGTTCCCTACGTCAGCCCCAGGCTGCTACAACCCCGTGTTCTTTTTCACTATTTGATGTCATGTCACTACACACACACACACACACACACGCACGCATCCTGTCCAGCTTATCTGTACCTGTGCTGAGATAAGTCGTTGTTGGCCCTCATGTTCTTGCAGGCCCTTCCAATGTGCTGCTGCTGCTGATTTGAGAACACGACCAGGCTAGCGACTGTCTTCCTTTGAACTTTATTGTTTTATATCCTCATTTATTATTAAAATGAAGGCCATAAGGCGATTCTGTCTGAACACTTACATAAGGACTTTAACTGGGACGTTCAGTCCGACCGTAGAGCGACTTGCAAAAAGTAACCATCCCCATGGAAACTCTTTATAGAAAAGTTTATTATTATTGAAAAATGGCGTAAAAAAAAAAAAAACGAAACAATTTATTGCATGTTTTCACGATCAAAACAATATCCTACAAATTCTTTCAAACCACGGCAGCGGCAGCGTCATGCTGTGGGGACCACCGCAGGCGGAGAAGCCGGTTTAAGTGGGTGGAGCTTAATACAAGGCAGAAATTAGCTGAGACTTAGAAACGAATGATTCTCCATCCACTTCGAAGGAGCCGGCGTTATTTTTTGCAAAGAGGCCTGGATTTTTTTTTATTTTTATATGAATTTTATTTTATTTCAAGATGTTCAAAGCTGCAAGCAAAGACTTCCAGGAGAAGACGTTTGATCAGTTTTGACTTGTACATTTTTCATAGCGGTGATTTTTGTGTGTGTGTGTGTGTGTGTGGACGCAACGTGGCAAAAGAGCAAATCGAGACACGAATAGAGAAAGCAATTCATTTATTTGTATAAAACAAACAAACCCGTTTGATCCTTGTGGCTTTGCCTGAAAGCCAGACGTTCACAAAACGAGTTCCTGGCGTCAACGGAAAGCCGACTCGTTTCTGAATTTCTCACATTTGGTTTGTGAGTTTACTTCCGAGTCTCGTTTCTCGTCCTAAAAACCACGTGAGTTTGACACGTCGACGTTAAATATTTTCAATTCAGCATTCATTTTTATGAGTTAAAGTGTTAATAACAACAGTAAACATGTTTTACGAATCATTTCCGTGGCTCCTTCCCCATCACAGACACTTTTTCTTCCCACCATCTCCCAAGTGTGATTCCTCAACATCAGCCTTAAAATTCCAACGCGGAAGCGTGACGAGCGCGTCCGTCTGTCCCGAGTCGCTGAACCGAGGTCGCCCTCTCCGTTCTCGTCGTTCCCGACTTTGTTTTTCCCTTTTAGACACGAGCGTTCGACCGGCGTTTCCTTCAGGACTTGAGTCCGACGTGCGCCATCATCTGCTCGTACACCGTCCAGGCCATGGCGGCCATCATGGTCCTCCTCAGACACCGAGGAACTGCTCCCCTGAAGAAGCCTTCGAGGCCGTGAGCCTTGCCGGAGAAGACAAGAAGAGCGATCAGAAAGTGACGCACCGATCCACGATTTTCCACTTCCGATACCGATATCTCCTCAGATACAGCATACGGAAAAGTTAATCTGAATTGGCTTAAAATGTTTTTGTTTTTTTTTTAAAAAAGAACACAGTCATAAATACACTGGATTGGATATTTATCTTTTTACTCTGCAGCATATTTAAATACGCCGACAGCTTGACAAGCTTGGTTAAATGTGGAAAAAAAAACAAAAAAACACAGCCTTATTTTGTAGAAGTGAAATTTTGAGCATAAAAGGAAAATCCAAAATAAAAAAAAAAAACCCGAAACTGTCAAAAAACAATAAGTTGATCATTTTGGTGAAACATGTAAAAAGTAATACAGGTACATATATCGGACCGGTCCGTCACAATTATTTACCGTTAGTATTAATATATTTATGTAGCTAAATCATTTCTCACCTTGTTTAGTATCATCTTTATTTGCTTTTAGCCGGATAAATTATTCGTTGTCCAGAGATAACAGATGAAAAACAGCCTTTGTCTTGCAGAAATGTTTGCGTGTATTGTCCCTACCAAATAAATTTAGGACTATAATTTCACCCATATCCAATCTGGATCTCTTTCTTTTTTTTAAAAATATCGTTAATTGGATGGTGCATCAGCAATCATGATGAGGCAGGAGGAAGGTAGTTACCGTGTAGATGTATCGGACGGCTTCCGTCGTCCTGAGCTGGGGGTTCACCTGGACCTGTGTCTTTACGACGTCGGCTGGCTGCGTGACCAGAGAGGCCAGAACACCGGCCAGAACCCCACAGCTGAAGTTAGCCACAGGAGCCGAAGGAGACGAACTGATCTCTTCGGGAGCAAAACGCAGAATTAGCTGGCTCAGAACAGAGATCTGTTACAGCTAAAGTAAATGCGTGTATTGATCTCCTCACCTCGCGGCAGCGAGGCCTTGGCCTGGCTGTAGAACATGACGTAGATCCCAGAGAAAGGAACGTCTCTCAGCAGGGTGGCCATGAGGCCAGAGAACAGAGCGGCGGGGCCTTCGCTCCGACACACGCTGCGCAGCGCGCCGCTCACGCTCACGTAGCTGTACCTGCCGCACTGGAGCACAAACACAAGCAGTCCGCTTCACAAATCGAATTCCACACCGAGTCCCGCAGCACGCCTACATGTTAGGATTGTCATAGTCAAGCTAGCCTAGTTGCAGGTTTTTTAAATTAAAATTTCCAACTGACTTTGTTTTCCAGTTGTCATGGTGTTGACAATTAGTAGAAAAAAAACTGCAATCGGTGCACCAGCAGTAATAATAGCGACAGCCAGCAAACACCGCCCACCTCGAATCGCGTCTTGATGACGGTGATCGGCAGCATCACAACCCCCGCCACGGTCCGGGCCCCGCCTCCCAGCATCACGGCCTGCGCCGCTCCGGGCCTGCGGTCCTGGAAGAAGTGCTGCTTCAGGGAGTGATAGGAGCTGAAGTAGATTCCCACTCCCGGGATGGTCCGGACGAACGACTGGAGCAGGAGGAGGAAGAAGAAGAAGAAGAAGAAGAAGAAGAAGAAGAAGAAGAAGAAAGCGCCTTTAGAAATCATCTCCCCTCCGTGTGACTCAGCGTTCAGGTGGCGAAACGTTTCCAGCAGACCGACCGGAGAAATGCCCTTCCACAGCCCCAGCAGCCGCTCCGTCCGCACCACACCGAGGAGCACCGACGTCATCCCGACCCGACTCGACCTGAGGAGGGAGGGGGCAAAAAAAAAAAAGAAGAAGAGAGAAACGGAACAATCAGATAAGCAACAGATGTGGTAAAACTATTGGAAATCAATCAAATCGATCAACTGACCCGGGCTGCATGCCACTCTGCGAGGTCTGCAGGCGGGTCTTGACCAGGTCCAGAGGCTGGAAGAGCAGGGTGGAGCAGGTCCCACTGAAGGAGCCGCACACGAAGGCTTTGACGGCCGGGTGAGCCTGGCGGATGACGGGCGAGGAGGAGGAAAGGGTTAACAACGCAGAAGAAGAAAATGCACTCGGAGAAAAGTTTGAGAAACGCTTCACGCGATAAGACGAAGAAGTGGGAAACCTCAACAGTGATGGTTGCAGTGGAAAACTCACCAGTGACAGTTCCATGCTGCTGGAGGCAACGTTCTGTCGTCCACTCGCTTTCCAGAGCTCTTCAGGGAGGAGAGGTTACAGCTGGGAGCGTTTCCCTGCACTGGATGAATCGGGACATGTGCAGCGGTTTATATGCGCGGAGGTCACGTGACCAACGCCGTGTTTCCCATTTGTGACCCAACCCAACACGCTGCCATTTATTAACCAACTCAAAGATCATCATGACACCCATCAGCAAGAACCCACGTCACAGCTAAACGCTTTCTGTCGACCGCAATTCAACAACTAAATATTTATTTATATATATATATATATATATATATATATATAAAAGTCCATTTAATATTTCATCATTGGCACACAGGACGTGATCGTATACATCTTGGGTTACAATGGCCCACCACATACTGCACAAGCAGTCATTTTTAATTGCAATATTGCAGACATTATTTCCATGATTGGGATTCCATATGTCGCAGTTGAAAACACATGAAAATGTTTCAATATTTGTGGAAATTTTTCAATAAGGCAACAAATGCAGAGTTCAAAATCAAATGAATTTGAAAACAATCAAAATGATTAGATTATCTTAATAATTTTAGAAGGATGTTCATTAACTAAAATATCATTTAAAAAAGCGTTGCGTTTATATTTCTCCGTCCTGAAACTATTCCATTCAATGGCCGTGGCTAAATAAATGTGTCTTTAACATTTTCATCAACGATTTCCAAATTTGGTATTATTCAGCTTTGCATTTTATTTATTTATTTATTTTTATTATTTATTGAATTGTGGCACTGTTTACCCTCCATAGACGACCTGAAGGATGCAAACAGTTATAATAAATGTACAATGTAAGTCCATGTCAGCATAGTAATTTTTTTTGTCTCTTAGAGAAAATAATGGCTAAAGTCTCCACAACTAGTTTTCTACTGGTATAAAAAAATAAATAAAAATAAAAATACGGTCAATTTTCTTGCTGAAATATCTGAAAATTAAGATGATTCACATTAGAACTATTTTTGTTGTTGTTGTTGGTCCCTTTTAAATGTAAAAGTAAAAATAAAAACAGCTGAAAATCACTGTAAAGGAAAGTCCATGCAGTGATGAGTGTGGATACTGGAGCTCCTCCACAGTGGGGTTTTCTCACAGCGTGGGCTCCAGGGAAAAAACAACAACAACAACAACACAACAACTACACTGGCAGTCTGCAGTATCAGTACAAATAAATAACCCGCCTACCACATCCTGGACCAGAGGCAGAAGTAAAATCCCGCTGACCTTTTATCTGCTCCTTGCTTCCTCATTGAAAACCGGCCGGTACCGGTTTGGAGAAGAAAGCCGTACCGAGACGGCGCGTGCGGTTGTAAGTAGGCCCCGCCCATCGCCGAGGGTCCCGGTGATGTGATTGGCTCAAAAAAGGAAGCTTTTCCGTGTTACGTGGGAAATTTCGCAATAACTGCGTCGTTGAATGAAGAGGCGAGGGAAGGGACGCGGCTCCTGACGTCAAATTAGCAAACGTTTGCCTTCAAGCAGGTTAAAAAATGCTTTATCGGACTGGCTTTAAAAAATTTCAAGCGCTAATTATTTTTTTAAAGTTTCCTGGTCAGGGTATGTCTTCCCTATCCTATGAAAAACATTATTTTTCCCTTGTGTGACTGACAAGACTTATATCCTCCCTTATGTCTCATATTAAATCCTCTATGTGCAACATATTAAATCCTCCCAAATGTTTAATGTTTTTAAGAGACGTCTGCAGCGTCACGGCCCTGAATGAACCAGCTGAGAGCGGTTCTTGCCGTGCAGCTGGTTCTGACCCGTTTACTCCCGCCTCAGCTTTCATTACAGACCACTGCTCCCCTCTGCTGGTGAGGATACTGCAAATATCATGAACTCTGAACTCTCACATCTCAGCTACTTAAATAATTTCAGAACTTGATCCGATAGATCAAGCGCACAATAGTAACAGAATGAAAACAAAACTAATTCTCAACTTCAATTTTATTTTTTACTTTTTGTGAGTTAATACTGTGGAAACACTTTTCACTATAATCATGCCTGTCCTTTGGGGGTTATTTAGCAACATTGCATATGGAGGCTGAAGTGGTTGCCCATCTGTATTTGTATCTCCAATTCAGTCAAACTGGACAGAGGAGCTTTAATAATTTACATGTTACCATAGATTTTTTAAATTTGCCTATGGTCTGGCTCATTGTAATATAAAACATTGTGATCTAAACTATTTACATTTGGCTACATTAGTTTAAAGTTGTCTTTTACTGCATTTAGTTTTCTTGAAATCCGACCGACTTCCCTGAGGATACTTGAAAAATAAATAAATAAAAAAAAACTAATTTATAACGGTGAGCCGTTATGCTTCCTCAAACAGTTTGGGACAAAACATGTTCACTGCATTTCCTGAACAAATCATTCTTAGTTGAGATTTTAGGCTGGTGAGGTCTGGATGTTTTGAGACGTTTCACGGAGTCTCGTCACTTTAACTCCACGTAAGCTGCTGCTGGACACGACCCCAACTCAGTGTTTACACTCGCACATCTGCAATTATACAACCACACGTCTTTGAAAAGCAGAAGTGGAGTCTCCTGCAAAACTAAAAGAATGCATAAAGTGGTTTCTGATTGCAACCCAAACGAAAGGTGAAAAATGAACAAAAACAAGATGAGCTGGCAGTTTAGAAAGCATCTTTATTTGCAATATCATAATTGACCACATGACATCCATGCCAGAGTTGCAGTGATAAACGTTATAAAATAACTGGTGCACTTTGGAAAAAAATCTCTATTTTCTTTTGGATCGCCTTTGTTTAGTAGGTACAAAATCTGCAATCTTTCGAATTACGAGTCGTTATTTTGGAAGTAATAACACAATCCTCTCACTTTCCAGCAGTGTGAGCCAAAAGGTGACCCTGGGCACAGCCTGTGAGGGGCTTCTCACGCCGCCATATCTCCACCAGATCGCATGCTAATGCGTTCTCTTATCTATGCCGCGCTGGTGCCGAGCTGTAGAGTATCAAAGAATCTCCCCTCCCTCTTAAATCTGCCTTTGGTTCATCTCTCTTAGCAAGCTGTGCCCTAAGAATACAGTGTGTGCTGTGCGTCAAAAAAAAAAAAAGAAAACAAACAAAGCTACCCTACCATTTATACTTCACCCTGAACATACGAAAAACGCTCATAGCAAGAAAAACGACAATGTACGTCCAGAAAGCAAAAACAAACAGCCGTGAACCCTGCCAAGTAGGTGTCAGTTGCATTTAAGGCTTTTTATAGTGGGTGTTGGCAGTGTGTGTGAATGTGTGTGTGTGCGCGCGCGCTCGCACGGTCGTTCAAAGACTTTGCCGTTTCGTTGGAACGCCACAAACGCAGTGGTACGTCATTTAGGTTAATTTTTCCTTCCGTCTCAGTGCAAAATTAAGAAAATTTCAGCGCACCAATTAAAACACCTTCAGGACGTCGCCGATCGACTTCATGTACAAAATATTCTCGGCCGAAACATCGGAACGAGCGCTAATCGCAGCTAGACGTGTCGAGTATATTTCAGGATATTGCATAATCTTTATGAACCTTGAAGAAAAGGGACAAATGAGCATAATAACACATGAAGCATCTTCCATTCTTAGCCATTATTTTAAACAAAGAAGAAAAAAAAAATAGTCAGCATAATAGAAACTTCTACTTGATATTACTTTGGTCCCCTTCCGTGTAATTTTCTTCATTTTTTTTTATTTTCCCCTCTATTAGAAAAATAAATCCTAAATCAGGTCTATTACAAGTCTAAATCGTCCTTATAAAAATAGTTACTTTTCCCAGAGAATGAAAAAGGAAGTGATGAAAGAAATTGAGACAAAAAAAAAAAAAAGTGAGAGTGTGTTGGAATCGCGATTGTCTACGTTTACTGGCGTGTAGCTGTTATGGATGCATAGTTTGATGCTGTTCGGATAGATCGGACAGTCGCAGGACTGAACTTGGACTGAGCAGAATCCCTGCCTTTAGTCTGGACATGATTTTCTCTCTTCTTTACAGTATTTGCTGCTCTTTCTGGTTAGGATTCAGCATGGAGGAGGCGAGTGGCGATGGGCCCGGGGGGATGGGGCCCTTCAAGCTTGGGGCTCCGGGGCTTCGGCCTTGGGCTCGCTTTCCTCGTCGCTCTCCACGTTTTCCACGCGAGGGACAGTGCGGCGAGTTACGCTGAAGGGCAAGTCGCCACGCCTGGAACGGAAAGTTAAAAGTTAGGAAAAGCTAATCGGTTCTTTAAAAAGTGTGTCAAGGTCAAGGGTCGGGGGGCCAAACCTGGCCTGCTGCAGCTTTTTATGCGGGCCTCATGAAATCCATTCAATAACTGATCACTGCCTTCTTTGGCTCAACTAAATAGCTGTGAGTTTATTGCAAATTTTACTCAAAAATGGTAAAAAGCATTGGTCTTCAGTGATGCTAACTCCCACCTGCAGGTGGCAGTGTTTCTTTTTCAACACTGCTGCTATTCTCCATGAAAGCATGGAGAATGAAATAAATCGAACCTGCGTCAGTCATCTCGTTTTGCGACATGACGCTGCTGTTAAAGGAGTTGTGCGTCGTCGTGGTTTTCCTACCTCAGCTTGCTCTTGAGGGAGGCCACCTCGCGGTTCATGGCGTCTGCGGACTCCGTGGCGTCCTCCAGCTCCCTCTGGAGTTTCCTTCGGTTGGCGTTGGCCCTCTGGGCCTCCTCCTCAGCCTCCTCCAGTTGGCGCTTCAGCTGCTTCATGCGCGAGTTCAACTTGTCCGCCTGGAAAAGAGAAATGAGCTCTGATGAGGTTGGACGAACAAAAGCATTTATTTGACACTGGTGGAAAGTCCCTCCATTATGCCCGCGGCCTAGTTAAAGAGAGGCTAAACCGACGTTTTCATAAACAGTGGAAAGTGTTTCAGAGAAAGTGGAAGGCGGACCTGGTCCTTGTGCTGCTCTGCACTCCTCCTCTCGTCATCCACCTGCAGGATGACTTCCTTCAGCTTCTTCTCGGTGCGTCTCACCATTTTGGTGGCAGCCTGCCTCTCCCTGAGGAAAAGCACGTAGTAGAAGTGCAGAAAAAAATGGTTTTGATTTGGCTCCTTAGGGAATCACAATTACACTGTTGTAGTTGCCTTTTTTAAAAAAAATGTGATACTTTTTTTTTTTTTTTTGTTCAGATGGGCTACGTTTCCACACCTGGTTTCGATGTCCAGCTGCTCCTCCAGCTGGGCGATCTTGGCCTCCAGGGCGGCCATGTTGGCCTTGTACTTGGACTTGACGGTTCCCTCGAGCTCCTGCAGCTTCAGCTTCAGCTCCTTGTTCTGGCGCTCCATCTGGCTGCGTGCGCCCTCCAGCCGCTGGGAGGTGCTGCGCTCTGCGGTCAGCTCCACGTTGATCTGGTCGGTCTAAAGAGGAGACAAACCGGTTGGGTTTGAACTGGTCCGGTCAGGGAGAAAGGCAACTGTTAAAGCGCAGACGGACCTGCAGCATGGCCTTCTTCAGCCGGTCGTTGATCAGCTCCGAGTTGCACTGCTCCTCCTCCAGCTCCTCCTCCAGCTGGGTGATGCGAGCCTCCAGCCGCCTCCTCTCCTCCGCAGCCTGAGCGCTGAGGGGAAACGGACCAGAGGTTCAGAAAGGCAGCGATTGAAGAAAAAGTCGAGCTCGATTTGACAGCAGTCGTACTTCTTGGCGGCCTGGTTGTTGATTTCGTCCTGCAGCTCGTCTCTCTCCTGGATGGCCTGTCGCTTCACTCGCTCTGCTCCGGCCAGCTCCTGAACGATGGTGGATGAATTAAAGAAAAAAAAACAAACATCAGTAATCAGCAGGCGGCAGGCGGCGAGCTGGACACCTGGTGTTTTCACCGACCTCCTGCATCTGGATCATGTCGGCCTCCATGGCCTTCAGCTTCTTCTCCGTCTCCTTGCTCTGGGCCAGGATCTCGTCTCTGGACATGCGAGTGTCCTCCAGCTCTCGGAGCAGATCCTTCATCTGAGCCTAAGGATTACAAGTACAAAAAAAAAAAAAAAAAAGTAGTTCAAGTTGAGATCCTGGAAACACACGTTTAATAGCTTCCGGGTTTAGTAGCTGCGCTCACCTGAAGCTTCTTGAGCTGCTTCAGGGCCTCGTCGCGGTTCTTGTTGGCCGTGTCGATGGCGGCCTCCAGCTCCTTCAGGTCCAGCTCCAGCTTTTTGCGCGCCGCCACGGCGGCAGAGCGCTGCTTCCTCTCGTCTTCCAGCTCCATCTCCATCTCCCGCACCTAGACGGGTCACACCCATTGATGTTAGCCACAAGAAATGAGAAGCCGCTTGCCTATAAACACGATTGACAGCCAAAGTAGTTTTCATATCTGGCCACGTTGCAACCCGTTTTCCTGACCCGACTGCTGCGTTACCTTGGATTTTACAGCACGGCTAATTAACTAAACTAGTATTATTTTGACTTTGTCGTTCTACTTTATTCTTATGACATTAAGACTTTATTCTTAAAATGGAAAAAATCAAATTTTTTCTTGGCCTCAACTCTAAATCACACCAAATACACACGTTTAGATTTTTTATTTGTAGTACAAAAGTTGAAACTTATATTGATTAGTCAAATCAGAGAGAATCTCAGTCAAACCCATTGAAGCCTGCAGTTATATTGTGACCAGACATGAAAAGTTGAGGGACAGAAACGCATCAGCCGGGTTGTGTTTCTGTCAGTGTCCCAGGGACGGACGGATGGACGGACCTGTTTGACCAGAGCTCTCTTCTTCTCCTCTCCCATCTCGTCGCGCCCTGCCAGGTCTCTCTCGTACTGGGCCTTCATGGCCTGCATGTTGACCTCCAGACGCAGCTTGGCGTCCTCCGTGGCCTGCAGCTCGTCTTCCAGCTCCTCCAGCTGAGTCCTCATCTCCTCCAGCTGCTGCTCCATGGCTCGCTTGGACTTCTCCAGCTCGTGGACCTGCAGAGCACGGTGAAGTGGAGAGTTAAGGCTGGATTTTGCAAGAAGGAGAAGTTAGCCAGTGAAAATTTTCATTTATTTATTTTTTTTTTAACTTACGTTCTTGCCCACGTCATCCTTGGACGAAACCAGATCCTCCATTTCGGCGCGCAGCAGCTTGTTGTTGCGGTCCAGCTCCTCCTTGATGTCCATCAGAGATTCCAGTTCTCGGGTCAGAGCCAGAGCGCGGGTTTCTTTCTCGCGCGCCTCGGCTTCGGCTCGGTCTCGCTCCTCCGCGTAGCGCGCCGAGATGTTCTTCTCCTCGGCGAGCATCTGGAAATGACAGAAAGCCAACGGTTACGGCTTTGATCTGCAACAGAAACCCCGGCGCTTCCTGTTTCGGCGGCTCTCGCCGACCTGGTCAAACTTCTTCTGCTTCTTCTCCAGGTTGGAGACGATCTGCCGGAGGTGATCCTGGTCCACCAGCAGGTCGTCCAGCTCCTGCTGCAGACGCGTCTTTGTTTTGTCCAGCTTGTCGAACGCAGCGCATTTCTCCTCCAGCCGCTGGTTGGTGCTCTCCAGGTCCCTCTGCAGCCTCTTCTTCCCCTCCTCGGCGGACTCCAGAGAGCCGGCGTCCTGCTCCACCTTCTTCTTCATGTCAGCAAGCTGCGGAGAGGCGTTTGCTCGTTTGTCATTGGCGCCACACACGACAGCGGACGAAATCCGTCACTAGGCAGTTTGCGCCACCAGCTGATTGGTGCGTCTCACCTGAGCCTGCACCGACTGAAGCTGCCTCTCCACGTTCTTCTTGGCTTCCTCCTCTTCCTCCAGCTGCTCTTTCAGGTTGTTCTGTTCGTCCTCCAGCTGCCGCAGACGAGTGTTGAGGGACAGCTTCTGACGCGTCTCTTCTTGGAGGAGTTCCTGTGCAAGACAGAAACTTTGACTTAGAAGCTGCATGATGATGTATGTGAAAAATGATATTTCTAAGGTTTGTGATTTACAACGAGGGCATCATATGCAGACTATTATTTGTTCTGATGAAAATCTAGAGGAAATGCTGAGCTGTCCGTTTAGAAATGTGTAGAAAATATTTTTTTAAAAATTGCAAGCTCAGAGGTAGTGAAGTAAAGTCTGTTGGCCTCCTACTGGAGGAGACAGTTTGCAGACATCATCTTACTACAGTACTTTTAATAGCCGTGGTTTCTTTCTGAGCTGCTGCTCTGTCTACAGCTGCGTGTGGTTCTGCCATGTTGTACCTGGGCGTCCTGCAGCTGGGATTCCACAGCTGAGAAGTCTTTACTGGCCTTTATGGATTTGCCCTCGGCCTCGCTCAGCATGCCGCTAACATTGTCCAGCTCAGCCTGCGGAGAGATTGGAAAGGAACGTCAGGCTGTATGTAGTAGGTCGTGGAAGCGAGTCTTACCTTGCGTCAGTGATCGGACGCTGCATTTGATGGATGCCAGGGTGAGTGATTTGGAAAGCGGCGGATTCAGAAACGTACCTGCACTTTAGCCAGTTTCTCAGACAGCTCCACCCGCTGGCGCTCGGCCTCAGAGTATTTGGCCTGCAGCTCCTGTGCCATTCCTTCGGCCTTTTTCCTGCGGTGCTCGGAGTCGGCCTTGCCCTGCATCAGCGTCTGCAGCTCGATGGTCAGCTCGTTCTTCTCGGACTCCAAGGCTTGTTTGGCCTTCTCCATCGACACTTTGTTCTGCGGGTGGGGGGGAAGTCATAAAGTCAGTGGGTCGTTTGTCCAGATACAAGTGGAGAAAGAAAAGAACGGAAGGCAGTGGCGTGGGGAGCGCACCCTCTTCGCCTGCTCCAGCTGCTCGTTGAGCTCGTCGAAGGCCTGGCTGTGCTTCTGCCTCATCTCGGCCAGCTGATGCTCGTGGACTCGGGCGTCTTCCTCCAGGCTCTTCTTCAGATGAGTCACCTCCGTCTCACGTTTGGTCCTGTAGGAGCGCCGGCAGAGGACAGCGCGCTTTTGAGAAAATCCAACGCTCTCAAGAGACGCTTAGCTTTCGTAAAACCAGCAGAGGTCAGCAACCTGCAGGCCACCGAGAGCCTTTCATTGAAGCAACGCTAACTCAGTCACCTGGAAACACGTGCCGTCGCGATAAGAAATATTACTGGACGCTGAAATGTCCTAGAAATTATTGCGATGAGTGACAATATCCTCAGTTTGAGACCATTTTCAACTGATATAATTATAAACATGGCATATTAATGCAAACACACAAACATGCCAATTTCTAAAGAACATTTAAACAAAACAATTAAAATGGATTACAAAATCTGCAACCAAAATTATGTTTCAGAAAATGATCGACCTTTTAAGGGGAAAACGAGCTAAAGAACATTTTGTTGTATAGCCGAGTGCTTTGCAGCAGATGTCATATGTTTGCAGCATTTCGTTTTTAATATTAAAGGCTGACGTTTGTTCACGACTATAATTTATCATGCAATTAATTTATTTCTTGCTTATTTTGGCAGGATTCACTGTGAAACCTGCCAAAATGTGGAATTTGCAACTACATATTCCAAGTAGAAAAGGCTGGAACTTAATGTATTTTCATTAGTTTAAACGTTGCTCAATTCTTTGTCAGTTTGTCAGCATTTCCATTACTAAAGTTTACAAAACTTATTAGATATTCCGCTAAGGTCGAAAAAAATTGCAACTGCAGCACTTCCATTAAATAAGAGCCGCAATTAAACATGCAGCGACGTGATCCTCCTACTTCATTGAAAAACGTGTTGTTTTTAATAAATTGTTTCCATGAAGCAAATTTACCTTCGATAAGGTGAATGGGAGCTGAAGCAGTCTTCCTACCTGAGCTCCTGCATAGCCGCTGTAGAGTCCAGGGTGTCCTCCAGCTCGGTCTTCAGGGCCTCCAGCTCCTCCCCCAGGTCCCGGCGGTGTTTCTCGGCCTTCACGCGGGCCTGCTTCTCCAGCTCCAGGTCCTCCTGCAGTTCGGAAAGCTGAGCCTCCAGCTCTCTGATCTTCTTCTGAGCCATGTTCTTCTGCGCGGCCTCTTCCTCGATTCTTAACAGAGGAGATCCAGAGCAAGGTTTAGTGAACCGAGGCGACGACTTGAGTTTTGCGCGGAGGCAGCGATCGGAGCCTGAGCGGACCTGGCCAGGGCGGCCTGGAGCTCCTCCTCCTTCTTGGCCAGCTGGGCACGCAGCTCGGCGATCTGAGCCTGGAGCTCGGCGATCTGGTCATGCGTCTCGGTGAAGTCGCCCTCCAGCTTGCGTCTGTTCTTCTCCAGCTCCTGACGCGCCTTCTCCTCCCGACGCAGCCGATCTGAGCACAAGTTGATCGATTACGGATTAGAGAGAGGTGGTAGAAATCACACCATGTTGGACTAGGGCTGTGTGATAAAGCCATGTTATTAATTAACTAAATTTTCTGTTCTTTTTTTTAAATGAAAATTTAGGAAAATCTGGATTTTTTTTTTTTGTTTTAATTGCCTAAATTGAATTTCTGAGCTTTCAGAAGCAATTCTTAGGCTTGAACTAAATGAACCAAAAAAAAAAAAAGTTCACTGTTATGCGTCATCATTATTAACAATGTCTTATGGTCGTATTCGACATTCTACAGCAGGTACAAAGTGAACTAAAACATAAAACTTTAGCTTTCAGAAATAATTATTTTGGTGATTCTAACTGACATAAAAAGAAGAAACGTTTGATTTAACTTCAGACAAGAAAAGATAATATCTCATTACTAGGTTATAAAAATATCTGGTCTCAATCGTAAAATGTTTTCCATAGTTAGGCTTTTAACTAAACATTCGATTGCACTTAATTACAAAGCTGTGAAGTTTGAATGTCGAGGACTTTTATGGATTTTATACAGAAGTCAAGCAGAGCTCATTCAAATTCAAGCCTTTTCAAGGATTTCAAGCATCCTACGTGTTTCTTAATACCTTCCAGGTCAGTGATCATGGCCTCGTGTTTCGTCTTCAGTTTCTGCAAACTCTTGGATTTTTCCTCCTCCTCTGCCAGGTTGGTAGTGAATTCAGAGATTCTCTCTTCCATCAACTTTTTCTCCTGGATGAGGAGGGAAAAAAAAAAAAAAAGTAAATAAACTTGTGACGCAACAAAAAAAGACAAACAAAAAAAAAACAAAACAGCCAGCACTGGTTTCATATTAGTTGTAAATTCCCCAATGACAATGGATATACGCAGAGACACAGTAAGTCGTGTCTCTGCCATTAGCACATTCAGCAGCAGGTACAAGAGATTTCTTCAGACAGCTACAGTTACATGCTGCAGCTTTAAACGGTCAATTTGATTATCCAAATCAGCTCCACTGCATTTGGTTATAAGGAGAAAATGTGCCAGAATCCAAACCTTGAGCAGTTTGTTGTTCTGATCGTCCAGAACCATGACGTCCTCTTCGATCTTCTTCATCTTGGCCTCCAGAGTGACCTTCTCCAGCTGCAGCTTCTGCCTGGCTGCCTCCTCTTCATCCAGCTGCTGCTCCAGGTCCTGTTGGCGCATCCATGACAGGATGTTTGATGAGGCGGATCAGAGCCTGAGGAACCACTTCTCAAAACTGTGGGCGTTTTCTTACGGAGATATTTTGCTGCATTTTCTTCTTCTCGGTAGCCAGGTGCGACGCGCGCTCTTCCTCCTCCTCCACGCGCGCCTCCAGGTCGTGCAGGATCTCCTCCAGCTCCTGCTTCTTGGCGGCCAGGCGGGCTCTCATCTCCTCTGCCTCGGCGCAGAGCTCCGTCTCTGCCTGCAGCTGCTCCTGCAGGGCCATCTTCTCGGCGTTCAGCTGGTAAAAAGGCAGCAGACGATTTCGCGGTTAGCCTTTGTCACCCGTATGCAGTTGCGCGAAGCGTCGTTCCTTCTCAAAAACGATACCTGTTGGTGTTTTTCCTCCATCTCCTGGAGCTGCTGCTCGGCTTGCAGGTGCTTCTCCTTCACCTTGTGCAGCTCTTCGTCCTTGGCCTGCATCTCCTCCTCCTGCCGGCTGACTTGAAGCAGAGGCTTCACCTGAGAGGGGGGAAAAAAGGAAATGTTTATATCTGGAAGAGTGAGGAGAGAAGATGCCTAGAGTTTAATCAATAGGACGTTTCTTTACCTTGGTAAAGAGTCGCCACCACTGCCAGTTCCTCAGTTTAAGATAAGCAGCACAGTTCCTCTGAATCACCTTCATGGCCGTCAGCTGCTGCTGTCGCTTTGCAAAAGCCCTGCGAGCAAAACGTGGCCCATCAGAAACATTCACACACTACAACGAATCATCATCGGTAATCCCCACAGTCACAAATTCAGAAGAGCTATTGGGGGGAAAAAAGTCTCATTTTTAGGCTTTTAATAATGCCTTTGTTTGCCAGGGTGAAACAACACAAACCTTTAACGACATTTAAAATGACGGCGTCTTAAAAACCTTGTTACGAGATTTATGGTTGATCAAGACCCAAATATTTTGGTCTTTTAAACAAGAAAGGTCGCAACAGTAAACCAGCAGCACGACTTGGGATTTTTATAAGTCGGGATTAGGAGGCGGAGAGTGGTTAGTTAGCCGCTTTATGACTTTTTAAATGAGCTGCAATCTGTCAGAGGGCCGTCGTTTTCGTTCTCGTTAAAACAAACTCTTTTTAAACACGAGGAGATATAAAACTCGTCTTGTTAGATCGACAAGCTTCGTTAAAACAACAAAAAGCTCCCAGATTTAATTCCATGCTCTGGAAGTTCAACAACTTCTGTATAAAAGCTTAAACTTAACTCAGATCATCTAAAACGATCATTTTTAGAGAAACCTCAGCTTTTAGTCAAGATTCCGACATTTTGTGGCTGATATTTGAGCGCTCTCATAGCAGAATTGCTAGAATTAAGTACTGTTCAAATTTTTCCAGCCTGTATAGTTCAGTCAACAGTTAACTGATGACTAAATTAATTGATGGTTGTCTCAATAATCGACTAATCTTACTGAATTTGTTCCATCTGAGGACAGGAATGTGGTTCAGGATGTTTAAAGGTGACGCTTCTGAATCAATACCATCAAACATCACACCGCTTTCCTACCTGCTGAGCACGGAGGTGGCAGCGTCATACTGAGGCTCTGATTCTCTAAAAAAAAAATATCTGACTCCTAAACCATATAAACTGGTTTAGGAATGAATAAAGCGGCTCTCGTCTTACTTGCGGGCCACGTAGCCTCGGCACCAGGCCTGGAAACTGATGATGATGTCGGTGATCTTCATGTCCCTCTCCTCCTCCAGGTGGGCCAGGACTCCGGCCCTGAAGAACACCTTGCTCTGGCCAATGCGGTACAGGTTGGCATCCAGCTCCAGAGACTGGATCTGAAATTGAAAAGAAGAAAGCGGTCGGCATGTCGGCTCGCAGAGGAAAATGGCGACGGCAAGTCTACGTCTGCAGGAATCCCACCATGAGGACGCAGGCCTGCTTCCCGTCCATGAAGCCCTTGGGGATGGCGTTTGGAGTTAGGATTTCATACCTGAGGAAACAGAACATTTATTCGTCTTTATACTCTCCTCATCTGCTAAAACGGTAATAAATAAGCAGCGGATTACCTCTGTCTGAACTCCTGGAAAACGATGCGGTTGGGGAATCCCTGCCTACAGATGCGGATCCCCTCCAGCACGCCGTTGCACCGGAGCTGGTCCAGAACCAGGTGGGGGTCCAGCTTTCCAGCCTGGAAAGATGGAACCATGCTGGTCAATCTGCATGTTTGGCTCATACTTTCACTTTTTAATTTCTTGTTGAACGCTCCCAATTTATTTTCAGAAAACTCTTTAAAAAAAAAAAAAAAAAAATTTTTTTAATTTGCCCATTGAAGAAAACTGTGCTCCGAGCGACAGCACGCTTCATTATTTATTTTACATTATATTTAGAATTCCTTGTTGCACTTTCGAAATCATTGGAAGGAAGATTTGTTGCAATTTATTTCTACAAGTTTGTGTTTTTATCAGTTTCTTTGTTATTTATTTTACATTGGCTGTTCTAGTCCTAATTGCGCAGACTAAACGAATTAAATTTGTGCTGTGTTTGCATATTTGACTAAGCTTGTGAAGCTATTTGCTTATTTAAATGTGCTGAACTGGTGCAGTTATCAGATAAACATGTCATTCATGTCATTAAAAACAAAACTTTTTTAGTCAATTCAGCACTGATTTTCTATATCAGCTGGTTACTAATTGGTTTACAGTTGGCGTTGCTCTCACGAGTCGAAAAAGTGGATCAGTGCATCTCTAGTAAATACAAAACAAACTACAGCACAATTATGTTTAAAAAAAAATGTACCCAACAGATGTAATGTTATTGATCTGTCACATACATATTCCAAAGTCTAAATGCATGTTGTGTACCTGAGTGGACATGTGACGAACCTTTTGAAAAGGACATGTCAAATAAAACATTGAGGAAAAAAACAAATCTTACTAATGTCATCATAATTCACACTTACCTTTTTCTCGTGGTTGGGAATGATGCAGCGAACAAAGTTGGGGTTGGTGTTCCTCAGTGTGGCCATGAGTTTGGACAGCTGCTCCTTGTAGAGCTGGCCCACGGTGCGGAACATGCCTTTACGGGTCTTAAAGGCGCCGGGCATCTCGGACATGCCGGACACTTTGTCCAGACCCACGATGCGGTCCACTGGAAAGGAAAACGCCATGGAGGGGAAAAAAATAAAATAAAATAAAAAAAGGAGAAGAAAGAAAAGCATGCTTTATTGTTTGATCTCAGATGAGTTTCAGGTGGTCTGAATGTCTAACCAGGCAAACTCAAGGCAAATGCACGTCACATGGAATAATGAAGACGACCGTTGTCTCAGGTTGTCTCAAGAAGACACACGCCAGACCACAGGAGGTGGTTTAGAGAACCAGAACCACTAGAATACCACACAAACGGCGAGTAAATGCAAAAGAAGGACAACAGGCCAGTCACAGAAGCCAGTGAAGCCAGAAGGATAACACACCATAACAACAAAAAAAAACAAAAAACTCAATCACTATATTTAATGCAGTGACTTAAAAAGATCTGTCAACTGTAAACGATGACAGTTTGTTTATCGGAGTGAAAACTATGTGCGATGGCAGATTTGAATGTGTATGTGTGCCAAAGGTGGTGACAAAACCAAACCCATGCAGTATATACCCATCGCTGCACTGTTGCAGTACCCAAGACCAACACCAGGGGTCCCCACACAACACTATCACACAGAGGGAGAAAAGGAGAGTCCAATGAAAGAGCAACAACGACCCAGAGATTATTACATAGAGTTGTTTTTTTTAAGGCCAGTAGTTCACATTTTCAGTTTGGGATGAATTAAAAAAAAATAGATGTTTTTAAAATGTTCTTCATGGCTAATAATAATTGAGACACGAGACAAACAGCAGGGGGGAAATAGTAAGAAAGAAACCGTTTCACCTGAATCAGAGTGCAGAATAGGAAAACGTTGGTAAAAATAAGCTCTCTGACAATGCTGTACCTCTGAGAGCCGACAGAAAAAAAACAACAACAACAAAAGACGACAGACGAGAACGGGGCCAAACGGAGGAAGAAACAGACAAACGACCAGCAGGTGTTTGACAAAAAGGTAAAGACAGAGGCCAAGAACCGGACAGTGAAAGAAGTGAGAACTCTGAACAGTTTAGAGAAAACGCATGACCCTACTGAAGCCACGTCCGCCTGAACTCACCGTCCCTCCAGAGCTCAGACACAAACTTGTCGGTGGACTGGTTGAGGAGCGTGGCGACGTTATCGTTCAGGGGGTCCATGTTCTTCATCAGCCACTCATCTGCTTTGTAATCCACCTGGCAGGAAACGCATAATCAGGAAATCTCAAGCATGGTTTATGGCTTTGGGCAAAGCTGAACTTTTCGTTTTTGAAGATTTCATTTTTGGAAAACTTTGGTTTCCACAGTTCAGAGAGATGTCAGCAGGCCCAGAGCCGCCATTTTGTTTGACAAGCATGTTTTACATTTGTAACAGAAAAGCAGTTGGTGTCAACATGGTATGAGGACAGAGTGTGCAGGTCTACCTTGCCAGCGTAGTGAATGATGCAGAAATCCGCTTCGTCCTTCAGTTTCTTGGGCTTGTGGAACTTGGGGTGTGTGCCCTGCTCCTGGACCACCTTCTCCACAAAGCTCTTGTCCGTTGCCTTGGGAAACCAGCACTCTTCGTCCAGCAAAGCCAGGATACCAGGAGGACTGGCCTGGAAGCAGAAGGAAAAGAGAGAACGTTGGACAACATATTGGTAAGAAATCTTCTCGTACTAAAATGCTAAAAGAGCAGAGGAACCAACAGGTTTCTCGATGAGGTCGATGCACGGCTGCAGGTCCAGGCCGAAGTCGATGAAGCTCCACTCGATGCCCTCCCTCTGGTACTCCTCCTGCTCCAGGATGAACATGGTGTGGTTGAAGAGCTGCTGCAGCTTCTCGTTGGTGTAGTTGATGCACAGCTGCTCGAAGGAGTTCAGCTGCGAAGAGAAGAGGAAACCGCTCAGAACCCCCCCGGTCGTGGTGCGCGTGGACGCCAACGTCGTCCGGGACGGGTTCGTTTCTCACCTCGAAGATCTCGAAGCCGGCGATGTCCAGGATGCCGATGAAGGAGGCTCCCTGTCTCTTTGTCTTGTCCAGCGCTTTGTTGATTCTCATGACCAGCCAGCGGAACATCCGCTCATAGGTAGCCTTGGCCAGGGCCTCCACGGCGAACTCCGCCTGCTCCTGAGTCTGGGCCTTCTGGACGTAGTCTCGGCCCACTTTGATTCTGGGGGACAGGATGGCCCTGGTGAAGTCCGTCACGTTCATGCCCATGAGGTGGCACACTTTCTGGGCAGCTGGTGCAGAGAAACGGCGTTATCACAGCTGATTGGGCGGAGGGGGAGAGAGTTCAATGTGCGGAGATGAGGTTCATCTTTACCTGTGTTGTCAGGCATTGAGGCTTGGTCTGTGTGCCGTTCCTTCTTGAAGCTCATGTTTCCGAGCTGCAGCACTGCGGCCACCACCTTCAACATGCCTACGCGAACCAGAACATTAGCAGAAATGCATTAAGTTCATGCGTAACCGATCCAGAACGCTGCCGCTCGCATTCTCATTAAAAACATTTATATTGTTTTATGGCTGCTATAAAACGGGACTGCTGTGGTTCAACAGAACATTGGTTTTACAAGGTACTAAAAAGTTGTTCCCCTTCGTATATTTAAAGAACTTAAACATTAAGAGGAAAACTAATGTTTTTAAGAAGAAAGAAAATCCTCCTTTTAAAAACGCTTTAAATGAGAACTCAACAACCAAATGGCTGTCACATAAAACGAAAGGCTGGATTGGAAGCTGGACACAAGGCAGGATAGACTATCAGGCAGAAATGTGGTTATAAATCTGGAAACTGGGACCAGGAACAGTCAAGATATCCAGAGGTTCTCCAGACCTGGGATGTTAATACTAATGCTGGAGGTCGTTTCCTTACCGATCTGCTCGTCCTCTGGAATCCCCATGATCCTAAAGGCCTCCATGGTTTCTGTGAACAGATCCTTGTCCTGCTGCCCCGGGATCGTGACGTTGCCATTGGAAAGGAATCGGTAGTTGTTGTAGTTTTCAAGGAGAAGCTCGTCTGTGGTCAACGGCAAAATGCAGACATTGGATTTTCACGCCAAGTGACTTTCTAAGAGCGCAACGACCAGTAAACCTTCCACTAAATATCCGAGCAGCGGCTTACTTCGTAGCTTGTCTCCTGCTCCTGTGAGCATGTAGTAGAAAATGTGAAACGTCCTCTCGTCTTTGGCCTGGCGAATGGCACGTGATTTCTCCAGCAAGTCTTGAGGTCAGTTTGTCAAGGAAAGGTTTTAACAACTAACTTAGCAGCTTAACCGTGCAATTCCTAAATCCTTCAAAATGAGGCAGGAAGGAAAACTACGTAATCTCAGTAATCAGGATACAGGTTTCAATATTGGCACCAACGATGTAGCCGTTGACATCGAAGTTGATTCTAATGAATTTTCCCTACAAGGAGAAAAATAAATCATTTTAAACCAAAACGTGAAACTAAAAATATATAGTAAATCTCGACTTTGCAATAATTCATACAAATCTGGAAGAGTTGTCATTTTTGACGGTTTTGGCATTTCCAAAGGCTTCCAGGATGGGATTAGCCTGCAGTAGCTGCTTCTCCAGCTCCCCCTGGTGGAAGGCAACAGATTTGCAAAGAATGTTATTAAAAAAAAAAGTTAAGAATTTATACTTCATAATACGACGGAATAATCGGACCATACTAAGAAAAAATTAAAAGTAAAACAAATAATAAAGTTATTCAAATCCAAGTATAAAGTCGTGGTATTACAACAATAGTCGTATTACGAGAATAAAGTCATAATATTACCAGAAAAATATTACTGGTGTATCATTTTTGACTTTTTTCTTATAATAATATGACTTTTTCCCTTCATAATTTTATCCTATTTTTAATTTTCTTAACGTGGCCCTTATACTCTGTCACATCATGATGACAACTTTGGAAGAAGTATTTGTTTACCGATCTGCCATTAGAACGGTGAACAAAGGCTGAGATTTGGTCTAAAATCATTTAGCCGATTTTCATTTTATTATAAAATCAAATATTCGGGAATATTTGCTGATTGACCGTATGCAATTTACATCTGAGAAGGAAAAAAAAAAAAAACAACAAAAAAACATTTAAATAAACAACACAGACCAGCAGCAGCAACGGACATTTTGCACCCAAGCATAAAACCCAACACATGACGCATTAGTGCCCCGACAACAACAACCCAGAGACCGTCAACAAACCCAGCACCTGATACAGAGAAGAACAGTCCAGTGAAGCCTCAGTAGAGGGAACTTTTCAGTCCTTCCTTATTTAATTTAAAGCTTTAAGAAACCCTTAGTGAATGGTTAACAACACACAAACAGACATAAAAAAATGTCCAAAACAAGCATGACCCGAGTTCAAAATGATTCGTGTTGAAGCATAAACACATACTCAACAATACACAGTGCCTTGCAAAAGATGTTAACTTGTTTTTTAAATTATTATTAATATTCATTTATTTATTTATTTTTTTTTACATTCTGTCAAGTTCTATTAGAATATCAGCTGACGGAACATAAAGCATATTTGGAAGAGGAAGGAAAATTATGCAGTTTTCAGCTTTTTTTTTTTTTTTTTTGTAGAAATAAAAAGATGGAAAACATTTTTTCTGCCCCTGCTTATCTGAGAAATATGACTACAGTTGAGTCTTCTCCCAGACGCTTAGATGAATTTACTAGACTTTGAGTAGGCCATCAAAAAGCACTGCGTTGCAGTTTGATTTGACCTGCATGTACCTTTTCAGTCAAGTTGTCGACATTGTTGCAGAGCTTTGAAGAAGTTATTTGATTTGGAAAAAAATCTAAATCAAAAGGGGGTCAAAAGCAACTTAACTGCAGATTCTCTCTAGTTTATCAATTACATTTAAAAATAAAACATAAAAATAAAAATCCATGCATAATTTTACTCTCCATTGGCCAATACGTGCAGCGTTTGGTTGGTCTGACACAAAATACATCTCAACAAAAACATTTGCAAGTCACTGTGTAAAATGTCAAAATCTTAGTAATAAATTTAAAGCCGTCTTGTAAAACGAAGCAAAAACAAAGAAGCAATTCAGGATTTTTTGCACAATAAAATAGCGCTTCAATAAAAAATTCAACCAGACAAAAAAGAAAAGAAAAATTTGGTGGATATTTTTTTCATCTATACACCCCCCCCCCCCTTCCACTACTATTGTCTGGTTGAACTTTTCACTGGAACATGTACGGCTGCCAACGAGCTGCGAACAAACTTCCTCCTGACTTCCTAATGGCTGGCAAGACATGTCACCTCTGCCCTCCATACAAAGTGACTCCCAAAACAGAGCAGGCTTCAGCGAGCGGGTGGGAAGAGAAGGAGTGGGAGAGGAGAAAGGACGGGGTGGGGAAAAAAAAAAAAGAACATGGTGACAGAAGCAGGTGGAGGAGGAAGGATAAACTCACATGTGACAGGTATGAACCCTGTTGATGGGGGATGGAAACAAAAAACAAAATCTCAAAAAGGGATGAAAGGTGTGGTTTCTCTAAAGCCCCTATGGGGTCCTCTGTGCTGCATTGCATGTGGCTGACAAGCAGAAGAACAGGTTCTCCTGCTTTGCCTGACAAAAGCCAGGGCTGCCTGAGTCTGCACAACTTTCTGGTTCAATAAAACTCAGCAAAACATCAGATAAAGTCAGTTAGATAAAGTCATCTAGAAAAAGGTGGTTGCTTTAGAGAAGAACACTGACGAAAATAATCATTTACTGTCCACACAAATAGCACAGATACACATCTGTTTTTTAGGAAAAACTAAATTAAACAATACTTTTGGATTAAATGTGTATGTAAAAAAGGTGGAGGCTGTAAGACCACGGGGCGGGACTGACCTGATCTTTCTTCGTCTTGTGGGAGGAAGCAACATGAGCGAGATACTGGATGACCTTCTTGGTGTTCTCCGTCTTACCAGCACCAGACTCGCCTCTGGAGACGACATGCAAGCAAGAAAAAAACATAAATGAACAAAAAAAAAAAAAATGAAAAATGCAATCAGATAAGATAATAAAAGGAAGAATGTGAGCTACTGAGACGAGGATGGTTGAAACTTACGTGCAAAGAATAGACTGGTCTTCCCGGTCTGCAAGGAAAAAAAAAAAGGTCAAAAATATGGATATTGTCAGCTCTGCACAGACGCTTCATGAGCATTTTATCAACCCAGTGTGTACAAGTTTACGCCTGCGTAACAGGAAATACACCGACCGCAGACAGGAAATCAATATCCGGCTTCCTGTGACTGAAGCACTTCTAACTGCCTAATTATTCCATCGCCTCTTGAAATGTGGTCTGGAGTACAATATGTGGAGGGGGGGAAAAAAAAAAAAAAAAAGAAAAAATTACACCAGCGGGAAACAGGATTAGCTAATGAGGTATGCACTGCATACAAGGGAGTTCTGGGGAAAAAAAGGAAAGCCATACAGGAGGTGGATTTAAGAAACACCCTCTACAGGAAATCCCAACTCTGGCCTTCGGCGTGGAGCCACGGCTGCTAAACAGTCACTGATTATACGCTGTGGTAAACGGGGGGGGGGGGGGGGGAACGGCTACGAAGCGAGAATCTGCTTGGGCAGAATATTTAAACCCAGTGCGTTTGTGACAGAGGAATGGAGAGGAAACTGGCCCGCAGGTACGAGGCGACGGATGCAGCCGCTCACCCTGCATCATGCTCCTGTACGCCGTGTCGGTTATGGCGTAGATGTGGGGGGGCATCTCGTGTCTCTTCTTGCCCTTGTACATTTCCACGATCTCCTCGGAGTAGATGGGCAGGTTCTTGTAGGGGTTGATCACCACGCAGAAGAGACCAGAGTACGTCTGCAGGACACATGCGAGACAATTTAGAAAACATTGCCTTCAAATAATCAATCCATAGATTTTGGGGGGTTTTTGTTATTTTTTTCAAGATTAGTTAACGGATTGTAGAAAGGTATTATTATGGTGGGTATAATGCCACTGGAGGAGTCTCAAAACTGCTTTTCCACTTCAGATACGATACAGATATCACAGCTTTGAATATTGGTCGATACCGATATTGACCCGATACGGTATCAGAATGAATCGTGCATTATTTTATTTATTTTTCCGGTGTGGAATGTTAGAAAAGGCTCAATCAAGTTATATCACTCACACAGGAAGCATCTGCCATGAAAACAACCAACCCACTTATTACTAATCAATACGGTTGAGTGTGGGACGCAAAGGCTGCTGGGTAGAAATTCTGGGGTGGACTAATTGCTGGAGAGGAGTGTTCCCATCAGAGATTTTAGATGCAAATCGATATAAATTGATACTTGTTTTTTGGCTGACCAATACACAAAATCAATATCGGATCAGAACACCCCTACAGGGCACCAAAAAATATAATAAGATGGGAAGTTATTCTTCTTCTCTTTTTGCACTTCTTATACAGTTAGTGTTTTTATACTTAGAATTAATTTGAGATTTGCATTTATAATATTATAGGACACCTGTATATACTTACTCTGCAATACCAAAACAAAACATAAAAATAATTCCTGTTAAAGAGACAGTATTTTATAGCATATTCAAGGAAATATGTTGGCTTCAGTTGTTATAAAAATGCTAGATATCAATTATCAATTTAAAAGCTTGAAGTTGGGTTTCTCTCTCTTGAAAAACTCCTGCCCTTTCTGAAACTCTCCCTTCAGGAAGTCATTGGCGTTGCACTGAGAACTAGTCCATATAATGAGATCAGCATCTGGGCATTTCCAGGCGTTTGCCAATTGCTGCCGGCTAGTCTGCAGGAGTCTTTAGAGCAGGGCTGCTCTGTGAGGGAGAAGCTTGGGAACTGCAGCTCAGAGGAGGAGCTTCGTCCTTGAAGGCAGAGCTGGGTCCACTCAGGCGTTTTGCAGTTCTGGTCCATGGTCGCCGTGGGACATTAAAGTATTTCTCAAACATGCATGAGAGCATTAAGGAAACACTCCAGGTATGTTTTTGATGAGAGAATAACATTATAGCATGATGTAAAGCTTAAAAAAAGTCAATTTTACATGACACTGCCCCTTTAAAATCTAAAAAAATAAATAAATAAAAGTGAAAATGAATGAAACATGAATAGTTAATGAACACCATATGAAGGGAACCAGAATGGTTTGACCTACTGGGAATAAATCCCCTCCGTGCCATGAGTCAGTTAAACTGCATGATCACACTTTGCCTGCAGCTTTGTTAACTTGTGTAATAACACTGCCCCATACTTTATTACCTCATCGCTGAAATTTTCACATGAACTCTGATTTGTATGACCAAGTTATGTAATCGGCGCTCCACCCAGCTACAAGTTTAAACTGAGGAGTGTTCATGTGCTGCATGGCTGATCAGGGAACTTGCTTTTTACATTGAGACCATTTAACATCTCGCTTCCCTTGAGAGAGTCTCCATTTTGAGTGTGGAGCTATGAAACCGTCCATAGAATAGATCTGTGGAGGAAGATGGAGGGGGGAAAAAAAAAAAAAAACGCTCTTTGTTGATATGACCGGGTCACAACTGTGTGTCAAAGGGACAAAATCACTCCCAGGACAGAAAAATGAGGGTAAATAACATTAATTACAGGGCAAAGCAATCAACGTTAAAACATGGTTTACATTCCAACCCCCTTTTTTTTTTGAAAAGCCTGGACTGGTGCCGTTCTTTCTCACTCATTTTTTTTTTTTTTTACTCTCTTGTACTCTGAAGCGCATTGTTCTCTGGAGCTTCCTGTTTACATTGCTCGATCCCAAACAAGAGAGAACGCAGCAAACATTACTGTACTGCAGGGTAGTTTCAATACGAAGAAGATGGAGCAATTCAATACAGTGGGAATGTTAACAGACTGCACACTTTCTTTCCATTTGCAGCTTACACACAATGGAACATCTTGAGCCGTGGACGGCTTAACGAGAAGTCAATTAGATTGGACCGGGATCAAAAGAGACCGGAGCTGTTTCACAAAAGCCAGAGGAAGTCGGGCAGCAGAAAGTAAAAACATTTGCTGGTTTAGCATCTGCATAGAACCACGCAAATATAAATATGTACAACACTGCTCCAGGCACTCATACTCACGTAGATGAGGCCAGAGTAGTATCTCTCCTTGAGGTTGTGCAGAACGGACGCTTCGTTGAGGCAGGTGAGCTCGGCCATGTCCTCCACCTTGCTGAACTTGGGCGGGTTCATCTTCTGGATGTCGTCCTTGTTCACCTTGATCTTTTTCCCGGAGTCCGCCAGCTCCACCGTGCACTCGTCGCCGCGCTCCTCCTTGATGGAGCCGGCCTCGAAGCCCAGGCGCTCCGAGGGGACCCATACCAGCTTCTTGGTGGCCCAGTCGGCCTGCGCCAGCGGGTTGTTGACCAGGTTGCGGTCGACATACAGAAACTTGTCCGCGTCTGACATGGTGGCTGTTTTGGTGGAAAGAGAGAGAGAGAGAGAGAGAGAGAACAGTTAGAATGGGAAACTCTGACACAGACTCGGTGTAATAAGGGTTGCAAATCATGTTTATTGAATCTTATAACCATCTCCAATGCTCCTCAAAGGATTACAGTAACAGGAACAAAGAAATAACTTTCTGAGTATTTTGTAAACCAAAGTCTGAATAGGGAAGAGACCCGATACAAACTGAAAACCGGTTTTGAAACCAGTATTCAACTTTAATGTTCAGAGTAAGGTCAACGTTATGAAACCGATTAAGAGAATGAAACTCTTCCTGCAACGTAAGAAAACTGAAGTGGGAGGGGCCAGCTTCAGCGTCACAAATTCTGAAGAAATCCCAAAAAAGTAGTTTATAGTGATTTCTTATTTGCACACGTACACGTCTAAGTGCAAAGCTATATTTCTCAGTTACTCATGAACAGTTTTGCACGCAGCTTTGTGCTCGTAAACATCTTGTTGGCTCAGCGGTGAAATGGCCTCACTTTATTGAAAGTGGCTCAACCGGTAGAACCAGAACCAGGAAGGAGAAAGTGTGCAAAATCCAAGTCATCAAAGTGGCAATAACGCTGCAGCAGCAGCAGCAGCAGCAGCAGCAGCAGCAGCAGCAGCAGCAGCAGCAGCAGCGCTGTGGGGAATTAATCCGGCGTGGGCCGCTGTGACTGACAGCACAGCCCCGGGCTTTGTCAGTCCAATTATCATTCCAAAACTGCAGGAGCATGACACCATTTTCGCAGCGGCACCACGGCTGTTGATGCCCAGCGTCCCCCCCCCCCCATCTGACAGGACACAGAGCCGTCTTACGCGTCCTTGTCAATCTGCTGTGGTTTTCAAGAAGAAAATCACAGCAGAGGTCAGGTTAAGTTTGAATGCTTTAACTGATTTCTACAACGTGAGCTGCCCTGTGGGAAATGGATGATCCGAGTTCATATACTTGACACTAAACCCCAACAAGCTGGGGTTCCCAAAGCTTAAATTAAATAATAAACAACAAGAGATGAAGTACTGCTAATCATGGAACTATAGAGACATCAAGTTGGTGAAAAATAAATGCCACTGATGTCCTCCGCCTTCCCGTTTTCTGGAGAAACCAAGCTGAAGCGAGACTTAAACGACTGATTAGGGGCACGCATTTATCATATTATTTATTGTGAAAACTTTAAGAATTTTTATTAATTGTTACAATAAATTTCAGCTAATGATATTTAAATCTGCCCAAAATGTCTCTATTGTGATCATTTTACCGTTCTCCACTGCTCAACAAAAGCATCAATAAATATTTCAAAGTACAGTTTGGTGATAGAAATCACACTTTTTTTACAATCGTACTGCAAAAAATCTGAAATTCTAATTTGAAGTCCCCTATGACTGGTTAATAGCAATATTTTTTTTTTAAATGGAAGAAAAAGAAAAACCTCCTTTTACATTGACTGCTTCCTCCACCACTTGACAACTCTGCTGTATAAATAATACAACTACAATGTTGCAATTTTTAAAGCGAAATCTGAATTTGGCAACAAAACCTGGCATCAGTTGGTCAGAGCTTTAGAAACAAAGCAAACTCTGAAGTTCTGATGATGCGCCGCGATTTCAAAGGCTGCCCTGTTGCCTCGGGACAGTCCCACTCGAATGATTTTTCTCACGACTCCCTGGTCTACAGGCCGAACCTTCAATGCTGACTTCATCTACCGACTCGTCCCCGGTTGTCCAACAGAACGTGGGGCGAACCAACCGTGTTTTTTCCTCTCCGCTGTTTTTTTTCTCCATCCCAACGGCCTCTCCCCTCTGCTGAGTTGTAACTCCCGTCCTTCCAAGCTGTTTATCCAATCTTTTCAGGGTCACATTCCTCCCATGCTAACCCCTTTATCAGGGAGGACCAACCAGCAAAGGCATTCAACAAATTTCTGTCTTCCATCCTCCTCCTTGTCTTGCGTCTTCCTCAGACATATTTCCTCTCGCCTTTGTTCGGCCCTTGTTCCCATCCACCGGCGTTTTTACCCATAAGGCCTCAGTGAAGTGATTGTTCTTCTGCAAAGCTGCAGACATCCTTCACCAACACACCGAGAACTAAATGCAAAGCAATGAATGTCAACGACTTTTCAAAAGCCAAACACATCCAGCCTTTAACGTTTTATTTTTATGAAATAATTTCATTAAACGACACAAAAAGTGCTGATCGTAGTTTCATCCATTGTTCTTACAATGTTGGAAATAATGTTTGTTGTTTTTTTTTTTATTCATTTTTGCACAATTTTTCACAAATATCAGGATCCTAACCAATTATTTTCTCTATTTAAAAGTAAAAGCTGAAAGTATAATTATTCTTTAAAATAAATATCCTCATAAAATGTGACAAGTTCTTTTTTTTTTTTTTTTTAAAGTCAGTTAAAGTTTAATGAGGGAAGCGAGTTCTTTTTCCTTCATGGTTCTTTAGACAGTACGACTTGCAGACTCCTGACATTGGATCAGGAAGATTGACATGAAAAAACAGGGGAAAAAAGAACATATAAATGTATTAATATTTAAATAAAAGGGAAATAAACAAATTGATTCATTTATATCTCGGTGTTCTTATTAACCCTATTTGATGGTCAGAGCTGAGTTTCACGGTGCTCTGCAGCAAAGCAACAATGCAATATCTGAATAAAGTTGAAGATTTAAATACAAAGATTTACTTTTACATCTTATTTAATGCCACATTTCTTTCAAATATTTGTGAGATTTCGGCCCTCGAATGATGATGTCTGGTATAGCTAGACTCGAGCGCTTGACACAGAAAAGGACTTCGACACACAAACCGTTTCTCCAGAGGACTGGGGACTAAAAATGACTCCACGGGTTATTTCCGTTCTAAGCGCCGTTCTATATAGAAAGTAGAGGAGGGACAAAGAAACCGCTCCAGACAGTTTGAAAGCTCAGCCGTCTCCTGAAGCTCCGGAGGTTGACGTTACAATAAATAAAATTAAAGGAGAGCAATCAAACTCGCCGGATCCCGAATGATTAATGGATTTGACGCCATCCTAAAGCAGTCTAGTGAGTAAGATGCTAAAAAGTCTTGCAGTGGGAACAATGCGACGACGGAAAATAAGAGAAGTATTCTACAATAGCACAATTTAACATTGTCGCGATATTGTTCAGCCTGAAAAATGAACAATAAAAGGGAAACTTAACGAGGAAGAGGAACCATGAAGTAACACAAAAGAGAGGAAGAAGGACTGCAGAGACCAGACTGTTGTTACAAAGTGACACAGCAGCCTGAACGTGGAGGAAAACATTTAGGAATGAGGGGAAAGGGAAAGAAGAGGCCCAAACTACTCTGCAAACAGCAACAAATCTTACCAAGTAGTTTTGGTTTAGTTTCGAGTGCAAATTTCTTAACACACCTGAAATAAGACGGAAATAACTCACAATAACTTTCCAGAAAGAAATGAGTTAGTTCCAAGCCAATTCCTTAATATTAACAAAAAAACTACTAGTTCAAAGGCAGATCATTTCACTTACAACATAGGAGAAATGTCTCATCTTAGTGTAACTATCTGCTGTTGAACTAGTACCTTTCCATTATCGTTAAGGATTTACTGACTTACAACAAGCTCCTACTTCTGCCTGAAAAGTTGCTTTTAATTCAGCTTTGTCTTAATTCAAGTGTACCAAAGTATTTGCACTACAAACTAGAGCAAAAATACTCGGGGAGGATTTGGTGTTTTTGCAGTGCGGCCTCTTTTAGAAAAGAAAGCCAACCTTATAAAACCCGGACCATCCAATCACTGAACTCTCATTCTGCCTCGCTTCATTTCCTTGAGCCAACACAGCTAATAATAATAATAATAATAAAAAAATGTAAAAAAAAGTCAAGACAACCTCACACAGAGTCTGATCAAGTACAAACAGGCTCTCCTCCTCCTCCTCCAGCTGTGTGTGTGTGTGTGTGTGTGTGTGTGTGTGTGTGTGTGTGTGTGTGTGTGTGTGTGTGTGTGTGTGTGTGTGTGTGTGTGTGTGTGTGTGTGTGAGAGAGAGGGGAGAATCTATAAACCAGCTGTGCTGCATTTACTGCTCTATTGAGAGCATCATCAATCGAAGCACAGGGTCAATAACTCTTCACTCCCCACCAAATGCATCCCATCACGGCGCTGTCCAGCCATGCTTATCCTTGGCCGACTTCCTCATCCTGTGGTTCTTGTTTGGCGCTGTTGACACTCCGGACAGTTCTGATTTCAACCGTTTACACGAGCCGTTCCAGCACATACACACGTCTATTTCTGCACATTTTGGCCCTGCTCTTCAGCGATGATGCAGTCGGGTTTTTAATGGGAAGAGAACAGGTCTCTCCTCCTCCTCCTCTTCCTCCTCCTCCTCCCAAGCTCATCTCGGAGAGGGAAGGGTGGGACAAACAGAGAAGAGGGGAGGAAAGAGGAAATTACAAGTTGAGGAAGCTATTTTGCCATCTGGGGAACTTTGTTTAGGTAGGGTAACATGTTGGGCCTTCGATTTCAAAAAAACAAAAAAAAAAGCCCCTTAGCAGCAAAGGATAGTTGCTGCTAAAGTCGTTTTGCGTTACAAAGCAGCACATTCCTCTAAAAAGCAGAGATTTTGATCTCAATTATAGACTTTACGGGCTAAAAATAGACCCACATCAGCTAAACCAATGGCTGCCAGATGATTAATTACAGTTGGATTAAATTAAAACCGTGTTTGTTTATTTTTAAATGTAAACGCCGACTTCACAACGCCGTCTCTATTAGGCCGGCCACAGATATCGGAGCGAGTTTTCAAAGACGCTGCTTTGACAGGAGGGAAGCCTTTTAGTCCTGCAGTTGTTCAGAAAGATTATCGAGTCACTGAAAGCACAATGTGATGTGGAAGCTTACGCCACACCCGGCCATGTAAATAAGGTAAACAGCTTTAGTAATGAGCAGAAACCAGAAGCGGAGTAGGATATGTGAGCCGATGTGAGGGATGCACCATATTGGTGTCGACTTAGACGTTCTTTATTGTCATTGTACAAAGAGAACACAAGGTGAATCTTGACAACGAAATGTCGTTACTTGGCTACCAGTGCAACAGAGCTAATAATTAGCTCATCGACCGCAATGAGCTGTGAAATTTAATACTGGACGTTCTGTCAAAATAACTCGGATATAAAAGGCGTTATTTTACGATGCCTGCAGCCCAGCGTGTCAAATTTGTTGTCATCGTCTTAGCGAGAGCAAATGTCATGAATAAATTTGACATTAAACATGATGCAGGTTGAAGGTGTTCCATCATTTTCAGCCTCCGTTTTAGCATTTGCATTTGGTAGCAGGCTAAATTGACAAAGATAATGCATATTTTAATTCCACGGTAGAGAAAGCCATATAGTGTCATTAGGAAAAAATATCGGTATCGATATCGGTTATCGGCCAAGTGATTTCTTTATGCTGACATGTTGGGTATTGACCAAAACTCCAGTACCATGCGCTATCCCTAGCAAATATACCGACTAATAGACCAGCTGATTTCACCTGTGTCTAATTTAAACCCAAACTCTCTCTTCAATCCATTTCATTCAGCAACATCATCATCGTCATATTTTTTGAAGTCTCAAACCACCGGGTTGTCTTCCAGCATTGTGGACCAGCGTGAACTTGTTTGGGTGGTTGAAACTCTGGAAAGATTTCAGGTACGATTTAGCCAGTGGAAGCTGAAACGTAGACTTTCTATAAGCTGTGGCGAAATGTCAAAGAGCAAAGATAATCGGGAACACGGGTTGTTGTTTACAGGCCAAAGAACAAATTCCTCGTCTATCATACGAGAACTTATCTCATTACATCGCTGAATCCACAACTTGCTGTTTATTTGACAATAACCAATAGGGAAGAGCACCGGCCCTTTTTCTTAAAGAGATAAACACAAACCTTTAGGCAGACGGTGAACGATTTCTTCAATCAACATTCCAGTTTGTCAGCAGTATTTCTCCTAAAAGGAATGCCGCTTTGCGTCCAACAGTTCCAAATGATTTATTTCTAGTGCTGCTCGCTTCTTCTTTAAACCTCATAATTCTTTACGACTCGCTTCGTATCAAGGCTGTCTTCTCTACTTCACCCCAGTGATTTTTTTTTTTTTTTTTAAATGCAGTTCCCGTTTGTGGTCTCGCTTACCTTATCGCTTATCTGTTGTGAGTCACGAGCTAACCAGATATCTACGCAGCATCCACAAACAACCTATGTGTATTTGAAAATGAGGACATCTGCCATGCAGCATGATTTAGATGAATGTGGCAGATAAAACGACCGACGGCAGCAGGAAGATGAAACAATTACACAGCGTGGTACAAAGTTCAGGGTCTAAAATGCGTGTCGTGCATGTCTTCCGCGACCTATAGAGCGCTAACCATGTCGCATTTCCACGCAGGCCTGCTGCTCACATCCACACAAAACTCGGCTTCACAACACGTACAGTAAGTTGGGCGTTTTCTGTCAAAAAGTTGTTATTATTATTAAGTTCTATTATTTTTCCGGAGGGGTAAAATACAAGGGTTTATCAAGGTCCCTTATCAAGAAGTCAATCTTTAAACTGGCACACCACAGCCTGAAGGGCGGTGATGTCTAATCAAGCAGTACGCCATGACCGCAGAGGTGAAAAGCACATCTAGTTGAAGGGTTTGGTCAAAGCCTGCTCTGTGCCTCAAGCCTTTTCTTTACATTGTCTGAGCCGGAGTCATTTCCAGGCATTGTCCGACGCTAATGAGGCTTTTCAGGTGCTGCTGCTGTGGGGGAGAGGATGGAGGAAAGGTCTGGAAGGTCTGGGTGGAAGGTTGAGCAGAGGAAGAAAGGAGGGGTTGTGAGATCTAAAAAGTGAGAGAAGTCGTCAAAAATCTGTGAAGTGGTGGTTCAGATGTGCATTGACACCTGGGGGTTAGCAAATGGTCCACCAGCAGGCAACGGCCAACTGCAGGGACGGCACAATTGATGCGCACCCCGGCACACTCAGTTCAAGGCATCAACTTTGTTCATTTATTTGAGATATTTACAGCTTCTTTCACTTCCAGTATTAAACGCGCACTAGAATTTAAAGTTCATCGAACTTTGAGAACGTGTTTTTGCGCCATTATACCGTTACAGCTGCATTATGGTGGAGTTGTTGCATGAAATTGGTCTCAAAACAACATTATCGCAATAACGTCTGGGACAATTTATCGTCGAGCAAAATTTGCTTTTGTGACAAGTCTTTTGTTTCTTCACCACTTGGCAAATATTGAATTTTCGTGTCCCACCAGGCCAATCAATCTCAAAAACAAAGAACAACAAAACCATGCAGGCGACGTCTCTCAGAATCGCTTTTCCACATTCTCAAGACGTCCCAAACTGGCATCAAACAGCTACAACACACAGACATGCTTCAGAAGTGAGAAAACAAACGTTGGCGTTCATGTGGTCAACTAAAGACCTTTCAGTTTTAAAGTTAAGTCCAGTTGTCATCCACGCTTGCAGCTAGATTTTGTTTTTCATACAGGCAGACATATTTCTGTTATCCATTTGCAATAAAGCAACATCCAGTGAGTCAACACAGGCCTGTAAAGGAAAGCCTTTCAAAGCTTTCATAGTTTCAGAACCTACAAAAAAAAAAACCTAAAAAAAGACATCCTGCTGCAGATGACAGAGAACCACCCAACATCCTCCGATACGCTCAGACTGAAACCTTCCAGCCGCACTGAACAGCTTCAGCTCGCAGTGCAAGTCGTCTGCATTTAATTTCGTCTAGCCTGTGGTACAAAACTCTCCCAGGGGGGGCGCTTGTGTGTGGACTTTGCTGACACATGAATGATGGAATGCAATAATCTCTGCAGGGGGGCTCCAGAACAGCACCAAAACTGGCTAGAAGAACTGAACCCGACCCAAAGGAGAAAGACGGAGAGACACGGAGTTTCACAATACAATATCAGGAGTTGATTTGACACGATGACTAAAATGCAACAACAGGATGTGACACGCTCAGTGTCACTCGGCATGACTTTTTAAGGAACACTGTCCCGAGAGGCGAGAAGAACGCGAAACATTAAGCTGGTGGAACCATATTTAGGCAGAAAAGTGGAACGTTTTATTGCTTCTTGGCAGAAAACCGCTGATCTGACAAATATGGTTCCGATTACAAACTGAACCGCAAAGATTCCCGATGAGTACCTGACCACATCCAAAGGGACGCACGTAGGCTCCAATACACCGTTTTAACAATTGGTAGGATTTTTTTTTTTTTTGCGTTATATGTGGATCATTTCGCTTCTGGTTCAGACACTAAGCCTCCCTGTTTGCAACTCTCCAAACGATTAAGGAGTGCATTGCATACCGCAGACTGTTTGCCTGCCGCAGTGCAAACAATGACATGCCATCTAAACACTAATGGCTCTGGCAAAGCCTAACCATTGAGTCGACGTCAACGTGATGAGACCCGATGAGAATGCGACACCTCTCAGACTCCAGAGAGATGACGGCTTAATATCCCGGGATCTGGATCTTTCTTTTTTTTTTTTTTTTTTTCCAGCAGAATGAGAAGGTTTGCTGAGCCAGACTGCAATTAAAGGCTCCGAAACGAACGACTAACCAAGATATACGCCGACAGCTCTTTGTCATTGGGGCACGAAGACAAAACATTCTCGCCTTGATGGAGCGCCCGTCAAGTTCTCTTTGCCCAAGGCTTTTCATTATTTTCCTTAAACGTAGAGCTCCTCAAAGCTGGTTAACAAAAAAAAAAAATGACTGCTTTCATCATCTACGAGTGCTTCTCAAATGAACAAAACTGGATTGCTTTAATCCCACTTGCTTCGGGAATATGCCTTTGGACGTTTCCACTCCAAGCAAGTAGCGGATTTGAAACTTTTTTCGTCACGTTAGCTGCGTTTTCATGTCCATGTCGAAAAGAAACAATTTCGCGACAACTGCGGCGTTTCCGTTGAACAAGAGATGCGATTAAAAACCTAACGCAGTAAGTCGAATGCAAGTGAACATGAGATGCATTCCTATTTCAGCCCCAGCGCTAGCGCCTTATTGAGGCGGCGAGCTTCTGATCCTTGGGAGCAGCTGTGTATTTGTTTAGCATTTTGGGAAAATTGTATTTGACGATTTTACAGGAGAGCGAAGGATTCAACGCGTTGACGCGAGAGCTCTGGCGGAGAAAGCTGCGCGTCGTCCGAGGGGGCCAGCGCCTATAAGTTAGCGCGACTTGCAAATGAATAGGAACCCATATGATGCGAAGAAAGTGTTTCCATTGGCGTTTTACAAGCTGAAAAACCAACGCATCCCAGAGCAAAAACGTTTAGTAAAAAGCAAAAGCTCTTGCAAAATTTTTTTTTTCCCCCCCCATTTGCAATTTGTGCAATTTTATTGCCTATGGAAACAGAGTTTATGTTCCATTAACGCAACACAAACTCTGTCTTCTAATTAGAGCCTAGAGAACAATTGACCAGGCTTTATATTAAGGTAGCGCCGCCCCTCCTCTACTTGTTTGCTGCACTGGCAGTTACCAGGCTGACACAAGGCCACGCTACATTTCTCCCATCCTTCCAAGACTTTTGAGTCAAGTTATTTGGAAATATCCCTGGTTGTGAAACAGGCAGATTCCCATCGTCGCCCATTACTTTAACACCGTTTCCAAACTGGCGAGCTACAAGCAGCAGCTCTCATACCTGAGCAGACAATGTGACTAATAAATGAGCAAACATTGTATCACCTTGTTACAACAAACAAGGCATTACAGACTTCTGGCATTACTCTGTAAAGATCAGATGGACAAATCGGCACAGTAAATAAATTCATTTGAAATCTGCTACCAGTTTAATGAGTATTTTCTAATCACAAGTCTATATATTGATGTCAGAACCACAATACCGAGTGTGGGAGAAGGTTTTTGCTGCAGCTGAAACAATGGTGGCTCTCATTTTGAATAAAAAATAAATAAATATATAGACATTTCGGTACATCTTTTTGCATCAGCACTATAAACTGATGGTGTTTTCTGATACCGTCTCTTAAACAGGACAGCAAAAATGATGTAGATTCACTCCAGCCACTGAATCCAATTCCTAGAGAGGTTGATGAAAATATCTTTTAAAATGAAAATGGAAGAAAGTCAAGATGTTAAAAAGACTGCAACTCTTCTCATTGATTGGTTGCAACTATGTTTTTTGGTGCGATTTGAAAGACATTTTGCCGTCCTCTCAAACTAACCCACTTGTTGTTGGGTTTTGTTTTGTTTTGTTGTCACAGAACCTCTGGACACTTTATTGATACAGCCGATATTAAAAGGGACGGTGAAATGTTACATAACGGAAATGCGACCAGTCCACATTCCCAACCAGATGAAAGTATGCAGACCTTTTACTCCGCATCATTTCAGGAATATACCTAAAAGACTTCTAAGAAAAGGTGCATGTGACATGTATAAATCAGAGCGGTCCAATCTATGGGTGTTGTTCTCTGAACTCCAGGCGGTAAAGAACAGCTCCGGGGTTTTTTTTTTTGGTTTTTTTTCAGTCCGCCGGTAAAGCGGTGACGCCATGCTGCCAGTCAGACATGTTACCAGCCCGTTTCTGACCGTTACTCTTCCAAAACTTCACCCACGAGCTGAGCAACTGCCCGCTACCGAGCTGGGGGTGGTGGGGGGGGGGGGGGGATTCTCTAAAGAGAAAACCCATTCTTTCGCCCGAGTTTTAACTCCTCATCGTGTTTTCCCAACAATTCATTCAAATAAATCACTTCCTGCCGCCGCGGTCCTGCGGTTTTAGCCTCTCCGCTGACGGGGCCTGTGCTCCCGAAAGTGTAACGCGCTCGCTTTTGTCGTTCTAAAACGGCCGATAAGTGCGTTCAGAGTTTGCTCAGCGGAAGAGGACTACCGCTAAATCTCAGAAGGAGGCTCCGCTCCACCCAGCTCGGTTGCTCTGAAGTTGCAAGCGGTCAACTGAGCGAACCGAGCTTCCTGGTTCACTGCACTTGCTGCTCTGACCAATGAGTTCGCTATAAAACAGCACCTAGCTAAGCACGAGCGCCTGAAAAGAGGTAAGCTCACCTGGGGGTTTGGTTGCTGCTTCGCCTTTCAGAAGATGGCTATCAACAACCGCAGGGCTCAGTCAGCGTCGCCGGAGTCAAAACTTCTTTTTCCTGTCGGCAGAAGAGAGTTCAGACTAAACTACAGCGCTCGCTTCCTCCCTAAACTTCAGTCACCGTTTCTATCGCGTTTTTTTTTTTTCCCCTTCCTTTCTTTCTTCGCTCCCTCCTCCCTCTTCTGCCCTCTGCTTACTGGTTCGCCTAATTTCACTCGAGCCGGGGTGCGGTCCACGAAGAGGCGGGACCAACTGCTCACGTAGAGTTCCGCCAGCCAATAGCTCGAGACGTCTGATAATCCCCAGCACTTTCAGCCAATCGGATTCCGAGTGAGGCGGGCTCAAAAAAAAAAAAGAAAAAAAAAGCTTGACAGCGGATAGGCGGACCCAAACGCCACAGAGAAAAATGAACTTGAAAAGAGTTGAGAGAAGAGGGCGGAGAGGGGATACCGATAAACCCCACGTTTAATGAGCCTGGTATGTGCATGCTTAGGATTTTTATGACCATATAAGTACTAGTCACTTTCAGGATGAGCTAGGTTATCCGAGGGTCTCCCCTTATGTGTCAGCCTCCTTCAGTTTGAACACCGTGTCCTTTGAAACCAGCTGTTTGGTACTTTTGTGGTCCAATCTGCCCCAAAAAGTTTGAACAATTCCACATGAAGTGTTCAGTGACAAGATTCGGGAAGTTGGACATTCACACGACAGGCCAACAGGAAGTGGAACATAATTGTAACATAGAAGATTGGCCCCTGAATGAATTTAAAAATGTTTTACAGATAAAAATATAGAAAGCGCATTGTGCATTTGTGTTCACACCCTCCCCCTTGCTATGGTGTGTGTTTATGTGGTGCCCAAATTGTCTGCTTGAATGCAGGTCCTATTTGCACCTTCTCATTCATGGAAGGCATTTGTTGTTGAAAGAGGTCAGAGGTCAGAAAAGAGAGGAAAGTAGGCCCTGAGAAGTGTTGCCCTCGTTGAGATTCACCACAACTTCTGCAAATGTGTCTTAGTGGTAAAGTCAAATCACCCAACGCTTTTGAGACCAGTTTCTACCATAGGAAGGAAAATATTTCATAGAAACACTTCGTAGCTGCACTCTTGGAAAAAGCAAAATAAATAAATAACCCAGAAAAACAACAGCAAACTGTTTGATTATTAGCTAAAACGCTACACTTTAGCGTGTGGTCAAAGCTTGCAGTGCTGTGTGAAAAAGTATTCACACCTTTTGAACTGTCTCACATTCTGTCATATTAAATTCACTTCAATGTGTATTTTAAACATTCTACGAGATAGATCAACACACGTCTCTACTTCTTGTTGAAAAAATCCCAATAAAACATATTGCAGTTTGTGGTTGTAATGTGAGAAAATATAGAACATTTTAAGGAGTAGCATGAAAACCTTTTCCATTTTGCATAAATTGCAATACGTTCAGCTTTGTGCAAATCAGCTATTCTTGTTATTTCTCTGAAAAAGCTACATCTGACACAAGAACGTCGCTCCCACGTTATGCTGTGCTGTAACGTTGGATGATCTGCTCCAGTCTGTGGAACAGGTGAACAAGCCTTCGTGATCAGACATGTTTGCTACTCATGGGAACCGCTGCAGGTGATGATCTAATTAAATGAAGCAAAGGAAAACAATTCAACTGCCAAAATACACTTAACGTTTGTTTTCGCATTGATCTCTCGAAAGCTAAGAGGAAGAAAAACAAAGCAATATATTTTAAGAGTGGAGTCCAGATAAAAATCAACTTCTGACAAGGACATGCTTCAAAATGAGTAGTAAAAAGGAGGAGTTTTGCGTTAGGGGGGAAGGCCGTGGGTGGGAAATGATGGACGTAAGCGTAATAGCTCTGCAGAACGGGACGGCACCAAATGAAGCCGTTTTCACGCGGCGGTTCTGTGGGATTCTCACTGTGAGAGGAAATAAAGGCTCAGAGCCAATTCTCCTCAGGCAGCAGGGAGACATTAGCAAGGAAACGTAAACAGTTTAGGTGTACAGGTTTATGCAGCTTTTGTGATGACAATTCAAATGATCTTTCTTAAAAAGAGTACGATTGCTACGAGAAGGATTTTGAAGTTCAGCATTTTACAAGACGACACACTTATTTTCTGGAACAGACGATGACCCGAACAATGGAGCAGTTTGTCACAAGCTAGTAGCTTTGTTAGCAGACTTGCTCCAGCTGCTGAGTACAAGGAAGCTACTTAAGAAAAAATGGCTAGCATTGATTGCTAGCTGACGTTGACTAACTCTATTTCCTGTGCTCATATGTTATAGCTGGCTAAAATATATATTTAAAGTTAGTTATTATATGACAATGAGTTAATGAACAGGCAGAATTAGTTAATATTCTTTTGTAGCGTGTTAGTTAATATTAGTAAGCTGTTTTAGCTAGCAATCCACTAGCATAACAGCGTGAGCATATTAGGTTAAATTTTGGATTACACTGTATATTTGTAACACTTTCGACCTTCAAAGCAAACTTCGTACCTCATTTCTTATGTCTAACTGTACGACTTGACAAATGTGCATGGTCATTATTGGCATGAATGAAGTTCCTAATGTTAGAAAACCACTGTTGACCTTTTGACCTTTCCAATCCAACAAAGACTATTGTAATTCAGCTCTTTTAAAAAAAAAAAATTTAAAAAAAAGCAGGTGCCATAAAACTTTCCACTGTTGTCTCCTGTTAGCAACAGCGGCTAAAAGTTGTATAAAAACCTAAAGCAATATGGCTGCCATTTTAACCTGGACTCGTTTCATACGGGTTTGGAGGTCAAGTGGCTGAAAACATTCTATGCATATCCTGCATGTTGGCGTTGAATCTCAGAAATGTTGACATTTTCAAGCTAAGTCACAGCTAAAGCAGTTTAGCTGCTACCTGTTAGCTGACAACCGCTCCAGAGATCCCTTCATTGTTCCAAACACTCTCTGTGATGTGAGTATTTTTCTGTCACCGTAAGTGGATGACTTGATAACTTCAGTTAACGTCTCATAATATTACAAGTTACAAGTTGAGAACCAAACAGGATGTGCTAACTTGCCTTATTGAATTACTTGACGACAAAGTGAACCGATGCCAGTGCTACCCAATAACAGTACATTTTGCAAATTAAGACACTAAATTTCCAAAGTAGCTTTTGCAAAACACGGCATGGAAATGAATCCCTCACTACTGCAGGTAATTCTGTGTTTTAGATAAGCAGCAGCCATTTTGGATATTAAGAGCAGCAGTAATGAGAAACATCTTTCCTTCCTTTCAATCCTGGAACTCCAAATTTAGAGGGTTGAGGAATTTTTTATTTATTTTTGTCATTCAAAACATACCAAACTGACCGTCAGTTTTCTGATATATCACTATTTTTTAAATGGCAGGAGATCTTGAGTTGACAGTGTTTACGTTAGTCTTTGAGGACCAGTGATTTAAAGGAACGAATCGAAACAAAAACAAAAAAAAGGAACCCGACTTGTATTTTGTTTTGTCTTCCCGCTGCACTTGCAGGGCGTCCCGCTAGATAAGAGACAGGAATAACGAGATCTGATGCAAACTTTGCATAACCTACACATCAATCCCTGCACCTCACAAACAAACAAAAAAAGAAACGTTCTTCCCCAGTTCTGCCCCCTCCAAACATCGCGGCGGGACACGGCCGCAAACCTGAAATCACATTTTCAGCTCGACGTGTTATGTTTGCTGCCGACGTCACAGGAATGTTTCCGTTGGCTTTCCCATACGTTCTGCAACTTGGCAGAAAACGGCGGCTGCCCGGCGTGCCTGCCTGGAAAATTCAATAACTTTCTCCCTCCCCTACAGGTCGGACGGGAAGTAGCTAAAATATCAGCTCAGAGGTCAGAGGTTGTGTGTTTTCTTGAGCGAGACCAGATGCTCATAAGAGGGGGTGTCTGTAAAGTACATGAGAACAAAAAAACCAAACAAAAAAAATCAGAAACTTTCCTTTTCATTGGTGTAAAAGTGGCAAAAACAAACAGACAAGGGGGGGAATGAACGGAGACCTTACAGAAAGAAAAAAAAAAAGAAAAAGGAAAAAAAGGCAGGCATGAATAACCAAATATGGACACCTCTGACCTCAATGCCTCCTTCCCTCGCGCCCTCCTTCCTCCTCGCTAGGTTGGTTGTAATAGCAGCAGGGTGTGTCTGTAATTCAGGGTGTGTTTCAGCTAAAAGCCATTATATCATTCACTGTGCAAGAAAGGAGCCCATTCAGAGACCGCATGGTGATGGAGTGCCGCTCTAAACCACCTCAAATCCCCCCCCCACACACACACACACACATCCCCCCCACCGCCACGCTCCACTCTCACCCAGTTTAATTACTTTCGTGAAGTCGCGCGTGTGAAAATCCACGCGCGACTCGTCAGGGAGGGAGTCCAGACAGAGCCCAGATTCCCGTGGAGTCCGGGAAGGAGTGGCTTGGCCCGGATCTCCTCACCTGAAAGGTTTCCCCTGAGCCAGTCGTTATTTCTGAGTAAGGCCGAACTTCTGTGAACCTTTTCGTCGTCACCGCGGCCCGCGGACGCCTCGAGGCGAAAGGCGTTTTGTTTGCGCGCAGCCAGAGGACCAGGATTATTTATGAGCAGCTGGCGAGATAATGCTGTAATGTCTGAGTGGGTGGATGTTTACGCTGCCTCGTGTCCTTTGGTCTCATCCTGCCCCCTCACTCCTCCTCCGTCCTCTCCTCACTAATCATCACACAGGAAGTATTGATAAGACGCATGTTGACTCACAGAGCCGGAGGAATGTGGGGTGAAGGAAAAACGCAACACAGCTCATCTCTTGCTTTGCAAAAGATTCCTCCTCATTCATCATCCTCGCGTATGTGCTGCAAAAGCACCAGCAGTCCCTCTAGTACGCGTATGTTTTTGTTTTTTTTTAACTTCAGTGTGTTTTATTGGGATGTTATCCTCATTGATTGTTTTTTTCTCGACTAAAAATAGTTGAAAACTAAAGAGCGTTACGATACAAAAAAAAAAAGGATTAACATTTTGTTAAAAATTCACATTTTGAGACAAAAAGAACAGACATTTATGAGCTCTGAAAGTTGAATATTTGAGATTAGGCTCAGATTTATTTACTAATTTTTTGTGATTTGGGGCCTGGGGGGGAATCACCCAGCTCTTTCTTTCCAAAAGATGTTTTAGGCTAAGTAATTAAGTATCGGTTATCAGCCACGACAGCGGTATTAATATCGGAAATGGATATCGGCCCAAACTTTCAAATCGGTGCTTCCCTCCATGCAAAGGTCTGCAAGTTCCTGCAGACAAATATTGAGCATAGCCCAGAACAAAGTATCTATAAACTGTTATGCATGGTGGTGGCAGTATCATGCTCTGTGGGTGCTGGTAGCGTTTATGGGACAATTCTGCTGGAAACTGCAAAACACCTGAGACTGGGACAGAGGTTGATCTTCCAACAGCACAGCAAACACACAGCCAGAGTTGCCTGGCATTAGAGTGACCTAGTCAAAGTCCAAAAGAGATCCAATTTGTGGGAAGCTGTGAAAATTGATGTAAAGACACTCTTCATGCAGTGTGTTTTGGAAAGAGGAAATGGGTCAAAATTACGTCGTTTAGACGTTCAAAGCTAGCTGACGCAAACCCCAAAGCCCGGAAGTGAAAGGTGCTGACTCAGGCGAACGGGCAGTGACAGAGGTGCCGCACTTTTCAGATTTTCACTTCAAAACAATCCGTCTTTTAAAAAAAACAAAACAAAACAAAAATACTAAAAAATAAAAACCTCCAGTCATTCCAAAGTCTGGGTTTGTGAATGTGACAAAAACTTGAGGTGGTTCATGAAGAACCTCTGCGGCCCGTCTGGGTCAGGTAAACCCGACAACCAGGAAGGCAGCCCGTGTTTAAATTACAAATATGTCTCCGTATTTACTGTCAACACAGAATCGTCTGAGGCCCTTCCAGATCTGACTGCTGCTACAGATTTAGTCTAGTTCCCACACACACACACACACACACACACACACACGTAAAACACACCCTTCCTCCTTCCAGAAGCCCCTCCACCCCCAACCCCCAACTCTCTTACTTAAAGCATTTTTGGCCTCCTGACAAAAGCGATATCATTTCAAACAAACATACAGCAAACTCTGCCTCTGAGAAAAAGCAGGCAAACAAAAAAAAAAACAGATGGAAAAATTCTGGCAACTCTGACTTTTGCTCAGCGGCAGCAAAGCGAGAGCCGCTGGCTTCCCCTTGTCTCTCTTTTTTTTCCCTTATATGGTCACAAGAGTGGCTGGGTAGGAGACAGAGAGAGAGACAGAGCGAGAGAGAGAGAGAGAGAGAGACAGGGTGGAGGTGTGGTCTATTGTTTTTGGCGGAAGAAGTGAGGGACTTGTGAACCTTTGGTAGCTGTCGTCATCGCCACAGTCAGTCTCTTTCCTCCGTGTTGAGCGTGGATGAGTGTGCCGGACGGATTCCCGAGGGTCAGGGCCGAGGCCTTCGCTCGGGTCATGTCAGAATACTCTCTGCTTGGATGAGTGGTTCACAAAAAAACTAAAAGTGACCGCACGCAGCAATCCAGACATTTCAAAAGCGACGCAGGAATGTGTGTTATCTCTCTGTAGTTTCATTCTTTTTTTTTGTAAATCTGGGCCAGCAGCTTCAGTCGCACCTGCTTATGTAACGGCGGTGGAATTTCCCCCCCTGTTGCTTTGTCTTTGAACGCAGCTGTTGCCTGAATACCTCCTTGTACATTTTTTATTTTTGTTTTCGCGATGATCTAATCTTCGCAGTCAGCGGCTCACGGTCCCGTCTACTGCGGGCTCGGTAATGACATGGCTGGATTGGGCTGGGAATTTTTTTTTTTTTTTTCCTTCTTTCTTTTTCTGCCTAGAAAGTCGTGAGAGGAAAACTGATGATGAAATCGGTGGGGAGAGATTTTCTCCCCATCTCTGTCGATGGGGAGAAAAAGAACCGAGTTTCGAAAGTCAAACATTTTCGACTTTTGTCACTCAGAAAATCTCAGAGTCGAAAATGTTCCGACTTTTAAAGCTCAGACGTTTCCGATTTATTTATATATTTTTTAGAAAATGTCAGATTCATCAAAGGAATGCCACATTATTCCACTTTATGTTTAAAAAAGCAATTTAATTATGTATTTGCACATTTTGTTATGAAAAAGATTTAAATGCTTAAATAAAAAAAATGAAAAAACCTGTGGGAATGTGCCATTTTTTAAAAATCCCATTTATAACCGACAGATTAATCGTTTGTCAAAATAATCGTTAGCTGTAACGAGCTTTTCCCATCATTCTTTCACGACAGAGTCATGCGTATTCCCATGAGCTCTGACCATGCCTCCCTTCTCAGTCGGAGAGAAGCAGCACATCCCCGCAGAATGATGCTGCCACCACCATGTCACGTTACAGCCGACTTGAAGGGTTTCAGGGTAGAAAGCGGGTCAAACACCAATGCACGCCACACTTTTCAGATTTTTACCAGCTGAACGCCTCGTTTACTTTTCCTTTCGCTTTTGTAGCTGCGCGCTGCTTTGGGAAAACGGGACAAAACGGGAAAAAGGCGTAAATGCTTTCGCGAGGCGGGCAGATTCCCAGCAAAACCTTCAGTCTCTGCTCTCATTGGCCGAGAGTCGCTCTCCGGAGCTCCTGCGTCTTCCGGTTGTTACAAGGTTAATTATTCCCAGCGTCCGCTGATTAAAACGCCGACGCATCTTTTTTTTAATCATCCGCAGCCATGGCAACTGTTCAACAAAGCAGAAATCAAACCCATTTGCTCTGGAGGAAGAAACAGACAAAGAGTTTCGCCCTGAGGTCAGAGGGCGAAACTAAAAATGAAAGGCTGAACAGGCCTGAACGCAGGCCTCGTTTTGTTGCTGCTGTTGTTCTCAGACCGTGTAAAATAAATACATCAATCGAAAATCAAAAAAACATACATTCGGTTCCATGTAAGGAGCGGAGACCGGTAGAGGTGTGAGTTAAGAGGGCAGACGGTGCCGTCGGAGGGACGACATGAAAACAGTCATTTAGAGAGATGATATTTAGTTAAGTGGAGGGTGGCGCGTGGGCCGTTCAGGAGCGGCGATGAGAGCTTTTATGGCGGCCGGAGCAGCAGCAGGAAAAACAAAACGAAAAAAAACAAAAAAAAAAAACATGTTCAGACACACGGATGAGAGAGCTGACTCGGACTAAATCGCAACAATCTGGCGGCTGGAGAGTTTCTGAGAGCGTTTTGCCAATGAGAAGCGTCACACTGGAGGCGATCTGCGACTTACACAAACAGTTTTGAATATATACATTTCTGCAGAAAAAAATAAAAAGCACAACAGAAATGTAGCGACTCAATGGGTTCAAAGGAGGACATTTTTAATGAAAAAAAAAAACTAATTATGTTACAGCTTAAAAAGGTTGACTTGTAAAAGACAATCAGATTTTTCAGACGCCGCGTAAGAAAGATGATTCAGTTTAGTCTAGTTTCTAGTACACATAGCTTAGAAAGAGAAAAGGGGGAGGGAAGGGTTGTAAATCACTCAATTTTGAGGGAAAGTTGTTATTAAATCAACCTGTTCTGTGCATGTGTGAAATCCCTGCACAAATCAAACTCTACAAATGACTCTGTGGTTGGAGCATGGAGGCGTGCCATTTCTCTTTAACGAGCTGCTGTAGCTGGCCGACTGACAGGAAACATGCCCACAAAACAAGACGGAGGCCTCGGGAAGGTGCAGGAGCACGAGGTGTGGCAAAAAAATCGTGAAGTCACGTGGCATGAAATGAAAACAAGAGCAAGATGGGATGAGCAGAAACGAGCAAGCGGTAAGAAATGTGACCCAGAAAGTGATCCAGTACAGTCAATTTGACCTAAAAAAAAAAATGTCTAAGGGCTTTTGAGATACATAGACTAAAAATTGTTTTTTTTTTGTTTTTGTTTTTTGGCAGGGCTTTTGTAGAGGCATTTAAAATCCCCACCTCCACTCACCCGTAAAGACCCCCTGACAGAGTAAACAGACCTCAGAGAGGTTGGCTACAGTTCTACCAGGGGCCAAGCAAGACGGGGCCCCGTGTTTTACAAGGAGGAATGAATGCAGAAAGAATTTGTAGGAGGAAAAAAAAAAAAAAAAATCCCACTATCCCACTATCTTTTCAGAATGTCATTTGTAATTAAATTCAGCTGTTATTTACCTTCCGTTGTCCAATCAGAAACTACTTTGTGTTGGTTTATCCAGTGGCGACCCCAAGAGGGGGGACGGTGGGGACCATGGCCCCCTCTTAACCAATTATATTTATGGCGTAGATGGGCGTACAGTCGTCTTCTTCAGTGAAGACGTAATTGTATAACACAATAAAGAAAATGATCAAAAATAGAGATAATTATCAGTAAATGACAACATTTTTATCAAATTAATCACCATTAACTTCTATGCCTAATATTGTAAGCTTGAAATATAAATATGCACACAGTTGCGGTTGTTGGTTGAATGGTGTCCCCCTCCTGCCACACTCCAGTCAATAAAAATGCAAGCGATTATCCTTTTTTTCCCTTTTGTTTCTGCAGCAGCAGAAAATAGGTAATGTATTCTCCCACAGCTCAACAGCAACTAAGGGAAAGCTACCCCACTATGCATGCATAAAAGTAGTAGCAAATGTGTTTAGGGGACAAAGGGCAGATAAGACGGAATTTATTTTCTCATTCTTGGGTGCTCCACCCCTTTCTGACGCCGCCCTGGGCATCTGCACATCTCTAAAACCGCTACTGTACGCACCTTTTCCAGATGAAAATGTTTTATTGTTTCAACCTAAGCATGTCTGAAGAATTTCAGTTTTCCAATAATAAAAATAAATAAATAAATGGAATTAATCTAGCTTTAAATATTAATATAAAAATTACGTGAAAGAAGGCAGTATGATTAATCTGAATATGAAATATTACCGCGTTCAAATTTTCAGATTAATCACATGCGTCAACATCGACAGCCCTAATAATTATATATATATTTTTAGTTGTGCTGGTCTGAAATTTTGTTCCCACAAAGGGAATTTTCTTGGGCCACCACTGGTTCTGTCACGTAAAATCACAATAAAATAGGCCGTTTATGGTGTGGAACAAATGGGAAAACGTTCAGGGTCGTGAACACTTTGAGCTCTGGAGTATTGGGAGGATATCATTTATTCATGCTGCAATGGGCATAATAAATCCACCTTCTTCAAATATAGAACATCTTGACTCCTTTATTACTTCACTTGGTCATGTGTTTGTACATAGAGTCCATTTTAGTAATAAACTAAAACTAAGCTCATGTTTGCGATTCCTGCTTGCCTTCAGGTTCACAGTCAGGACAGAGAAGTACAACCACACACACACTCTCTCTCTCACACACACATCCACCTTCTCTTCTCACATTATGAGGCATAACGGTGTAAAATGACCAATGTTGTACCTGGAAGATGTTAGAGAAACACCACCCTCTTATGGACAAAAGCAGGAATTGCAGGTAACAATGTCAGGTATTCATTATCTTCTTACAATCAAAAACTCCACCACTGCTAAAACTATAAACGTTTTGTCCCTCGTGTTAATATGAACGAGTTCTTGTACAGACATCTTTTCCAACAGCTGGGCATTTCTATCACAACAGATTCATGGAGCCATCACATTTATCAGAGACCGCAAAACAAAATGAAACAAAACGTTAAAGAGCCACGACGAAGAATTGGGGCCAAGCTAAATGAGTAAAAACAGAAAATTATGACAATAGAGTTGTAACATTACGAGAACAAAGTCAGAGTATTATGAGAATAAAGTCGTTACATTGTGAGAATAGTCGTAATATTTTGACTTTATTCCCATAATATTAGGATTACTTCCACACTGACTATTTTCTCTTGTAATTGTATGACTATTCTCATAATTTTTTTAATTTTTTTCCTTAGTATGGACTTAATACTCCGGCATAAAATGCAAACACTCATCACTGGACCAAGAAAAATAAACAGAGAGACAGATCGAAGCAACAATCCAGAGCCGAAGCAGATTGTCTAGAGATGAGTGTGCGTATTAAAGAGTTGGCCGAGACGGACCGCGGCACCGCCTGTCTGACATGCCATAATCTTAGGTAACAGCACCGTAGTGGTGGCGTACAGCTAAGTGAGGGGGACTGCCGGTTTATTGTCCAATGACTTTGCAGACAAATGAGTCCAGCTGATCATCGTCTTTGATCCCCACGAAGCGGTCGACGACGTCTCCTCCCCTCATGGCGATGACTGTAGGAACAGCAGACACCTGGACAGGGACAGGGACAGGGACAGGGACAGGGACACCTCCAGCTGAGTCAACCCTGAAGTTTCTCGAGCAGCAAAACGTTCGCTTTGTCGGAATACTCACCCCGTACTCAATAGCCAAGTCTGTGTGATCGTCAATGTCAACTTTTGCCATGGCAACGCGGCCTTTCTGTTTAGCAACGGCCTTCTCCAACCTCGGCCCGAGGATCTTGCAGGGACCACACCACCTAAAAACACCACCGCCGCAACCGCTGTGAGAACCTGCGTTTCCATTATAAATGTGCGCAAGACTGTCGATATTTCACCAATGAAAGACATCATTTTGCAATTGCTGTGTTTTCATTAAATAAAAGTTGCAATTAAAATCACACATGAATAAGTTTGTGCCATGACTCGTAAAAAGCCCCGACGTCACAATCCTACAACTTTCTGTCGTTTTCTTCCTCATTTCAGTCACTAGTAGCATCTAGTTGTTGATCATAAGACTCGTGTGATGCTAAAAAAAGTGTTTTAAATTGCAGTTTTCTGAAATACACCAATTCCAATACAGCCATAAACCACCCAATTCTGGCGCAAAAACGTTTTTTTTTTTGTTCTTTTTTTCCAATTTTGGCATGTTTCCATCAAGCATATTTATTTCCATAATTTTAATTTGAGAAGTTAAATCTTGATGGAAATTGAACTAGCGACTCAATTTGCTTAAAGACTCCCGCACGGATGATGACGCACGACACCGATCAGACAGAACGGTGCGGAAACTCGACGTCGTTGTTCTCAACGTCTCCAGTTCGCCGATTGGCCTGGATGACATTCATTCTGAGAAATCCAGCTCAACGGGACGAATCCCAGATGGAGCACTGAAGGGAAATGAGGATGTAGCAAGATTGTGTAGGAAGGGCAAATGTCAGGCAAGGTTTAACCCAAACGCCCGACCACACATCGGCAAATTAGTGCCGCGGGGAAACGTCTTCACGAGAGCTGAAGCCAACGTCCGAGGCGGCCAGAGAATTTTGTGCGCGTCACTGACCATTTTCAAAAAGAGAGTGCTGAAAATGACTGACAGATGCTCTGTTAAACAAAGGGAATTCAGACGCAAACATTTGCGAGAAAAGGAAACGAACTTCACCCCTCCAGGGGATTTCCTTAAGCTTAAAATGTGTCTGGAATAATTGCTATGGGAACCAGGAGCCTTTCTATTTGATAAATTTAGCACAACCTCAAAACGTGACACGTGAAAATGATCCATATGAAGCAGTCCTGGGCCCTGATAATGAAGGATAAAACAGAGATGGATTGCTCTAAAGTTCCTGTTAAAAATTAAAAGATAGCTGTAAACGTCTCTCCGTAAAAAGATCCTCGTCATGAGAAATCTTCAAAGTGCAAAGTATTGGATCTCTACATTTATCTACTCTGATCACTTGTGCAGCTTATTACAAGACTTGCTAAAATGACTAATAACAGAAAGATAAATTCATGCTTTTATAACACGACTGCAATGTAGATGAGATGAATTTACAAATTCATTTTGTGTCGTTTCCGTTCTTCTCCTTGCCTATTCGGTGGTCAGCTCACACTGAGCCAGAGTCAGCGGATTTACCGAGTTTGCGACCCGGTTTCCTAATGCGACCTAAGCTCCATTTTCACAGGTTTAGTTCAGCCTGACCTCCTTAAGGAAACCTGGACAGGTGATGCGGCACTCAGCACTCACTGCGCGTGAAAGTCCACCAACACGGGCAGGTCGCTGTTGATGACCCTCTCCGTGAAGTCCTCGTTGTCCTGAACGTTGAAGGAGACCGCCCGGCGGACGGCGTGAGACACGGCGAGCGTTCGAGACGGGGCGAGGAAGGACGCGCGGCTTGAGAGAGGACGAAGGGAGGTGGAAAACGAAGACGAGGCGACGGCGGACGACGGGAGGCAGCGGACGTCTTTCACGGAGAGCCTCCAGACTCTGCGTGCGAGGAACCGGTGTGCCATCTAAAACAGAAAAAGCAGAGGACGCGTGTTTATGATTGACAAAGGACAGAATCAGCTGCGGTTGCCGAGTCGACGCTGTACAAGTGCGAGGAAAACAAGTTCACTGCCAATCTGCACTTGTAGGACTGCGAGAAATTACAGTTTCCTGTAATTTATGTGTGACGAACAAATAACGTTCAACAAGAATTCCCCAAAAGAGCCAGTCTGTATGGTGAGCAAAAGGTGCCAAATTACAATAAATTAATACCTTAAATAATGCATCAAAATTGTTTTAAAACTGGGGAGGGGAATACAGAAATAATTTATGAAACTTTAAATTAATTATGTGTTGATTTCAGTTTAAAAACGCCAAATAAATTTTATGAATCAACTTAATTTGTTGACTTCATTAATCAAATTAAGTGGGTGGGATTGTAATTTATAAATAATTATAATTTGGTTGAAAATATTTCTAAGAAGGGCAGAAAGCGTTAGCCAACGCTAGCTAGTGGGCGGAGCTAAGAATTTTGGCTGAAGACGATGGCGGCTTCCTCCGCTGAAACATGAAAATTCAAAAACAGAAATCTGCAACCGACAGAATGTTCAGTGGGAAATGTTTTTGTGGTTTTTTTTTTTAAAGTGTTAATTCCTGATGCATCTGAATGTGATCTGTGCTCCCAGGTTGCCATGGCAACAAGTCTGCTTGCAACATTAAGCTGTCAGACTGAGAAAGAAAAAAATAAATAAATACAATCACTCGTTTTTCTACATTTTTCCGAGGACAAATTGCATAATTTGTTCGTAGAAAAGTGGCGGTGTTCAGAGCAATCATCAATATGAAATATTTCATGAAGCACATAGAAGTTAAAAGTTTGTTACATTTTCAATCATGGTTCCTACAGCGACAATCAAGTAAAATTAAATTGTTGGACAACATAAAAGAGAAATTCGCTTTGTTCTCTCAGATCTTTACAGAACTGACAGAAACCAAACTATTTATGGATTAATATGCAGAAATATATATATATATATTACATCCAGACATCAGCATCTCAGCTTTAAGCCAATTTTTTTTTTTTTTTTAATAAAATCCAGTAACATCGATGGTCACTCTACTCACCAACTGGTGAATACAAAGTTTGCACTGAAAAGGATTCATTTGGATTATCCTGTTCTTGACATGTTAAATAACTTTGTGATTGTTACACAACCGCAATGTCGTTGATGTTTTTAGCACTTAATGAAAGTCAATGAAAGGGAACTATGTGACAAATCTTCACAACAAATATGACTGAATTGTTGGCAAGCATTCAGCAATGACAGGCTGATTCCATACATTAGAAAAAGACTGCCAGCAATTCCATCACCAGATGAAAGACATTATATAGATTACATATGTTTTAACATATTTATATTTCGTAGCATGTTTAATGTACTATTATTAATGTACAAGCTTGACCAGGAAGTATATCCTATTTTATTGAATAAGTCTGTATGGCATTCATGTTGAAGTTTCAGCACTAAAAAAAACAATAACTTCCGATAACTGTGGCCCTTTCCCCACCAACTTGTGACACAAAGTTACAGCCTCGCTCGCAGCCTTGTCGAGCTGCTATCAAGCTAAGCTAAGCTAAACCGTCCCGCACGTTTTAACATCTCTCCAACAGCCTCTTCCTCGGTAACAGCAAATCCTTTCACAGGAACTTCGTGTCGAGTTTCTGCTTTTGCTCGTCCTATAAATCAACCGGCTGCTCTCTCCTCCATTAATCCACGTTACGTATGACTTTGCCCTTCGTCCTCCGCCTCCTCACCGGCTGAGCGTCTTCCTCTCCTCGAGAACGAGACGCAACTCCCCCCACCGGAAACTAACACTCAGACGGTCCGGTCCGCAACGTCCCGCGGAGCAGTACCGAACAGAAAAGAGACTTCTCGCCTTCACAGGCAGCCTTACCTTGCTGTTTGGTAACCGCTGAGCCTGGCCTCGCGGACCAATGAAGTGCTTCCGTTCTGGTGCCGCAGATGAAAAAGGGGCAGCGGAGGTTTTGTTTTTTTTCTCTCCACTCCTCTGCTCCGTGAGTAGCGCCATCGTCTGGCCAAGTGGAGCAGTGCACTATTAGACCATCCCGCGAAGAAATGGGGTTCCCTCATTTTGACTCTATGTCCAGCTTTACTGTAACAACAGCGCGTACTGTCGAATGAAGCAACATAGTTATGAATAAGAAAAAGATTCAGCGATAAATTTGCACAACTGAAAGAGCAAAAGCAAAGCCTATTTATCTATCTCTCTGCGTGTGTGTGAGCGTGTGTGTGTGACCCTGCAGGGACAACTGGGAATCGAAATGCAAAATTTCACCTCAACTGGATAGTTGAGTTAAAATTTAAACTTATTATTATAAGTTAGTTGACATACTAAGGGGGGGAAGGATTCCAAGGATTTAGATTTTTGGCACTCATGGATGTCAAATTCAAGATGGATAACAGCACAGAGAATAGATTTGGGGATTCAAGACCTCCTTTCCCCGTGAGACCTCCACCGCTGTTTCATAGCATCAGACTCTCTGGGTTCTGGGCCCGACTCCCCCCACACCGGCGACTCCGTTACAGTCTCAACCGATCCAGAACTTTGCTGCCTGCAGTTATGCGCCACGCAGAACCTTCGGATACATGCACCTTTACAGATTTAAAAGTGAAAAACCTTGTTCAGACAGAGGAGATCCCACTGAGTTGTGTTGATGTATTTTCAGAGGATGCGATAAAATCTGAAGAGACCTCTGATCTTCAGAAGCCAGCTGCATTCAGGTCAGACGTATGCACTGTGGTGTCAAAATATTCTCAAACCCAAGTCAAGCTGCAGGACGGAAAGCTTCCTTCACGTCTGAGTGGAATCTGCGACAGCCAACGGAAAAAACACAGGAAGGCAAACCCGACTGTTGACTTTGTTTCAGTTGTCAGAGGATTCTGCTGTCAAAGAGGAACAGCAAAGAGGGAAAAAGAAGAGATACGGGGCAGGGTCACAGCAGGTAGACAGAAACATGTAGTTCGATGTGAAGGAAGACGATGTCAAACACTGTGCCTGGCTTCAAAGTCTTGGGATTGTAGATGGAAATGCAAGGAATTCCATTCTCTCACACAACCTCCAGCAGCCATCAGTGGCCAGATGCCACTGACCCTGCCACTGCAACAATGACCCCAGGAGGCCCAGAAAGAGCGACAGGTACTAGGAGGGACCGGCAGCCTCACTTCATGCCCCCCATTAACCAGGTGGAGCCTCACCTACAAGTACCTCTCCTGCTTCCCAAAAACTCCACACATCTATTGACTCACGCTTATGCAATACTGGATTCTCTCCCGGTTATCCGAAGACATTCCTAGTTCAGAAGAGATAAATAGTTCCCGGGTGATTTCTAGGTCCGATTCAGAGGCTCCTCCTAGTTCCTCCTTCAAGAATTGGTAACAGACTTCATGATGTCCCACCTGTATCTGGGATCTCTCTCTTTCAATCCTCATCTATCTCTCATGACCACAAGTGAAGATTGAAACATAAATAAAATGATGAATCAAGGGCTCTACGTTTTGGTGCACTCTAGACCAGAGCAACGCCCGTATTTCTGCAGTCCATTTATACATATCTCTTTGCCCTTTGTGCCAGGTTCATTTTCAATGTTTGTTTCCTTGATCGTCCTTTTCTAGTGTAATTTGCCTGCTTCTCCAGCAGAGGATGCTGTCCACAGAGCAGAGTAGAGGTCTCTACTGATGGATCTTGATCAAACTGTGGCGGCTGTGGCCTGTACAGAGAACCGCTGTGTGTCCCTGCTGAGGTGGGATCTGTGTGTCAGGACCAGAACACATGGGCCTCAGTCCTTCTCACCGCACAAGTCCCCCCCCCCCACCCCCCCAGCACATGTTTACTCTCAGACTGTTTGTGACTAGGGCCTTTTTTCTCGCACAACCCCCCCTTCCTCTCTGCCAAATAAACATTGCACCGGAAATTGCAGGGATATCTGGGATTTTTGAGGGTTCCCAATGGAAAGGAGGCGAGTGCCCTGGAACAAGGCTGCTCTCTGTGACACCTTGGAGGTGAGGCGAGGGAGAGGTAGCGGGCGTATGGGGGATCCAGATGGGGAGTGAGCCACCCTGGCTTGGTTGGTTATCGGGCACCATCACTAAGATGTATGCCCATTGACAAACTTCTGTAGGTGACCTGGTTTCCCTTGACCCCGTCCTAAAGGCCTACAGTGTCTCGGAAAAGTCTTGCAAAAATATAGGCACATTTTATGATGCTACAGAAGCAGACTTTAAAGCATTCAACACATTCAACCACACAAATAATGCATGTATAAAATGAAAGGAACATTTTTTTTCAACAGATAAAGTCTAAAAATGGTGGTGAACCTTGATATTTCGCGGTAAGCAGTAGTGGTTTTTGATACGGGTTATATTCCCCTTGATAAGGGAATCACACAAAGACCAGATTTTAAAAACACATATCTTATTATCTGTCGGTTTTGTTCTGAGTGGGTCTACTATTGTTTCCAGATGTGTGCAGTCAATGAGAAATTGACAATCGGAGCTTCATCTTGAACTGGACCGCATTTCACCCCACATGACTGTGCCTCATTTTCACTGAATGGCATGGGTCAGTGTGCTCTGTAAGCTAGTTTCTCTTTTTTCCCTTGTAAAAGTGACCCATGCAGCCCACCATTCTTCAGTTGTAGGTCCAATGGTATAGCACAGTTAGGGTCAGGGTGCAGCCACTGGCCTCACTCAACACAGTCCCTTGAGTGCGATCACTGCTTGTGACAATCACACAACATAACTTTGAGTCACGTTTGTCGTCCCACGACTATGACACAACGCTAGCCATTTAGGCGTAACGCTGCCCGCCCGGTGACAGTCCAACTGGCAGCGGAAACCCTCTTCTGAATTCTCCGGACCATAAAAGAGCACACCGTACCGCTCTGACTCGCTCCTTACAGCTCAGTGGAAATGAGACGCTAGATATTTGCCTCCATTTCAATTGGTTTGGAGACAGAAAACAATCACCGTTCTTGACGCAATGCTTGACGCTGGCCTATGATTAGGGTTTCATGTTTTTGTCGATTTGCCCTTGCTAAGTAACTCCATCTTCGTCAGATTGGACGGATATCATCTGCCGACATCAGTTTCCAGACGCCGACAGATTCTCGGTTGGATTTAGGTCTGGACTTCATCTGAGTGGCTCGAACATAAATGAACATTGATTTAAACCATTCCGTTGTAGCTCAGTCTGTATGTTCAGTGCTGTCCAACTATTTTAAGAATTTTAAAACCGGGTGTAATTTTCCTTCCATTTCACAATCACACACTGGTATATCAGTATGCCTCTAGCGGCTATAAGACGATCAATCTCATTTCTTGGCTCTGCTCTCGTATTGTTGACATGTTTCTTGGTTGAGTGGGAAGGTGTGTGAGCTTGATTTATAATGAGCACTCCCTTGTGACTTTGAATGTTTGTCTTTGTACCAGCTCACAACCCCTATATACCACCACGTCTTTAGTTGATAATACCAGTATGCAGGTAGAACATAAATCCTGCTGTTGAAGCGACTGCATTAAAAAGATTATTCCTCATGATGAATGTCTGCATCTACGTTTGTCTCGCCCGTCCTCCTCCCGCCGTGCCTCGTTCAAAACGCTTCTGTTTCTCTTTTTCTTTCTGGGAAATCATCAACCGGCCTGTAATCTGCTTATTCTGTCTGTTCCTTATATGCTCCACCTCTTCATTTCAGCCGGTTGGGTCAAATTCATGCATGAATAAACAATTCGTACCAACAAGAATTTCTCATTTTTCACCGATGCTTTTTGGCAAAAACATCCCAAAATCACAGAGTGATATGTTGTGTTTACAAGAAGATGGATATGCAGATGTGGATCCAGATGGGAGTGTGGTTTGGAGAGCACAAAATACAGCACATGTTGTGTTTGGCGGGCAGGCTCCTCATGGATGGATTTTGTGTGTGAAATGATTACACACCTGACACGTGTGTGACGGGTTTGGGTGTGTGAAAAGTATTTGCCTCCTCCCCCCCGTACAGACTGCTTTGCTTCCCTCCTGAAGGTGAAAATAGTAGACTATTTTCAGGTAATTAAACACGTTTCAATACCAGACAAAGAATCAGACTAGGTTTTCACGGAATGATTCAATTTAAGACGGGAAAATAAACACCCAAATCAGCCTGGACAGTAATTACCCCGCTTTTAAATCTGGATTAGCTGTGATTTACCAGATGTCTTTGCTCAGTTTCACTAGCCACACCCCGAACTAATTACTGTAAGAGCCGAACAACAAAAAAGTCACTTATGACGTAAGACTCATGTCGCGCTTTTCTGTACACTCGAAGATGCTTTACAGTGTCGCTGAAGGTGGCAATCTCATGGATGGTAGCCACTGCTGCCCCAGGTTTTATTGTTCTCCAATCAATGGACGATGTTGGGTAACAACAGTAGTTAAACCCTAATCCTACCATGTAGGATACAACAGGAATGTTTCTACTTTTTCAGTAGAAACGGTTTGTGTGCTCTGTTTTGTGTACCAGTCATGTTAATATATGCGCCATGTTTTGAAAGAGCGTTTAGAAAACATGTGAAATGCAGTAAGAATGCAGCAATTTGCTTATTTATTATTTTTTTTTGTATCATTGCAAACCCTAGGACCCTGCAAGTTTCTTCGATTGTTTCCTTATCGATGTTTTTCAGAAATATCCATTCAACCGTTTCAGGCCTGTGACTTTAATACCAAAAACAAACCATAGAAAAACCTCACCACACCAACCGAGCACTTGGTATAGGAGAACAGTAGAGCAAAATCTGCATGAATGCTTTAGGGTGACAATCTTACAGTCATCTGTGACTGTTTCACAGACAGGAATTAAGTTTGGGGAAGTGGTGTATCCAAGTTTACTTTAGACTGAAAATCACTGGACATTTGAGGTTCCACTTATCCATCAAACTGAAACATAAGAAGAGGACAAAAGGCTTATTTTGAGACAAATTCCTTGTGTTGTGCCTAACATATTTCCTTTTCCCTAAAACTGTTTAAAAAAAGAAAAGAAAAAAAGAAAAAGTGTCCATGTCAATCAAGCCAAATTCAGGCCACTCTTGAAGTGCAGTTAGGGAGCCTGGGAATCCCAAGGACCACACAGGAACCTCAGACTTCAGTGGGGCAAGTCTTTGGGAACGTTGCCTTTGTGTGGAGTTGATCCTTGAGAACAACGGGATGAAACAAAATCAGAAGTTGGAGGCGTACAAGCGGTCTAGTGCTGATTGAGGACACTAAAATATGGTTTCTTCTGGACAACGATGAAAGAGCTTAGACAAAGTCGAAACACGAACCGAGTGTTATTGGTTTGTTTGACAGACGAAATGTTGGTTCATCTTCTAAACTGTTTGCATGATTAGGTGTCAAATGTCAACTGACTTGGTAAGCCACAAGAACAAAAGAAGCAGTTAAATGAAAACCAGTTAATTATTCTCGTAAACAAGAGAAAAGGAAACCAAAATGTTCAAAACTAAACTTCAGAACACCAGTGGTTTTCATACTTGTATGCTGACATACCTTAAAAGTGGACCCACTTAATCAATAAATTAGAACACAATCAACCCTGCGTGTGCTTACAAGATTTTCTGCATGGTTTGAGGAACTGACCTTCTTACGGGATAATCTCCCCGCTGTCCGACCGTGACATTTGCTGCGCTCTTCCTGAGCGTCATGCAAAAACCGTGGGAAGGTTAAAAAGTCAATTTCAAGTTCTCTATCCAGCCTCTATGAAACACGTGTCAAACTCCAGTCCTCAAGGGCCATCGTCCTGCAGTTTTTAGATGTGCCACAGGCACCAAACGCTGGAATGAAATGGCATCATTACCTCCTCCTGGTGTAGATCAGTTCTCCAGAGCCTTGCTAATGATCTAATTATTCTCTTCAGGTGTGGTGCAGCAGGGGCACAAATAAAAGCTACAGGACACCTGCCCTGGAGGACTGGAGTCTGACTCCCCTGCTATGTACAGTATTTATTTATCCGTCTTCATTTCTATCTTTAACAGTCTTTCAATTTTTAGCAACAGTATCTTTCTCTGCAATTATCAGGTTTATTTCCTTACCAAGTTCAGACATTCAGGTTATTTTCCCTTCCGAGAGCCAAACCTGGTCAAAACTTTTCTTTGGCGATGACTGGATGTAGCTGCGTGTCAGGGCGGGGTAGGACGCGTCCAGTCGGCCCTTCGCTGGTCAGAGACCCAGGTTCTGGTGGACAGCAGAACCGCTGTTAGCCAGGCTAAAGTCTTGAGACGCGTAGAGGGACGACGGTTCTGTTCCAGGTCCAATATGTGTTTTAAAAATCCCTGTTCGCTTGGATATATTTTCATCGCGCTCTTCTTTTGCTTTCGCTCTCGCGCTCCGCCGTTGTCCGCCATCTTGAGAAATCCCTCCCCGAAGCTCCGCCCCAAAGCGTCAGAAGCGTCCAGCTTGGACCAATCATGAACCAAGCATTCATGATGGACGTTTGCCAGAACAAATCAGACATTGTTTCAACAGCGCCGCCAAAAATCCTCTTGGCCAGTGATAAAATTCGGGGCCCCCCAAAGCGCTGGGGCCCCCCGAAGCGCTGGGGCCCCGGGCTGCAGCCCCGGTAAGCCCGTGCTAAAATCCGGGCTCGTGGATGCTTGAAAGCGTTTATGTGTTCAAACATACAGAGGAAATGACTGCAGAAAAAACAGCTATGATGATTCTTTGCTGACTAATTCAAGGAATCAGTCGAAGTTAAAACACTAAAGCTTGCATAACGGTTTTGATTTTCAAAAGGTGCTTTTGATCTGAAAAACCAAAGTAATCGGGCAGATTTCATTGCTCAATATGACATAATAATACAAATGTGTTGTCTCTTTATAAATACTATTACTGGTAATATTGCCATATCAGTCAGCACGCATAATCCAAGGTGTACAACAAATGCTTGATGCTATTTAAGCACGTAGCATTAAAAAGAAAAACATTAAAATTGCAGGAATGTCTGAGTCATTAGATTAAAAAAAAAAAAAAATGCGTGTTTGCCTCAAACATTTGCACACCTCTCCTTGCACATACGAGTAAAATCCTTGTTACGGAAAAGGATTTATCTCATGCATGCTCTGCTCTGCACCTTCATCACGGATTTCAAAACCGAAGCCTGTCTTAAGCACTTGGATTTTCACAAATGGCATAAATCTTCCCGCATTAATCGGATCGGCCACATCAGTTATAACCTGAGGAGAACACCTTAAGCTGCAGTAAATGTACCTTCTGAGTGTGTGCGTGTGTGTGTGTGTGTGTGTGTGTGTGTGTGTGTGTCTATGTGTGTGTGTGTGTAGCAGTAGTTGTCTGTCCTGCCTATGTGGAGCTCGTAAAGAGTCGGAGGAGTGTTGCAACAGGTTTGGCCGAGGCTCCCCTAAACAAACAGTCCACACCTGTCTTCCGCTCCTTCCTCAGTGTAAACACAGTTTTGTTTTTTTTGTTTTTTTTTCCTCCTCTTTTTCCCCTTTCTCACAGATACACAAGGCTTCTGTGAAACTGCCACGACAACAGGAGCTGACTTGAAACACGACGCCGCGCTTTCAGCGGTGTGAATGGTATTTTTAATGTCCTTTGCGGCTCTGGTCTTCCCCACCGGTCACACCCTTGCTCGGTTCTCGTACTTTATCTCCAGCGGTTTGTTTCTAAAAGTTTGGTCTCCCCCCCACCCCCCAACTTGCTGCAGCCTGGCCCTTTTCAAGCCAATTCTATAAGACGGAGCGGGTGTGTGGAGATGAATAGGGGCCATAAAGTTTATTTAAAAGGGGGGGAATTGAAACTGGGATAAAAAATAATCCAGTTAAGACTGGACAATCGTCTCATCTTTTGAAAAGATTATGAACTGAAGATTGGGATGCCACTGGGATCTCAGAGCGGACGTGTGTGACTTTAGCCGTACTGAGCCGTCAGCTCTGGATGTGCAGGTCAAAGCCGAGGGCAAGAGGCGGCGTCCCTTATTTCCAAGAGAAGAGTGTGAACACCGCTTCTTTACTGTCGGCTGGAAATTCTGCATGTCGGTTCATGACGCTGAGGATCCAGACAACCAGAGCCAAATCGCCGTGTTGTTTTATGAGTCAACGGAAGTGAAAGTCGTGAAAAACAACCTGTCCTTTTGTACGGCCGTATTTATCACACGTTGGCTTTGTTTGCAGGAAGGTGCTGTTGCATCACCTCCATGCCACTGACGGAGAGAGAGAGAGAGAGAGAGAGAGACGGATCGGTTGAGTCAACCTTGGCTGGTTGACGGATGCGTAAGTTTGCTCTCTGTGTAGGCCTCTGTTTGGGAGAAGACCTGTGATGAAATGTTTGCCTCCTTCATGCGTCTTACTTTCCTCGGAGAAGGTTTCTGCAAATACGCTCGTACTGCGGAGCGATGATTGATTGCCCAGTACATTTGTTCAGGTTTTTGGCATGAGGACCGAACTTTTATTCTGTGAACTCTAAATCTTTAGATTTGGAAAAATATAGACCTTAATCGTCCCCTGTGAAAACTTAATGGGCACTTATAATGTGAGCTGTCAGTGAGTCAACGGAGGGCTGAAAGCAGGTCAACAGAGATTAAATAGTGTGTATAGGAATAAACTACTAATGAACTAAACTGTTGTTACACAATTTTCTTGCCACAGATTTGTGTAGGTATTGGTTTTACCTCGGTTGAAATGAGGAGAAATGAAGATGATTGTGTGACGTTTACCTGGCAAATGTCAAATAGATTAAAATACAGTTATTCCTGATTCTCACCAAGTGAATTTAAACTTTTGAAATAGAGGCGTTATAAAAAGGAAACATCTCTAAAACAGTCTCGCTAAGTTTTCTTGCATTTAGCAAGTATAAATAATTCTAACAAAATCTAAAACAAGACCAATTTGGTCTGATCTAACTTCAGGCAGTGAGAAAAAAAACAATTGCATGTGTGTGCTTTTATTTGGGTTATGTAAACATCGGGTTTCAGCCGCATGTCACCTACGACGGGTCTTGTTTGCAACGAGCAAATGCATCGGGAAGGATAGTGCAAAACGTTCAGGCCCCGTCAGTAACTGTTACTGTTGCCGTGGCGACAAATCGTTTTTGATTTGTTGCCGTGGCGACAAATCGTTTTTGATTTGTTGCCGTGGCGACAAATCGTTTTTGATTTGTTGCCGTGGCGACAAATCGTTTTTGATTTGTTGCCGTGGCGACAAATCGTTTTTGATTGTCTTTTCCATTCCTGGTTGAAAAACGACAACCAGGAGTGGAAAAGACGCAAGGCGGTGGGCGATCTTTTCATAAACTCCCAGTGAATTTGGGATAAATTCACACCACGTCACGATGCCGTTTGTCTTCTCAGACTCGACATGCCTCTGTTATCATGAGAAGCGGCAACAAACCAAACACGCACAGGAACACAACCTCTACGAAACATAGGTTTGCAAAGTCACCTCCAAACAACCTCCAAGACTTCTGGAACACATTTTCTTGCACAAATCAAACAATGTAGACATGTTTGGCCATAATTCCAAGCGCTATGTTTAGAAAAACCCAAACATAGTTTATCAACACAATTTTTGCAGTCATTATAGTGGGCAGTGGGAGATTTGGGGCGGGGGGGTAATCCGGGATTGTCTTGGAGGCACAAGACGTGAGTATCTTGTAATAATTACCTGTACTGTTGTTTAGTAAATCACGAAATGATGGAATCCGTTGTCTGTTTTTGTAAACATGAGGTCACATTTCAATCACTTCAGAATCTATTCTATTATATCCTGGAATTTACTGCGTCTAAAAATTGTGTTGTCTCCTGCACAAAACTCACTACAAGACACTTTGAATTATTCTGTAGTTGGTTGTTGTACCTCGCGTAATAACCCATCAGACTGCAGAGGAGGATAGTAAACTCCCTGGCGGCGGCACAAACGACAGTACACATCCCTCGGTTTGGTTTCCCAATTTGGATAAACATCAGTTTAGCACACCTCAAATTCCTCTTCACTGAAAGATGTCAGATCATGCAATCTTTGTGCTTATGGCAGGGATGAAGGGATCACCCTAATGGCTGAGGACGTACTTTAAAGGGGGCGGTTCAGAATCTCTGAAGAAGGGATTTCGTGACCAGGCTGGTGAGCCATTTTGTAAAAAGACAGGGGGGGGCTAAAAGTTGCCTCTATGAGGTTTCCTCATAGAGGCACATCCCAAAAGGCTTACAGCTGTAGAGGCGATTCTTCTTCAAAGTATTGACTTGGGTGGGTTGAATACAAATGCAATCCACACTTTTCAGGTTTTATTTCTGAAAAATTCAAAAGTAAAACAAAACAAAACAAAAAAAAAAGCATAATTTTCCAGAAGGGTAGGGTTAGGGGTTAGGGTTAGGATTAGGGTCGTGATGACGATGATGCGTTCAAGGCTCGTCACGCTTTCCTTGTCTATCACCCTCTTGCTTTCAGCTGAAATAAGAAAAAATAATAAAGTGTTTTTGAAACAAGAGTTGTGTTAGAATAGTTTGGAGAGTTTATTCAAAATTTATACTAAATCATACAAAGAGATAATCCATCATAGATTAAATAATAGCAGTTTATAACATTTTAATTAAACTTTAAAAATGTAGAGCTGTCCCTTTAACTGCTCCCACACACAGTTTCAGAGTGTGCCTATGAGTGCTTTGAGCAAAGGTCAGGTGCAGTGTGTGTGTGTGTGTGTGTGTGTGTGTGTGTGTGTGTTTTTAAGTGAAAATTCGTCTTATTGATAGATTTTTATGTGTTTGTGTGTGTGGGTGTGTGTGTTTTTAAGTGAAAATTCGTCTTATTGATAGATTTTTATGTGTTTGTGTGTGTGGGTGGGTGGGTGTGTATGTGCACGTGAAGTCGCCGCAGCCAAAAAAACGGGCTCTGGATTTTATTATTATAATCATTCTCAACAACTCTATGATAAAATCATGGAAATTTTCTCCCTCCTGGGAACACTCTGTCTGCCTCTCGTGTTTTTGTTTTCCACGTCTCATTCGTGTCTAGAAGCATTTTTATAAAGTGGACTGAGGGGAAAATCCTTCACACACACACACACACACACACACACACACACACACACACACACACACACACACACACACACACACACACACACACACACACACACACACACACACACACACACACTCCCCCGCCTCCAGTATTAATGTGGCATGGACCAGCAGCTGAGCATATTTATTTTACTTTTCACAAAGCAGACAGAGGTAAGTCTTTGGAAAAAGGGACTTTAAAGCATCAAAAATATTATTCTCACTCGCACATAAATAAACGGACGCCCCAAAGCCGAGGCCTGTTTCGGAATGTAGTAATTCCGACTTTTTATGAATGACTCCATTCATGCCTGGCCACGCCCACACACCCCCTCCCCCTGACACCCCCACACCCCACCCCAAAAACACCCAAGCTTTCGGAGCCGAAGCCTTCGCGGGGCTCCGCCCCTTTCACCTTTTAAGGACAACCGCCGCGCGCTGATTGGTCAGCGCAACCGAGAGGGGGGGAGGGGGGTGTGGTCACCCGGGGAAGCACGGGCGCGATATAAAAACAAGACTCAGAGCGTGGAACGACGTCATAAACTCGCGAGTGATGGAGGACACCTGAGGATGAATGTGGGGTCTGGATATTATCGACGCGGCCAAGAAGCTGGATGCGGGATTGAGTCTTTGCGCCGTGAAGTGTTTTTAAGACCAACTTGTCGTCTATGAGCATCACCTGACTGACAGCATGGGGATACAGCTGCTGTTTGCCGCGCTGGGAGTGGGGATCGTCGCGGTGGTGAGTCGCTGCAGATCGGTCCTTGTCTTCATTTCTGTTGCTTCTGCAGACCTGCTGGGGGGGGGCAGGTCTGCAAGTAGCCCACCACCCAACTTGTCACCAAAGCAACGTCAACTCATCATTTGTGCAAAGTCACTTTAACATTAGTTAGTTTAATGTTCGGCAATCAGATGAGCCACTTATGATTGTTTATTCAATCAGCAGTAGATGGAAGTTTTGGGTATTTCAAAAAAAAAAAAAAACTGCAGAGATGAGTATCCATTTAGTTCAGTTTAGGCAATTTTGAGTTGCACTGTGCAAAACATGCAACGACTTTATTTGTTGCCTTCGGTTGTGATTGTAAACACAGGTGCTGCTGAGGCACAAGAGTGGACATGCACTTTATGCAACCCATATGGGCGCCACCAGAAGGGGCGCCAGAACAAAATGATGGAATAATTCTTTCTAGTCAGCATTCTGTCTCTCCCTGCATAACATTTTGGTGTTTCTAATTTGTCTGTGTCACACCTGTGAAAGTCCCACCGTGCACCAATGTCGCTGCATCATGAACATTTTCTTTAAGGTGCTCAAAACTGTGGGTCAAATAGTTTAGATATTTTCTTAAAAATATAGATCTTAGAAATTTACAGAAAAGAGTAAAAAAAGAAAAAGAAAAAAACAGAAGATGTGAGAAAAGTATGAGAAGAAAACTTTGTGATAAAATTTCCAGAACTCTTGCGGGGCCCCCTGCTGGTTCGAAGGCCCTAAGCAGATTTAGTTTGTCTCTACGTAAAGTCGGCTCTGGATCTGTGTGACGGTTCATGCAATTTGAAAAAAATAAAAAATACATAAAGCGATTTGCACACTGGCTTCAATCCTACTGTATGTCTGCAATTATTCTAGAGTAATGCTATCCAACAGTACGACCAGCAGAGCTAAAAATAAACCTGGAGTTATAGTCCTGTTGCTGTACAACAGGACTATTTGCGTTAAACCAGTGTACAGTTCACACTGAAAGTTGTCTGGCCTGTGTGAAAGTGTCCCTCTGGCTGATCTTGACTGACAGCCTCCCCTGGAACTGCAACACCAACATGAAGATGTTTGTGTGGCTTGTGTATGTGTTTTTGTTTTTTTTGTTGTTGTTTTTTCCTGTGTATGTACACAGTGAGGTTTGGAAACAAAAAAAAAAAAAAAAATGAAGGAGCGGTGAGGTGGAGGGGTGGGAGTCGGAGAACATCCCTTTCATCCCCGCAGGCCGAGTGAATGCCAAGCGGAAGGCGACGGAGGGTTACAGATACCCCTGTGGGGCTCGCGACAGTGCTGACTATTCATGCCTGCGTTTAAGCCACACACACTCTCAGGAATTTCTGTGATCTGAGTAACATGAGTCGAGCCTTTTCTTTTTTTTTTTTTTTCTCCTGCGGTCTCGTTGGTTCCGTCACTCCGCGTAAAATGAAGCGCGTTTCTCCCTCTTGCAGGTGACTGCTGACTGTCCGGCGGCGTGCGAGTGCCCCGCGGTGCCCCCGTCCTGCCCCCCCGGGATCAGTTCGGTCCCCGACGGTTGCGGCTGCTGCAAGGTGTGCGCAGCGCAACTCAACCAAGACTGCCACGAGGAGCAGCCGTGCGACCACCACAAAGGACTGGAGTGCAACTACGGCAACGACGTGGGTCGCACCCACGGCATTTGCAGGGGTTGACGTAGTGCCGCGGGCGGAGGAAGGCGTTTGGGGAAGGCTTTTCGGGGTCTCGATTTTGACATAAGTAGGGGTTGACTGAGGCAATGTGTAACTTCAGGGAGGAAAATCTGACTCTCGATCCAGGCGGGCTGGAGTCTCTCTTTGATAGGGCCTCGAGGTTTGAAGACTGTGCCACTTTACCAAAAAAAAACAAAAAAAAAACAGAGGCCCTTCATGAGCTGCGACTGAAACCTTGCCAACTCTGGGATTTATATAAGTACTTCAGTGTGTACACAAACACCCCCATGAAACGCACAAACAAGCACGCACACACTGGTATTTATATATGTGTGTTTACTGGGGGTCTGGGGAGGGTTATTCTATCTGGGATGTTTATGGGGAGTCCCACCGAGGGGGAGTTACATGCCAGGACATTATAAACAACCCTAAACAGCTTTCTGATCTAAGAATAGGGGTCGCTTCATAAATTTGGAAACGGCGTCTTTTCAATCTGCTTCTCGTGTGCCTGCATTCGGACTCCTTTCAACTGTTTTACATTTTCTCATGGTACGACCGCAAACCTCAAGTGTATTTTATGGGAGGTTTTATGTGAAAGTAGTGCATAATTGTAAAGTGAAAGAAAAAGGACCTGTGGTTTTCAAGATTTTTTTTTTATTTATTTTATTTTTACAAAAAAAAAAAAAAAGTCTGAAAAAGGAAGGCCAAGAAATACAGCAGTCAGAAACCTGCAGCTTCAAGCGGCAGAAGGGATGCTGACGGACTGAGCTGATCGGATGGGTCTATATGTGGGGGGTCCATAGAGCTGAACCTGCATCGTTCTATGAAAACAAAACTGATAAACACATAAACTGCTGTTTGTTACTCTTTTAGGGAAACTAGTGGTTGTACTGAATACAAGTGATGTACTATGACATAGGAGAGAAAGGGCAGGACTGCATCCAAAAGGTATTTCATGCCGCTCAGACGTTTACGCAAACCAACGTCGAGAAACAGCTGTGGCAAAACGCCCTCGCTGCTTTGGCTCTTGATGTTGCAGCTAGTGCCTCTTTAAAAGAGGCAAAGGCTCTGTCTAATCACAGGCTGTAAAGTGCAATGACTTCTTGAACAGAACATAACTCTCCCGTGACAAAGTAGGCAGCAGTACAAATGCTCCTCAGTGATGAAAATTTGCTTGTTTTTTTGTTTTTTTTAACTTGGTTTGGCTGTTACGGATTCCCTTCATCAGCAAATCAGAGCAAATTTTCTAACTGAGCATTGGAACTCTGGTATGACGTATCGGACAGGCCTGTCCTTAAAAGATAAAAGATTACAACAAGTGTCAATCCGTTGTCCAGACCCTCTTACAGAAGATGTCCAAAGGTACCTGTTTTATGTCTGTTCAGGTCAACCAAGACATTTATTGAGCATATAAAATGTTAAAATTAGGACTTATAGGTCCCTTCCAAATTTAGCCAAAACATATCGGTTGAAAATCAGGCTTGCTTGGGCTATTTTATCCCTTCCAACATACTGTCATCCATATTTAGAGATAAGTGGATGTCATCAACCTTTCATCATAAGGTGCCACAAATTCACATTGTTCAAAAGGCAACATCGTCTCATCAACCTCGGGGATTCTACATCTTGGGCAATCAGTGTGTGGTTCACCTAGATTTGGGCAGTGGGTCTTCTGGCAGTAGCAGTAGTTCTGTCGATTTACGAGCTCATCTGTCTTCTTGTCTCTTTTCAGCAAAAGCAGATGGTCGCTCCTGCGAATACAATGGCCGAATTTATCAAAACGGCGAAAACTTCCATGCAGGGTGCAAGCACCAGTGTACCTGCATTGACGGAGCCGTGGGCTGCATGTCCCTCTGCCCCAGCCATGTGCCTCTGGCTTCTCCTTCCTGTCCGGCCCCCAAGTTGGTGAAGGTGCCAGGCCAGTGCTGTCTCAGCATCGACTGCCATAAGGGAACCACTGTTGTGCCCCCGGCGCACCGCCAACCCCCACCTCCTGCTCACCTACCGTACCCCTTCGTCCCCTACTCGATCTATCCGTTCTCCAAGCCTTACGCAAAACCTTTCCGGAAGCTGTACCCTTACAAACCCAAAAAGGAGAAAGGCATCTTGGGCAATGAACTCTTAGAAGTGCGCCGCAAATGGGACAAACCACATGGAAATAAGGACCTGACGGGTAAGACATTGCATCACACCGTCACCTCAGAGTGGCGTCTTCTTCCACTCCTCAGTCCTGCATCATGTTTATGTTTTTAGCCATTTTTTGCCTCTTGACGCACAGACTGCGTCAATGTGGGCCTTTAACGCTGCGTCTGTGCTGGTGTGTCAAGTGTTTATGTGAGGGTTGTTTTCCACTGGCCCCTTGCACACCAGAGGTGCTCTCCCCCTCTCACACAGCACATACCTCTGTCACGCAGCTCTCCCCTCTCTGTAATCACGTTCTGTATGTGTCAGTGTTGCCTGTTCCATGAATAAGGCTACTGTACCTTTTCAACCACGAATTTCTGCTTTCCCCTACTTCTCTTGACGGCCACTTTCATCCCACTACAATTTGTCGCCGATCCCGCCGCTCTTTCCGTGTCGAAATGTCGCAGCGGCCATTGTCCAGTTGCGTCCACTTGTCTTCTCTTCCACTTTTTCTAGTCTGGAGTAAGACGGGAGGTCAGTGTGTGGTTCAGACCACCTCCTGGTCACAGTGTTCCCGGACCTGTGGGATGGGGGTCTCCTCTCGCGTTACCAACGACAATGCCCGGTGTAAGCTGGCCAAGGAGACGCGCTTGTGCAACATTCGGCCCTGCAGCTCGATGTCTATCCCTGTGAAGGTGAGGAATGTATTTTGGAGTCTCCTCTTAAAAGTCATCAAAGGTTATGTCCAGATTAAAGAAACAGCTGCTCTTATGGGGGTCGTTGGTGTCACTTTTATTGCCCGTGCACTGTTCATTACCTTTAAAATTTAAGAGAAGAACATTTCATATACATCTTTCCTTCTTTCAAGAGACTTAGTGAGAGCAGGACACTTTAATGGTCGGTCACAGTGACACGCAACGTGCACATGCTAAATCTCGGGGTATTTTGCAGGGACAAATTGCTTTCAGGTGGTGCAAGGAAAAAGGAGTGTCCTGAATAAAATCACTCCACACAGTGAGACCATACAAAAGATTCCTTGGGCTTTACTTTCATCAGTCATTTCACCCGATTTGATATAAACTTCAGAGCTTCTCTGTTCTAAAACACCAACTGCATCTGTCGAACGTTCTGAAATCTCTCGAGCTCTGGACCTGACTGACAGCTGCCCTTGTAATTTGGAGCTTGCGGTTTCGCCCACTTGCGTTGCTCTCTCGCGCTTTGTAAACACAGCGCTGTCCTGGACCATTACGTCTCCGGCGACCGCCCACTGCTGCTTGCGCACCTGTTTTCACCGAACCCGCCGGGCTTTTGTGGAGCTGCCGTGGGAGTTAGCGTGTACCGGTGTCAACCCTTAACCATTGCTGGCATGCTAATCTCTCTTGGCAATAATCTGTTGTTCTGACCTTGATTTTGTTTTCGCACATCTCTGCAGTTAACTGGCTTCACCTTGTTTTTCACGTCGGCAGCGATATGACTAATGACTAATGAGTGATGCAACGCCAAACAAATATGAATCTTTTATCTCCTTTTCTGGTGTGAATGCTAACAATAACAGAGCGCTTCCTTTGGTAGGACTCTTGAAGTAATCCAATCTGTCAAGATTATCACAATTCTCAACAAAAATTAGACCAATGCCACAATTAAGGGGTTTTTTTCAAACCTGGCAGTCCAGTACACTCGGGTTGTTTGAGGACCAAAATTGCAACATTTGCTATATTTTCAGCTGCTGTGATTCTCTTTCACATTGCACTGTGTCAACCAAACAAACCAAATCCCTATTTACTCCATTGCCTGTGGTGGCGCTGCACCAAGAACTACTAAAGGACGCAACACGAAAACCACAGAAGACACGAGTACAACTTCCTCCTTTGCAAAATGTATACAAAAATGGAGTAGCGTCAGATTTGAGCAGATTTTAGATTTCTCTTTTGTCTTTGGTAAAAGACCACAAGCCACTTACCCCTCTAGCTGTAGACACGACTGTTTGTTTCGGTTGCATTAACCTACAATGCCCTCCGCTTGACATGCACATATGCATTCAAACCATCCGAGAATTCACTTTTAATAAACGGACACCTCGGTTTTTGCATGTTTACATCCCTCTGGCATCAGGTTTACTTTTCATTCTTTGCAAAAAAGAAAAGTTCTAATGTGTCCCAGCGTCAGGAGAACTGTGCCTCCTCACTGAATATCAAATGACTCATTTCATGGACGTAGAATCTCAGTCTTGCTGACCCTTTGGCGTCGAAGGGTACCTAACTTAACTCCTCTTTCCCGATCCACAGAAAGGAAGGAAGTGCTCGCGTACGCACAAGGCCCCGGAGCCGCATCGCTTGTCCTACGCCGGCTGCAGGAGCACTCGCCTGTACAGGCCCAACTACTGCGGGGTGTGCAGGGACGGCCGCTGCTGCTCCCCCCGCCGCACGCGCACAGCCAGCGTGACCTTCGCCTGCCCCGACGGGGACCTTTTCAGCCGATCCGTCATGTTCATCCAGTCCTGCAAGTGCAGCGACGAGTGCAACCATCTGAACGAGGCGGCGATGCCCCCGCAACTCTGGCTCCACGGAGACGTTCACAAATTCAAGGACTAGTTGTTGTTGCCCCCGCCTCGCCTGCGTTCCTGCATAAAAGCGTAAAATTGCCACCCATTAGTGAGACTTTTTATAGAGCGGCTGTTCCTAGTGTAGCTACTGAATAGATGCAGGCGATGATCACAGATGAGATTTTTCTGGAGGAAAATTTTCTGCGTTTTCTGGGAATGTTCCATGAACTGTGGCACTTCAGCCAAGGAGTAAAGGAGCAAGCGTGGGGGACAAACGCTTCAGGACGACCATCATTTCTTGCTACTCTAGATGTTGCTAACTTATAGAAAACTGTTTTTTTGCGTTTGGTATGAAAGAAAATCTGAAACAAGGGACTTCAGTGGAAGACTTGACAAGACTTCAACGGCAATTGCAAAAGGTTGCGGTTTTGTCTCGCAATGGTATTTATTCCTTGATATTTATTCAAGAGACAGACGTGTTGAAACTTTGGCATGCCACTGGGATAAGAGACTTTTTCTCGGAGCCTCAGTCTGTGGCTGAAATCCACGGACGGCTGTGGAGAGCGGGGAGAGGCGGACCGGTCCACGACGGTCAGAAACCAGCATCCTAAAGGCCGATGACCGAGAATGGCAGAGGGAGAAGAGCAAAAAAAAAAAAAAAAAGACAAGCTAAACCCGAACGGTTTAGGATTCGTACACACTCCGAGGAAATATGTCAAAGGTTGTTTATACAGCTGGACTCATCTCCTGCCTCTGCCTTCACGAGAAACTGAGACATTTAGCAAAGCACCAGAAGAACAAGCCTGGGGATTCTGGCGTCGAGCAGTCGACCACCTAATTCTGCGCAAATTACAATCTTTGAGGTAAAAAAAAAAAAAAAAATCAGCCCCTCTCTGGGTTTTTTTTTTTTTTTCTTTTGCTATAAAAATAAAATCTAAAAGCTGCGTGTGTGATGAGGTAAACATGCAATTTGTGGAACCGCGCTGCTGCCTAATCTGGCCTGTAATTGAGCAGCACGCAATGTGACTGAAACAAAACAAGAAGCCGTGTCTTTTCATGTTAAAGAGGTGTCTGTTTCCTCCAACTGCTGACTTCGCAGTGGAGTCAGAAATAAGTTTTCCGTCGGGCGCGGAGCCTCGGAGCTGTGAGGACTCTCGAAGAGAGGCTGCTTCTAGGTAGGCACCGCGTATTCTTGGATTTATGTACGACTGGGAAACAAAAGCATCACCCTTAACTATCGCTTGGATTAGTTTGTGCACCTTATGTCGACTTTTATACAGTATCTCGGGTGTCAAGTGTGAGTGCTCGGCAGACATGTCCAAGTCATTCTCTTGTACCACTGGAGGCTTGTAGTTATTTTTATCCTTGCTATGTGCCCATGTAGATGCTGTGGTTTTGTCATTTTGACTAGTTCCAAGGGACACTGTAGAGCAGCTATGTACAGATGAATTTGTAACGTTGTAGTTCTACCTGCTGTATAAGGGCCCGTTATTCTGTTGAGTTAGTTCGTGTGTAGTTCAAACACTGAACTCTGACCCTGGGTTCAGGTTCCCGATGAGAACGCCATACCAAGTTGAGAGCGTTTCAAGAAAAAAAAAATAAATAAATGACTGAAGGTGTACTGCTTTTTATATCGTGGAAAGGAGCGTTTACCCAATGATTGGTTTTGAAGTGATGACTTTTCCAAAAAAAGTTTTTTTTTTTTTTTTTTTTACAAATAAAGAAACTTTTACCCCTGTTGTGGGTGCACCTTTTTTTCCTACCACACTTTTTCCTTCCACTTAACTTTCTACGAATATGCTTGGCTGCGGCACTCTTCCCCCATAACCGCCCTCCTCGGAACCCTTTAGAGGCTCACGCAACCTTGGCAGATGTTTCCAATATTTTACCACGACGTTTCTTAGTACTTTTTGAGACACGAACTCTTGGTTTTTCATTATCCTTAACCAAAATCACCCAATTTACATCCCCAAGGCATAAAATATTTTACTCCATGTAAAATTCTAGTTCCCCTCTTCCTTTTGAACCTTTTTCTGAGCTGTAATTGTAAGTTAAATACTAGCTACGGCATGATACGGCCCATAATTTCGCACGCTTTTCTGGTTGGTGTACCAGCGTCGACGTAAAAAAAAAAGGTGTCAGACTCATTAAACAGAATAAATAAAAAAAGGAGCTTTAATTTCTGTAAAATGTAGGAAGATGGTCTTCCATTTAAACTGCATTAGCTGAGCTATTCTGCACTGTTGGTGGAAATGTTTTTTGTTTTTTTTCCTATTTCAAGTCATGATGTGAAAACTACAAATACCATCATCTTTTAATAAGGTAATTTCTTTGAAGAGGTATCAGGTTAAATCGACTTTTGTGCACGTTTGAGAAGTCATTTAATCTCCCCTGGCAACCATTCAGGAGTGCTAAACACCTGGATGATGTAGCACCGTCTCCAAGCTTCCGCCCTAATTTCAAGACGTCAAACTACAAGTCAAATTTCTTCAATTATATTTGATATATAAATCTTTAAAATCTACAGAAAGGAAGCAATTCAGTTCAAAACCTCAATTATAAAAACAAATATTGTAATTCATATTCAAGATTCTAGTAGTTGTAGATGGTTGTGGGTAAAAAGGATCTCCTGTAGCCATCTGTGTTACAGTGAAGCTGAAGAAGCCTCTGACTGAAGATTCTCATAAAGCAGATGCTTTGTCCATCAACTTGGGTTTTATTCAACTTTTCTTTGCACCACCATCAAGATTTCAGGATTATTCAATTATTTTTTTCTATTTTTATTTGTAGTAATTAACCAGCTAACATTAGCTTGCTATGCTTTTGTCACTTCAAATAGGTACGAAACATGGCACAATGATGACTGAAGTTTGGTGGGTCCTTTTTGTGGTGATTTACCAACTATGACTCCATCTGCTGCGATATCGTAGCAGCAGTAGAAATTTGTTTTGCACAAAATATTAAAAAAAAAGTTTCCTATTCTCATATCAATACTGATAGAATATCACTCCACTGCTTCCCAAGACCATTCCCAGCTGCTAGCATGGTTTATATGTCAGTTTCAATTTATTTTTATGTTTACACACCAGAATACTAGGACATACATAGTGAGAATCAGTTTTTTTTGGGGGGGTACAGTGCCTAAATGTTGCCAAAATCTGCAGTTTCACCACTAGGATTCTACTTGTTGACTTAATATATAGAAGGCATTCCGTTTGAAAGTCATAGAAAGAGCTGCCACACGAGCCAAATCAGTTTGTTTAATCAAATCTAAAGACTGCTGACTTGTAGCATTGAAGATATAAAACCCTACAATACAACTCTAGGCTTTGGAAAAAGCAAAGAAAAAAAAAAGGAAAGGAAAGAAAAAAAAAAGAAAAAAAGAAAGACAGCTCCAAGTAACTTCTCAAGTCTATTAGGTTCACCTCAACAGCGCAATAAAACAATGCAGAGACAACGGTCTTAATGAGAGAGCACAACAATAAAAATGGCATTTTATAAAAAGTTTTAATTGAGGCAAAACAAACAAAAAAAAAGAAACCATAAAAGAAATTAAAATCAAAACCCCCCGTCCCATAAACTGACAATAAAAATAAAAGTTTTTGTGAACAAACGTGCAGAGCTTTCAAATCAACAACGAAGTACGTCTACTTCCAAATAAAAAGACTGGATCCACGAAGAGGAGACTTCTGTTGGTCTGGAGAGGTGGGGGCTCATCTGGACTGCTCGACTGGACGGGGGAGAGGGGGAGGCAAAGGAGAGACGCGTCAAACGGCCGCAGACGTCTAAAATGCAACAAACACCTTGAAGCTGAGCTGTGGTGAGATCTTACTGTAAGAGGAGATGTCGATCTCGTCCGGCAGCTCGGCCACGTTGACTTCAAAGCGGTCCTGCACGTCGTTCAGGATCTTGGCGTCGGTCTCGTCCGACACGAAGGTTATGGCCAGGCCTTTGGTTCCGAAGCGACCGGCACGGGCGACCTGATAGTTAAATCCAAGAAAACGCCTTAAATATGCTCCCAACAAAAAAAACAAAAAAACAATCCAAACAGAAAAGAAATTCCTGGAATGTTTCAAAATGGCAGAGAGGGAGAGAGAAAGAGAGAGGAGGAGGAAGGAAAGCCAGTTTCTCACCCTGTGCAAGTAGGTGTCTGAGTCTTCAGGCATGTCGTAGTTGAAGACGATGTTCACCCTCTCGATGTCCATCCCTCGGCCAAACAGGTTGGTTGCCACCAAGATCCGTCTCTGGAAGTCCTTGAACTGCTGGTAGCGAGAGAGTCTGCGAGGAGAGCAGCAACAAAAAGCGTCACCGTTAGTTCAGGGCTGCAACTCATGATTATTGTGCTCATTATTTTTATCCGATTTAAAAATAAACACACATTTTGCAGATTTTTCACTTAACCACTTGTACCTTTTTTTTTCTTTTTTTTAAAACAGCATTTGAATTATATGTAAAAAATAATTCAATTACTTTCTTTTTTTAATAAGAAAACAGAATTGTACTACCTAAAATGCAACAGCAGCATTCTTTTTAAGAATGCTTCAATTTCCAACAAAGGACGCATCTGGAGTTAAAAAAAAAAAAATACCGTCTAACTTTTGGATTAATAATTGGATTAAAAGATTCTGCTCCCGTGAGCACATTGAGCTGGTGCAGGCTTGTGTGTTTTGTCAGTGTGTGAGCAGAGCGGTGAGCTTTCTGGGGGGGGTCTCACCTTTCCTCCTGAACCATTGCTCTGTGGATGGCGATGGCGGGGAAGTTCTGCTCCACCAGCAGCTGAGACAGAGCGATGCAGCGCTGCACCGACTTGACAAAGATCACCACCTAGAGGCAGAGCGATGGAACTTAGGAGGCGTGACACCAGGCTACGAACATGGGTAGGTTGAAATGCGAATATCATAATAAAAGAAGGCTTGAAATAGTTTCGCTTTCTGTAACAAATCTATATTAAGTTTCAGAAAGTTTGACTCTCTTTCTGAAACAAGTGACAGAAAGAGCAAAAAAACCCCTGAGCCTTTCCACTATGTTTTAGTGTTTGTTGCCGTTTAGCTTGAGGAGCTCTATGACGACGTCGTGTCAGAAAGTGTCTGGCCCGTAGATTCACCTGGTTGAACTCCAAGACGTCCAGCAGGTCAAAGAGCTTGCGGTTTTTCTCGCTGTCCTTCAGTTTACAGTAGTACTGCTGCAGACCGTGCAGCGTAAGTTTGGTCTCGTCGTCCACAAACACCTCCATCGGCTGCGGGAAAAAAAACACGAATGCAAAATGAAATGTGACGAAAACAGCAACCTCTGGTGAATTCACTCCTTTTATTTGTATTTCACTTTTCTTCTATGGAAGTTTGGTGCACCGCATTTAATGTGGGTGATTTACGACATTGCAAGTGTCGTAATTCTTGCTTCTTATACGCAATAATTCATCACAGACTGCAACACAGCTTTGTCTATTTAGTTCTAAACCATGTATGTGTCTACCGCATACATGCTGAAAAAAAAGAGGACATTTCTGAATTTGGAAAGTCTTAAATTTGCTAGAAAAATCTGACATTCAGAGAGTAATATATAAAAAAATGTTCCTAAAAAATAAAGAGAATATTTCTGAGTTTAAAAAGTTGAAAATGTTGACGTCAAAATTATTTAATTATTTATTCTAAACATCTGGAATAAAACACAATAACCAAAAAAACAATACATCAGAAGGAAATTTTAAAAAACCATCAACAACTGAACCCATAAGTAAAACTGCAAATAGAATAGCTTTTCAAAACATTATTGTGCTCATTTTAATGCATCATGCGATCAATCAAAGTGCTTATTGGGACAGGCGGAAATAGAAAAGTTTGGAGTTTCTCTTACGTCCTGCATGAATTTGCGGCAGACCGGCCGGATCTCCTTACTCAGCGTAGCGCTGAACATCATGACCTGCTTCTCGTGGGGGGTGATCCTGAAGATGTCCTGCACGTCGCGCCTCATGTCTGCGAGGGGGGGGGGAAACAACGAAAGGAAAACCATAAACGCACTCGCCTTTAGCTCCGGACGGCCGGCGACAAACGGGAAGACGTACCGAGCGCCTCCAGCATCTTGTCGCACTCGTCCAGGACGAAATGCTTGACGTTCTTCAGACTCAGGGTCTTGTTGCGGATCAGAGCCAGGGTCCGCCCGGGGGTCCCGACCACGATGTGAGGGCAGTTCTTCTTCAGGGTGTCCTCGTCCTTCTTGATGGCCAGGCCGCCGAAGAACACGGCACACTTCACGTTGGGCATGTACTTGGAGAAGCGCTCGTACTCTTTGCTGATCTGGAAGGCCAGCTCTCGTGTGTGGCACATGACTAACACAGAGACCTGGAGGGGAGACGCAGAGTGAGACGCAGGGTGAGACGCAGAGTGAGACACAGAGTGAGACGCAGAGTGAGACACAGAGTGAGACGCAGAGTGAGACGCAGGGTGAGACGCAGGGTGAGACGCAGGGTGAGACGCAGAGTGAGACGCAGAGTGAGACGCCGTGGCTCTGGCAGACGTACGAGTTATTTTCCCCAAACAGCTGGAAACATCCATTCTGACTAACAAAAAGACAGATTTAAAGTTTGAGTTATCAATCGATCCAATTATTTGGACGACTGATTAATCAGATAAAAAATACACACGATAAATTGTCACCGAAGTTATTGCGATGAACGATAATATTGTTGTTTGGAGACCATATTCAAGTAACGTAATGGCATAATGATGCAAGAATACCCTGTCAAAGATCAATAAACTTTAAAATCTATTGAACATTTAACACAAGAACTGGAAGACATTTTAAATGTATATAAAAAATAAAACAACAAACAAAAGGATTTATGGAGTTTCTAAATAGCTGGTTGAAGCTAAAACACCAAACTGAAACTTTTATCATCCAGTTTTCGGTAGAAAGAGAAAAACAAATCATGCAAATGAATATTATTGAGTTTGTTTGAAATTATGGAGATAATTATGTCTATGGTAGCACTAATAAATCTGTCCCACTTGTCTTAATCATGATCAATCCTTCTGCAATAAACAGTTGTGTGCTTCAATAACTTTTTATCAATCAAATCAAGGCAGAGTTTATTTGTATACTGCCGAAAAGATGATCAATGTCATTTAACGGTAAGAAGTACTCATGTTATGCAACCGGCACAGTTTTATATTTGAGGACATCCATGATCTTTGTGCGCCCCAAAATCAAAAACGAGTTCTTCGCAGTTTTGCCAAATCCGACCCAAACCGCTGCGGTCCGCCGAGCGAACCCACCTGTCCGTCAACGGGCTCGATCTGTTGCAACGTGGCCAGCACGAACACGGCCGTCTTGCCCATACCAGACTTGGCTTGGCACAGGATGTCCATGCCCAGGATGGCCTGGGGGATGCACTCATGCTGGACTGAAAACAGAAACATTAAAAAAAAGTTAATTACTAATCGATTTGAGACTCAAAGGAGGAAAAAAAAAACAACCCCAAATACTTCAGCAGCATATTCATTGACAAATATTTTCCTTGAATGATAATGTAGATGCAAACAAACAAGCTTAGCCAGAACTTCCACACCTATTATTTCTAGGGTGTGTGATTTCAACCATGCTGTTCAGCTGTAAAATGTTCGAGTCAATAGATCTGACTTTTTCCCTCTCACTGAAACAGAAAATAAATCTCTCCAAAAATAAGAGAAATCAACTCTTAGTAATTCATTTCTAATAATACAACAAGTTTACCAACTTCTTTCAAGGTTTAATTCATATTATTAATGTAGAATGACATTTATCTATCCACAATAGTAATAATAATAAAAAAAACCCAATAAAAACAGCATGATGCTGCCACCACCATGTTTTAAGATTTGTTGCAGTCATCACTCCAGTCTGCAGGAGCATGCATCAGCAACTCCAACGAAATTCAGCAGCAATAACAAGGGAAATGTCCTTTAATCACATGTTTGACATAAATATGGTTGCCTAGAAAAGGTGAATGACGGTTAATAACTGAGATTATAGAATCTGGGGCAGATGGGAAGAAAAGATAAAAACGTCTATGGTTATTACTGTCGGAAAGACTGGTTAATCAGAAACTAGCATCTCACTGAAGAAACTTTACACAGTGGAAGTGGCATTTCTCACCGTATTAAAAAAAAAAAAAAAAGATATACATTTACGCTTTGATAAGTTTTAAGTATAAAAACAATCCTGGGCATGTAAGGTTCTAACATTTAAACCGTATTCTCCACTTGGATTCAGCCATATCAAAATTTCATAACAGAATCGAGCAAAAAAAAAAAAAAAAATGGAAAAAATAAAATAAAAATAAGCGAACAACTGAGATGACTGGAGGAAGTTAGACTTTATCCTGCCACTGCATTATTATTTATAGTTAAAATAATAATAATACATGAAACGTCTCTGTACAATTGCGTGACATTTTACCTTCAGACGGATGCTCGAAACCACAGTCTATGATGGCCCGGAGGAGCTCTGGCTTCAGCAGGAAGTCCCTGAAGCCGGAGCTGTGGATGGAAACGTAGGACCCCTTCACCTCCTTCTTCCCCGCCGGGGTTGCGCTCTCCGGGGCTCCTTGTGGCTCATCATCCTCCTCATAATCGAGCAGCTCGTTTTCAACGTCATTCTCAGCCATTATACGTGATTATGTGTTTGCCTGGTACACACACACACACGAACAAAACGTTAGTTTTCATTATAAAATACGTCGTTTTATATGTGTTGTGGTTCCGTAAAAGGTCCCGAATTCGCCCACGCTCCACGCAAAGCAGACCTTGCACGAAACCATTTGTATTGTCTTAGCCCGGCACGACATTCAAAAACATTCTGGTATAAAGTCGACGTTTACTAGCTTATTCTGCTTGAGGTTTTCTAGAGCCAACAGCGTTAGTTGTTGTAGTTTGCGCAAAAAGCGTACTTCGAACGAAATCTGCACGTAAGAAAAAAAGGAATAAACACACAAATGGGTCAGACAGCGCGTCGTTTTTACTGCTAGCTTCTGAGTGCTAACCACAATGAAAACCTATTGTGTTGCATAACCGTTGCTAACTTAGCGGGTTGTACAGTTTAAAGTGGACATCTGCGAATATGCTCTCGACGTGAGACGTTTATTACTTGAAGTTAAATTTAGAGATAAACGCGGGAGCTAAATTTAAACAAAAACGGCACAATTGACCAGGCGGTCGGAGAAGCTAAGCTAAAAGGCTAAGCTACAGCGCTGTAGCGTCAACGTCCGGGTTAAGATAAATATGATTTCAATTTAACACGGGCTACCTTCTGGCAAAATTTAAATACATACAATTAAAACGTGAACGTTTAACCATACACTAACCCCGTAAACACTAGAAACTGTGATAATTTTGCTCTACATGGCGCTCATACCTGTACGACGTTAGCGCTGAAATCCACCGGATCAAAACCGCATGGAGAGGCCTCAGTCGGTTTGTACAGACAAGCGGAAGTTCCGCCCACGACTGCAAAACCCTCGATTTTATTGGTGGACTTGTTCAAATGCAGCCAGCGATTGGAGGAAAGGTTTGCCACAGTCCTTCACGGTCTGAAAAAGCGGGATCGAGGGACGATGGGTTCGGTGTACGGGAGCTCGTAAGGGACATTAACTGGCGGTATATAATTACACGTTTATGCTTTTAGGCAAGTACAATGAAATTAACAAAGAAGTTGTATACCAAATAAATTATCCAATTTTAAAGTTCATAAATGTGATTTTTAAAAGGCACTTAAATTATGTATGCTGGTTAAAATTTAGGGAGGTTGTAACTTGCAATATAATACATGATCTACATATAAGCACTTAAAACGTTTAGGACTAAAGCATTCATAACAAAAAATAAATGTGAATAAAATATGCTGACAAGTGGAAAACAAATCTAGATATTTTTTTTCAAAGGGCAACTTCCATTCATATCACTTCCTTCATTCAATGAAAGGTTTGTGGCTTTCGCATCTTGATTTATGTGAAGATGAATAACAGTTATTGTAATCACTTGCAAGGAGTAAGCAAAATGTATGTATATTTTTAAAATGCTTATGTACTATATGAGTCTATGTATTCAAATTTATTTTATTTTTGACAGTTATGTAGCTCAAATGTTCCCTTCTTTAGTCATCTGCACAAAATGCAGTAAATGTACAAATGCAGATGACTAAAGCACAAAATGCTAAATTCAGTTGTAGTGTGTGCAAAATTTGTTATTGTTATCAACTAATTTGTTATTAAGATATATATCGACGGTAAAGGTAATCTTATTTATATAGCACATTTTCAGCAACAAGGCAGTACAAAGTGCTTTACAGGAATTAAAAGGAAATACAAACAAAATAAACAAACCAAAGGAAAGGGGAAAAGAAGAAAAATAACCTATTGTTAATCTAAAGTATGTAAGCTCGGCGCTCCTGTTCAGGGTTACTAACTATCCTCTGGTCTGATTCCATTTCTGGGTTGGGAGAACAGGAGTCTAAAAAAATAGTCTAACAATGTTGATCCAAAAGTGTCCTCTGGGCTTCTGGTCTCTGTCCATGCCAACAGTCTAAGCGTTCGCTAGTTCGGCCAAGTCTGTCACAAATTTGTCGATAAGCCAGGTATCCCTGAGGTCCAAACAGCAAAAATCCTGTTATCATGAATAAATCCATGCTGTATCCCGCCGGGTGTCTCTCCACATGGAGGCCCAAAAGTGACATAAGAAATATGTCACTTTAGAAATATTTTGTTTTTTGTTGTCCTTACACATGGGTTTCCATCAAGAAATTTGTACTTCTTCTTCATTTCCCCTTGTTGTGGAAAAAACAAAAAACTACTTCCAAGCACTGTAGTCAGGTAGTCAGTCAGGTTTATTCTTGCATTGTGCACAATACAGAGTGTTCATAAGACAATCAATAATCAAGCCAGTATGGCTAAACCAGCTCGCTAAGCTTGCTAAGCTCTGCCAGGCAGAGACAACATGTAAGTTTTTATACAATAATAAGAAAGGAAAACAAAGGGCAAGACGATCTGGTCCTCACACAGCTCGTACAAGTAACTCAAATAGTTCTTTTGGTGAGAGTTCACAAACATTTCATATAACATGACTAGCAGATGTGACCTTATGGTTATTTTTTCATAACACCCCTTAACATGCATTTTTGCCATAAAAGTAGATATTTTGTTTTGTCTTATACAAACCATCCTTCTATTGTCATCTCTTTGTGCATCTTTATGTTAATGAGAGCCGCCTTCTATGTCCAGGCCATTTAGTACTAAAGTATATTGTGGCGCGTATATATCGTATGTATTTCACACCCGGATGTAAACTTTTATTGTGAAGGGCAGAAGGTGAGGTCGTCTTCTTACCTGATGAAAACAGTTCGCTGTCACACCAATGGCTGCCAGTCGTTAGGTTTGACAGCTGCCGTCCTTTGCTGCCGCCTCGTTCCTCGTTTAATGTCACACAAAATGACACGTTTGCTTTTCATCCTACCGCGCAGCGTCCTGCGAGCATTTTTAAAGTGAAATAAAGCGAATAAAAGCAGTATCAGGCTTCCACTTGTCCGGTTGTGTTTGCTAGCTAGAGGCTCGAGCCGTTCATAGCTCGTCTCTTCCGGTCGTTTGATATTCGCGGTCTTCGGAGGACCCGGATGCAGAGCCGGCATTCGGACTCACCTTTTTCCCCTTAAGTCTAGGAAACGTCACTCATTACGTGAGAACATAGAATTCCGCGGGTTTGATGTCTCTAACGTCACAAACATCAGGGTGTTTATTAGCACTGCATTCTTCTCTAGCCCTCTGTTCGCCCTCGTTTGTCTCAGAGCCCGGATTAGTTCCTGTTCATCTCAGCGTTAGAGCAAACTTTTCTTCAAACCAGCGAACCTGGCAAGCAGAATGAGTTCTCCAATTGTCGAGACCCAGCGCATCACGGTCAACATCTTGAGGGGGATGGTGCTCCCACTGTTCATCAACCTAACCTGGATGGAGTACCTGCGTCTGGCAACAGGTGACCCCGCTCGCACCACTACCTGCGTTCTGGTCAGGATCTTGAAAGACATCTTGGACCTGTTTGTCGCGAACGCTCTTGAGAGCCTCCCGATCGACAACTCCAAGATCGAAGAGATGGTGGGCAACAAGTTGCCAGAAGCTTTTGCTAGGGTCATCAAGGTCGGTGGAGATTTCCACACCGAACGCACGGACAATATACACCATCTTATTGTCCGGTATGTGGTGCAGAGAGTCTCAGGCTCTGACTCTGACAACAAACGCAGCAATAACGTTGATGACTTGATCAGCGATCTGGCCGATGAAATCAAAGGTATGGTTAAAGATCTTTTTGTCCGATTGCATGAATCTGGCAAGAAATCCAAGAAAGTCGTCCGCCAGGCTGAGCCTAGACCTTTGTTCAAAGGCCTGTATGGGAGGCTCCAGGGTTTTTTCACGAGGTTCGCTCGGAAACATTCATCACGAGTTGCTCCAGCGAACCTCCCAGAAAAACCTGGGACCTCTCGTACCACGGCCGAGGCCACGGCAGTCTTGGTTTCTTCTTTGGAAGTGGAGGCCAGGTGTGACATCTCACCTCTGCAGCCTGACATTCCTCCAGATGATGTGTCGGACATCATAGATCTGGACACCTATCCAGAGATGCCATCGGCCAGAGACTCCCAGGCTCATCGATTCGAACTGGAGTCAAGATTTGGAACACCCAGGGAGGCCTTCGTTAACGCGGAGACCTCGCTGGGAGACCATTTCGAGACGCCTAGTTCGATGAGATTGAACCTGTGGAGCGTTGATTGCTAGTGGGGTGAATCTTTTTTTTGTTGTTAGCTAGTTAGATAGTTAGGGATTGTTCGCATAGCATTTTTGGTCGTTTTTAATTGTTTCCATACTAGTTAGATCGTTTTTTAATTGTTTGCTTAGTTGTTAGATCGTTTTTTACTTGTTCGGTTAGTTGTTAGATCGTTTTTTACTTGTTCGGTTAGTTGTTAGATCGTTTTTTACTTGTTTGCTAGTTGTTAGTTCGTTATTTAATTGTTTGATTAGAGTTACAATGGTTATAAAAAGTCTACACCCCTGTTCAAATGCCAGGTTTTATAACAGCAAGACAAGCATTTTCGCAATGAAATTGAAAAACAAACAGAAATCTTCCAAGGAGCTGCAGTGAAAATGAACAACTGAGGTATTGTGGTTGCATAAGTGTGCACACCCTTTTAGAACTGGGAGTGTGGCTGTTTTCAGAGGCTACAAAAGAATTCCCAGTTCATTAAATATACCATGGGACGCTGTGAAGACTGTCACCATCAAGTGGAGAAACCATGGTACAACAGCACCATCACCAAGGACAGGTATCATCATGCTTTGGGGCTGTTTTGCTTCAGCTGGAACTGAACTGGGGCCTTAGCCCGGGTGGACGGAATCATCAACAGATCCAATCACCAGTCAGTGTTGGCACAAAACCATCGGCCTTCTGTTAGAAAGCTGGAGACGAAGAGGAACTGCATCTTTCGGCTTGACAATGACCCAAAGCTCACATCTAAATCAACAAAAAAATGGAGTAAGATAAAAGCTTTGGAATGGCCCAGCCAGAGTCCAGACTTCAATCCCACCAAACATCTGTGGGGTGATCAGAAGAGGGCAGTGCACGAGAGATGCCCTCACATCTGGTGCGGTTTTGCAAAGAAGAGTGGGCAAATATTCCCACATCAAGATGTGCCGATGTGCCACGCTGATAGAGTCCTATCAAAAAGACTGAGTGCTGTTGTGAAAGCCAAAGGTGTTGCATATTTAGCCAACCAGGTTATTGTAGGGTTTTCACTGCATATTTTTATGCTTTAAAGGTTTCTGTTTGTTTTTCAGTATCATTGTAAGGGTGAAAGGTCACATTAAAGGAGGACAAAGTGGTGAAAATGCTTGTCTTGTCTCATGTGTTTACATCACAAAAACCTGGCATTTAAACAGGGGTTTTTATAGCCATTGTACGTCATTTGAACTTACTTTTAAGTTCTTAGTTGTTTTTTTTATTTGTTAGTTAGATAGGTTAGTTAGGTCCTCTCCATGGGCTGCCACCTTAACGTGGTGGAGGGGTTTGAGTGTCCCAATGATCCCAGGAGCCGTGCTGTCTGGGGCTTTATGCCCCTGGTAGAGAGGTCCTAGGTGAGGAACCAGACTAAGCGCAGCCTGATAAGCCCTTATGATGAATTCTGACTATGTTCTTAGTGTTCCGTCGGCCGGACGCGGGCCACCGGGCCCCCACTCTGGAGCCAGGCCTGGAGGTGAGCCCACTGGAAGGGGAACATGGGTCCCCCTTCCAATGGGCTCACCACCTGTAGGAGGGGCCAAAGGGCTCGGATGCAGTGTGTGCACATTAATTAGCATTGACTTAATCCATTCAATATGATAAATATTGCTAATAAATATGAAATTATGTAAAATGCTTATATTAAGAATAAAGCTAATGCAAGCATGATGGCTATCATTAGCATATTGAGTCACTAGTCTATTGAAACTACCAGTAGGATAAGGGTTATCGCTAGCATGTTGACAAACAAAATTAGTGAACTAACACAATTCAGTATGCTAACATTTGTGAATAAATTAAAATGATCCAAAATGCTAAGTTTAGCTTAAGTGATGCAAATAGTATCAACCTGCTAGTGACTCAATACGCTAATAATAGCCATCCTGCTAACATTAGCCTTGTACCTAAATTAAGCTTTTTACATCCTTTCATATTTATTAGCAATATTTAACATACTGGATGTCAATGTAAGTAAACATTGACTTGCTTACATTGTCAATGTAAGTAAGTCGATGTTCACTTGACTGACTCACAGGTGCTTCTATCACCTGTGATGTCACAGAGGAAACATGGGTCCATGACAATGTGAATCATGATGTCATGATGTGTAGCTATAGTATTTTATGAAGAAGTCTGATTTTTTTTCTTTCCATATTTCTCAATTATTTAAAAAAATATTTCAGCAAACTCTTCCGTCTCTCTCGTGTCCCCAGGTTGCTTGTCCAGGTCTTCATGCCGGGCAGCTGGACGGTGTTGCTGGTGAAAGCCGTCCTGACTGGCGCCGTCTCTCTCTGCTCACTTCCTGTTTGTCACTCAGGTTCACAGCAACTGAAGAAGAAACAGCAGGAGGGGAAAAAAAACCCTCGACAGTCTCGACTCAAACTGAATCTTGAACCTCCTTTAAAGCCGTGAAGCTTTAAAGGAGGCTTAAAAACGATCGGTGTTGGCGACTTGGACTTGACTGACATGATCCACCAACTGGTTCAGCTTCCAGCTCTTCCAGTTTGTTTCATTGGTTATGAGTCCATGAGTGAAAAGAGCGTTGCCTGGGTAACATTTCAGTGAATTAGTTGAAGCTAAGGGACGGAGGTCAACATCAGGAAACTTCTTCAGTGTGTCTGGCTTATGTTTGTTTTTAAGATGTGAATTTTATATTGATGTAACTACAAATAAATTAACACATCGCAGTGACCCAGATTCAGCGCTGGAACCCAGTCTGGATTGAGTTCATCCATTTCATTCATCAGTTTGTCTTGCACGACGACTTTATCTGACTTGAAGCTAACTTCACTGCGGTCGGTAACACAATAAAAACACCAGGATGAAGTTTGTTTTGGCCTGTAAAGATGGCAACGAGCCGTAAATGTCTTACGCAGTGACGTTGGTTCCAAAGCTCTATTGGCCAATAGTGGAGGAGCTGGATATAGAAGGCAGCTCTCCTCATGAACCTTTATGTTAATGCACACAGAGATGACAAAAGATGGAGGGCTTGTATAAGGAAAAGACGAAACAAAATTTCTACTTTTCTTGACAAAAACACGTTTAGGGGAAATGAAAAAGAAAATGTAAACATTTCTTGACAGAAACTCGTGTGAAAGGAGAAGAAAAAACTAATGTTGTACTTATGCTTTTATTTCTTATTAATCCATATTGCATTAAACAGACAAGTTCATCCTGGGGTTGGCTTCAGAACTGACCAGTTTTAAATGTGTAATAAATGTTTCTTAAAAACAATTTTAATGCGTCTCTCTAAGTCTTCTTTTGCTCTTGTCAAAAATGTCAAATGAAGCAAAATAGGTTGATGTGACCTACTGTAAAGGTACAGTAGCTCCTCTGCCTCCTCCCATTGCTAACTAGAAAAAAAATCAATCAGAGCCAGGATTGGTTTTCTTTATAGCTGTCAATCAGCTTTCTTGTGGTGCTGCTCACGCCTCCCCCTTCTAACGCCTCATTTTCTCTCTGCTAATTACCATGGTGACTGATGACGACGGATGAACGGTTTTCCTGGAACAATAAATTGTTTTGCCATTAGCACGTTTAGCAGCAGGTACATAAAGTTGATTGACAGCACCAGGACCCTCCTCCTGGCTCTGATTGGTTGTTCTTGGGCTAAAAAAAAAAAGAAAAATTATTTAATATTTTTCATTAAAGTTACATAGTGCAGAAGTATACTAAGTTTAGTTCAAATTGTAAATTTTGGTGTCGGGACACGGTCATCTTTAAACCTTATATCTGTGACTCGAGAGCTGAAGAGAAGCTCCACTGAGTGGGAGAGAACGGGAAAGAGTCCCACTCTGACCTGGACGGATCCTCAAAGTGTCCCTCGTCTGTGGCGTAAGGACGGCTCAGGAAGTCCCTGACGTGTGGAGGCAAGGAGAGGAAGAGCCACCTCTCTACCAGCAGCCCACCTCCACAGAGCCCCAAACAGCAGCCCAGCTCAGCAGGCAGCTCTTCCAGACTGTTGCTGCGCAAATCCAACCTGGTCAGCTGGCTCAACGCTGAGATTCCCCCGGGCAGCGAGCCGATCGAGTTTCGAGACACGTTGAGGACGCGGAGCTCCAAGCAGCTGAAGAGGTCAGAGGTTAGGCTCTCTAACCTGTTTCCACTCAGGTCTAGCTCTGCCAGCAGCCCCAACGCCTTGACCTCAGAGGGCAGCTCAGGCAACAGGTTGCCGGCGAGCAGCAGCCGACGAAGCCGGTGGAGCGTGAAGAGCGCCGAGGGCAGACTCTTCAACTGATTGTTGGACAGATCCAAAAGCTCCAAGCCTCGAAGGACGCCGACGGTGGGCGGCAGCGCCAGCACACGATTGTAGGCGAGTTTGAGGCACGAAAGACGCTGCAGGTGGACCAGACCGAGCAGTTCCTCGAGGGTTCTCAAGTTGTTGTGCTGCAAGTCGAGCGTCCGGAGGCGAGTCAGCGCCAGCAGGGCCGAGGGCAGGCGGTCCAGCTGGCAGTCCTGCAGCCGGAGTTCTGTCAGGTCCGCCATTCGCTTGAGTCCCGTCAGCACAAGCAGCCTTGCGCCTTCGTTGTGTATCTCCAGCTTCACCAAGCTTCCTGCCACCTCGCACAGCTCTGACGGAACCCTGTGCAGCATCCCGTGGATCACCAGAACGCGGAGGTGGCGGAGCTGCCGCAGGCTCCCCAGGGCCGAGCCGAGACCCACACCGCCCTCGCTGCCCAAGCGACCCGAAAGGTGGAGCTCGTGCAGGTTGCGAAGGGAGAGGACCCAACTGGGGATCTGTGACGCCTGAGCGAAGGTGATGTGGAGAACCTCGAGGCGTTCTTGGAGGAATGCGAGCGCGCCGGGATCCACAGCCGCAGGGCAGTGGTAAAGGTGGAGCTCCCTGTGTGTGTGGGAATCAAAGCAAGGGATTAGGGAACGTATGGAACTTGATCAGGGCCACTGGAAAAAAAAATATCTCACTTTAATTTCAGAATTTCTATTTTTTCTTGTCAGAATTCTGCAGTTTTTCCTCAAAATTCTGAATTTTAGTCTCAGAATTCTGAGAAAAATCATCCAAATTAAGTTTGGACTTTTTTCAATGGACCCAATTCTCTTCCGTAGAGTAAAGGACGTCTGATCCCCTGCACATCTCACCTGAGTGACGTCATGTTTGCCACCTGCGAAGTGAACTTGGCGTCGGCGATGAGCTCCAGTTTGAGGGCGTGCAGCTGGCTGAGGGTGAACAGAGCCGGAGGGAGGCGAGGCAGGGCGACGAGCTGCAGGGTGCTGCAGCCCTCCGCGTCCACGCTGCTCAGAGCCTGGAGCTTCTCTTCTCCCCAGTGCCTCTCCAGGCTCTGCTCCAGCAGTCGGCTCTCGCTGACCGGCGACAGGAACACGGAGAGGCGCTGCACCAGCAGCGGGTCGTACTGCTCCAGCATGTGGATGAGGAAGGCCAGGTCATTCATCAGGTCAGGGATGTCCTTCAGGGAGCGGAAGGAATACCTTCGAAGACAGCTGAGGAGAGGTAATGAAACAAGAAAATGATTACGATGGAAAGAGAAATGTAAAATAGAACATGAGATATGACGCAACTAAAAAAAACTAAGAAATGCTTCATTAAATAACATTAATATTCTGAGCATTCTCTTCAAAACACAGAAATGCACCAAAAGTGTCAAAGTCAGAGACTCCTTTGACACAGCTACATATTTTTTATTTAGTTTTTTCTTCTGCTCTTTTTTTGCTTCTTTTGGTTTTATTCATTGTGTAATTTTCTATAAACATATGTAGAGGTATGCGACTACATGGTCTATATTCTTTTTGTAATGTGCAAAAGGTTATCTGTACTTTGCTTTAAAGAAAAACTGGAAGAAAAAACAAACAGCTACATGAGATTATTTCTGCCACGGCCATCAACAGTAATCTGAGTTACTTTGCACTATATCTAATTTTTCTATGAGAATATATTTTTGAACTGAATTTGACTTCAATTCATTTCAGGAATATTTTATTAATTTCAAAAGGAAATTAAATGCTATTTTTATCAGAATTTCGTCTGAGTTGTAGATGCAGATTGCTGCGGGCAGGAAGAGTCTCCTGTAGCAGTCTGTGTCACAGCGACTCTGAAGAAGCCTCTGACTGAAGACACTCTGTTGGTTCATATAAATGACTGAACATCAAGTCAAACCATTTTTTGAAAACAGCATTGAGCTGGGGATAAAAGGCCAAACCGGGTCTATGAGATGCCAGGAACCTTCCTTCCGTTGTCGGAGCTGAAGCTAAACGAGGGCGTCTATGAAACGGCCGTCCGCTCGACAGAAGTCCTAACCTGCGAAAACTCCAGCTGAGGGTGTAAAAATCAAGAAGCGCATAAATCCCTAGGAGGGTGAGGTAGGTCACAAGCAGCTTGCGCAGGAGGGATGAGAGCGAGTGGACGCATTCGAAGGTTGTGTAGCCCAGTAGCGTTCGCTCTGCAGGCTGACAGACGTGGCTGAAGGAGAGGGAGCCGAGGAATGGGACGGTGTAGCTCATGATCAGCGTTACCATCAGCAGCTTAAATATTGTCTGAGCCAAGTAAACCTGGAAAGACAAAACAAGACTTGCAAATGTAAAATTGATAGCATACATCCTTATTGGCATGTTGGTTAAAGGTGCAGTATGTGACTTTTACTTAAAAATATATGTTTTTTGAATATTTGTTAAAACTTCCATCATGTAATGACATTATAAGACAGATAGTTTGTGAAAAGTTCCAACTCCGCCCCGAGCTACAATCTCCAGCTGAAGAAATGCACGGCTCCCGACCAGAAGCAACCAATCAGAGCCAGGAGGAGGGGCTTACCGCTGTCCATCTCACTTGTGACCCCGCTGCTAAATGTGCTAATGGCAGAAAATCAACTTATCATTATGGACAAACCTTTTATTCCCCGTCACTGGTGGCCATTCCAACAAGCTTTAGCATTTATAGCAGCGATAGCGCTAACACCCGCCTCCTGGCTATGATTGGTTGTTTCTAGTTAGCGCTGGGAGAAAGCAGAGGAGTTTGATTTTTCTCTCTCAAGACAATACTGTCACGACATTGTGAGATTTTTAACAAAAACGTAAAAAAAAAAAACAATGTGATTTGATAGAAGTTACATACTGCCGTTTTAGAGCAACATACCTGACTGGAAGGTTGCCAGAACTTACAAAGTTTTCCAAAACAACAGACTACAGGCATGCAGTTTCCTGTACCTTATAAATGACAGTGGAGCTTTCGCAGTGAGACCGGAACTTCCTGACTCTTTCAAACAGGGCCCTGGCCTGCTCTCCATCACTTTTATCCAGACTCAATACCTGCCCGGGGCGTTCACTGGTCACTGAAGGCACGGGAGAGCACAGGTGCGCCTCAGAGCCGAGGGACACAGACGACATGGTGGAGCTGGAGGAGACCGTGGAAGGGCAAGGAGAAGGCGGGTAGGCCGACTTCTTCAGAAGCGGGCTGTCTGTGCCAGAGTCTGTGCTCGAGTGGCCCGTACGGGCCAGCGCAATCGGAAAGCAGGCTGCGGACGCGGCGGCGTGGCGGGGCCGTCTCTCCAGGTCTCGGATGTTTTCCTGGCGTGCAGCTTGGGACAGGGCCTGGGACGTCCAGGGGGACTCGCAGCACTTTGCCAAAATGGACAGGAATTGTTCTATGCGCGAAGAGGTGTGAGGGAAGTGCAGCCAGAAGGAGCCGCTGGCGACCAGCAGCAGAGACTGCAGCAGGGCCATGTAGGGGAAGAAGCGTGAACAGAAGGGTAGAGCTTGGTGGTAGCACACCTAGACGGACAAAACATTTCCATTAGGTGAGGTAAATTAATGGCTACCGCTCTGCCATATCAACCACAGTTTTAGAACATAATACTTTCCAGGCAATAATTATTTCTGGACATTGGCTTTCTGCACAATTCTCATCGCCCTTCCATACTCCATCTGGGCTTTCTCTCATTGAAGTGGATTCCTAAGGTAGAATTTCAATCGGGCTCATCAGCGAACAGCAGGAGAAGTTGAATGATGTCATGTTGTATTGCGATCTGCTTGTAGTCTTAGCAACGGTATTGGATGAAGTTAACGTAGTCGTTAAATTCATGGTGGCCACGCCTCCAAACATCGAATCAACGTCAACAGCCATCTTGTTCTCCTCTGCGCTTCTCTGTTTGCAGTGGAGGATGGTCGTTTGGAGCGCAGCCAACTTCCAGTAAGCTTTATAAAGTGGAACTGGCACATTACGTTAGCTAACAGTTTGCAACTGTGTAAAATTGACACTTCAACAAAGCCCACACCTCCAGGAAGCAATCAGTTTGTCAATAGCCGAGAGGGCAGACCCTCTGGACAAAGCAAAGTGTAGAAAAAAGGGGATGGTTTTTCCTAGACTGAGGTTTAAGGATCTATAAATGAGGATGGAGAAAGCCATGGATAATCAAAAGTCTTTTCCATAATCATGATTTGCTGCTTCAGTAGCTCAAGTTGCTAACTGCTGGTCACAGGCATAAAGTAGGAATTTCAGGATGTTTAAGGAGCTACATTAAGATAGTCCTGATATACTTATGCAAACATAACTGAAGGTTTTGAGATTCCGTTCACGCGATTGCTATTCAATACGATTTAGACCACAATCATTAATGGGTTTTGCAGGAAAGGTGGAATCCGATACATTTTATATGAACATAGCATCCAAAAACAGCCCTTTACTTCAATAGTTTATCCTTACAATCATATATAGCCCACAGGTAAATAACGATACCTGGCTAACATAAATGTACTGCTGGTAGACCAGATGTGTGCGGCGTCCCTGTGCAGGTGACTGGAGATTCGGGCCGATGCTGTGAGGAACACGTGGAGGGCCTTCAGAAGACGCGAGGACTGCGTCGCTGCCAACGGGTGGATGGCGAACACCGTCGCTTGCGTTGACAGGTGGTTCAGAAGGAATGCACACCACCCTGTCCCTGGACAGCTGCACAGTACAAGCCAGGACGGACGTCATCAGCATCAGGACCACCAGGTAGTCCATGAAGACCTCCCACCAGGGTTTCAGCAGCTTCCACGTGTTCTGATGCGGATCCACGGGCGCCAGTTCTGACAGGGAGAACATGGTCCAGTCCGAAGGATGCCTGTGGGATATTACCAGTGGGTTAAACTAAACACGACTCGGCTATTTTTAGTTCAACTCTGAGAACATCAACTTTGTTTTGTCCTACCTGGCCGAAAACTTGCTCCACAACTTCTCTGCTTTTGCTCCTCTGCCGCTGTGCAGAGAGTTGAGGCCGGAGCGCTCCGGTTCTGCGGTGAAAAACAAACTCCCCCTGAGCTGGCCGACACGCCGGCTTTTCAAGCGTTGCCATAGAGACGGAGAATATGCTGCTGAGAATTCCAGTCCAGCTCTGGGACCTTATGGTCTGTTGAACGCTTTTCCACGGCCTCCAACTCCTTTCAAACGACAGAGAGGAACACCGCGAGGAGTTCTATGCCAGTGCATTGTGAGAAATATGGTTTAAAAGTCTGTTGCACGTTCACTCACCAACGCTGAAAATGATGCGATACATGCTTTTTCCTCAGTTTATTTAACGTACAAAAACTGAGAAATATATTAGTTGCTAGCAACATAACTAAATGATCCCTATGACCAGGGGCGGACTTAGGAGGGTGTGGGCCCCAGGGCTTGAGCCAAGGTGCAGGCCCTACTTAATCATCGTTATACAGTTGCGCAAATTAAATTCAATAAAGAAGTTATTCTCCCTGACCCCAATAAGTTCACTTTCACAATCTCCCTCTTCTTGATTTTAGTCGGCGTTGTAAACAAAGTTCCCCCATTTTCCAGCAGAGGGCGCCAAAATCAATGTTTAGAGTCGGCCCCAAAGAGCTGCGTGACGTTGCCTGCTTCAGTTCTGGCAACGCAACAGTTCCTGCAATGGCAGCTTTACCACAGATAGCGATGAATCTAAAACTGGCCTATTTCTCAGTTCATGTAACTATTAACATCTGTTCCTACTGAATCTTGTGCTGCATCACATGCCATTTCCTTTTGTTTTTAGACCACTACGACTCTTTGGCAGAGATGCAAACTGACAATAAACCACAATGAGATCTCCTCCACACAGCTGGTGTGTGTGTGTGTGTGTTCTGTGTTGTGTGAACAAGTATGGAGGTGTGTGTCTGCGTGTGTATTGTTGAGCAACGAGCACAAGAGGGTGGGGAAGCTGCAACTGAACATGTACGTGAGTGAGAGTGGCATTCGCCAGTACCACAGAGGAAAATCTCAAAATAAAACACGCAAGTGTGACGGGACAGGCGTGACTCTGACACGCTGCAGCATCTCGGTTGGCCGCTGTATCGGCCACGGGACATCGTGCTCCTGATTCCTGTGCCTTTCTGTTCAGAAGACAATAAGCAACAGAGGGCACCAGCTGTTCACTGGAGAACTGACAAAGGAACGGATACCGAGAAAAGTTCAGCCGGTGTCAGGCCCTTACTGCAAAGTTGTGGTTTGAGATTCTTGAAACGCTCCTGCGTTCATCGTTAGAATCCCTCAAACGTCCATGCTGTGTTTAAACTCATTCAGCTCATCTGCCACGCCTGACTGCTTACCTGTTCCACCATCTGCTAAGATGTTATAAAAAGAAACAAACAAAAAAAATGTGTAGAGCTGTTTTTAAGTTACAAGTCTAAAACAAATAATTTGTTTTGTCATTTTTGAGTAAAAAGTGATTGATTTAAAAAAAATTGCTCATTTTCTCTGCATGATTACTTTGTCCTGTGGCGAAATGTTCCATTTTAGCTTTGCATATTAGCATGCTAACATTTTGCTGAGCTAATAGCAGCAAAGCATAAAAACATCAATGTAAACGTACAAAATAAAGGTCAACTTTGCAGTAAAAGTCTAAACCGTAATGTTGTGTTATTAACTCATAAGGAACAGATAAATGGGTTTTTAAAATATATTTTAGTGAGCCTTCAGGATTTTGCCTTCTCGTTACAATCAGACGAATATCGGGAGATCCTAATTTATATCTTTATGACACTTTGTATTTTAACTTAAACCCTTGTTAGCAGGTACATCGCCTATTGCCTCATTGAATCTGATCATTAGTATTGTGTGACGCTTGATTGAGCAACAGACCGAGCGGTTGGGTGGTTTGTGTTTGAGCTGCTTTGTTGCTGAGAAAAGAAACCCCAAAAAATTCTGTTTTGTCGTTTGTTTCAGAGAAAGATGGCTCACAAAATTAGACGGCGGGGCTTTGGTGTGGCAGGATGAACATTAGAAGCGGACCATATCCTACCAACACCCTCTGTTTGTTTGTTGTTGTTTTTTTAAAGTTCTACTGCGAAAGGGCTTGCGGCTTGACACCTTTTCATTTGCAAAATAATGCCTAAACGCAGCGATGCACTCGCACAGCCACACGGCCCATGGGCAGATACGCTTTGGGTGTGGCCGTGTTAAGTGACAGGATTCACACAAGTCCACATCATGAGAAAATATCGGCAACTTGTTGCAGACCTCTCGCGTCACACCAAAAGCTTGAAGTGTAAGAAAACAGTCCACAACTTTTACCAGTTTGAGTTTTCAAATACTTTAGATTACTTCCAATACGTTCCCAATTATGAGCTCAATAATGTACATCTTATCTCATATTTAAAAGAGACTTTTGGTAGAGTTCACTCAGCCTCCACTTTTTTTTTTTCTTAGATGGGCTCTCTTCAGTTAATTTTTTTATTTTGATAATTCCTTTAATTATGTTCCGACTTCTTTTATTGCCCGTATCGTTTTATCATTGACCATGATCAAATTCTTATTTTCATTTATCGCTGTGGATAGTCTTGTGAATGTGCTTTTTTGTCACAGAACATCAATGTACAAACTTTGGTAGCTTTGGCCCATATTTGTTGGTTTCGGAAACCGTGTCAACCGACTTAAAATTAAAATTGGGGTTCGGATCTGGAATATGATCAATTTAAGTCAGTGTTGTCAGAATTATATCGAAAGCTCGTTGTTTGAAGTAGACGTGCGCCGATCTTTAAGAAGCATGTCGGTTTGGATTTCTGTTGCAAGAAACCATTGCCATCTCAACGGCAACGGTTGCCATCTCAACAGTTGCTAAGATGGCAATGGTTGATTTTTTTAGGCCTTTGCTGAGGTAATTAAAACCAGTGGGTAAGATTGGCTTCACACAATCACAAATCTTCAGAAATGACAAAAATCAGCGTTTGAGGCTTTAAACTCTCTAGAACTGTTTTAAACTGAATTTTTCACATTCAGAATTCCATCACATCATATTTAAATACTTTAAATACTACTTTCCCCACATGTTTGAGAATTTTTTATCATTCAAATGGAGAAAAACTATTCATCCATTTTCTTTCACCCTTATCCCATTGGGGTCAGGTGCTGGTGCCTATCTCCAGCTGTCAACGGGCGAGAGGCGGGGTCGCCCTGGGCGGGTCGCCAGTCCGTCGCCGGGCATCATAAAAACTGCTGACTCATTATTAATCGACATCTACAACCCATTTCCATTGGTTTTCCAAAGTAAGATGGAACAAACGTTGGGCTTTGACACTTTGGGAGAACGGGTGCCACTGCCTTGATCAGAGCCACAAAAAGCTCGTTCTAGATCTGGTTGGAACTTCTGCAAGCCGCACTTCTGCTCGATATTGTTTGATTTCACGTGTAGGCAGCAGCCGGCTTGTGTACCATGCCAATTTAGAGTTCTCACACCTCCTTACCTCTCCGTAACCCTGCTTGGCCAAGGTGAGTCAGCTCTCACTTGGTTTCATGCGTGGGAGTGGGGATGCCCATATGTTGGCTGAATTTGAGTGACTTTGAAATGATCGTTGCTTTATTCAACCACAGCGACCACTGTCACCACAGCTTTTTTTTTGTTGTTGTTGTTGTTTTTTAATCCGTTGTCCTTCTGTGCCTTCACAAAATCCTGCAAGCTAAAAGTTGTTTTTTTTTTTAGGTTATCCGCGAACACGGGGAATCGTTTCTGCTTACCAACTTTGGTCTTTCAAGAGAAAGAAAGAAAGGAAAGTGGAAATATTGCCACTATTGGGTTTGAATCTGAATCTGTGATGCTTTGAATCTGAAAGCAATTGATTGAAAAGAGTGGGAGGATGCTATAAGCTGCAACAGAGAAAGAAAAATACCTCAGTAAAATATTTGCTTCCTGTTCAGTGGGTGGCAAAGGCCTACTTGAGAGTGTTGTGGCTTTGCTTCTGTACATGACTCTGTAATACATTACTATACTGTGCGTCGACTTCAATGTTCCCATGGCTGTAATAAAAATAGTTAGTAAGGAGCCATACACAGCAAGGCGCCTGGTTTTATCTTTCTTCTTTCTTCTGTTGTATTTCACTTCCCACATGAAGCGCGTGTAGATACCCCAGATCTCACGATGTTCTGAAGACTCGATTTCCTCTCTCTCTCTCTCTCTCTCATCTGCAAAGCAAAAGAAAGCCAAGTGCTGACCTTAACCTTTTGACTTACGTAGCCGAGGAAAGTCGGAACGGTTTCGCAGAAATGAGTGTCGAACAGGTGGGTGGGGATTAACGAGGGACACGGTGGAAGCTGCTGGCCGTGAGAAAGTGGCACGGCGCTTTGCTTTGCAAGCCCCATGACTGAAACCAGTGCAAGCCGCACGCCGCAGCAGCTACTGAGATCAACACCAAAGAACAGAGAATGTGGTCTGACCTGCCACCGACCCAACCGGTGACGTTTTGTTTCTCGCTGCCATCATTGATAATGGCTCCTGATCAAAGTGACGTCACCAAATGTTTTCTCTGAGAAGCTGTTTCAGAAGACTCCAGCTGTGTGAGTGATTTGCTCTTCGGTTGGTGCAGATTTAAATCGGCGGTGTCCGAGTGCGTTCCTTGAAGGCGTGGAGCCCTGCGGCTCTCAGGTGCGTCCCGTGTCCAGCACAGCCGACAATGCGGACGAGTTCGGCTGGTAATCAGTGTAACGTCTGAGTCAGACACGCTGAAGTGGAGACACATTCAGGACACTGCAGGACACTGAGAAACGGAGTTGGACAGCTGTGATTTAGAAGATTTTTCTAGAGGCGTGGATCCATGCAGAGGTAACAAGTAATTGTCCTCTTACCTACACCTGACCTGTCTTTGAACAATCTTAGCTTGGAGAAAATCAAAGAGCCCAAAACAACAGCCAAAGAAATTAACGCTGAACTCCCAAGGTCAAGGTAGATCGGCGTCAGATCGCGCAATCTGTCAACGTTTGAGCCAGAGCGAACTTCTTGGGAGACGACCAAGGAGGACACCGGTGCAGAAAGCAGCTCAATAAAAGATAAAATAAAATTTGCCACATCGCATATTAAAGACCCAAAAGGCTCATGGGAGAATGTTGTTTGGACAGATGAGAGAAAACTGGTTCCTGTGGTCCATGTTGGGTGTGGTACACACCACGTCACCAAACCAAACTACTTGTCGTCCTTTAAATAGGCAGACTGACTGATGACAAGCTTGAAGACACCTGTGATGCTAATTAGACGACTTCCATTAATTTGAAATGAATGGAATTAAATTATTTTCAATCTTTCTTAGAGGTACCACAATTTTGTCCAACTTTCTTTTATGAGTTTGTTTTTAAACTAAATTATGTTGAATCACACTTACCATGCACAGCAATGTTTGATTTTCAGTCATTTTTTTATTCACCATTATTTTTTTCAGCGATTATTGTGGCGATTAACAGAGATGTACCAATAATTTTGTACGTCCCAAACATGGTTCTAAATGTTCTGCTATCGGTTGAGAATAATTTAGTCCAGGTGTTGTAGTTTCAGAATTAGAGCAGACCCCCCCTCCCCCCAAAAAAGGGCGAAATCAACCTTTATTGAAATTTCACAAGTCAGATAAAAGCCTCACAAATCACAAACGTGTTCTTAAATATTCTGCCATTAAAAAAGCAGAACAATCCAGTCCAGGCTTGAAGAGTCTCGGTTTTTAAATCAGAGTCGATCAGAGATGCAGAAGGTAGTGGTGAAAAATTCGGTGGAATCGCCCTTTAGCCATTTCCCGAATCAGAAGCCGGAATTGGAAACGATTGCTGATTGTATGAGCAAACTACTTCTCTTCCTGTAAAAAGAAAAAAGAAAAAAAAGAAAACAGACTAAGGTGTATGACTAAATTCACCTCCTTTTTAAATCTGTTATGCCTTTGGTTCATTCTACCTTTACTCTATTTATCAAGCAACGTTTGTACTTAAGTACTTTGTACTTTATAATCAAATAGTAAATAGTAGCTATTCATATCAAACATGTTATTCTCCGTTTGCCAGTAAGAACACGCCGAGCTTTGCTTTGACAGAAAAACTCTTCAATCTGGCAGAAACTGAAGCACAGCCACCATTTTGCAGACGGTGACGTTTCGTCCGTCTCCGATCCGCGTTTAAAGCTGAAACTGAAAACGCGTTTTTGATTTTAGAAAAGCACCACGTCTATGCAGGAAATGTCAGGCGAACGTATTTTGGCTCACATTTTAGTTCAGCTCTTTCGCTCAGTCGAGTTTATTTGTATGGCACATATTTGAGCAAAACAATGCAGTCGAAAGTGTAAAAACACTAAAAGCACCATAAAAACCATCGTACAGGCACCGATCGTTAAACCAGCAATAAACGTTACGTTGCCATCAAAATCATCAGCACGCATCTGATGTGTTGGCCAATGTTCCAGTCATTACTCTTCATGATTGGGTTTTTAATCTAGTTCTTGTTAGCGCCTCTACTAGCCGTCGGCAACGAAGCCAGCTGCTAACTATTATGGGCTAGAAAATGCAATCTGTAGGAAAAGGAAGCTTAAATGTGCTTTAGCAACTTTAGCAAACCGTGTTGACGTATAGTTGTGTTGTCCAAATGTGTGTGAATATTTTCATATGACACAGACGTCCAAAAGTGCAAACCACTCAAACTTCTCATGCCAACGCTCTGCTGCTCTTTGTGCTTTGTAAAGCTGGAGAGGGAAAGACACTTTTTGTTTGTCTTTCACTCCTTCAAGCACCTTTTTAATCAACTTTATCCAGATTTGTTTTTTTTTTTCACTACACGGGCATTTAACCTTAACCTTAATCTTAACCTTAGTTTATTTGCCATATGGTGGAAAAACAGAAAAACTCAAACTGACTAAGTTCATACGTCTTTTTTTCTTTCCTTCCTCCTCCTCAGGTTTCAGGTTCCTAGAAAGGCAGTTTTACGCCACCATCAGGGTAGCAAGAAGCCCCTGAACCCTCCCGCCCCCCAAACTCAGGAGAGGCAGAAACCCACCGAACCCACCAGCTCGTCTTGGCTCCCTGCACTCCTCTCGTCTGCTCTTTCAGACAACCCATGGGAGAAGGTTCCAAGCCCCCCACCACACGAACCACAGTGCTCTGCCGTGCCTGTGTTTGTGCACATCAAGGGGAGCTCGGCGCGACTCGACGCTGCTCAGATCAGAACTGCAATGAGATGCATGCACAGAAAAAAATACAGCCATACTGAAAGGGGTGAAAAAAAAGTGTTGGTTTCAGTTCATATGTGGTCTCTGAAGATAGCATTCAATCTGAGGACAGATTCAAGCTTTGTTACTTGAAATGTATTGGCGAACGTGCTTCAGAAAGTCTATGGGGCGAATAAGATAATCTGATGGTTTCCTCCACTCTGACTTATGTAGCTTCAACGGGGCCACTTGTGACGCGTAGGGCCAGTTTCATATTGGTATTTTTATGTCATGATGGCACCTATCTTTTAAAGGTGGCATTTTTAAGATGTCAGGAAATGTGCACCGTCATCTGTGACTTTGAGAGACAGGGTGAAATTGAAAACAGGGTTATCTAAAGTTTATGAGTTGTGGAATCATTGGTACTTTCTTGAAGTGAATAAGAAAGGACTAGTTATCTTTTTCCAAACTAGCTCATAGTAAATGGAAATCTTTGCCACTCAAACTCGCATGATTAGAAGCAACGAAGAGCGGCCAAACAGGGAGGCAGACTCTGCGTTGGGTCTGGGCAACACATTTGGTGACCCAGTTCTGGACCGAATGGCTCTGGACTGGTTTAATGCTGCGATCAAAGATCTTCCAAGTCAGATCTTTGATCTGGGACACTCGAGTTGAGCTCGTTCGAGCGTCGAGTTGGTAAAAGCTGTGAGAACTTCTTAACTGCTGTGCTGCAAAACAGGCAGATGACAGTTTTGCTCTCCATTGTGTGCGCACCAACAGAGCAGCGTCACGTTCACAAACAGAGAAACGGTGCGATAAACTTTTGATATGGAGTTTCGATCTGTAACTTTTTAATGCTTTTCTGATGCTTACCCTCCTCGTTGAGCTTATTGTTGCTCTGACACCTCTGACTTGTGAGCAACACAGACCGACAAGCAGCCTGACGTCTCAGAAAGTAACACACTTCAGTTGACATTGAATGCATCGGGCTGAGGTGTGCCCAAAAAGGCAGCATTGTTTGTGAACTTTGTATGTGGGTAGTTTTAGTTACAAGCATGAATGCTTCTGGATAGCATAAGTGTAAGGGTCAAGGGTCACCTGCTGGCCAGTCACCGATTAGCTAAAGCGTATCTTGACGCCCTTTAAAGTATAATTCTGATTTCACGTGCTCTTGTTGTGTTTCCATCGAGAAATCCTAAAAATTTGCCCGTGAAGCACACGATTTCCTCCTGTGGAAAAGCTCTGGTGAAGTCTGTTAATATATATTGTTAAAAAATATTATTAGTATATTGGATTTTTTGAGTTTTCAGTTGAGAATTCAACAAGAACGTTGCCTGTCTATATTGACTTTATGATGATATGCAGGTCATAAATTTGACTGATAAACATCTAGCGTTAGCTATGTAGCATGTAGGCTAACACTATCTTATGTGTTCACTGAAACTTTTTAACACAACGCGGTCATATTAAAAAAAAATTTATACAGGATAAATAGAACCATTGAAATTTCCTATCCTGTGGAAGAGGTGAAGAACCGGGATTGCTGAAAAGGTTTACCTACGACGAATGAAGGGGACTATATCTGATCACTGCTTTAACCCAAGAAACTAGATTAAATGTTTTTACCCAATATTAGGTTATAATGAATCAATGAATGGATTAATAATTTACTCATTTGTGTCCAAACATCATAAACTTAGCATTTGAATCAAAGACATCATCCAGTGGTCTTTTCTTAGCTAATCGGCTAGCTAGCGATGCTCAGAGAAGCTGCTAACGTTTCATATTCTGTCTTTGTTTCATTGAGAACAAGCTATTAATTTTCCAATTTATGTATTACCGGTCAGACATCAAATTGGCTAATTATCTTATTAGCTAATTAGCTAACAGCAAAGACCACTAGCAAAGCAGTGGTCATTGCTATTAGCTAATCGGCTAGCTAACAGCCCTCAAAGAAGCTGCTAACATGTTATATTCGGTCACTGAGAAGAAGTTACTAATTTTTCAATTTACATGTAATTATTTGATGACTGGAGCTTAAACGTGATAACATTTGTTTGAAACCAACTGTTTCAAACAAATGTTAGTGTAACTGGGACTATTTTAATAGTTGTATATTTACACAAAAATGTTTTCTTTAATGTATTTGTCCATCTGCTTCTGGCTGTTCTTGTGTTCTTCTGTGTCTGCTATGGGGGGTTTGGTCCTCCAGCTCCGCCTTACTTTCTTCTTCTCTTGTTCGGGGTCCTCCAGGACTGTTATAAATGTTGAGTTACTCATTTCCTCTTCCCTTTTTGTCATTTGTTCCACTGGGGAGAGGCAAGTTTTGTGGTCCATTGGAACCCTTTCATTTATATTCTTCAAATGTTTATTTTTCCATCTGTGTTGATTATATGTGTTTGGATGCTTTCATTTGAGTTATTACGCCTTTATAACATTATTATTTTGTATAGATCGGGCTGGAGAACTGGAGCACATGCTATGTGCTAATGCTAATATCTCCCGATTGACAGGTATGTTAGTCTGGCGGCCTTTTTGTCATTTGTTCCACTGGGGAGAGATCGGGCTGGAGAACTGGAGCACATGCTATGTGCTAATGTTGTGCTGTGCACATTTTGGCTGTAATATTGTCTCCAATTTGTTTTGCAAGGTCAGATATTAAACCACTCAGTGCCTCATGTGAAACATGTGCAGGCTGTGATTTAACAAGAGGAACTGGTGTGGAGTTTGCAACGGGCACAAACTGTGGATTTATTGCAGATTGGTCAACTGTGCTTTCGTTGTGACCAGGTGCCACAGGCCTACCCCTCCCAAAACACAGTGAAGCATTATGGGGATTTATTGCAGGGCCAAAACTGACACCCCTGCCTACATACTCAAGTTCAGGCAGATTTGTATGAGACATGTCAGAACTGCAACAAAGCGTACAAATAAAATAAAAATAACAATAACGATAAATAAAAAAAAGAGAGAGAAAAAAAAGAGAAAGTTCACACACCCAGGGCAAATGCAGGAAAGAAAAGAAAAAAAAACTTTTAATGGAAAAGTTTGTTTTGTGGTTGTCGAGCGCCTAGCGCAACAAAAGGTAGTGATATTAAACCTGTCAGACAGCACTCAGGGCAAAGCGGCTCTAGCGGCGCAGCTCGGGACCAGAAGGCAGCCAGAGATCGTCACGGCTAAGCAGGACTGGGGAGCGCTGACCGCAGACTCGACCGGAGATGTCTCGGGTCGAACGGCACCAAGTGTGACCGGTGAACTTCTGCGTTGTGTGTGTATGGTGATCGGACAAACCACAAAGCACCAAGTCTGGGTTTGGAGGCGGTCTCCGTTTATTGATCTGTCAATCGGGAGATATTAGCATTAGCACATAGCATGTGCTCCAGTTCTCCAGCCCGATCTATACAAAATAATAATGTTATAAAGGCGTAATAACTCAAATGAAAGCATCCAAACACATATAATCAACACAGATGGAAAAATAAACATTTGAAGAATATAAATGAAAGGGTTCCAATGAACCACAAAGTGGAACAAATGACAAAAAGGGAAGAGGAAATGAGTAACTCAACATTTATAACAGTCCTGGAGGACCCCGAACAAGAGAAGAAGAAAGTAAGGCGGAGCTGGAGGACCAAACCCCCCATAGCAGACACAGAAGAACACAAGAACAGCCAGAAGCAGATGGACAAATACATTAAAGAAAACATTTTTGTGTAAATATACAACTATTAAAATAGTCCCAGTTACATTAGCTGGGTTATTGTGTTTTTGGCCTCACGGCGTTAAACTACATCCACAAATAATTGAAAAAGAATTACTTCCACAATCCATGATGTTTCATTTTATGGCATACGGGCAAGAAATGCTAATGGTTATTAAGAAACACAATGTGATGTTAGCTAAGGCTGAAGTCAACCCCTAGTTTAGGAACGTAAACTTGCTGGCACTCAAACTCAACCAGACATTCCTGCTGTGTGAACTAGAGAAACAACAACACTCATTATGAAAAGAAAAAAAGATGTCCGTGCATCTTATCGCCTCCACAGAACACCGTGGGAGGGTGCTACATCATTTATAAGAAAGTCCCTGTCGTTTTTCACCGAGAACAGGAAGAAGGAAGGGCACGGTGATTTGAATTCACGATTCTGTCTGATCTTCCTCATTCGCCGATTTTGTTGACACGTTTTGCTGGCCAAAGAAAACTCCAAATAGAAAACAAAAAATGTTTCTTTCTAGAAATACTGTACAGCTCTAAAGAAAATGTGATCTTTTCAGGGCGCCTTTAAATTAGGCCACTTCGCCTCCTTAATGGTGCATCGTCTCTAAGAACAGTGTGATTTTTTTTATTATTTTTGAGTTGGCCGTCTGTGACGAAAATAGAAAGAATTTTAATTGTAAGGAGACGAATTAATTCTCTTAGCGCGTCACGTAAAATCAAGACGAGAGGATTCAAAGATGTGCAAAACCATTTGACCAATCATCTTTCTCGATTTTCAGTCAGTGTGACCATTTGTCCTTTAACGACACATGCAAGAGCAGGAGACTCTCTTGTGAGGCACAAGAGAGTCTCAAAATTTGAATCTTAAAAAAGGAACTTGTGCCTGTACGACTTTCAGTCTGTTTCATTACGTGTGTGTGTGTTTGTGGTGGCAGTGAGGAATACACACCCTCACACACAAAAGGTGTGAAGTTGGTGTTTCAGAGATGTTGAAATGGCGAGGAAGGGTAGAAATGATGCAGCACTCGGCGACTGAGAGCAGCGCTGATGCAGGTCCGCTTCACTGTGATGATGATAATGAAGTTGTCCGTAATTTCCACTTTTGATTTTCCAAGAATCAAAAAGGGCGGCAGAGCGACTTGTCCGTGACGCGGATGTTTCTACGTTCGTCTCTTGTTGTGACCGAAAGGCCCGTTTTTCTGAATTTGTGAGTTCCAAACGTGTCGCTGGAAGTCAGATTTTTTCACCAAAGCGTATCTCAGACATGGCGGCCCTGCATGCGAAACCCTGGGACACCTGCAAGTTGAACTGTTTATTTTTCACTTTCAGTGATTGGCGGCACATTCGGTGTTTCACATAAGCGGCAGGATAAAACTTCAGGGACGATGTCGCAGAATTCAGAGAAACACATCTTTCGCAAGCTTGCAAAAACGAGTTGAGGCAATCCATAGATTAGCCGAAGCTTAAATTTGGAAAAAAAAAAAGAAAAGCTATACTCTGATTATTTTACAGCAGAGTTTTTGTTATTAGGAAATCCCACTAACACCGATCAGTGTGGGAAATTATTTATTACTTGTCTGAAAGTAATAGATATAGCTATTTTCAATGTGGTTTGCTTTTGCAACTGTTGTGAAGATGAGTCAGCAAATCTTCAAATCCCCAAAACTGAGCTCAAGTGCCGAGTGCCTAATCTTTTGTTAATCTTAATGGGTGTGATTGTGCTCTTGTTATGCAGATGACACTGAACTCTTTCGCCAGTATGAGCTGCAGAAGTGTAGAGTAGAAAAAGGAGTCAAGACGAGGAAAAGAGTTTAATTGTGGCACTGAAAAAAGATGCAGGTTCAATTTTTGCATCATACAAGATCAAACGAAAAGAAAAAATATATTCATTTAGGAAAATATTTGATTTAAAAATGTTCTAGACATTTTTTTGTTTTTTCAGTTGTTTGTTTGAATTCTACACCTATACATGTTAGATTTACCTTGTTGCCCCTAAAATAGGTCAGTCCAAACCCTTAACTTGACCTTTTTTTGTTTTGTTTTATTTTACTGAATTATTTTTCAGTTTTTGAGAATAGTTTCATTTTAATTGAGCGTTTTTGCATTTCAGTCCATCTTTTGTGGGAACTTTAAATTCTGACTCACGGCTTCATCATCCGGACTTTCTCATGTGTAGCTCTGAGCACATTTCTTGAACTTGAGCTCCAATTTCACAATTAATAATCGTGGTAGCTGGGGCGCGCAGTCAGCGCATCACCATGCCGTTGTTTTGTTGTTTTTTTTGTCCAAGTTTGACCAAATAAACAGGTTAAACTTAGTTGTTTTTATTCACACATCTCTTCTGTTTCAGAGAACAAGGAGAAACATTTAGAAGAAATTTTGCTTTGAGATCATATTTCAGACACTGTAAAAACATACTTTGCTTCTAAAAAATAAAAAGCAGCAATAAATTCAGATTCTTGGTGTTTGCCAGCTTTAAAACTGAACATGAAGTTGAAACTGTTTCTTTTGCACCGTAAACATTTTTCCCCTCCTCTGTCGTTTCCATAGAAGCTTAAAACGAATCATGGATTTCTGCTTCAAAGCATAATCAAAGTCATGTTGCGGCATTTTTTTGTACAGTTATTTATTTACTTGTTTTTGTTTACACTGATGTGTGCAGTGAGTTACAGAGTTAATATAGCTAATTAAAAAGAACAAAAAATACCAAAAACTGAAACCATTTTTGCTAACAGAAATACATCAAATCAATAATTAATGGGGAAAAACTAAAATGACTAAAACATGCTGAGATGATTCATTTCCTTCATTTTTATGTTAATGAATCTATTGATAAGCCTCTTTGATCTAGTCCACAAACGTAACAATAAAACTGCAGAATGAGTTTGTTGTTCCAACAATAATTAACAACAATTATCTTCTGCTGAATATTTATCACTGAAATACATTGAATTTTGTACCTACACATTTACCAATGTATGAAAGAGATGAAACTACTGTAACTATTAACAGATGAACTGAAACTGCTTCATTATTAATAATGACAACTGATAAAAAAAAATAAATAGCAAAAGTACTCTCAACTAATAAAAAAGTAAATAAAAAGTGAACTATGATGTAAAAAACTCAGTCTGGAGAATTCACTGCCATCAAACCAGGTTACAGTTGGTAACGAGTTGCATCATCACTCCCCTCGTCGTGACAACGAACACAACAAAGGACAAACAAATTGACGTTTCCCATCCCTCGCTGGAGTCAGCTGAACGTTCTGACGGTGGGTGAACGTGAAAAATGACTCAAGAAAGCTCCCAGACGGGTGAACGCCGAGGGTATTTCCACCAATTGGGTTTTGTAGGTATCCCACCTCTACGGGGCTGTAAAGGTTCACATGTTCACATGAGAACGACGAGATATTTAGACTTTCCAAACAATGCTTGGTGTGTTTGTCAGTCCACCCACGGTGAACAGTCATTGCAACATGAATCCATCAATGGGGAAACTGCTCAAAAATATATATATGTACATAAATATCTTCTGGGTTTTACAGTCATCACACTTTCGAGGGGTCGGCTCAAAACGTGTCTGCAGTCAAGACCAAGCTGCTGCTCTGCTTCTGGCAGTTTGGCGGGCAGAAAAAGTGTCAGAAGAGATAAATAGCCGACAGGCTTTGCTCGCTCCTGAGGTGTTAACGTGGAACGTTTCGTTCTTTCTGCTCCCGAGAGCTTCTCAGGTGGTTCCGCTTCCTTCACCTCCAGCACTGCGGTCCTCAGCCGGCCCTCCGAAATCAAATCAAATCTCTTTGCGACATGTCGTCGGTCGAGGGGTGTGAGAAAAAGAAATGAGGATGCTGCGAGCAATGAGGGCACGAGACGCAGTCAACATTCGGCTGCTCGACACCGAGGTAAGGTCAACCTCTTCAAGCTGGCTTTCTCATTTCAAACTGGACCAAGGTAGTTTTAAGTCCCAATTATTCTTATTATTTTTATTATTTTTTGTATTCCCACAACAATCTTCTGCTGGATTTAAAAGTTTCAGATTTTCAGATTTACCAGATTAGATTATTTATTTATTTTAGATTAATTATTTTGCCACTATATTTCTTTTTTTGTGTGTGTGGTTTTTTTTTTTTTTTACAAAAGTGAGAGAAAGAAAAAAGTTGGAAGATAAAGTTTGATAATCTGAGCTGTGGTTTCACAAACAACCTTTCTAGCACTTCACCACCCATCGACAACCACACAGTGACGTTGACACATGTAGGGGAAGGTTTTTAGAAAGCATCTGGTTTTATGATATAATCCTACTTTTAATAACTGGACTCTGTTTGCTTTTTTGCTGCAGCCTCACTGTTGGCGTAAAAAGCAGCGACGGAATCAGTTTCGAAGCTGCCTCCCAGCAGCGCAGGGTTTTCCTTAGTGAGAGCCCTCAAAACCTTTGTGCAGGTGGCAGGCTGTGTTTGTTGAGGAAACCTCAAACTTTGGCATCGTAACTGAAGACGAGCAGACAGGTGCGCGACATCTGAGTGCGCGCGGGGCTCTGAAAGTGACATGAAAGAGTTGGCTTCTCAAGACTCCTGCAGATTTACAGCGCACCACCTTCACTCCCTCAGACGCCTACCTCCGCCATGCCGCGCTCGTTCCTCGTCAAGACCAAGCGGACGCATCCCCTCAGCCCGCCCGGGGACCACTGCTCCGGGCGGCAGGCTGAAACCGACGCCAAGGATGGGATTGGGCTTCCTGAAGATGCTCCACAAACTTTATCCCCAGAGATCATAAACCCTCTGACCGATGGACCGGCAAACTGCTCCTACAGAACCCCGAAAGACAAGCTCTGGCCTTCAGGTATGAACCCGTTCTTTAAAAGTGATACTTTTTGCATTAGCTGATTCTATAGCAAGATATTAATCAGCAAATGAAGAGCAAAATTTAATATTGATTGTACTAGAGAACCCTTTAGGTGTTAAGAGCAAGCTGAGGTAGGTTGGGTGATTGGGGAGTCTTGACCGACCAATTAGGGTCAAGACTCCAGTTGACGTCGCAAATAAGGGTAAAGTTAGCCAAATGCCAAACACGATAACAGTAAAGCACATTTAGGCTGCAAACTTTAGGAGATAAAAAGCTGTACTGACAAATAAAAGGAACATACCGACTGCTGATGCTGTTGATTTTGTAGAAATGCTTTTAGACTCAACCAATAGTCCAGCTCTTGTGTCTCTTCCACTGTTATGATGGTCGGACGGTGATGAGTTCGGAGCCCGCCGGTTCAAAACAAATCTGTTTTTATTTTCTGACTGAAGCCCCTGTGGAGCAGGAAGACCGTCCCACGCCTGTCGCACCACGGTCGCCTGACCGGCAACAGTCTGACCGAGAGAGAGAACTGGAGAGGCTCGTCTTCTTGTTGCTCAACCACACGTCGCACACTGACCTCAAATCCCCGGTCAGGGACTGTCCGCTCTGTGAAAAGGTGAGAACCGAAGAATAGCGGACCGTTAGAAGAGAAAAAACAAAAATGAAATGAATTCCCTATTTTGCTATCCGAGTAAAGCCACACGCTGATGATCTCTTGCTATTCTTTCCTGAGAGAAGATGCGTTTTCATAGGGGAACCATCAGCGATTATTTTTCTATGAAACAAATTCCATTACAAAACAATTGTTTTAAGATGTTTATTCAAAAATTGTGCAACTTTTCAACCGTGTTCAGTTTTAGGCAGCAGAGGTTCTTGTCAATAAATTCTATTGATCTGTTTCAACAACATTTGAGACGTTATCAGGAATAACTATGTTAAAATAATGTCAAGTTTTAAAGAATATCTATCAATGGGAATAGCACAAGTGTTTTTTTAACTAGCTTTTGTTTTGTAACGGAGTTTGTATTTCTTTTCATGACAAACTTAAAAAAAAAAGGCTTTACTTGGTTCGATTGTTTTGAAGATAGTCATCGTGAAAATATGAACTTCTGTAGCTTTTTTATATACGAATGGGAGATTTGGCTCTCCACCAAGGGCGCCCTTTCGTCAGAGGGCGGCACAAGCGTTCTAACAAACACGCTTTCTATCGCTCGTTTGCAAGTCTGGTCAGTGGGAAGTGGGCGCTCCCCCGTGTTACACAAACTGTGTGGAAACGCAACTTTGCCGCTCTGAAACTGCCGTCCGACTCTCAGCTTCCTGTTTTCAAACAGAATAGTTATTTTGTCAAATCGACCTCGATCTCTCTGGGTTGAAGTCCCAAAACTTCAAAACCAGACAAACTTGCTCTGAATCATTACACGTTTTCTGTCGATTGCTCACAGATTCTTTAAATCGCAATGTACGAAACGGTTACTGTTAAAAAAAAAGACAAATAAAAAAGCAGAGGGAATTTCTTGTTTTGTGCCTGAAATAAATCGGACACAGAAGGAAGTCTGGCATTTTTGCAAGAACAATCACCGACTAAATGAAAAGCGTTGAAAGAAAAAGGAGAAAATCATATGCTTCTGATGTTTTTTTCTCCTGGCTTTTAAATTATAGATAAACTAGCTATTTTTATGTCTATTGTAGAGGTGGTGCGAATTAAATTTCAATGTCATCGTTGAGGCGATCGCTTGTCGTCACCTATTTCTGTGCAAAGTGAATCCTCTAGGAAACTTTTTACTATTTACCTAACATGAATTGATCTCGTTCTTCTTCTCCTCAGTCTGTTTCAGAGATCCTAATGTCAGGGAGTCTGCGAGACCAGGTGTACAACATCCCTTTGTCGAGATCCCTGCCTGCCGCAGACATTTCCCATGTGCCCTTTGGGTTCCGAGCCGTTGGCAGCTACAGCAGAGCAAAGGTCGTCACCTCTTGAAGTGTTTCTTTCTTTCTTTTAAGGTCTTTTGGCTATTAGGCTTTATTTCACAGTACGCTGACAGGAAAGTGGGTTGTGAGGGAGAGGGAAGAGTTGCGAACGCGTTGGGACTTATTGTAAGCTTCGTTGTTTTCTGTGTCCAGGAGCGAAGCTTCGGCTGCAAAGTGTGCGGGAAAGTCTTCAAGCGCTCGTCCACCCTGTCCACTCACCTCCTCATCCACTCCGACACGCGGCCTTACCCCTGCCAGTACTGCGGCAAGAGGTTTCACCAGAAGTCCGACATGAAGAAACACACCTTCATACACACAGGTGAGGGGCAGACGCACCCGGCGGGGTTCACCGTTGATTGAACTGGGGCGTGAATCATGACGGGCCCGGCCGTGTTTCTGCTCCCCCGCTCAGGAGAGAAACCGCACGTGTGCAAGGTGTGCGGCAAAGGATTCAGCCAGAGCTCCAACCTCATCACCCACAGCCGAAAGCACAACAGCTACCGGCCGTTCAGCTGCTCCCGCTGCCAGCTCACCTTCCAGCGCAGGGTGGACCTGCAGCGCCACCATGAGGCGCAGTGCGGCTATGGAGAAGTGTACAGCCAGAGCTGAGCACATCAGGCTGAACTGCTTTCGCTTTTTTTTTGTACATAACTTTGACAACCTGTGTGTGTGTGTGTGTGGGCGTGTGTGTGTGTGTGTGTGTGTGTGTGATGTTTACATGAATATACAGTGTGTAAATTTGTTTAGGCGAATAAAGATTAACGTGACTCCTCGTGGCCCGTTGCTTTTAGCTCATCTGTTTTTAATGCTGAAGTTGAACTAATCCTGTAATGATAATTGAGATGTTTCTGAATCCACATGACGGCATTTTCAGTTGTGGTCAGAAAATCAACAATTATAAAATCACTCCATCAAACGCTGTGGCTTGTGATGGGAGACTTGTTCACTGAAAAAAAAAAGTCAAAGTCGTCACTTTCATCCTGGCATCTTCCAAATGTTATTGCAATGAGAGTTGTTTTTAGTAAAAAAAAAAAAAAATTAGTCTTTATATGCAGCCTTATAGACATTAATATTTATCATTTAGGGGAAACAATTCAGAATTTGTTAAATAGATTTAGTTAAAATATGAAAAACAGTCAGTATCTTACCTGCAGTCAGTATCTTGCATCCCAAAGGCTAAAGCTAATAGCTAACAGCATCTCCTCCTATCTGCTTCCTGTGTTCGTAACACAGAGTTGCAAAATTTGAGGTTACAAATTGTTGAACTAAAAATGATCAGGGGCTCAAAGTATAAAAAAAAAAGAAGAAAAAAAAGGCACGTTGAACAAGAGCTTGAAACATCGCACAGCAACACGGCAACAACCCACATTAATCAAGAATCTAATTGGATCATGCCACATCATTGCCATCATGTGGGGACAATGCAAAGCGAATGGAGTCTATATTTTCCACCCCCAACAGGAAGAATGTTGCTGTTTCTGCTGCAGGTCTGAGTTGATTCTGCCCATGCTAACCGGAGCTGCCGTGATAGTTTCCTACAAGAACAGGTCAGAGGTTACGACTCGTAGCCTTTTAACCGGACCTTTTAAAAAACAAAAAAAACAAAAAGAAAACAAAAAAACGAACCTCTTAACTTTGCGTTTCCATGTTGGCTTCACACTGAAAACTAAACTTTGCTCTGCTGCCCCTGAGAGGCCAAAACGTGATTTATTTATGTAACATCCAGCATTACACGTTACAGCATTTGACTTCAACAAAGCACATTATTAGCTTTATTTATTTAAAAAAACAAAAACAACAATCACACAGAAGTTGGGGTCTTGGGAGTTGAAACGACGGGCCGACACATCTCGGCTCATTCAGCGCACCACAAACCCAAAGGTGTCGACGGTGCGCTCTCTGTTTGAGTCACGGGCGACATTTTCATTCCTCCGTCGAATCCAGATGCGGGTCTCTTCATGCGCCGACCGGGCTCCTCTTCCGAGGCGACTCGGGGGGGCCGAGCGCTCCGCACTTTTCACTTTGAATCAAACCCGGGGCACTTTACAGAACAAGACCGAGACCTACTGCAGTCGCATGTTTCGAGGCCTCTCGTCTCTTTGGCGCATGTGAAGACGGGAGGCGCAAAAACGGCTCTGCACAGGCAAGGAAGAAAGCAGCTGTGTTCTCACACACACACACACACACACACACACACGCACACACACACACACACACGCACACACACGCACACATGCACAGAAGCTGTTGCAACCCCTGTCCCAGTTCTCCACTCTCAGATTTGTAGGAGGAAATCCTGAGAAGGAGATAAAAGAATGCAACTGTTCAGACTTATCGGCGACATCAGAGCCGAAAATCTGCAGGTGCTTTGCCTAATGCTGATACACAGTCTGGAACTCACACAAGCATTTAACCGCTGCAGCTTATTTTAAATGCACCGCTTTGAATTTCGGTTGAGTCTCTTCCCCCCCAGCTGGTCCACAGCTCTAATGTCTTTAATATGAAACGAGGGCAAAGTGGTAGATTGGGTTCTGACTGAAATTGATTCGCTATTATTAGCGTTTCGTCGCCGTCGCTTGGTAGGTTTCATGAAAGAGCCGAGCCAGGCCCAACGTTGACGCTACAAATGAAAATAAAAGCATAAAATACATCGAATGTCATTGTATCGTATAGACTGAAACGTCTGCCAATTAAAACTTAAGAGTGAGGTTGAGCTAAAAATATAATGTCTGAGGTACATGGGAAGAGAGAAGGTTAAAAACCACAACATCTTGCAGTGGTCAGGGCCTTCAAAGTACTTTTCAAATTTGTGACTATAAAGTACTCGGATGTCAGCTGGTCTCGTATAAAAGCATAACAGATTTATCATCAACGTGTTCAAAACATTTTTGAACCTGAAGTTGAGAAGCCGTTGCGGTCCTCAGATACTTTTGACACCGTTTTCCACATGTCAACAAGACGGCAGGGTTTTGCATAGCAGGATGTAAATGTCCAAAGACTCTGCAAACACAACAAGCCCAGCAGGCGTTTCTGTTGTCTGACGACGCCGTCGTCACGTTTTTACCTCTAAACCGAGCCGGAGGGCCGATCAGCCAGGAGAGCTGGAGTCCTGTTGTTGCGACCCTCTTGAGTCTGATTTGTTAAGTGAGCTGGGTGTCCCCCTAAAAAACAACAACAACAAGATTCGGTATCATTTTATGACGACACAGGAAGCCCCGTCGGTTCACCAAAGCATACTTTCGCATCTCAAACGCCCATCGAGTCGCTGCGTCTAAACCTGTGCCTGGTGCTCACGCACAGACTCTGAGCCCCAGATTAAATCAGCGTCTGCCCGGCTGCCGAGTGTTTTTATGTTTACTGTTAAAACGGCTCGGTCTGCGCCGAGACGCAGCCTGACACAGTTTCATTTCTGTGGTTGCAAACTGATTGTGCCTTTGGCAAACGTCTGCATGTCTTTGGATAACTTGCACTTACACAACCAAACACGAGGACATGTTTCTGACTGCCTGATCTGTTTCTCTCGAAGCAAAAGTATGAAGGCGGAGGTGTTATGTAAAATTGACATTTTTAAGTTTTACATCGTGACACGATGTTGTTCTATGTTTAAAAAACACGCCAGGAGCTTGGCTTTGATTCATCCGTTCATGTTTGAGAAATCCTTTTATCTCTTCGTGGCAATCATTCGGAGGCGCCTCACCAAGCACCGCCTACTTACCCAAAGCCCCTCCCTTGTACGTGACCCGCTCAGCCCCTCTAGACTAGCCAGCAGCAATCAGAAAACACCTGGTGAAACTTCCTGTCTACTGAGCTCATTACAGGAGCTTTTTCTCAATGCGCTGCTCCTAAGAACGCTTACAACAGCATAATGGAGGAGAACACCACTGTCTGCTCTTTTCAGAAAGGAGCAGAGGCTTCTTAAAGAGACAGAGGCCCAATTTCAAGGCGTCAAATTGCAAAGTGAAATTTCTTTTAAGTCATGTTTAACAGATACAGCATTTTTTAAATAACAACTGAAGGTGAAATCAGTCATATTTTCACCACATTATTCATTCATAAATGAATGTTCACTTTTTTTTATTAAAACCTGAAATTTCGATTAATATTTCTCATTTTTCTCTACTTGTTTGCTGATCTGAAACATTCCCAACAGGCCGATTCTTGTTTTACTTTCTGTGTTATGTTCTATCGGCCAGCAAGTCTGCACCATTATCTCACCAGACTTCCTTCCTGCATTTACCTGTGTGCGTGTGGATGCACCACAGTCCCCCCAGCAGACCGACTCCAACCAGAAAAGCTGCAAAGACGATTCCCATCAGCAGCCCTTCGTGCAACACAAACCCTGCAGACGAGAGCATGAGGCAAGTTGAACTGCGGCTCAGTGAAAGTATTTGTCAGGCGATACTCACTGCTGCTCTCTGGACTCTTTGTCCTTTGACCGGCCGACGGTTCCAGCTTGGTTACCAGGGAGCTGATGGGCCGGGTGACCACCATGGGCCTGGAGAGGTTTCTGATCTCACACTGACATGGGAATACAGGACAGAGTCAGGAGTTCACCACACACCTCACCTAAAATATTAGGTTGCATAAAAACGTCTAAATCGGGGGCGGACGATACGGACTTAAAGTTTTATCGCGATATTTCGAGGTATTACCGTGACGACTGCAGAAGCAGACAATAGTTCTTATCGTCGCTTTTATCGTTATCGCAACGGTATCGTTAAAATATTGTGACAAAACTGTAAGTTCACATCGTCCAACCCCATAAGGAACTTTATTCTATGTTTTTATTTGCCTGATGTCTGGATGATCCTGGGATAAGTGGGGGGATCGGTAGCCCACTCTGGCAGCTGCTCGCTTCCTGTGGGGTCTCTCCTCTAGCCGAGTCGGAGAGGCAAAGCAGGAGGCTGCAGTGGACGAACTGCATGAGCTCGTTGTAAACGGGCCGCAGGACGAAGCTAAATCTCAACACTTGCGTTTTTTCCGAACCGCCCGCGTTTGGCGAGCCGTCGTCCGTCGGCGAGAATCGTCTCCCGCTGCGGCCGGTTCTGTCCCCGTCGAGCCTGAAGGAGGGATCCGAGGAGCAGCCGCCGCTCACCACGGTCCAGAAGGGAGACTTCTTGGGGTCGGACTGCGGAGACACGAAACACGACTCCACTTGCACGACGTCGGCGAGGGAGGCGTCGGCAGAAACCTGAAACGAGACAGACTTCGAATGAAGGAGCTGCCGTGGCGCGGAAATTTAGAAGCAAACACAAACATAAAAACATGTAAAAAAAAAAAAATAATATTTGAATTAGTGCTGAAACGATTAATCTGATTAATCGTGACTAATCATCAATTTTAATGATCATATTTAGTAATCGATTTATCGTTAACACAGTTAAGGAAAGGACAACATACTAAAAGCAGGAGTTAATCCAAAACTGTGCAAAAATATTCATATTTTGCATAAAATCTCCAGTTAAGCACCTGTTGCCATTCAATTATTAATTAGTGAAAAAAATAATATCACCAGATCAGCCTTACACTTTATTGATTTTAGGTGAAACAAAAGGGATGAGATTTTTGCTTAAAATGTTTTTGCATTTTAAGCAATAAAGTGTTTATTTGCCTATTTGTAAATAAACACTTTATTGCTTAAATTGTTTAAGCAATAAACACTTTGCTTAATTCAAATATTTTTTCAAGTATTTTTTGCATCTTTTAATTTATTTCTAAGATTGTATAAAAACGTTTAAATAAAGAAAAAGAAAATCCACGGAATGTGCTTTTTAAAAAAAAAGGGAAAAAAAATCTGATTAGTCGATTAATCGTCAGAATAATCGATTATTAAAATATTTGTTTTCTTCATCTGAAATCTTGACGTTCGACGAGCCGCTGGGAAACACCGGTTTATGTAAAATAAAATAAAATAAAATAAAAACATAAAGAGGCGCAGGGACCTGGACAAAGACGCGGCGGTCGGCGGTGACGACACACGGCCCGGTCCCCGTCTGCTCGTAGCTGCCGGTGACCAAGAGCCTCAGCTGCAGAGCGGGCCCCGACCTGAGAATGGGGGCCGGCAGACGGCGGGGAGCCGGGGCCGACTCCGGACCCTCCCATGCCCCCCGCGCGAACCGTCCAATCAGAGGAAGGGTCACGTTGCCGTCGCTCGCAGCGGATTTTGAGGGGCTGGAGGCAAAGCAGCTTATCTGAAAGGGAAAGTAAGAGAAGCAGGTGAGACACAAAGTACTGATGCACTTTTAAAAAATTTGAGTTTTGCTTATTAGTTGGGATAGATGAAGACCTGTAGTTTATAGGGTTTTTTTTTCTTCTTCTTATGAACCAGATCTGATAAGTGCGGTGTGCATTTCTGTTCAATCCATGTAATCTGCTACATTAAATAAAATCTAGTGAAATTATTTTCCTTCTAAAGTCACCTAATCTGTAAACCGAGTCCACACTGGCAATTATATATTATTATATATATATTATATACAATATAATATATTATATATACACAAATTGAACTGAAACTGGATTTATTTTCACTTTTTTTAACATTTCAATGAACTTTTGTAGGAACTCACATGTACGCTGAAGGACGGTCTGGACTTCCTGTTCTCTCCGTGTGCAGCGACGCTCTGCGGCTGGACTCTCCATAGCAACAACTGATCACAAAGCAGGACAAACACACACACACTATCAAAACATAGACACAAAAAAAAACAATCGATTCATCAACGGCGCCAAACGCAACAGCACAAAAGGCCAATCAACACATTGGACCAAATATTTTGGGCACAGCAGCAGATGTCTAATAGATTTGAAGCCAGTTAAATAATAATAATAATAATAAAACCCTGCTGGTGTCACTGCTACAGCTGATCATTAATACAGGAGCCATGTTATAACTTCCACAAGGTGGAGTTTCAGAAGGAGCAGGAGTTTCTTAAAGAGACGGCGACCCGATTTCAAGGCATTAAATCAGGAAGTAAAATTTCTTTTAAGTAATATTTGAGCACTTTTACCACATCTGAAGCTAACAGTTATTTGCTTGTGCGATAAAATGGCACTATGTGCCTGGAGAACATATTATACCTGATCTGCATTTAGGAGGTGAACGAATGTTTGTTTTTTGTTTTTTGGTCACGTAGAGCACTCTCTGAGAAAACCTCACCATGTTTCTGTACAGCACCCCCCTGGGCTGTTCCTGCAGAATCCCCTCGGTTCCGCAGAAAATGATCGGGAGCGCCAACAGGAAGTGGCTCCCGTTCGACACGGCCTGGCATCTCTGGTCCCGCAGCGTCATGGCGACGGCTGGCAAAGACAAGCTCTGGAGGAGACAACGCAGGGAAGCCCAGTAGAAAAGCGTCAGCCGGTGCCAGGCGGTTACAGCCGGAACCAAAATGTTTACATGCTTCGTACGGAGAAAACAAGGAAAAACTTGATCATTTAGGCCAGTTGGAATGGTTTGAGTTGAGTGGATTGAAGCAGACCTTGAGTTTTTGTTGGTCCACCGTCACACTGAGGAGACCGCCATCGCAGCTCACCACTGGTAATGTCTCCTGGTCTGAAGACAGCGAAAAGACGGCAGGGATGGAAGAGCTCAAATTTTACAAACGATAAATCTGATCCGTGTCTTAAAGCAACAGCATCATCCTCATCCTCATCCTCTTCTTTGTGGTTTCCATCAGTAGCAATATCCACTTGTTGATGTGGATAAAAGGTGTTTCTGTTGCCGTTTTGCAAAATGAACCAATTTTGATGCAGCCAAAAAAATCTACCTTTTTTTTTTCAATCTAAAAAAACCAGGGTTTTTTTTTAATTGCTGCCCGTCCATTGAGTGACTTTATTTTCAAAACGTTAACGTGCACAATTATATGGTTAGTGGAAACACAGCTGACATTTCCACATATTATTATCATATGGGTCGCATGATGGGCCTCAGATATCACCACCCTCCTCTGGTAACATTTTTGCTAATTATGACGTTTTTCTGCTTGCGGGTGAAAGAAAACACAACATTTTAAGATGAGAATATCACATCGCTCAATAAAAGACACTTGTAATGCAGAAATGTGGGCTTATAGAGCGCTTAAAATAGAAGGAACCTACTTGTCCCGCCTTCTGCCAGCTGGATCACGAAGCGATTGGCCCGCTCGGCCTCAGTGTACGACCTGAAGCCGACGTAGCCGCTCTCGGCGGCCCAGGCCAGCGGATCAGAGCCAGCAGGCGGCTCGGATAAGAGCCTGCGGGACGTGGTTACGTCGGGCTGCGGTGGAGACGGCAGCGAGACGCCGTTGGGGGACTGAAATGAAAGAAATCAGAAGCATCAACCGCACATGTGGTCGGGTACACTGCAAAGACGCAAGATATGAGCAACAAGTTTTGGTTCAGATTCTAGTGCAAATATCTTGATGCACTTGAAATAAGGCAAAACAAGCTCGCAGTAACTTTTCAGCAACATAAAGGAGATTGTTTTTCCGTCAGTAATTCATTAAGATTGATGAAAAAGTTCTTGTGAAATAATAACTAGTACGTTTTCACAAATATAAAGGAAAACAAGCTCCAATTTCTTACTGAAAAGTTAGTTTTGTTGCACCAGAAACTACATAGTGAGATTCTGTGTTTTTGCAGTGCATGAACTGTAATTATATTTTTATTCCTATACATGTTAAATCTGTCAGATCACATGTGATTCCAGCCTTACGTGAACAGAGACGTGACCCCTGACCCCTGCGGCTGTAATCACCCAGTTGACCGGGACCGAGCTGCTCAGGATCAGAACGACCTGGTGGGGCTCCGACGTGGCCACCGGGGGCAGCAGAGAGACCGTGACGTCGGCCTGCAGAGAACTGAGAGAAAACGACGCTTCGTTTCGTTTCCTGAACCGGAACAACGTGTCGGTCTTCCCTGCGGACCCACCCGCCGATCCTGGGTCCCGCGGAGCGCAGCCTGATCACATGGACTTCAGGACCGGCCTCGCTCTCTCTGGGACGGCTGCGGCCCTTCACTGTTTGCGGCTGCAGGTCAGAGGTCATGTGATTAGGAAACAGGAAGGAGGACTGAAGCTGGCACACAGCAGGAAGGGTCGGATCTGTGACACGGAGGCAAAGCAAGAGAGAATTAGTATTATTATGTTTTGTTTTTTTTTTACGCTCCATAAAAAAGAAAACTGCAAAACCGCCGAAACACCGACGTCCATTAAATCAAGGCTAAAATCTCACCTGTTACCGTTGATTTTGATTCATAACTGGAACATTTATAAAAATACTTCAATGGTGAATACTGTCGATGATTTTCACAAACTTTCTTCATAAGTGTGTCATGCTTTTATCATGTGAAGCACTTTGCCTTGTTGCTAAAACGTGCTACACAATTAAACTGGCCCTCACTGTAATTAGCAGTTAATTTCACAAAATATTTATCAACAAACTCTCAAAGACGACAGCTGAGTCGCTGCGCTCACATGAAACTTAACTGCTTATCCTCACAACATAAACCTTCGCATAACGTCTTCTTCCTGTCTTCTTTGTGGTTTCCTGCAGTAGCGATGTCCGGCTGTTGATCATGTGACTCGTGCGATTTGAAAAAAAGTGTTTCCGTTGAAGTTTCAATTTCAATACAGCTTAAAAAAAACAACAACAAAAAACCCACCTCATTCAAGCACCAAAATGTTTTTAGTGAAAAAAACTGTTTTTTTCTGAATTTGCTGCGATTATATGAAGCAGATTTATTTCCAAAATGTCAAATTGCACAATAAGGTGGTGAACGGAAACGCGGCTAGTCGCTCCTTCGCTTACACGTTTTTAATCAAACACTTCCAGTGTCTCGGTTCCCTCAGCTACTTTTATGTAAATTCTCCGTAATCACAATCCATCCTGCCTGAATAAAATAGCGACCCATTCAACAAATATTGAAGATTGTCATTGCAACCTTCAATATTTCTCGTTCCCTCACCTTCTCCCAGGCGGATGTAGACCCGATTGGCCTGCTTCGCGTGGACCAGTGAGGACAGGTTGCCGTGGTGCTTCGTCGCCCAGCGCTACAGCGCGTGGAGGCGAAAAGGGAGCGAGCGAACCGTTCGAACGCTCAAGCGCAGAGTCTGTGACCGGACGCTGGAGTTTGGAGACACCTGGCAGGTCATTTAAAGACGGAGCTTTAAATGAAATATTCATGATATTCCTGCCCCCCCTGACCCCTGACCCCCTGCGCTTTCTGACTGACCTGCACCTGGACTGGGAGGTCAGGGGTCAGCAGTTCAGCCTCCAGCCACCAGCTGATTGGATGTATGGAGCTGAGCACCAGGTGGAGGGCCCTGCAGGGGCCCCTGGCTGGATCCAGAGGCTTCAGGAACACCGTCACCTGGAGACAGGAGAGTGAAACTCCTGAGAGATTCACAAAATGTGATCTACTTATAGAACCTCACAAAAGTTTTTATACGCCTTCAAATTCTTCACATTTTGCCTTCAAATTTTATTCCATTTTATTAACACTTTTTGAGACGCGCCGTTGCAAAGTGGCTCAAAGGTATAAAGTCGAAATGAAATCACAGTTCAGGCAGTTTTCATTCGGTGGCATTCAGCTCTCTTTACTTTGCTGCCTCTAAATTAAACCCAGCGCCACCAACTGGATTCGAACGGCCAAACTGACCTGAATAGGAGTGTCCAGTTTATTTCGCTTTGGATCAACATCATTAGATTATTTCCCGTCTTTTCCTCTTTCTTTTTAAAGGAAACGTCTCATTATTACTGTTTCAAAGTAAAAGTTTGTCAGTCACCATGTTCTCAGGGCTGCCGGTCGCTCTTTGCAAAGCGATGACATGAGTCTCCTTGTCCCCCGGCTCCCTGGCGGCGCAGCCCCGGCCCGGCTGGACCCTCTCCAGCAGAGCCCGAACAGGATGCTGCGCTCCGGCCGGCCCAGCCGGAGAACACCGGGCCTCTAATGATAATAATAACAACAGCATGCAATCAGTGTTGAACGCTGATTGCATGAGGTCCTTGAGGTTAAGTCCCTGCATCACCGTTAAATGACTTGAAAATTGTCTCAAAACAACAACATCGTCGTTTATCGCGATACATTATGATATTTTCTGTCACGATTTATCGTCCTGTAACTTTTGTCGTTTCGCTCGGCCTCGTCCTGTTGACTGAAAACAGAAATGAAAGCATAAAAGAGTTTCTGAGAGCAGAATCTCTCTGTCCTGAGGTTTTGCCCTAAACCTGTCCAAATCTGACTCTGGTTCGGGTCGTTTGATCGTCGGCTGGGATCAGTGGGATCGTTTGGAGCGATTCTCACCTCTCAGTCTCTCCCAGAGGACGACGAAGCAGAAAAGCCCAAATCCAGCCTTCGTCAGCGACGGCATGGTGGATTCGACCTGCAGACAGCTTCGCTTAGGGCAAGCTGTTAAACACATAATACTGTCAAAATGTTTCGTTGACTGAGCATTTTATCTTCTAATCAATTTTTCATCGATTACTCATTAATATAGGGAAAAATGAATGAATAGTGAAAATATCCAACTCCTGAAAAGTAATCTGAAAGATTTTTTTTTTATTTTCTTTGAAATATTTGGTAAATGCCACATTTGGACACTAAGATCAGGCCACTCAGGGCTATTATTTGTATGCATTTTTTTAGTTGAATTTGGCAGAAAGAGAAGAAAGTCTTTGGCTTCATCGTCTTTAGTCTTTCTCTGTAAGCGTCAGTCTGATCCAGGGACGTTTTCTCTCTCAAGTTAAGATAAAGTTGTGCAAAATGGACCAAAGCAGCGAGAAGAAACGAAACTCTGGCCGCTGCGAGCGAAGCCTGTTGAAATGGCTTTGGACAAAAGTTCACAATCCTGTTTTGACATCAAAACGATCCTGTTGTTCAGTCAGTGAAGCATCAGTCATGTTCAGAGTCGACACGAGATGAAATCTCACCCTCACCTGCGGAGCTTCAGCAGAGGAAAAAGCCGACTGATGTTCCACGGGCTGCTTGAAGCTGTTTACTAAACACACACACACTCACACACACACACACACACACACTTCACATCCCAAACTAGGCAAAAAGAAAACCCTCCAGTCTGAGCTGGCAGGGAAGCTGCACCAAAAGACGAGCCGACAGGAGCGAGTTGGACATAAAGAGGCGTCTGCAGCGGCGATGGGAGGGCTCAGGCCATGGTGTGACACGGTGGAGAGAGAAATGGTAGAAAAGGCTTTGGAAACGACTCCAAACACAGACGGCAACTGGAAGGAGGAGCAGAAGAGAGGAGAGGAGAGGAGAGGAGGAGTTTGAGGAAAACACAGAAAGCAGGAACAAAATGATGAAACGTCTCAAGCAGGGAACCAGTGAACACCAGTTTACTTATATGACAATAAGAAAATCCAGTTTCCACTTGATTTCATTATTAAGGGGGAAACGAACTCTGCTCTGTGTGGAAACCTAATTCTCTCTCGTTGTGAAATCATGAATCAAGTGCAACCACACACACTCATTTGTGAATGGTTCCGGCGACTCATCGAACCGTAACGTTTCCTCAGTTGTTGACCGTTGGCTCGGTAACTTTGTGTTTTCATGACGCAAAGCACCTCGAGCCGCAGAGTCAAGAAACCACAAACACAGAAACGTCCCGATGACGTGAAGCAGGCTGAACGACCTCGAAACATCGCCTGACCTTCAAATCAGGTGAAGGACGAGGGGAAGGTTTTCCATGAATGGCTGTGAAAAGAAAATCTCAAGGCTGCAGCAACGTGGAGTTTATTTTTTTTATTTATTTTGTATAGTATTGTTGTAGTTGTAGTTTCCATTACAAGTGTGACTAAAACTTTCTAAATTTGGTGCCAATGCAAAAGAAAAAGAACAAACAGTCATCGGTCATTAAAGGACAAGCCATGACGCCATCGACCTCCGTCTACTTCCTGTTGTCGTCTTCTTTGCAGTTTGCGCCGCCGCCGACATCCGGTTGTCCATCGCACGACTGGTGCGGTGTGAAAAAGTGCTGGCAATGCATAAACCAACATGGATGCGGACAAAATAAAAGAAAACAAACGTCAACAAAACTACCTCATCCTAGCGCAAAAACGTTTCACGGAAGAACTAGAATTTTTCTTTTTCGACGCCGCCATGTTGGATGCATCTTCGAAACGTCAAATCGCCCAGTAATGGGCTCAATGGAAACGCAGCGGAGCGAAAGGTCGATTCACCCGCCTCATCCCTGGCGAGGGCATTTTGCCCAGTTTGATTTCTAATAGCAGCAGGAATGTCCTCGGCCGTGTTGTTCTCGGCGAACCATTAGCGGGAACAGCTGGGTCCCTCCGCCGCGAGGACGTGATTGCATTTCACCTCCTCGATCGATCCACGAAATCCATCTGGAGCGTCTGGGAGTTCAGAGAACCGCGCACCGCGGCCAGTCGGTTCTGGCGTCAGCGGGACCAAAGATGAACATCTTGAGCAGGAGGACATTCAGTCATCTTTCATTTTGTTATACGTCAGGCCTCGATGTTTGACGCATTTACTGGGATTTTATGTGAAAGAGCAACACGAAACAGCGCAAAATCAAAAGTTGAAGTTCAGAAACTGATGGCGCCTGAAGAAAACATGAGAGTTCTGAGGCTTTTCTACGTCCCGACTACGTTTCATCCATCACTGTCCAGAGTTGGAAAATGATTGTTTCACATTATCCTCTGTTGCTGACTGGCTGGATGGATTTCATCCACAACTCAGCATGAGATGCTGCAGAGAAAAATCAGCGTAAGCAATAAATGACAAACGTCATCACACAGTTGGTTTCACATCTTTACTGGACCGTGGCTGCTACAAGTTATGTCAGCAAACGACAAAAGGAAGAAGAAACACGGAGATACAAATTTTATCACAAAAAAAAAAAAAATAATAATGATAATAATAAAAAAAAACTTTGAAGAGTGATTATGCTTAAAAACAAAAATCTTTAATGTACCGAAGAACAGAAGGAAGAAATGAATGTGAAGGAGGACGAGTGAGCAGAGACACACGGACGGCACCTCGTCCTTCCAAACGTCCACTTGTGGTGGTTTTTATTTGGCCGTGAAAACCAAACACGTTCTCCTTCTGCTCTGTCCTCTGGCGCCCACAAGTGGCGGTTTGCAGGTAGTGCAGTGCCGGGACGCACGGTGAACGGCGAGGATGGAAACGACAGGAGTGTGGGGCGAGTCCAGATTGAAGCGGAGGGGGGGAAAGAAAAAAATAAAAAAAAAAGCAGCTTCCTGTCTCCATCAGAGGATTGCTTTCCATCTCTTACATAATCTGGATAATCTCTTATCACAGCTTCCGTCCTCTCTGAAAGCATGTGTCCGTCCGCGTTCTGTCCCGCTGTCCTGTCGACGTCACGCGCTCACACAAAGCACGACCAAAGGATCTGCTCCTCGTTTCTGCATCGCGTTTGTCTTTCATCCCGCGCGGCACGACGGTCACCCTCCCCTCCCCATTCTCCCGTCGGAGTCCGGCCGCTCGGGCCGACGACCCCTCCACTCCGCGGCCCCAGGCCCTAGCAGAGGTCGGAGACGTAATCGAAATCCTTGAAGTAGTCCTGCTCCTTCCGAGAGATGGTGCGGCGCTCGCGGGGCGGCGTGAGCGCGGGGGCCTCGGCGGTGAACTCCGTGTCGAAGTTGCTGACGTCTTCCTTCCCCGCGATGGTCGGGACGAAGGGAGGCGTGACTTTCCTCTGGAGAAGCGCGTCCCAGTCCATGGCCTGTGGGGGTCGGTTTGAAATCGGTTAGTGAGGCGGTTTTGGACTGAGAAATTTTACAGATGTTATTCCTTTATGGTTGTTCAAAAGTCACAGGAGGCCCGATAAAAACTTTCTTAAACTTGCGATACGGTACCAGTATCGCAGCTTTGAGCGCTGGCCGATACCGATATTGACCGGACACAATACAAACATACTTACTTTTATTACTTATTATGTAACGTGGAACATTAAAAGACTCTTAAGTGATTCTACTCTCACAGAAAACAATAGTCAATGACAGTTATTAGTTGCAGGATAGAAAACGGATAGAAATTCCGAGACGGAATCCTGGAGCGGACTGCTGATGTCGGAGATTTTAGACGCAGGCCGATATAATCCGATACGCTGATATTTTTCGGTTGATATCAAACAGATAATCGATATTAACATCGATATCGATACCCGCAATCTTTATTCTGTTGCTTTATATGATTCAGATAGGCCTCGCATTCGAAGGTACTAAAATGTCTGAAAGTGAAATCTTGACATAGACGATCGACTGTGTTTGTGAAAACCTCGAAGGGATGAGGGACTCACTCTGAAAAACGGCTGCTTCTTGACGTCCTCTGCGTCTTTCTCTCCGGAGCCCAGACGCCTCTCAGGGTTTCTTCTCAGCAGCTGGTGAAGGGAAACCAAACGAGCTCTTAGAAACCAAAAACATTGAGGCAGAGAGCCTGGCAAAGGGATTCCTAACCCTTGAAACAGGCTGTGTGTGTGTGTGTGTGTGTGTGTGTGTGAGAACATCAGTCAGATTCAGGTCTGGACATTGAGAGACATTCTGACTTCTGTGTAACTAAAAAAAAAACAAAGACAACGTAGACGAGCAGCGGGAAGCGATTCGGTCTGACCCGTCTCATGATGCCGATGGCCTCGGTGGAGAGGTAGCGCGGGTAGCGCACCTCGTCGTTCACGATGCTGTCAAACACCTCCTCTTCGTCGTCGCCTGGAAACGGAGACTGAAACAGACCGGGAAAGAAAACCATGAGGTGTGGAAATCAGTGCTCTTCATTTACTCGGATTCATGTCCAGACATCATTCGTCTATATTAATTGTGTGCATTAAAATATACATTTGTAGAGTTACTGCTTAGTTTTGGAGTAGATCAACACTTGAGAATTTATCTGGAGGATTCATTTAAGACAACTGAGTGAAACTTTTTTCAGAGTAAGCAAAAACTAAATAATAAATAAAAAAATAGCTCTGCTAATAGCTCATTAGCAGATTAGCCACCACTATATGTTTCGACGCAAACTTGTGTTTTAAGTTCGAGCCAAATGCTTTGCTTCACCTCGCCCACCAACATCTCGTAGACCAGAACGCCGAGCCCCCACCAGTCCACCGCTCTGGTGTAGGACGTGTCCGTTAAAACCTCGGGGGCCAGAAACTCCGGGGTACCACAGAAAGTACTGGTTCTGTCTCCATAACCCATGCCTGGGGAAGGGAGAGTAAAAAAATGAAAGCGTTGTTAAAAGTGAAAAACTGGACATGAATAACAAAGAGGAGTATGCAACAGCAGCAGGGGCATCTCTGAAGAGCAAGGTCTCTTTAGAGACACTCTCTGTTTAAGCAGTGGTGACCCTAAAGGGGGGGCGAAGGGGGGGCCATGCCCCCTGGAAAAATGTTTGTCACCCCCCCCAGAGAATCACAATCAGTTGATAGAAAAGCATTCAGAGTCATATGTCAAACTCAATAATTGAATACATAAAAGTTAGTGATATATATGTATTTATAAATATACATTTATTTTGATGTATTTTTACTGGGCTGGCTGACACATGGAATTATTCCTGTTTTAAATTAAGTCAGTGTCAAAAGTATTCACACCCCTGGACTTTCGTTCCCCTCATTTTTGTCACCTGCAATTTGAAGGAAGCATAAAATAAAAGTGAATGACTTCAGAAGGCAGTGGTTTGGATAGTTTTTTGTTGTTTTTTTTTGATAGAAATATTAGAGAAAAGCGGGCTACCGCTCACTTCTGCATGAAATGAAGCTGGTGCCACTAGATTGTGTTTGTGTACCAGGCTGTAGCGAGACGAAACGTGGAAACAATCAGAGAGCATGACGGGACTTCAGCACCAACCTTCTTTACAAAGCCCAAAGTCGGCTATTTTCACAAAACCCTCCATATCAAGGAGCAGATTATCCAGTTTCAGATCCCTGGGAAAGAAATGGAAGTGGAATTATATCTGGTGTTGACAAACGAGTTCAGTCCTGTTATCCCCCCAGTACTCACCGATATACAATCTTATGGTCATGAAGGAACTGCAGACCCAGGACGACGCAGGCCGAGTAAAACCTGTTCATCAGACGCAAACGGGAAGAAATTCACCAAACCGATTGGAGCTAAAGACCAAACCAGCCCTGTTTCATTCGGCCACTTGACCCGGCGAGGCGCCGGAACTCACACGGCCCGCGGCTCGGTGAACACGTCGGCGTGGATGTGCATCATGAGGTCGCCCCCCGCCGTGTACTCCATGACGAAGCACACGTGCTCCGGCGTCTGGAAACACGCAAACAGGTTGACCAGGAAGGGATGGTGGGAGCTGTTGACGGTCTCGAAGATCCGCTTCTCGCACATCAGACTGGACGGAGAGGGGAGGGGTGAGCGGGGAGTGTGTGCAGGATGCGAGTCGGCGAGAGATTGAGAGCGACAGAGCGCCGGTTACCTTTCCACCTCGTCCCTAGCAACGATGTCTCCTTTCTTCAGGGCTTTGATGGCGTACTGGCTGCCGGTTTTTTTGTACTCCGACAGCAACACCTGAGGGGAGGAGAGGAGGAGAACCTCAACAGGTGCAGATTTCCATCACTTTACTGCAAAAGCACCAAATCTCACCAGGTGTTTCTGGTCTGGCTTCTAGTGCCACAAGCTCAGTGCCCTTGAAATACGAAAGCTTTATCTTTATCTACAGCGATTTACTGATCCGTTTATCATCGAGCAGATCAAATATAAAAGCATTTTAGATTTAATGGACTTCAGTTTGTTGCTAATATTGAAGAAACAGATTGAGGACGTGGGGGTGGAGGGTACCTTCCCAAAGTGGCCCCTGCCAAGAACTGCGATCAGCTTGAAGTCCTGCAGACACAGAGGCCCTCTGCTGGTTCTGAGGGGAACAACATCAAACAGATTCATTCATTCATTCATTCATGGATGGATGGATGGATGGATGAAATGTTGGAACACTAATTAATTCAAACGATCTCATCAATCCAAAAACAAAAGACGCTCTAAATGCAGCTATGAGTCTTAATCCTGGGATTATTCAATACGATCCATCGTTGTATTTTAGGTTTTACTCCTGAAATCCTTATTTTTGGAGTTCGGTGCAGCTCAGTGCTCCTCACTCCGGGGCAACATGTGCAATAATCCTCATCACTGATGACTCGGCCCTATTAACAGGTGTTGCAGCCTGACACAGGCTCACACTGCGCCAGTAGGCGGTTTCCTGATCTCACGCTGAGGCGGCCATATTGCAAAGTGTTCTGTTCGGGAGTGTGTTTTGATCATGAGTGGGTGTGAGGTGAGAAAGACACGCTGGGTGAGAGCAGGGGGGACGGGAGGGGCTCTTGTCGTGCGTCCGCACCTGCGCAGAGAATTCTGGGACTGCGATCCGGTTGGCTGCTGCCGAGCGGAGACGTCGGGGGTGGGCGGGGCCTCGACCACCGCCGTCTGCTCCTGTCCGGACGGAGAAACAGTAAGTGAGACGGAGGTGAAAATGAAGCGGCAGATTGTTCCCGTCCTCCTCGCCCCTTCCCTCCTTCCTCCTGGTTAATTAGTTGTCTTAAAAAAAACAAAAAAAAACATCAGCGTAATTAATCCTGCGGCGCTTCAGCCCCGCTGAACGCACCATCTGTCGACGGCCCTCAGACTCTGCTCTCTGGCGCTCATTAGCAGAAGCCCGGCTGTGATCTGTCCAAGCACGTCGGACGTAGACATGTTGCAGGTTATTGTTTACACATGGACATTTTTTATTTTTTTTAGCTGCCACAGTAGAACAATTGTATTGAAATGAAACCTGGAGACGTAGATGTTGTTAATTTAACGCCGGGCGCCGCAGGAAAGGGAAAACAACACAGAAAAACATTGAAGGACAGCTCAGAACCACACCTATTCTTATTTTTTTCCCCCTCGCTCCATGTCGGCTGGGCTGCATGTAGACTGGTTGCCATAGCAACTAACTGACCGCAACGCCACTAATGTCTTGAAAAAACACAAACATTTATCACAAAGAACGAAACATTCGGTCCGTAAAGTTTTCAGGCTTGATGTTTTCATCTGATGCGACAATCAGTGAGCGATTGTCTGATCGTAAACAATCACCTTTTAATAATAAATGACTGTTATTAACGATTGATTAGCTAATTTAAACACCTGCTCTACCAGTGTGCACGGTGCGTTGGTCTCAGAATTCTGCAGCACAGCTACATGTTACGTTTGTCAAAGTCAAGCTAGCATGCCTGACCTGTTCGCTATTTTGTTTTAATTAAAACTTTTTCCCATCCTTGTTGTCTTGTTCTCTACAACTGGTAGCAAAGCATTGCGTCCCTTTTGTTTTATACATCACACGTGCATTTAAGATTTAGCACCTTATGTTGACAACTTGATAGCTACAGCTAATGGTAGCCATTCTCAGTGTGTTGTTTTTTTGCACCGCACCTGAAAGTAGAGATGCACCAAAATAAAAGTAACTGATATTCACCGATATTATACATATATACTCCCCACATTGGTTCTCAGTTTCAGTTAAATACCCATAATCCTTTGTCAGCTAACTGTGCGTACCGACCTCAAATATATACCGTTTATATATTTAGCTATGAACAAGTTTCTGTCATGAATCCAGCTGAAGGATTCAAGACGTAGCTGCATCTTGTAGAAATTGGAGATTTCTTTTTAAAACTTTCTTATTTCCTGGAAGACCCCGTTATATTTAGAGCTGTACCGATAAATCTGTCCGTATTTCCTCAGATTAGGGAGGAAATACGGACAGCCTAAAATCGGCCCCGAGTTTAGGCTTTCACATGTAACCTCCTCCTGCTTTCTTTTTCACTGTAGCTGCTATTCGTCTCAACTAACCAGAGGCGCTGGGGCGTCCACCGCATCTTTCCGCGTCTCTGCTTTCGGAGGAGAATCGCTGTCCAGACTCAACTTCTCCACTGAGATTTCTCTGCCCGAAACACAAAAATGACAGTTACTGTCAGCGGTTTAAAGCAGTCGTCGGATTACCAGGCCTGTCCTCCGGATGGTCATTTCCGTACCCCGGGGTGTGTGCTATCGTGTTGCTGGAGAAGCTGGGTGTGTATGCGGGCGTGTTGCTTCCGGTGGGGATGGCGTTCCTCAGCAGGCGGACCCAGGTGGCGATGTCCACGTTCATCTGACGGGCACGCAGGAAGGCTTTGCCTGAAACGCAACGCACAGCGAGACGCGCGTCAGAAACGGCCAAACGTCATCGGCGTACGGTGCGATCGGCCTCTCGGAGATTTAAAGAGCCGACCCCGGTCGAGGCCGCTGTGCTTCCTGCTTCTGACGTTTCAGAAATGTTCATAATCCCTCTGTGAGAGGGAAAAGTAATAATAATAATAATGATAATAAAACATTTTATGAGCAGCAGCTTTGCTCAATCCTTCTATAAGACCTTTAAATCGAGCAGAGCGGCTAAACGGCTCCACAGATGACAGGACAGATTTAAAATGGTGAAAACATGAAAACATGGCTTCTTGAATTCTTGGGAAAAGCGATCAATGTATAAATTTGTGGTGAAACTGGTCTGCTGTGGATCTGCTTTATCTGAGGCTGGCAACAACAGAAAAAGCTGAAGCTGGACTCAAAACTCAAGACCTTTCCTGACGCATTAAAAAAATGTCAAATGTCCTGTCGTCTGCTCGTACACTTCACATAAGTTCATATCTGATCACGTTTTCTTCCATTTATTTATCCTGAAATCGTGAAAAACTGAGCATTTTTCCACATATTAATAATATTTCCGCAGGAAGGACAGGATGTCGGGTTATGCTTTCTGACGTTTTGCACAATCTACATTTTTGTTTCGTTCTGAAACCACGTTCAGACCGGACCTACATGTAGATGGCGGTTCTAAATAGTCTAATTCACAAATCAGGAGCTCTAAATTTACCATCTACGTTCCAACCTCACGAAATATGACTCGTGGTTGGAAGAGCGAGAAACCGGACGCACACTGTGGACCAGAATGTGAAAGTCTTTGCTTAGCTCGGACAGAAGCGATTGACGAGAACTTCTCTATCGGCGGGTGGAACCTAAAAAATGCTAAAAAATCCAAGTCTGACAAGAATCCACTTGTCGTTTGCTGGAATTCCTGGTATTTTTGTATTTCCTCCACGGTTCCTCTGTGGAACATTTAGCTTCAGAGTGAAAATGTTGCCAGTTCGGACGTGAACTCACCATGCTGCTTGGAGAAGACCTTCTTCTGCCTCTGCAGCCGGCGGCCTCGCTCTATGACCGGGTTGAAGAAGGTCACCTGAAAGCCAGACGTTTCCGTGTTACAGTCAGCTAAGCCCTGCCGCTGTTTCCCGGCATTGGGACATGCGCGCCGCTGAGCGGAGCCCCACCTCGGCCAGCAGCAGCCCCTGCGGCTCCAGCTCCAGCTGGACCTGGTGCCTCTGGTTGTCCAGGAACTCCTCCAGCTTCAGGTACTTCAGGGCGCACAGCGAGCGATAATCCCTCCAGTACACGGCTATCTCCATCTCCCGGGACTAAAGCCAGGACGTGACATTTTAGAAAAAAAAAGAACATCGGATGATTACACGAGCCAGCATGTCTCGAGCGCGGTCCTTACTCGCTCCAGTTCGACGGTGAAGGTGTGGTCCCAGGCCTGCTCCCCCACCGCTCTCCAGGGAGTCTGGCCCACCACGGTGTTCTCCAGCTTCAGCACGGCGCTCACCTCCGCTGCAGAACGAGCAGCGAAACAGAAACACTTAAAGAGTTCTTCTAGAGTTTTCTCTAACCTACCAGGCACATTTTGTGCGTGCAGAGGATCAATTCACATATTGATCTTTGTTTGATCGGGGGGGACGTCGAGATAAAAGCTTTTTTTTTTTAAAGTTTCTAGGATCTTTTATTTAGTTTCTGGGGAATAATTAAGAGGCCTTTTTTGTTTCAGCCCTTCAGCGCGAGCAGGACCAAGGACCCAGATTTATTTTACCACCAGGCTCAGTAAGCAGGATACATAAGGGAAAGATTAATAATAATAATAATAATAATAATAACAGAGAAATTCTCTCTTCTACCACCACCATCATAAACATGTAGAGTTTTCTAAACTCTGGAGCTTTAACAGGAACTGCTTGCTTTGGTCAGACGAGTCCAGATTTAGGTTTTGACAACAAACGCACTCCTGGGAAAGCAAATGGGGCCCCTGGTGGTGGGGCCCCTAGTGGGGCCCCTGCTTCTTTTCCTCAAACTCTGAGAAGGTTTTTAAAATGTAGAAAAATGGAAATATAAATAAAAAAAACCAAACTGTGATTTCAAACTTTAAAAAAAAAGAAAAAAAGAAAAAGCAACATACTACGACCAAATCAAGACAAATGAAAATGATCAAAATTTTGCGATTTTCACCGAGGGAAGAAATCACGCCGCGCCATCGGCGACGGCCTGCAATTCCCACTAAAAAACCTGGAACTATGAAGCTCAGAGTTTATCTCGAGGCTTTTCACCAGGGGGAGAATTATTTCACAATCTGTCAGAACGGAGCGCGCTGCAACTTTCACCGCAGGCGCACCTCAACTGTGAGAGACGGGATCCGGAAGCAAAGTCTGCAAATCATGTTGCATGATTTGGGGAAAAAAAAAGATCAAATAAAATAAATAATTAACTTGCATTTTATCACATGAAATAAATGTTTGGCACAGAAGAAAAGCAGAACTTTGTAACTTGGAACAGAACAGAAACCCTTGTTTACAGTCACATGATGTTCCCTGTAGTTCTGGGCCAGGTTCTGGTCCACTCCTCCATACAGGTCCACACCAGATCTTTTGCGATTTCTGGAGCGGTTGCTAGGCAACACGGGGTTTCAGCTCTCTTAAAAGGTTCAGTATTGAGATGAGGTGTGACTGTGATGACAATGTCAGCGCTCGCTGTTCTTTGTAAGTAGGAGAACTTAAAAAAAAAAAAAAGGGATCAAATGTTTATTTTCCCCTCTGTAGCTCTAGTTTGATAGCAGGTCTTCGCCTTAATTTAACTGCACTTCTCAAGGTTGGAACGACAGTCATTTTCATTTGTTGGGTAGCAAATACAGGCAGCTTACAGGAGAGCTCGTCGTTCTTGCCGGGCAGCTTGAGGCTCATGCTGCTGGTGCTGCGGCTGTAGAGGCCGATCAGCTTGAACGAGGATCGCCCGTCGGTCTGGGAGAAAGACGGAAGAGCCACCTGGCTCCCTCGGCTCCGTCCCGGGACGACGTCCAGCAGCCCCACGCAGCCCAGGAGACGGACCTGCAGGGTGCCTGAGGAGAGACGGGACCCGTCCGGTGAACACGTCCGCTTTCTCGGAACGCGGAGGACGGAGCGAGGCGCCCGCCGGCGCCCGTACCTGTGAGAGGCGACGGCTTGCTCAGCGTGCTGTACTGGTTGTGCACGTAGGGGGCGCTCTGCTGGGAGCTGAACGCCGAGGACGAGGCCAGCACCAGCTCCTCCTTGATGAGGCAGGCCTTGGGGTGATCCTCCGGGAGCTCCTGGAGCCGCTGCTCCAGGGAGCAGCGCAGGAGGTCCAGGCGATGGGACGACTCGCTCAGGCCGCACTGGGCCTGCGGAAGCGGCACAGAAAACGGGGAATGACCTCGACGTGGTCAGAGCTGCTGCTGACAAACACAACTCTGATCCCGGCCCGTGGTGAGGATGACAAGAGTAAAGGAACTCAAACAAAAGGCTGACCGCCTTGGACAAATGTGAAAAATGAACTTCAACAAACCTGCTTTCAACTGGGTCAAGAAAGTGCAAGTAGGAGTTTTAAACATGATGTAAAATAAATAATAAAGCGTGACATCACTCAGAGTCTAAAGCACAGAATTAGACTGAACACATCTGCCCTAATGGATGGCGCACATTCCCACTTATACTCAGGCTTTTTCAATATTGGGGCCGATACAGATATAAATATTGGATCGCTGCATCGCTGGATGAAATCACAAACTTCCAGGAATTTTCCAGCAGTTTCATGTGACAGAGCAACACAAAGTGGCAGCGCATCTTGAGAGGAGGGAAAAGATATCTAGTCGTTAACAGGCCTGTCACGGTAACAGGTTTCGCTGGACGATAAATTGTTCCAGAAGTCATTGCGATAAACGATGATATCGCTTCTAGATCATTCTTAAGTGATTTAACGGTGAAACCAATAATGCAAGAACACATTCTGAAAGAGCAGCAAACTCTAAATGTTGATGAACCTTTAACACTGGAGCTGGAAGACATTTTAAATATCCAAAATAAATGAACAAAACAACAAATAAAATGAATTTTATTGAAGTATTTGTAAAGGAAATTGTCCTTCAAATAAACTCTAGTTCAGACTGAAGACTTTTATTATCCAGTCTTTGGTAAAAAAGACAGAAAAAAAGAGATAAACTATAAATCATGCCAATGGAAATTATTGAGTTTGTTTCAATTTATCATGGAATTAATTGGTTTGTTGATTATTATGACAGACATGGGTTAAATGTTTTTATTGACTAGGCAATGGATTTATTTTCATTGGCAGTTCTTCTTCTAACTTCACTGATTGAACAAACTAACGTTGCTTGCGAAGGTATTAGTGTTTTTAAGAGTGCTGTATTGGTGCAGAGCTATCAAATCAATTTGTAATTCAGTACATTTATGCATGTATGTTTTTTTTTAAAGAAATGTTTTAAGTCAATTCAAGTCAAGTTGTTCTGTATCAGATCGGTATCGGTTGATACAAAACCTCAGATATTTGTATCGGAAGTGGGGGACAAAAATGGATTTTTTTTTGCCTGACTTGGCGCTCTGTGGTTGTTGCCGTCTCACCTCGGCGATGGCCTTCTTGTCCTGGACCTTTCCGGCCCCCAGCAGCCGCAGCATGTTCTTGGCTCCCTCGGCCATGGCGTGCTCCACGCGATAGTGGTGCCAGAGCTCCTCCACGCGCAGCTCCGCCCCGCACAGGTCCGGGTTGCCTAGGAGACACGGGTGTGTAGAGCTGCACTGGTTTTGAAACGCATCGACAGACCAGATTTCTCACAAATCAGCAAGCTGCAACAAGTTGCACGCACAGGCAGGGGGCGCTGTTCGCAAAGTTACACAGTCCAAAATGAGCAGAAATAGTTTGCCTGTCATAAAAGAAAAAGAATAGAGTGTTGATATTTTCACCCGGTTATTTGTTTGCTTGTAAATGCCAGCTTAAAACTAAATGTTTATTAAATCAAAATAGACTAAATGTTTAGCTCCAAGCAAAGTATTTAGTTAGCAAGCTAAATAAGTCAAGTTTTTTTTGACTAAATGTTCAAACTACATGGTCAGCGTTGTAAATATTGAGTTTAACAATGTTTAGTCAAAAATGATCAGCAATTTAGTTAGCAAGCTAAATATTTATCTCTAAACTAACTATTTAGTTTGGAGCTAAACATTTAGTTGGAAGATAAATTTAGTGTCAATATTCAGCTATTTAGGAACATGATATTTAGCTTGCAAGCTAATTTCTTACTTACTCAGCTAACTAAACGGCTAGTTAGCTAAGTAACTAGCTAACTAGTAATTTAGTTAGTTAATTACTTGGTATCTTAGTAATTAGTTAGAAAGCTAAATATTGTAATCCAAAGTAAACATTTATTTGCTCACAACAAAGTATGTAGTTTGGTCCAAATATTTATTTTGCTAACGAAATATGTAGCATGGAGCTAGACATTTATTATGTCAATATTTTGCGTACAACCTCAATATTTAACGTGGAATCATATATTTAGTTTGTAAACTAAATATTTAGTTTGAAACTGCATTTTTTTTATTTTATTTTTTTTTATATTTAGGCAAAATAACTCAAATTATTGCCGTTCATTTTCAATTATATCGTCACAAGCTGTACCTCATACACAGACTCACCCGCACGCTTTGAAAACTAATAAAAAAATAAATAAAAAAAAACCTTGCTTTGGAAACGCTGAGGCCAGAAAACGACCTGAGCCGTATCTGCTGATCTGCGTAAATTAAAGTGTGAGGCGACAGATGTTTCCTCCCTTAGATGTTTTCACAAATCTACATCGATTCCTTTTGAGGAACTAAATGGACGAAAACCCAGCTGTCCCCGCAAGAAGCCTTTGAATGCGCCTCCTCTCCTCCTCTCCTCCTCTCCTCCTTCCCTGCAGCTCTTTCTGCCGCCATGTGGGAGTCGGACTCCCTTCCTGCGCCTGGCCTGGCTCCTCTCTCTGCGGCCGCGGCTAAATGAGGCCTGGCTTTTAGTTGTTAGGCAACATCAAAGGGATGGAGGAACATCAATAAGGCTCTAACCTAAGAAGGCTGTAATGGACAATGTGAATAAATATATATATATATATATATATTTATATATATGTGTGTGTGTGTGTGTGTGTGTGTGTTCTTCACTGGATGACTATACACTGTGAAGATCTGAAGCAAGAACTGATCAATTACCACTCGCGTCATAAAATATGCAGCTCTTCCGAGTCCAAAGGGTGACGGGTGGGATGAAAGAGAGGATGGAGCTTAAAAGAGAATAAAGTTTAAAAAAAACAAAAAAAAAAAACAGAAGAAGAAAACAAAACAAAACAAAAAAAAACCAAAAGCGGGTACTTTGGTTGTCGTCGCTCTGCTCGGTGGCCTGCATGGCCTTTCGGATCTGCATCCGGATGATGTCGATTTTGGTTTTGCTGTCCTGCAGCATCTGCTGCGCCGTCTGGAGGAGCTTCTTGTCCTGCAAAACACACCAGCAGAGCTCGAGTGTTGGAACCGGCAGCTGGACCGGGATAAAAACAGATCTCTTCTTTTTCGCCGCACATCCAACTAAACTTCATGTCAGACAAAAATTGCATTGATTCAGTTTCCAGAAGATTTTATTCATTTTTTTTCCTCTCCTTTCAAAAAGCTAATCAACTCGGGTCAATATGATGTAAAAAAAAGTAACCAACTTGATTGAGGGGAGCCTCAATTTGATTTTGTAATTTAACGCTTTCTGCACTTTCTAAAACTCTTCTGCCTGGGGGGAAACGCCGCCCCCCCAAAAAACAACATAGCTTTTTTCCACAAGATGTTTTAGACTAGAAAAAAAAAACATTTTTGGACCGGCCCATTCTGTAAATGCAGACGTGAAAAACGGACAGTGAGTGTACCTTGGTAGCTCCGCTCGAGTATATTGGGATCATGTTCTCAGCTCCTTGCTTGACCTTCAGCTCGATGTTTAGCTGTCGCTCCAGAGCTGCGATCCGGTGCTGATTGGCCGATGTCCGACTCACTGAGCCCGGAGACTTGGTGCTATCTGCAGACACGTGACGGAAGGTCGGGTTACTTCTGGTGTATGTGTTCACAGCATCAAAATGTGCAACAGGCCACATCTTAGTGTCTACTCCCTTACTGCAGAAACGTCAAAACAAAAAATACCGCAAACCTTCTTAGGGCTTAGTTTTTGTTTTTGGTGAGTTTTTGAATATGTTGAAACCCTCCTAAAAGGAAATTCATAACAACAACAACAACAACAAAAAAGGTTTTCGAAAATCAAACAGAACTCCTCAGCACTTTTGCTGCCCACGTCTCATGATGAAACGTTTCACAGGCGCCGCGTCGCCTTCCTGCCGTTTACCTTGGTTGTCGTCGGGACCCTTGACAACAATGTGGGCGTCCAGCTCCCGCAGCTGAGCCTGGAGCGTCTCCAGCTTGCGCTTGGAGCAGCGGAGCTGCGTGTCCACCTGCTGGCCCTTCCTCTTGTCCGTGATGGCCCTGCGCAGGTTCTCCGCGCCCTCCTTGATCTTCAGCTCCTTGCGGATCTCCCTGCGGATCCTCTCGCGGTGCTCGTCCAGCCGCTGCTGCACGCTGGAGTCCGAGAAGTCCGAGTTCTGGTCCAGGCCGAGCTGCTGGAGCACCGACAGGCCGGCCGCGTCGGTCTGGAGAGGGACGAAACAGACGCGGTAAGACGCAGAGGCCGAGACGTTTCGTTCAATCGACGCTCGGTAACCTGGCGATCATTCTACGTGGGACAAAAAGGCACCAAATAAGCTCAAAGGAGAACATCTGATGGAGAGAGGATGAGTCAGAGAGAACGCCAACCAACCACTCTGACGAACTGAAACAAAGAAGAAAGGACGGGGAAACAGAAACTGAGTGAAAGGTCATCCTGTGAAACCTACAAAGCTCGACACCTTAAGGCAGAGTCAAAGCTGAGGTTCCATTTAAGCGCATAAAGAGCTGAGTGCTCACATCAGCAGCCCAAACAAGATTACAGCGGATTAGAACAGAGTCAATTAGGATCCCTGTCTGCTTCTGCTCATGTCGCATCGGAGACAAATATGTTGAAACGTCAGAAAAAGTGAGTACAAAGCCTTCACAGGATCAACTTTGCCTGGTTGTTCTTATATGTCTGGTCTTATTTTTGCTGTTCTTTTGTTAAAATCTACAACCAGGCAGTAGCCATCACAAAATCCAAGAAACTACTTCCCTCCTGGTGTCAAAATACGAGTGTCAGACTTAAGCGAGTCTCACCAGATGACGTTTATTATTATTGCGCTCCTACCGAACACCCGCTGCATTTCATCTCATTTGAGGTAAATCAAACCTTCTCGTGATCGCCGTCAAAATGAAGGAATCGCAAATTCAGAGGTTGTTTGCGAAAAACGGCTCCTGAAAGCAGGGTTTCTGCAGGTCTCACTCAACTCAAATTTCAGGCCTTCCCAGACCTTTTAAAGGCCGCTGTGAATGCAATTCAAAACCCACGTCGCCACAGGTGTGTGCAAAAGCTAGTCGTGTTTTTAGCTCGCTAACCTTAGTTATGTCTGCTAGCAGTAAAGATGTCTGATTGTGACTTCAAGTTCTGCCTGACAGAAAAGTTTCACCAAAAAAAAAAAAAAAAAAAGATCCAGTCAAGACCAAATTTGAAACTTTTGATCTTTCACCTATTATAGACCAGCTTACTTTATTCTTTTTTTTTTTTTTTTTTAAAGGGAATTTAAGACATTTAAAGGCCTTAAATTTAGATGCATGAATTTAGGGAAACTCTAGAATATCCCTCTGAAAATAAAACCAATTTATTCTTTTCAACAGTAATAAACAGGAAAACGTATGCTGTGTTTATTAATGCAGGCTCGTTTAAAAACCTGTCTCATGTGTACAACTGTCAGCTATTTAATGATTGCTACATACTAAAAAGTATGCAAATGACCCAAACGCATTCTTTGTGTGTATGAGTAATCCAACTGAGTCAGCGTTTTGCCAAATAAACGGTCTATATATGTTGGACGGTTCCTGCTGCCGAGATTTTGAAACCTCTAAAATGCTCCGTCGTCTCATTTCAATATTTATTTATTTTTTTTAACATCAGTGCTGCACACTGCGGATCAGCCGTCACACTCAACATTACGCCATAAACAGCAAAACTTATAAAATAAATATTCTGCTAAACACCACGTTTACTTGGAGACGACTTAAGCATTCAACATGTGTGACTCCACGTTTTAAAGAATGCGAACGAAATAATTATTACTTTTGTGTCGAAGAAAATCGTATTGAAATGAAGGGCGCCCAACGTGTGGCCCCAGTGAACCCGTAACCGTGACTCCAGACTGTGACAAACTTCATCCAGCAGCTTGATTGAAATATTTTGAGGTGAGATTTTCACTGACGTGTCTAAACTCAGAATAGAAAATGTTACCTACAACATGCACACTTGTCTTTTATAAATTGTTGTTTTTTCCCCCATCTGAACTTTATAGTTCCCTGAAGCATCATCTTTTTATGTTTCAGCTCCAACGTGAACAAAAAGGTTGTGTCAAATATGACTTTATTCAACACCTTGAAATTGGCCCTCTATCTCTTTAAAACCCGCTGCTCTTTTGAAACTCCGCCTCCATCATCACAACATGCCTCCTCTATTGACCCTTTAGCGACATTTGTACGTTACGCCGAGGAGAAGCTAGTGTCGTGAGCTCAGCGGACGTGCAGTTCCACCAGCTGTTTGCTGATCGCTGCTGGCTAGTCTGAAGGAGCTGATTGGGTGGGTGTGGAGGGAGGGCTGCTTGGAAACTGCAGCTCAGAGGAGGAGCTGCGCCTGAAAGGCGGAGCTCGGTCCACCCAGGCGTTTTGCACAGGACTTCTCAGACATGAATGGAAGAATCAAGGCAACACTCCAACTATGTTTTTGATGAGAGAATAACATTATAACATGATGTAAAACTAAAAAAAACAAACAAAAAAAACCTTTAATTATTTCTATTTAAATACCATCATACTGGGAAAAGTGTAATATTATTCTTCATGCAGTGAGTTCTTTAAAAAAAAAAGCAACAAAGGAGTACTAGTGGACCGACTGCTGTTACACAACACTGGCCTCATCGGATCCGTTTCAGTCACATATTCAGCCGCTGTCCCAGCGTCCCCTCCTCTGTGCTACAGAGTCCTCTGTGCTACGAGGGACTCGGAGTCTTTCACCGTGCAGCCAGGCCTCCAAGCTCAGGGGATCAGATTACAGCTCCTCCGGGCTCTCTGTGACCGTCCAGCGACGCGCCGGCCGCGGCTCCCGGCTCATTAAAGCTGTAATCCATCTGCTTGCACAATGCATTACAGCAGCCCGAGCAGCACAGCATCCACCACAAAGTGCTTGCAGGATTTTCAACTGCAGCTTTAATGCACAACTCAAAGACACGCAACTAAGTATGTTTGACATGCCGGCAACAGAGAGGGATTAATCAGGAGGGATGTCCCTGTATTTGTGCTGTTTTCCAATCGAGCAGTTGGAGAAAAACGGTAAATTTAAACAGCGACGCGCCAGGATGTTTCCGTTTTATCGGAGCTACCTGGTGACTGGATGGATAGAAGCTCAAAAATCCACTAATTTTCGCCTACTGATGAACGCGGGTTGGCAAAATGAATGCAAAGCAGTTAAAACACTCTTCAGTGTGGAGGTCGCTGCTGATGAAGAATCCAATTTAGCTATGTTGAGTACAAGTCCTTGACATGAAATCACAAGCAGCACTGAGATGCAACTAGTTTTTTTTCACGACATGTAATTTGCTCTGCACAACAGCGAGAGAGAGCAAGACTTCCAACCAGGCCAGTCGCAACAAATGTGGCTGGAAGATAAATTGTCTCGTAAATTACGGCAATAAACGATTTGATATCGTTGTTTTGAGACCGTTTTCAAGTAATGTAATGTTAATGGCACAATAATGCAAGAACGCATTCGAACCAGTGTTGCTCATTTCCATTGGAAGAACGAGGCTCCAGTTGGACACAGTGGAAAAACACCCGCACATCCTCATCCGCGCTCGCTGCGAAGATGCTGCACACACACACACACGCATACACACACATGGTTCAGTTCCTGGTCTGAAGGTTCAGCATCATTACAGAAGCTTGTGGTGTCAAACTCAGAGGGTTTTCTGTCACTCTTTGGCTTTAAGGTCCCTCTAATGTTCGGCTTAAACCAGGCATGTCCCTGTTTGGTCTAATTCAATCCTAGACTCATCAGTTCACATCGTGTGAACCGCTCAGGGAAAACTTTCTCTGGGCGTGTTGGCAGTGGTTTTGATCGTCCTCAGCTTGTAGACCATCGTCCACACAATCAAACAGGTGATTTCAAAGTGTTAGGAGATGTTTTCACGTCCCTTAGCGGACTCACAAGCTGCTGAAATCTCCTTTCAGAAGGCGCCAGACCGATCCTGGTGCTTACCGTCACTTCACAGGCGGGAGCCTCAATCTGAAGGAGCAAACTCTCTTTAAAATGCTGAGTGACAATGTTCGAGTCATGTGACCCGGCTGGGATTTTCCTGTGTGTAAATGTCACAGCTTTAAGTAAGATCACATGTAGGGGTGTCATCATTTATTCCTGAAAAGAAAATATATGTCCCCACCCCCAATATATTTTGCAAAAAAATATATTTCTTCAGTTTTTATTCTCTTGATAAAAGCTTATATTAAGAGAAACAACTGGAAGGTGAAAACAAAGTGAGCAACACTTTGACGGGCTGTGCATAAGACATGTTATAAGCATGTTCATAACAGCTGCCGTGATCATGAAGGCGTCTTCATGAACGTTTACGACTGTTGTCAGGAAAATAAATAATGACACAAATGATGCAACGTTGACCACTTTAATGGACTTTTAATACAAGTTTTACTACAACTTCTCTTCAAACGTGTCATTATTGATCAAATGACACTTCATGCCAACAGTCGTAATCGTTCATGAAGAGCAGCGAAGGTGACACCTCACCTTCCTGACAGGTGTTATGTCATGTCGGACTAATGCACACCCCGTCAAATAAAGCCTTACCAAGAAGGGGTTTCTCGTGTCACGCCCCTCCTAAAATATTATCCCAAGTTATTTTTTTTTTTTTCCCCAAAAGTGTTTTTGGCAAAAAAGAAAAAAAAAAATTCTCAACATCTTTCCAAAAGATGATTTAGGCCCAAAAAAACCCCAAACCCTTTTCGGCTGTTATTTTAGGAAAGTAATATTCTCTTATGGCTCTTGAAAGAAAACTTGGAATCAGCTGCAACTGGTATCAAAGAGTCAAAAGGTTGAGAAAAACTAGAGATCCGCTGCAGATCTTCTCTATTTTTATAACACGTATCTTTGGCACACTTTAGCACTGATGAGGTAGGCAGGCGGCTCGTGGCGCCACAGCAAGCGAAGCGAACCACGAACGACAGGAAGGGAGAGTTTCTGTTGCGCTGACGCACTCCTGCTCCGCACAATGCGACTCAATCCTTCGTGTTACCCCCAGCAAAGCAGTTCAGGAGCGAGCTGGGGGGTCAAATTGCCCCACTCAAAGCTGCAAAACATCACAATCGATTCGCAGAGGCAGAGCAGTTGTTTTGACAGGAAGTAGAACGAGGAAGCTGACAGAAAACAGACGGCCATAGCTGAGGATGGAAAGAAGGCGCAGACAGAGAGGCAGGTGGCGGCGTCGAGGCCCGAAGTCGCCTACCGAAGGCTCCGCGTCGCTCTGGTCGCCGGGTACCGGGGAGTCAGTCAGCTGATCCCCCATGAGGTCCTCCAACAAGGCCTCGCTGGCCATCGCTGGTCTCCTTCGCTGGCCTAACTCGCAGTAAGGCTCTGACACCAATCGGGCAAACCTACTGCGCGACTCCTGCCTCCTCAAAATCCAGGATGTCCATGAATCAAAAGAAGGAGGGAACAAAAAAAAAAAAAAAAAGCAGGGCTAAATCTGGAGCGAGGAATCGAGATGGAGAAAAGGAGGAAAGAACAGCAGAGAGACGGCCGCCCCACCTCGCTGCTTCCTGTTCTGCTCTTTGCCGAATAGAAAGCGAGACGCCGCGCACTCTGCGCCCGCGCACGCATGCACACACACACACACACACACACGCACACACACACATGCACACACTCGCCTGGGTTTTGTAAGTGAGAGAGATCGCAGTCACTCTGCTTCCTGCTACCGGGTCTCCGAAGCCCAGAGACAGGCTGTTGTGACAGAACGCGCTGCTCTGACCGTCGGAGGCCATGATCGTGGATGTAATGAAGCGTGCGAGAGAGAGAGAAGGGGAGAGAAGTTCAGATTACTCCCATCAAGTGTGTGTTAGAGACAAAACACCGGAAAATGAAGAATGAAGATGAGGTCATAAGGCCACCGCAGACCACAGTGACACGGGTTTAAAAATGAATAGGAGAAAATAAAAAAAACCCGTTTTGACTTAAATTGGTTTGTGGTTCCTTGCGATAGTCCATCGCAAGGAACCACAAACCAATTTAAGGTGCTGGTGTCTGTCTCCGTCTCGCCGGGGACAGACACCAGCACCTCATGACCCCACTGGAGACAAGGGTGGAAGAAAATGGTTGGATGGACGGATCGTTTGTGATTGTAAAAGTATGACGACGTCAAGCAAAAACACCGGGGTTACCCATAGATCTAAACCAAAGATCTTGTGTCTTTAATTCATATCAGACATACAGTAATAATTCAGACTGTTGCTACCAAAATGACAGCAGTGCACTTATCGCTCCAACAATGAGCTGGTTTCAACGCTGGAGGACAAGAAGTAAATGTATCAGGGTGTCTTCACACCTGAGAGTCCAAACTCGGCTTGAAACGGCAATATTTGTTACATTTTCAGCTGGTGCAGTTAGCTTTCACGCTGCACTGCCTCAAGCGAACCAGACCAATTTGAAAAAACCCTCTCCCCCATCAGGGCTGCGGCGGTGCTGCACCAGGAACCACCGAAGGAAACCGTAAGAAAGCCTCTGAAGGAGACACCGAAGAAGACGCAACTTCCTTCTTTATGTAAGGAATAAAAATGGATCGGTTTGTTTTGCACCACCCTTTGACTGGGAGCGTTAGCGGCACATCAACAGCTTTCACTCACAACGTCACAAAATTATACTTCTACTACTTTATAGAAAACACAAGCCAGGGTCAGGATCTCGGCGACCCTTTTAGAACCTCTTCTACTCCGACTAAAACTCTGCAAAACTGAAGACCAACAACATCCATGGTCTCAAAGCATTTCAGGTGTGCTAAAGCCACCAACTGATTAAAAAGACAAGCTATCTGCTTTAATCTCACTCCTGGCGCGCTCACACACACGCTAACACCCAACACCGCTGCAAACCACTGAGCGGCGCTCGGACGCCTGGTGGTCTCTGCGGGCTGATCCCGATGACAACGCTTCCGTCACACGGGCTTTTAGGTGACGCGCACAGCAGAGTGGACTTATGACGGACTTATGATGAAACAGGCTTAATGATGGTTTGTGGCGTTTGCCGAGGAAAATCTTTCAGGGACCTGACCAGCACTGTGGCGCCACAAGCTGGAGGAAACGACCTGCAGTCATTCACTTCAGACAACACCTTGCAAATCAAGTGGCAGCTCACAAACCCCCCCAAAAAACAAACAAGACGATGAGCGTGGCAGAGAGAAGCTGGTTGTTTGTGACGTTCCTCTCTGTTTTCTGTCCTCTTCCTGTTCGCCTGAGACGAGCAGATCAAGAGTTCATCTGACTCAGACACTGAGCAGTGCCGTGTCGCAGGCCCTTGAAGCCCACGCTGAATATTTCCCATGAATTAATGCCCACAATCAGAGACGGGCCGAGGCACAGAAAGGCAAGTAGCACATTCAGTTCTTTGTCGCTCTGCTGTGCAGGGAAAAGGAAGTGAAGCACGCAGGCCGGCGGACTGGGCCTCGTCGCCTGCTGCATCTCTCGCATTAACTTGCCGCGAATGTACGAGCGGGTATTAAATTGACATCCTTACCGGGCAGCTGGGCCGCCTGCAGTCTGCTGTGTCCCTTGGAGGGGCGGCTGCAGAGATAGCAGCCCCCATGCATCCATACTGCCACTCGCTCCTTTACGCAAACGTCCGAGCCATCCGAGCAACGCTGAGACGGGACAGTCGAACGCTCGAGCAGCGAGTCCCAAGACCTGTCGCGATGCCCGCAGTCACACGGTGAAACAGAGGCAGCAGCTAAAAGTGAACTGACCACAGTACCAGGAACTAAGATCACATCACTTTTTACAGCCACAGCTCTTAAAGTTACAGTCTGACAGGAGCTGTCTGCGTGTCAACAAATCGGACAACGCTTCAAATCTTACTTTAAAATCAGATCAAAATGATTTTATTCCTCCTCGTCAGGGAGCGTAAGCGCGGTTCAAACGTGACCGTTTCAAGTTTAAACTGCGCTTCAACTCTTCACAGGATGTTCATTAGCTTACCACAGCGATAAACAGTCAGAACACAAGGCAGGTCTCATGTTACGTCACTCTCTGCCTGGCATTTACAGAGACGCGAGTCCCCCGGTGTCAAAATCAAAAAGATCCTCAACCTAAATAAAAATCCTTAGATTCTGACCTGAACCCGTCCGACTCTTTAAAAGTCCACGTCTCCTCAAACCCCTTGAACTTGACAAACAGGAGGCGGAGGCGAGGGGGAGGGAACGTATTCTGACAAGAAAAAGGTTTATGTGGACGGTCCTGATGGCATCCAGCATTCCTGAAATGACAAGATCTTCTCAGTGTTGGAGGCTCCATTATAACCTTGGTGCTTTTTCCTCCATTGGAAAAGTTGAGGTTCAGGTCGTGCAGCGGCGTCAAACAAACCCTGATGACCATGACAACGCCGCGGTTCACAATGCAACGTCTCACAAAAGGACTTCCTCCAGGAGAATAACGTCTTTCTTCTGGGTAATTCTGTTTGCCCCATGATCTAAATTCCACTGAAAGCGTTTAGGGACGGACGGCACAAAATCAGACGTCAGTCTCAGCCCATGCACGTCCTTCATGAAGCCATATTCACCCCATGGAGCAGCACGACTACCAGACTAACATCAAGCATCAGACTAACTGGCCAGGTGAGGATGTCAAAACGACTGGATCTGAGTTTTCGCAATGTATGATTGCGACATATGTCCCGATTGTAAAGACAGCTAGACTGTGAATTATATACCATCCCCCCACACAGAGAGAAATGCCAAGCTGTTAATGCTGAGTCAGTATTTGGAAGCGCGGCCAAAACGGGCTGCGCTCACTTCCTCTGCTGCTGTTGGCAAACTACAACCCTAGATAGGCAGACCACAAGTCAAAACTCCAGCTTTTGGGTTCTGCTTCTTGTTCCTCGTTTGGGATTTTGACGCGCAGCTTTCAACCTAATTACCATTCAGCCATGCATACTTCTCGCAGGCACAGTAAGGGACAGTTTAGGGTCCAACGTCATCTCCTGATGTTGGTCCAGTGACTTTGATAAACTCCAGTCAAGCCAGGCGTCTATCCCTTGTTGGGACACCAGAGTCAACAACGCAGAGGACCAGAGGACACATATTCAGTAGAACGAGCACACTGCGCCGATGCAGTAATTCATGCAAAAGGAGCTGCAGCAAAGAGCATCAGCGCATAGAAGTGAACACAGTTTCCAGAAGCCTGACATTCCTTTATTTATTGAACTTATGGAATGTTGTCATTTTGTGAGACACTCAATTTTTGGATTAAGCCATGATCATCCAAACGAGGGTCACATTTTTCACTCTGTGGACTGAATCCGTACTTGAGCTTCACTTTCCCACAACATATTCGACTAACTCTAATTTTGGAAGATGCGCCTTTACTAATAATACAACAACGTGTTTGAGAGTGAAATTAGGACGTTTGCAGTGATGGAAACGGGTGCGTTAGTAGGAAGATGCTGGACCTTAAAGCCATGACGTCCAGCTCCAGTCGGCATTTCCTGCTTGTTACTGAGCAAATAAAAACAGAAACTTTAATTTCTGCTCAAACGTCGATGTCTGGACACAGCCTTATTCACGGATTTGGGTTAAGAGGGGGTGAGGGAATTTGTTTGGAGGTTGATGTTTGCGAGCGTCGGGAGGGGTTGGTTAATCTCTATACACACACACACACACACACACACACACACACACACACACACACACACACACACACACACACACACACACACACACACACAGATGGACACACTTCTCATGAAACAAAGTGACAGATACCATGGGGGGGGGAAAAAGCATAAGCAATACACAGAGGTTTGAGCATCAAGAATTAACCCTCTGTTCATGTCACCTCCCACAAACACAGAGGCTTAACGTGGTGGTGAATGAAACGGCAGTGTGAGGTTAGCCTGAGCGTCATGTCGAGAGTACCGACAGGAAGGAGCGTCGCCTCTCATTATGTCAACACAGCGGGTCGGACGGCGCTGTGGGACGAGCCGCCGAAATATGCGGGCCGGTTTCACCCAACGCCAAACGAACTCCCCCGTCTTTGCTGCGACATACTTGTGTGAAATATGTTCGCTAATTCTCTTAAGTCTCCGGCTAAAGCAGCGGTTTGACCTTTTGGGGGGGAAACGGCTCAGTTGTTTAGTCGTTTGGTCTTAGATGAGAGGATTGATAAGCCTCACATGTTGGCGCGCTGAATGTGAAGGTTAGTGCCCACAACATTTCTCGCGCCTATTAATATTTGCTGCATTATTGAGAATCTTTCATATATTTAATTTAGATTTGAAAGAGAGAAAAAAAACCGGATTGTTTTTGTTTTGGTGTTTGCACGCCTTTCAGTCTCTGCCAGCTTTAGACATTTCTGGTCATTCTTCCTTTTGTCGGAGAGCTGCAATCCGCATCTGGACTTTAACTGGGCCATTTGAACCCGGGATGCACCGATCCATCTTTTTCACATCCGACACCAATACCGACATCTGAGGTGTAGTATTGGCAGAAATCGATCCGATACAGAAATATAGAGCCGAATTTACTAAAAACGTTTCATAAAAAAAAACAAAACATAAATGTGCTAAATTACAAATTTATTTGATAACTCTGCACGAGTGCAGCACACTTAGATACAACAACAGCTTCACAACTTTAATTTAGTCAGTTCGCGCATTTACAAAGCAAACATGTGGAGGACGTTGCCCTGCCTGGAAAACCAGGATTGTACATCTGCCTGAACGCACCGTCCCCATGGCGACCCAAGAAGGCGTCAGCCTCATGTTGCAGCGATGCATTTCTTCAGGAGGCAGAAATGTTAATAAGCAGCGCCACGATCCCAAACACACTGCCAGAGCTCCAACAAAAGGGTTTACATCAAAGCGTACTGAAGCCAGAATGGCCAAGTCAAAGTCCAGATCTACAATTTCAGTCTCTAGAATGAACGCAGCAGGGATTGCAGCGATAAAATGGTTTGATCTAGTGTCACGAAATCCGAATAAAACACGCCGAAGTTTGTGGTCGTCACATGACAAAATGCCAACAAAGGTCAGGAGATTTTTAAACACTTCTGCCACGGACGGCATGTTGGCTCATATTGTCCCTCGGTTCTGCCGAAAAGCCTGTCGCTTTACGAACGCGACGGCGTTGAGAGTCCGGAGCCGCGTTCCTCTCCCGGTTCTATTTTTGCCGTTATTACTCAGGAACAGAGAAGCACAAAGGAAGGGAGCCACGCAGCTGCTCACACTGGGCCCAGCAGGTCGAGCTCCGATTGGCTCCCAGGGCCGTCCTGTGACGTCGGCGTGAACCCGGAGCTCAGCGGTGCTTGTGAAAATAGCTGACACTGTGACTTTGGTCTGCTGCTGTCAATGAAGAAAACAGAAGCACACATTTGGTGTCTTTTCTTTGTGGCCGTTGCTTGGGCAACTTTCTCCATTTCGTTGACTTTGAATTGTTCTTTACATATGAAAAGCCTCCGATTGTTGTTTCACACCTTCCCGTTTCTGATCGGGTTATGTTGCCACAAAGTGGTCAAAAACAATATTTCTCTTGTTCTGACTGTGGTAACTTGAGGCAAATGAGAAGAGCTGCTGCACCGCTACGTAGATGCCGCGTGACACCGTGAGCATTGCTCCGAAGGTCTGAGGTTAAGAGGAGAGCAGAACCGAGTCTTCATGGGATCTGAAGGGCGCTGGGTCGCCATGCCACCCTCAGCAGTCCCCGGTGTGTCCCAACAGTCCTGAGGCCTTAAAAGTGAAACTAGCTGATAAGAATAACAGTTTCTTCCTCACACGAGAGGAAGAAACTCGATTTAGAGCGGCAACGAGGCAGAGCTTCAGAGCGCAACTTGCAGCGCCTTGCAAAGTAGGGGTCCACCGAGAAACTGGCCCGGTTTTCCTTCACTTTAAGAAATCGGACGACACTTTAATGAAGAGCGGCACACGGAACACCGATCTATTCCACTTGCCATGTTTGTTTAAAATAATCCATCTAAGAGGGAACAAACTTATTCACATGAGGTTTTAACTGCATTTCTTATTTAAGGGAAACGCCGCGATTGCGGAATCGTGCTTTTACGTTAGCGGAACATCGACAAAAGTTTATGCATGTTTGTAATGGAAACGCAGCAACTGTTGGCAACTTCTCTACATTTAGAAACTTTCAGATGAAAGAAAAAAACAAAAAAGATCTTTGACAAAATAGGAATCAGCATGTCAGCTTTATTTTGTTTAGAGATTGGTGTTGGGCAATAACTGCTATTGAAAAGTACTCAAACCCCTTAAGCCACTCGTGTCAAACTTCAGTTCTGCAGTAGATGCAGAATGATATATGCAGTAGATATATTTTTGATGTTTCTCAAAGCGCAACGAAATGACATAATCAGGTCATTAACAGGACGCTGTGCACAAGAAGGTAATTCAGTCATTTGATTCAGGTACGTTAGAGGACAGCGTCCCCCCGAGGACTGGAGTTTGACGTCCCTCACCACCATCAGTGTTGTGAGAATGACTGAATGTAGACTGAAGCGCTTCTGGGGTCCTCTGGACTTCCCACAGCGCTGCCCAAGTCCGGCCCGTTTACCGTTACCATCACAAACCGGGACAAATTCGTTCATCGCTCTCAAGCAGATGGAAAACGATGCACGGTCTGAATGTTGTTGCATCGCATTTCTGTTGAAGCAACGCTTTCCAGGATCACCTTCTGTTGCAATGACGGCTGCAAGTCATCGTCTCTACCAGGTTTGCCAACTAGAACATTTGCTCATTCGCCTCGCAAAAGCAGCTCACTGACGAGATGAGATGGAGAGCGTATACGTTTTCAGTTCTCGCCCAATAAGATTTAATAGACTTGGCATTTCTAGCATAAACACGCTTTGATTGAAACCATTCTTCACCAACTTTGGCTAGACGCTTGACGTCATTGGCCTGAAGATCGACGTGGTTGGAGGACAAAGCCAACCGAACACACTTGTTGCTCTCCTCCTCTCCCGCTGAGTGCTGCCGTAATCGCTGGCATCGGTAAAAAAAACAAAACAGATAATCATCTGCATTACAGAGCGGAGCTGCTGCCAGATTCATTTTTAATCTTCCATGTCCATTACCATCGCGTCTGGACGGCCGTTCCGTTGCACGTCGGGGCCATTTTCTTCCGCTCCCCGTCTCCCAACGCCGACCCCGTCGTAAAGCACGTCGCCGACTCGCTGGGAGAGTGCAGGAAGGCCCCGAGTCGAGATTTTAATAACCTCGGTTTGATCTTCCGGCGGACATCCTAACATGATTTACACAACATCGGGGTCTGGACCGGTCCCATGCAGAGAGTTAGGGATGTAGTGACGGGTCGGGTCCAGAAGAGGCTCGATCACTTTCAGCTCTTCCCGGGGCTGGAAGACGGTGAGTTATGGACCAGCCACGGAGGAACGCTGCACCGAAACTCATTTAACCCGCTCTGCTGGGACGTTCCTCCCTGTTAGCAGGAGCAGCGTGTGTGTGCGCCGCTCACTAGAAACTAGACTGAGACAAGCGAGAACATCATGAAAGCAGCACGGCTCACAGCCAGAGGCCAGTCGTCGCCACTTAATGCCTGGATTTATTAACAACTAATAAATAAAAGCTCTACTTTTCTACAAAGATGAAAAGTTAAATAGATATTGTATGAGACTTCCACAGATAGAAATCTGGCATAATTACGACTACATGGCAGTAAAGTGCTGAATACGCTTCAATAAGCATGAATCGTTTATTGAACACCCAGACTGAACATATTTCAATTGTTTTTTTTTATTGATGTAATTTTAGATCATTTGTTTACTTACTACATTATTTAAATCCACCAAATAATAGAGCCACTGGGGTTGCCATGGAAACCCCTGTTGTAACAGGTAATTCGTCACGTAATAAATTAAAATGAGCTTAGTTTGGTGATCTCCTTCCTGACAATTCATATTTTTTGAAGAGCATTTTCTTAAAGATACTTCATGATTCATTTCATTTATGATTTTGATGGTAGTGGTTTATATTCACTTTTTATTCGTCGTTTCTGGTCGTCGCGTCTTATTTTGGATATTTGAACATCTTCCAGTTCTAGTGGTCGTGTTTTTCTTTACTTATTTTTTTTTTTTTTACAGGTCTTTGAGAGAGCGAACCTCCATTTTTATGCCATTATCGATACGCGACTCGAAAACGACGATTTCATCGTTTATCGCGATAATATGTGGGACAATTTATCGTCCCGCAAAATGTATCATCATGACAGGCTTAGTTGTTCGTTTTACGTTTACACTTGTACAGAAGTGAATATCTATTTGCCCTTCCTTCAGCTGCCTCGGGTTTAAAAGCTGCTGTTATGCGACTGACGGAGGCAGATCCAGTCAGATCCAGCTGCTGCGCAGCGTTTTCCCCTCACTGAGGCTCGGTGCCGTCTCATGCCTCCGACTCCACAACAGACCGCCTGTTTGCCGGCAGCGGCGGCGATCACAATGGACAAGGTCGGGAGCGCAAACATGCGAGCGCTCACCGAGGCCTCTTGAGAAAAACAGCCTTTCACAAAAGGCACCATTCACGTCGGCCTCCAGCTGTGCAGCGGACGCTCGGTCGCCGCGTGCTCGCGCCCAAGCGGGCGGACAGATGTGCAGTCGGAGGCGGCCGTCGAGACCCCGCCTCACGACGCCTCCGTCCAGATCCTCTGGGGCCGGCGCAGGAGCGTAAAGCGCCGCTGCACGTTGTAAAACGGCAAAAGGAGATTTGGCGACGGAATTTATCTGGAATATGAGGGATTTGGGGGGGATTAACGGGGCAGCGGACACACATTCCAAGGTAGATTGTGTAAGCTGTTAACTCATTCGCTGAGAGAAGCAAGATGGGATTTATATATATATATATATAGAGGGACGAAAAGGTTGCAGGACGTGGATTACCAACACCTTCAACCAATTCTTCTGACTATAAGGTCCGTCATTCAGTGAAGCTCAGTAACATTCGCCACTGTGATTCTGTTCTACAGGGAGTTGCTGAAGTGCTGGTGTACGGTTTCACATTTTCTCCCATTGCGACCGCAAAATTCTGTCTAATTCATTGGGATTTGATGCCATGACCCAACACAGCACAGAATGGCTCCCAATGGCTCCAAAGCACAGAATACTTGTTTTGCCCCCTTTATTCCGATGTTCCTAATAAAGTCCAATGTCAGCTAGCCGACAGTCAAGATGTGTAAAATGTAATCTTATTCAAACTCATTTTGGCCGTTTGTATCCAGGATCTTGTTCTCGATTCGTATCTCGTGGTCAGAACGTAGACGGAGAGGAAAAATCGAGGACTTCACTCCGCCACATCTGTGAATAATGTAAATAAAGTCTGCCTGTGTGTAATTCAACCTGCAGAGGACATTAATAATCAATGAAGAGAAGAAACACAGCAGAAAGGTCAGGGATGAGGCTGTAGGGAAGTTTAAATCAGGATTAGATTCGTTTTGAACCCATCAAGACACCAACTCATGATTTACGAAGGCCTGGACGGACGGGCCGAGCATGGAGAGCATTAACCAGAGAAGTGGCCAATGTTGACTCTGGAGGAGCTGCAGAGATCCAAAACTCAGGCGGGGGCCTCTACCCTTAGATTAACTTTTGGTTTTGCGCTTTATTATTTGATCTGCTTGATATTTTGAAGTCCTAATTGCACGGCTTGAATGGACGCTGGACAATTGTGACATTTTTCATGTTGAAACTTATGTAAGGACAGAAAAAAGGAAGTGAGAAAGGAGTAAAAGCCCCACAGAAAAAGAGACGGACTGAGGGAAGAAGGGAGTAAGATGAAAGAAGGAATAAAGCGAGGACACAGAAGAAAGACAGGAAGGAAAAGAGGAAAGAAGGGGCGTTGAGGTTCCGACCTGGGCATCCCACCTTTCCTGTCTCTGCTGTTGGAAAATAGAAAAAAAAGCCACCAGCACCACACAAGAACAAATCATGTAAAAAGGAGGAAACAAAGAAGGGATTAAGGAAGAAAAGAAAGGAAGGACAAAGGACAAAGGTAAGAAGGGAAGGATGGTAGGAAGGCCACATAAAGAATGAAAGGAAAGAAAGTAGTAAGGAAACGAATAAGCTAGGACTAAAGGAAGGAAGGGAGGACGCAAGGGAGGAAAGACAGAAATGAAATAAGGAAGGACAGAAAGGACTGCAGCAAGAAGAAAGAAGTAAAGCAAAGAAAAAGGCAAATCAGAGACAGAAAAAAAAGGAAGAAAAGGATTTTAAAAAGAAATGATGAAGGACACACGAGAAGAAAGAACACAAGAAAGCAAGAAAGGAGGAAACAAAGGACTCGACATGGAGACCAGCAGATCTTCAAGTTCAGGTCTCCTGGAGCTTTTAAATGCACTTCTGCTTCAACACACCTGCGTCCAATAATGAAGAAATCAGCAGGACTCTGCAGAACTGGACTGCATAACGAGGAGCTGATTCATGATGCGGCAGGTGTGTTGGACCAGAGACGCATCGAAACGTTGCAGGACTCCGACCCCAGAGAGCTGGAGCTGAGGGCAGCCGATATGAGCTGTGGGTTGCGGAACCAAATTGTGACATGAGACACCCCCCCCCCCCCCACCCCCACCCGTCCTCTTATTCTTCTTGTCTACAGACAGACGGACAGACACTGAAATCAAATCCCAGACTTTCCCAGACCGTCTCTGGCATTCCCAGTGTCGGCATCGGCATTAGACGTCGTCACCGCGCCCAGGCCGAAGTAGACAAATCAGCTTTGTCCCGCAGACGAGCTCCACCGAGACGTCCACTGGCACGCATGGACGGCGGTCATAAGCCCGTCTCCCCGGGGGTCTCTGGGAGACGGACAGATTGGTGCGTCCGAATGATAATCCGGGACTTGGGCAGCAGGCGGTGGGTGGGATGTTTGAGCTGGAGTCTGGGGAGGGTGGCCGCGAGCCCTAATGCCACGCCGTCTCAGAGACGGAGTGGAAGTCCACGGTCTTTTAATCCTATTACCCGAAGCAGTGGCAGCTGGAGACCGCAGCATGCCTATTCCGACGCACGTGACCAGAGGCCATCAGCCCGGTCCGGTTGCCTCTCGGCGCTCAAGCGAGGATCAATGAAAAAGCCATTTGGGCACTCCTCCTTCTCAAAAACGCGCAAGAGCATCAGCAGCTCGCCTGCGGGGCCTCTTCCAGACATCGACTGCCGGAAACCGGCAGGAATAAAGAATTCATGAGAGGATGGCCGCGGAGAGCGGAGGGCTTCCTCAAAGGGTGCGTGGAATCGGCCCAAAGCCCAGAGCCTCGCAGGGTCGCCGGGGTTTCACATCCTGAAGGAGAGGCCGGGCCAAAAAACATAAACAGGCCGCGAATCGATAAGACACGAGAGAGTGCCGACGAGATGGCAGAGATACCCGGGCACTCCAGCTGCTTTCTACGCGGATAGACTCTGGGATAAGAGGGTTTTAACAGATGGAGAGGAGGAGGAGGAAGGGGGGGAAGGAAGAGGAAGAGAACTGGGTCATTTCAGACATTAGTTGATGATGTGTTGAGGAAAAACAGGTGGAAAAGATGATTGCACAATTGGAGCAGGTGCAATCATGACAATGAGGCGTCCGGGGCCAGTCTGATCAGCCCGTCCCCCAGGCCCGCAGAGACGATGACCGCCAGAGGACAAATTCATCATTTCAAGCAGAATCTGCTCAATTTGAGCTCAAGCCACCGACAAATGACTTTTCTATAGATCCGGTCGATTCAAAGCAGATCAATTCTGCAGCAGAGTGTTTCAGACTCCGATTCTGCCCTGCAGGTTTTGGTCGTTTCCCGGCTCTAGCGTGCCCGATTGAAAGAGACGGTTTACCTGAACGCCGCGCCACTGAGCTCTGCCACTTGGACTGGGTGTGTCGAAGCAGGGAATGTCTAAAACCCAGAGGAAACTCTTGCATTTCCAGCAACGCAATTATAGTTCCAAGACAGAATAGCTTGGATGATAAACAGGAACAAGACAAGAACATGAAATATGTGGAAGGCATGCCACACTTTTCCTGCGCATAACCGCACAAACTACATACAACTTTCCTTCCACTTTCACATCTATGCACTACTTAACGTAGCTCTACCACACGTCAGTAAGACGCAGATAAGAAAGTTGCGGTGGTAGCGTCACAGAAACGGTTCGAGTTTACGGATACACTGGATCTGCACGTTTGTATACGTCACATCTCGGCGTATTCCCAGACGTGAGGCCTGCTGACCGAAAACACTCGCACTCAGCGGGGGATTAAACCCAAACTGAGAACAACAACAGCAGCGGTTGTGGAGCGACTGGCGTTGCTGCAGGCTCCAGCATACCCCGCTCTCCAAGGCTCCCTGCAGCCCACATCAGCTGGTCGCGTTCCTCCACATGCCCACACGGGCAGCGCGGCCTTCCAGGAAACACCGACAAAACACCTTCTCCATCCTGGGAAGGATCGCGACAGCTCTCTTTTATTTTCACGTCTTGCATCTTCACGCCGGCCGCCTGGCGGTTTGCAGAACTAGAGTGCGAAGAGACCAAGAGCAACCCAGGCTAACGTGAGCAGACAGGAACAGGAAGTACGAGGTACGGCTTTGCGGTTGTGATATTTTTACCTTTTGTTATGGTCTGGCTCTAGAACCACGACAAATCAAAGGGAAGCAACGCATGGGATGACTTAAAATGGGGGTTTATTTGACAAAAGTCATAACTGGTTGGACGAGGAAAGGGAGAAAAGGAATGTTTGCAGCTTAAGCTGGATCTGATGTCATTCTGGAGACACTGGCCAGCCGCCTCCACTTCCAATCAGCACCAACTACAAGTTCTAGAGCAGGGATGTTAAAACCCGGAGGACAGGCCTCGGGCCGTAACGCTTCTCGGAGCGACCGCAGGCGGCCGGGGTCCGAGGCCTCCGGAGCGCCTCGCTGCCGTGAATTTTTCAACATCCACCTCCTCCAGTGACACCAGCGTAACTGGAAGCCTTAAATGAGACACCAGCAGGCTTCACACGACTCCACCGGAGGGTGAACGCCGCGTCGCGCACGGGTCACTTCAACCGGGCCGATCCGATATGAAAATCAGCCCCCCTTCAGCTCTGTTCTTGAGAGAGAGACTGACTGACTGACTGACGCGGACACCGAGCTGACTGACTGACGCGGACACCGAGCTGTTAGCGACAGTCTTCAGTCAGAGGCCTCCTCAGATTCGATGCGAGACTGACTGCTACCGGAGGTCCTTCTTTGCCCCACAGCATCACCAAAGATACTTTGGAGACGGCTGGATGATTAGATTTATAACATTTGGTTTCCCTTCAGGACAAAAAAAAATAAAGTATTTTGTACACATTTATATTCACCCACACGCAATGCAAAATTTTTTGCCCTACTTACTTGCTCTGTCCTAAGCCTGTGGGGGATTGCCCCGCTTAAATAAACGAATAAATTCAAACGGAATGAATTCACACCACACTGAGACATGGCGGTCGTGGCGTCATGCTGTGGGGGAGAGCTGGCAAGGAGTTGTTTGGAAGATGGATTGAGCTAAATATGTGGTAATCCTGTCAGAAAATCAAATCAAATCACCATGAAAACACCCACAGACTGAAACACAAGAGGGTGGCAGCATCATGGTGCGGGCCTGCAACAGGAAGATCCGGATGCTGAAAGTTGGCCAAAGAGGACAACAACCAGAACCTCGCAGCTAAAACTGATTTAGATCAAAAGTATAACGACGTGGGTTTTTTTTTTTTTTTTTTTTTTTTTTTGGGGAAGCACGAGATCAATTTCGATTTCGCTCATATTACATTGACTGTTGTGGCTTTTTACTGTCAAGATGTCGGAAAAGCTTAAAGAGCGACAACTTTAGAGCTTGAGAGCTGTGACTGGATATGAGAGCAGCCTTCGAAATAAAGTTGAACAACAAACCTGTAGCTCGCTGTTGTTGGCCATCATGAGCTCCAGCTGTCAGATGACTCCAATGATCTCCGGCTCGGGTTATGGCCGTCGGATCATAGTAGACATTTTCCGCTCAAGTCCGTCGATATTAGGATTTTAAAAAAACAAAAACAACAACAAAAAACAGTTTCAATCAATAAGCAGCGAGTCCTGGTGAGTGTTTAGATCCGGCAGGTCGGGCAGAGGGGGGGCGAGGACACCATCACCTCCAAGCGGCAGGACGTCCACTCTTGAACGGCGGGGTCCGCATCACGCAGTCCGTGTGGCGGAGGGAGCGAGGGCTGCTGCCTGCCTGCGGGGCTGCCCGCCTCATCGTCGGAGAGGACGGGGGCCGGAACCCCGCCGGTACTCGCCGGGTCTCTCCGCGCTGCGGTCACCTGGAGCCATGATATTCTTCTACTCCCGCCCCCCCCGCCCTGCCGGAGGCGGTGCGTTGCTGCTCGGCTCTGCGGTGAGCTGGGAGCCGGTGGCCGATGCTGCAAGGGAGTAGGCGCGCGAGGGGAGGGGGAGGGAGGGGAAGAAGGGGGGCGGGGGGGGTCAAACCGGCAAGAACGTACGAGCACGACTTCCGGGAATGGACCTTCAGAGTAAAGGTCGCGCGGCTTCGTGAGCCGCTGCACTTCAGATTTAATATTTTAAATAATAAACAACTCGTGTAAAAATGTATTTTCTCACATTATCCTTCAACCCAAACGTGACTTTTTCTTATTTTATAATTTTTGTTTTTACTACGTTAATTCAGCTTCTGTTGTTTACTTTGCGTTCTCACTTTGTTTCGATGTTTTCTCGTGTCTCTGGTGTTTCAGTGTTGGCTGGCGCTAAATCCAAAATCCAGAAATAAAACCACCGGTGGGGATTTTATTTTGAATTTCACACAGTTCGCTCCTGTTGCGATTCCCAAGCTTCCTCGCGCAGCTTGACGCGCACGGAAATCCTCACTGCGGCAGCCGCGCGCCCCCTGCCGGCGCCAACTTGTCGATCGCGTTAAAACTCCGCCGTGTGCCCGACGTCGAAACGAAAACGGCGTTTGAAAGAAGGAGTCGTCGAAAGCTGGTGCGTGGAGTCCCGTCACTGTTTGTTCAAAGCAAGTGTCGGTCAAACTGAGAGCGGGATGAACGTAGAGCTCGAAATTTCACTTTTATTTCCCAAGAAGAAAGAAATTGGGAGCATCACTGGAGATGACATAAAAACAAAGCAATATTTCACCAGCTAAACATATAAACGAAAACAAACAAAAAGACAGTTTAATTACAAAATTGCATTATAAATAACCAACTAAACTAATCATGTATATACTCGATGGATGGATTTGTTATGATCAAAAATCCATCTAAAATCTAGATCTGTAAAGATGTTGATGACATGTGGTTGCGTTTTTTCCTTGTAGGTTTGCTGTCAAATATTCTCCTTCGCCTTTTTTGACATCTTGTATGTGACGAATTAGGAAATAAACTGACTAAATTCAGCCAACTCAACTCAAAACTTGTCAGATTTATTGGCATCAACTCAGGGATTTTTTTTTTAATGTAATTTATTTTGTACACAAGATGGCGCCAAACTCAAACAGTTCACTTCTCATCACATGGCAATACATTTGATATCATTATGAAGATGTCACACTTTCTAGTTAAAGATTGGTAAACATGGCTATCATTGCGTTTCTATCTAGACCTTTTGAAGAATGTTCTCACATCTCTTTCATGACATGCTGTTCGGTTTTCATATAAATCTAAGCAGATGGCTTTGGTTCAGAGACTTCTTTGTCTTTTTCTGTGCTGATGCAGGAAGTACATTTCTTAACAAAAGCTTCTGGGAGGAAAGGAACCTTCTCCAGACGGGACAGGTAGACAAGTGGTTGGATAGTGCTGCTGATGTTGAGAAAAGCAAAGCCGACGGGCTGCACGTAGCAACGAAACACTTCAGGGGTGTAATGGTCTTCGAACGGGAACAGTGCAACGAGAGGCAGATAGTTGAACACAATGATACAGAGGATGGAGAGCACCATCTTGAATGCCCTCTTCTTCATCGGGTGCATTTCATCTTTCCCAACGCCACTGGATTTCTTCAGGACCCATAAGATGCTTGAGTTGCACACCACCATCCAGGCGAAAGCTGCCAGGACCTCACCAGTGAACACCTTCTCGAAGTTGGGGAGACCGCCCACCATCTTGGCAGCAGAGTAGGCAAAGGTGAGGCAGAGTACCAGCAGGGTGAGGCTTAGCCTGTACTTGATGGACTTCAGCTGCCCAAACGTGATCGGAAAGACCACCGCCACAAATCGATCCAAGCAGATACAAGAGAGAAACAGCGGGCCGCTGGTGTCTTTCACGCCGAAGGCAAACTTAGTCGCTGACCACACCTCTTTGCTTTGCAAGAGGAAAAGATTTAAGAAGCTGAGGGGCGTTATGCAGCCAAAGTAGGCATCCATGAAGGCCAGGCAGCCCAGGAACAGGTCCGAAGTGGACGGTTCTTTGCGATTGTGGATGAGAATCGCAATAACAAGAAGGTTGGCAGGTATCCCCACGACTACGTTGATCATTTGTAAGGTAAGGTCAAACAGAATTGCCTCGATGTACATGTCACAGCCATCAAACACACTGAAAGGCTTGAAAGAGGCGTTGGTATAAGCTGTGTCATTGAAGGGGAGTTGTGCAGGAACAGAGGTTGAGTTAAGCGGCAAGATGTATCTCTCCATGTTCACTAGCAAAAACAAGGAGCCTAAAAGAAAGAAGCAGAGAAAAGGCATGATTGTCTTCTGACTTATACAGTGACAGAGGAAAAGAATATTTCCAATGAAGGCCAGAGTTGGCTTGAAGATTTGCTCCATCTTCTATGCCTTTTCCAACATTCAGACACAATGTTCTTTAGTAGCCCCCTTGGGTTGTGATCTCTGAGAAGTTGAATCTCAGCAGGAACAAAGTCCCTGCAGAGGCAGCTGTCAGACACTAAAAACATGTGACAAACACCAACAGGACCTCTCCTCCGGCTGTTATCTTGTTATTGTGTCTGTGTGGGCTCTCCTCTGGGAAACCTGAGTCCCTGAACAAGGAAGACGCTTGAGACACCCGAGGGGGTCCTTCTACAGGCGCCACCCTTTCACAGGAGCATAAAAGAGCACCAGCTCTCAGATTTAAACAGCAAAGACCATTCTTTGCGCACAGACAGTCAATGATGATCTAGAATAGGGGTCTTCAATTCAAGACCTTGACGGTTGGTATCCTGCGACTTTTAGATGCGTCTCTGCTTCAACACACCTGACTAAAATGATATGTGTTATGAACTTGACTCCATATGGAGGAGGTAATTCACTCATTTGACTCGAGAGTGTTGGACCAGGGACCCATCTGAAAGTAGCGGGACACCGGATGTTGAGAATTGGAGTTGAAGACTCCTGATCTAGAGCTAGGCTATTGTTTCTCAAGCAAATTCTGAACAAACGGTGGTAAAATAGGAAATGGAGCAAATAAAGCTCAATGTTGATAAGCTGATGTAATACATCAGGGTAATTTATTATGCCGGTGTCTCTACATTCCGGTCCTCAGGTGCCACTTTCCTGCATATTTGGGACATGTCTCTGTTCCAGAACACCTGATTCAAATGATTACATGAGCTCCTCTGCATCCCATCCAGTGCTACAGAAACCTGTTAATCATCAGCCTGTACAAGACGTGTCTGTGGCAGAAGGGAGGCACCTAAAACAGGCAGGTCAGTGGTCCTTGAGAACCGGAATTGAGAAGCACTGATCCGGACACTTTGTCCTCATTTTCTGTGTATTTTCTCACCGGTAGGAACACGAGCTTCTCTGAAGATTTTCCTCTAAGCTTTAGAACTGTTGAAACTTAAAGTCATCGCACCTGAGCTGCCTCCAGCAGTAACAGTGGTTACTCCTCACCTACAGGGGTTCTGTTCTGCTTTATTGAAGGCCTTTTTTTTTTTTTTTTTTGCCTTGGCCCCTTTGCGAATTTGCAAATGGTGTTTTCAACCTCCCTCGGCCAAAGGCCTGACTTCAGGCTGATTTACACTCCTGTGGGGCTAATTTCACAGAGGAGCTTTTAGCCAATAAGCTTTTCCTTTGAGATTGCAGACCGAGTCAGTTGTGGGTTTTTTTGTTTTTGTTTTATCCAAGCCTGTCTTTTACAAGTTTAATAAAGAAAGCCCAATCTCAAACAGTACATTTTAGGACTTGCTGATCTACAATAGAAGTCCACTTGTAATTTTGAAGTCGTTGAAAAAGAGACTTGAGTCATCAGCATACACTTGAACTATTTGTATGTCTGACTTAAGAGCTACAAAGCTGTGAAAGTAGACGTCCGTAACATTTTGAGCGTTTCTAACTGAAAGGAGGGTCCACTGTGGACAGGTCAAACTACTTTAAACAATATTAGCTAAATGTACCTTAATCTGCACCTCAAAATGTGTCACCTTCATTGGGATGATTGTCTTTATATCTTTGTAATATACTAAGAATCGCAGTGTACATCAATGTTCTGTTATTGACACCAAGAGTCCCTTACATGGTTTAAGAAGGTGAGTAATAATTGAAATCAACATGAAAGTCTAATTTGCATATGTAAGAAAAACCTGCAAACTCTATTCATCTCTTGAAATTGAAATTATTCCTATAAACTTTATAAAGTCAAAATTTTGTCTAATGATTAGTTTTAACCAATCAGTGATTTTATCACGATGAAAGAGTTTCTTCTTTTTATATACAATCATTCAAAAATATATAAATGTAACTGTTAGAGTCCAAAGTTCATACTCACCAGTGTAAGTTCCTCTACGTTGAGCCCTGAGTTGGATGCAGAGTGTAGTTGGAGGCGTTCGTTTATCTGTTGTCTGGAGTGTCGTCAGCTTGACGCCGACCAGTGAGGGAGGACCGTTCACATATCCAGAGAAAATATTGACTTTTTCAGATGAGCGCTTTTTATTTCCCAATGTGGGAAGGTTCTCCATGCTCCGAATAAAGGTGGTCGAAAGTGAAAATTCGTCTGTATTTATCTTGCCTTTCCTGGGTATCTCAAATTATTTATCAAAGTGTTTGCGAAGATGCTTTAAACTGCATATTTCTTTCCTTTGTACTTGAACATTTAGCTGAATGGGAGCATCAGACCTCCAGATTTCACAGTTTTTTTCACCAAGCTGTGGCGTTTTTTTTTTGTTTGTTTTTTTCCCCTTCCATCGCTGGAGACATTCAGCTCAGAGACACAGACGGCTTCAAAACGTCTCCATGTCTCAGTCACGCCTCCAAAAAAAGGACGCAGCGCCTCAAGAAGCAGGCCTCACAGGTCCTCTCTGCGGTGTTGACCGAGGGGACGGAAAAGCAGGAATTGGAGATTTGTGTGCCGGGGGCGTTTCAGAATTGAACAAAGAGCAGTTAATTACATTTGAGGCGCTGCAGAGGTGAGGAGGACCCGACGTTCTGCTCCCATGTGGGGAATTAAGGCAAAACCCATGATGATTGTCACACTGATGAGCAAATCGCACCAGAGAGCGACACAGAAACCACTGTGAATTGGTTCTGTTGGCTCTATTCAAAAGGTTTCGCTGTTGAAGCCCTTCTCAGCGCACGTTTTAAAACTTTCACTGATGTTTGATATGTAGAAATTGTGCTAGATATAGAATCTGTGATCCGACAAGTGGAAAGAATCTGTTAAAGCTCTACAAACCTTCAAAGGTGATCAAGAAGACTGCAATTGGTGAAAGACAGTCATGAAGCAACTGGATAACCAAACTGATGATGGTTCGCAGTAGTTCTAACCATGAATGCTTATATTTGGAAAGCATGTGAAACTGGAGATCATCTGCCAAGAACTGGAAGGAAATGTTTGGTTTTTATAAGCAGGTCAAATGAAAATCAGGGGAGCGAGAAGCAACCCTTGAGGAACTCCACACGTCAGAGGAAAAGCGTTCGACTGACTGAATTGAGAAACTCCTAAGATCCAGAACAAAACAAAGCCAATCCTTTTTTTTTCTTTTTCTTTGAGTATGGACAGGAAGTTCAGGTCACTCAAATGCACCACAGCAAACAACCCAAGTGAGAGAAAACGCATTTAATGAGGCAGTGGACATGGTGTTTGTCTTTAGCTCTCCACCGTGCAAATTGCTCACGACACAAAGTACGACTAACTCTCACAGAAACGGCAGCATGTAAACGGTCACATTTCACATCGACAGCAGCAATGCAAGAGGTTTGATAGACAAATCCAGTGGAAAGGAGCTTCAGGCTCTGCACTGTTCCTGAACAACACGGGTGTGTATTTGCATGCAACATAACAGTGTTGTGGTAAAATAGGTAATAAACATCTAATATCAAATGTAGCAGCATACAAGAGTAGGGAAAAGAATACTTCTTCACATAATCTGACTTGTCATGCACAACTGGAGTATAAATAGATTAGAAAACTAAGTCTTTTAATTTTATCTTTCAAATATTCATTTGATATCATTTATATAGCTTTTTAATCTTATGAAAAGTGCATCCTACCAACAGGCTGTGAACAGAAAATCGGTTTGATGTAAAGCAGCCTGGTAGTGTTGTGCTTCACACGCGCCACCAGCAGGTGTCAGTGTTTTCCTACTTCTGATACTTCTAAATTAAAGTCACCCACCTTGGGTAGACAAAGGGAGAACAGGTGCTTTCATCCATTTTCAGTCATGACACATCAAGCTTGGATTCACTGGCCTGTGTTTGTATAACTATCACACATATTTCTCATAAATTGCACCAATCACAATAAAACACATCAAAGGAGGATATTTATATAGCAAATACGAATGACTGAAACTAAACCTGGTTTTAGTTCCTGTCGATAACATCAAACCAGCGTGGTGCCCATCCGGACCGGCTTCATAACGTCCTCTTTCTCTGCCACCATGACATCATCTGTACCCACGAGACGCCCTGAATACTGACCGACCCAGGAAATGAGGCTATGATCCTGGAATGCGAGAGGGACGAATGTCCCCCCCCCCCGCCGTCCCTTTACCCTTTTGTTCGTCACCCTTGAAGTCTTTCCTCTGAGCAGAACAAGGAGCTCCTTTCTCCTGCTCGCTCCCTTCCCCTGCCTTCCTCCATAAGTGAAGTCGCTGTGGGTACTAGGAAGAAAAGTGTAGCTGGGGACAAAATAACGACTAAATCCCCATCCCACCCCTTTAGAGATCCTACTATTAGCAATTAAGAATGAAAAAAAGTTCACAAATGTATTCACGTACTAACCACTTACCTGCAAAAGAATGCTGGAGGACGAAATAAACGTTTGGCTTTAGTGCAACTTGTCATAGCTTGAGCCCTCGTTCTCGAGGGAGACCAAAACAAGAGTCTTCCAAAATGTATTCACACACTTTGAACTTTCCCACTTTGCGTCGTTTTACAAGTTTTTGATTGAATATATTTAAGTGGCAAATTACTTGCTTCGCTAAGTATTTCACTAAGTGGAATACTTAGTGCTTCACTAAGAGAGAAGCACTAAGTACTTCATACTTGGTGCCTACGTATGAGGCAGAAAGAAAATGAAAAATGTAAAATAAAAATGCTAAAACACGTGCAGCTCAGTGAGATCGGTTTGTGAACCTATGTTGGTAACGACCGTCCCAACATACCTGCCACACCGACTGGTCTTTAGCCACCTCCAATGAGAATTCGCTCACTTTATCTTGATCCATCTTCCAGCTTCCGTTCCCCTGCTGAACTGAAGCCTCCCTCACATCATAACACGACGCGGGGAAGATTTTATATTAAGAATGAAGCAGCTTAAAAAGTGAACGGTTGTTCTCATATCGGTTGCGTTGTC